>CM038218.1:17267503-18006874 GCA_021442155.1 Cymbidium sinense | reverse complement strand
GATTCAGTTACGTATTTATGGCTTTCAGTCTATAGCTCCAACTAAAAGCTACAAACAACCCAAAGAAGAAAGGAGAAAAAAGGTGGAAAGAAGGTAAATCTCTATAAAACTTATGACATATCACCAAAGCTGAAGAGGCATGTTCCTCATTTGGGTAGTAATACAAAAAGAGAAGAAAATATTCTAGTTGAACTCAAGGAGAAATGTGAGCCTTCAACAAAACCAAATGAGATAAATTACTCTAATTTTGATTATGATTTTGAGTCTATCTATGCAAGTGAAGTTCAATGTGTCTCTTTTAGAAGGGTTGATAACCTATTACTATTGAACGATTCATTCATAGTTACACCAGTTCCTCCCTGATATTTCAAAGAAATCACATCACGTGATGTTCACAACATTGAGGAACTAAAAATATTTTATGTACCTCCACTACCTGGGAGCAACAGATTGGGAACTTCATTCTATAGATCTGAGGAATGTAAACACTATGATTCTAAATAGTTTATTTAGGACTCAAAGTTTGAAGAAATGGTACCCACTAGAATGTCGAGATACTATCCTCCAAAAATTTGAAGGATGATACATAAACTTGGAATCGATGTTGGAACTAATAGATGGCAAGCTCTCTTCTTTGATAACTTATGGAGTTCAAAGAGTCCACAGACCTCTCGAAGAAGTGATAATTATACCACTAAGGGTCCTGGATACATCCAATAGAAGCATCATGAAAGGAGCACTTGCTATATAGTAATCAAAAGTGAGATTAAAATCGAAATTGAAAATGAAGATGACTTTTATGAAGTCATTCTCACAATTGATGGGGAAGTAGAAGCTGAACTGGCACCTGTAGAACTTGAAGATGGTGGACAGACATCTAGCATGGACGAGTTGAAAGAAATTAATTTGGGGACTAAAGAAGAACCCCATCCAACCATCATTAATGCCCTTCTACTTGACGATAAGGTTGAAGGAGTAAAAGCATTGCTTTGTGAATTTAAGGACTACTCTGCTTGGATATATTATGAGATGCCTAGCTTATCCCTTGATGTGGTAGTTCACAAGCTAGCTATCAATTCTGATTCAATACCAGTCAAACAAGCTCCTAGAAGAATGAGGCTAGATGTTGAAGAACAATTTGTCGCAGAAATAAAAAAGCTAATTGAAGCAGGTTTCATTTGAGAGAGGTATTTGGATAGCCAATATCATTCTGTAAAGAAGAAGAATGGACAGATTCAAGTCCGCATCGACTTTCGAGATCTAAACAAGGCATGCCCAAAAGATGATGTCCTGCTCCCTGTGTCACAATTCCTAGTGGATAACACCTCCAACTATGACATGTTCTCATTTATGGATGGATCATCAGGATATAATCAGATCAAGATGGCTCCTGAAGATGAGAAACATACATCATTCAGAACACCAATTGGTATTTATTGTACACAGTCATGCCATTCAAATTGAAGAATGTCGGAGCTACATATCAGAGGGCCATGACATGCATCTTCGACGAGTTGATTCATCAGAAGGTAGAATGCTACGTTGATGACCTCGTCATTAAAAGCATTGATAAAAAAGGTCACCTTAAAGATTTAAGGATTATTTTTGAAAGGATCAAAAAGTATGATCTCAAGATGAATCCTCTCAAGTGTGCTTTTGGGGTTTCCTCAAGAAAATTTCTTAGATATGTTGTAAGACGTAGAAGAATTGAGATTGACCCCAACAAAATCATGGCGATCGTGGAGATGCCTCCACTGAAGAACCTTCGCCAACTTCACTCTTTACAAGGATAACTTACATTCATTCAGCATTTCATATCAAACCTGTTAGGAAGATGCCAACCATTTCTTGGTAATGAAAAGAATGCTCCATTCAAATGGGATGAGGAATGCCAAGAAGCATTTGAGAGAATTAAAAAGTATATACTCAATCTATCAATTCTAGCAGCTCCTATCCTAGGACCTCTTATCTTATACACTCCAGCCTTAGAGGAGTCCCTCGGGGCTTTACTTGCACAACATAATGAAAAAAATAAAGAAAGCATGATATACTACATCAGTCGAAGATTAGTAGGAGCCGAAGTATGCTACTCTCCAATAGAGAGGCATTGTCTGACACTAATATTTACAGTTCAGAAGTTTCTCCATTACATGTTTTCTTCTAAAATCACACTAATCTCAAAGGTTGATTTGCTGAAGTTCTTGATGATGAGACCAACATTGACAGGTCATTTAGCTCGATGGACAGTACTCTTATTATAATTTGATATTACGTACGTACCTAGAAAGTAATGAAGGGATAGATCTTGGCAGACTTCCTTGTTGCGTATCCTATCCCAGCTGACACACCACTTAATGATAACTTATCTGATGAGCATATTCTATCTATTAATGAAAGAGAAAAGTAGCAGATCTAGGAGATGTATTTTGATGAAGCATCATCGATCAAGCTAGCGCAACCTTCGAACCTACCAAGGTGCGAGCCGGTATTGGCCTCATATTCATAACACCAAAAAGATGCATCTTAAGACATTCATATGGATTGACTAAACCCTGAACCAATAATGAAGCTGAGTATGATTCTTTGATAGGGGGCCTTGAAGAAGCTATTGTCATAGGTATCCAAAATTTGCAAGTTTTTGGAGACTCTCAGCTGATCATTAATCAAGTTTTAGGAATTTATAAGATCACTAAGCTTGAGTAAGCTTATTATCATAAGCGAGTTCTCGAGCTAATGACATAAATTTTGAATGTAACAATGACTCGAGTATCTCAATCAAAAAATAGAAAAGCAAACTGCTTAGTTAAACTAGCCAAAGAGATGGCAAGCATGAATGGCTAGCACGTGTTAAAAGAAGTCTTCACTTGTCAAGTTCTACAGCCAGTAAATCCATATTCCCTGCAGGTAGAGGGGACATCAAACTCAAGCTAGTAGGAAGAAATTCAAATTGCTCTTCATTCTCCCAAAGAATAAGTGATGTAGAACATCAAGAGGAACCAAAAATTAGAGCCAAGGTCCATTTACAAGATCAGCTAAAGCCCAAGAAAATTTAGCCCAAGGTCCATTTACAAGATCTCAAGCTAAAGCCCAAGAAAATTCAAGAAGAAGTAGCAGCCCATTAGCTTAAGGCCCATTTCATGATTTCATCTTTTTCTTATTTCTTTATGTAATTTTAATTTTCTTCTAGAAACTCCATGTTTACATTTAAAATTCAAAGCATGACATGTGAGGTGGTTGAATCCACATAAAAAATGCATGACATGTGTGGTTGGCATAAAATAATGAGGCAATTTAATGCTTCACATTAATGTGGCCACCTTTTCCCTCCATGTTTTGAATTCTTTTCTTTTGAAATATGCTTGTAATGGCTATTAGCCCCTCTTACTTGAATGAAAGGGAACTTTTGGCAATTGCAAAATTTTGAGTTATTCTTGTTGTTTGAGAGCTTGGTGGCCAAACCTTGGCAATCCTTGGTGGGGAGCTAGTTATCCAACATATCTTCTTACTTCTCCCCAATACACACACGTTCTCAATCTCATCAAAAGAAAGAAGCCCACCTCCATCAAATTTGGTATCGAGCTGAAGCTGGAAGGAGCTTTTGGATAAAAGTTAGCTTCAACAAAGGGAGCATCTCAAGTAATAGACTTGTCTTCAAACTTGTGAGTTTTCTTGAACTTGTGAGGTTAATTGATTTTCTTTTATATGATAGTTTAAATACATATTAGTAGCTTGGAAGGATAGATATTGCTTGCAAGTTTATGGTGATAACATAAATTTTCAATTAGTAAGCTCCACTATATATTTTAGCCATTTCCCAACTGTGTGAACTTGTGCCTCCTCCCCTTCAAAAAAAGAAAAAAAGAAAAAGAGAAAAAATTAAGAGAGCACCTTAGTGAGGTAATTCTTCACCAAAATAAAATATAACCTAGCCATTAGTGCAAATCAAAATCTAATTACTTACTTTATTATCTTTGTTATTGTTTATGGTTAATTTTAGAAGTTTTTTATTAACTTATGATAACTCTTTCTCAAAAAAAAAAAAAAAAGAGGCTTGATAAATTTGAGCATTTTTCATTGCATAATTTTTTTTGCATAATAAATGTGTTAAACTTGGTGATTTTGGAAGCTAAAACAGAACTTTGTCAAAAGACCTAAAAAGTAAGGAGAGCTTGGGATTTAAGTGGTCTTGTACCCCCCCCTCCTCACGGAAGTTCTCTTAGCCTAAAATTTCTCTTTGATTGCACAATTATATTATACTTTTTTTTTCATTTTTTCACTAGCCTTTTCATATATATTTTTTTTATTTTAAAAAAAAAAAGAAATCTCATGGCACCAAAATCTATCTCTCAAGATCAAGTTGAAAATTTGACTAGATTAGTCGATGCCTTGCATCTAGATCCAAGATAATGAATTAAAAACTCAACAAATATTAGAAGAAAGTAAGAATCAAATGCAAGAACTTAAACAACAAATGCAAACTCTTATTGCATCTACAAAATAATAGAGTACCAACTCTCCTCCAATACCGCTCAAACTATGCCAATAGGATGAAGAAGATTCATATCCAAACCATGAGAAAATCAACCACTTAGAAGACAATCAATTGCTAGAAATGGTGGAAGGGGAGAAAATTATTTTAAGACTATAGAAGACTCTAATGATCCATAAGAGTTAAAGTAGAAGCCCCAACTTATGATGGTATACATGACCCAAATAAATTTCTTGATTGGTTAGTTCAAATGGATGACTTCTTTGATTGGTATAAATGGATGATTATCAAAGGGTTACTTTTGCTAAAATGAAATTAATAGGACATATTGGATAAATACTTTAGCTAAAGAACAAAGATTAGGAAGGACAAACCTCACTTGGATAGAAATGTTAAGAGCAAAGTATTGTCCTAGGCATCAAGATATGATGCTACATAGTCAATTATTAACTTTGAGACAAGGTAATCATCTTGTAACATAATACTTGAATACTTTTGAAGATCTAGTTTCTAGAACCGATTGTCGATAATGATTGGCAATTAGCCAATAAATTTGTTATTGGACTTATGACATTAGAAATGAAGTTGAATTATTTGACCCACAATCTTTAGAGGAAGCATTTCATTATGCATTATTGGTTGAACAACAAAAGAAATCGCTTCTCTAAAACTAAAAGTCAAGTACCTTCCATTTCTTCCATAGATCTATTGAGACCGCCCAAAATGGCCCATCCTTGCCTAAAACTTCAATTGAAGGGAGCTCTAAGAACACTAGGAAGTAATATGTTTTAAATGTCATAAAAAGGGTCATATGCAAAATCAATGTAAAGCTCAAATCTTATTTTTAGAAGAAGTTGAAAATCCAATAGATGATAATCTAGAAGAAGTTTATGATGACACCCCATTATCTGATGAAGAATTAGAATTAAATGATGACACTCATGTTAATGTGATGAGATGTCTTAGATTAAAATGAGGAAGATTGAAGGAGAAAGAACATTTTAGCATGTTTTGTGTAATGAAAAGAGATGTAGGTTAGTTATAGATGGAGGGAGTGCCATGAATGTCATTTCAACACACACCTTAACTCGAGCCAACCTAAAATCAACCTCACCCCAACCATTTCATGTTAGCTGGGTAAATCATACATCTCTTCCCATCACCAATCGATGTTTAGTTCCAATTAAAGTATGAAACTATGAGGATCAAATTTGGTGTGATGTTCTTCCTATAGACATTGCTCATATTCTCTTAGGATGACCTTGGCTGTATGATATGAATGTTATTCACTATGGTAGGAAAATACTTATGTTTTTAAACATAATAATAAGACTATTAAACTCTACCAATAAAGCTGAGAAAAACACCTCCATAACACCACACAAACAACTTCGACTTGCAACCTAAGCCTCTATTGAAGAAAAATGTGCCAAACTTCAATTATCATAGAAAATCCTCTATTATGCCTAATACTATCATTTCTGATCCTTACTTTAAAACATCTACTCTTCCTCCTTTGACCCCAAAGATAGAAATAATAGGTTTTGGAGCTTTACAAAAGAATTTTGATCCATTTCTTCTTCACATATTACATGTAAAGAAGTCATACTATCTAATGAGTCTCACATACCGTGGTCTCTTCTCTTCTTTCTCGATTTTAACGATATTGCATGAGCTTCACGAGCTACCTCCTCTAAGAGACATTCAACATGCTATTGAGTTCTTACTGTTCTCAACTTCCTAATCTTCCACATTATAGGATGAACCCTACCGAGCATATGAGATTAAGACAAGTTGAGGAATTATTAAGAAAGGGTTTTATTCAAGAGAGTCTTAGCCTTGTGCGCCCAAAGATTATTAACTCCAAAAAAAGATGGAACATGAATGTGTGTTGATGAGCAATAAATAAAATTACTATCAAATATAGGTTTCCTATTCCTCGATTAGATGATATGTTAGATTTAATCTGTGAGCATTAGATCGAGATGAGTGGAAGACTTTTTTAAGACTCGATGGACTTTATGAATGGCTTGTCATGCCCTTTGGACTTTCAAATGCTCCTAGCACATTTATGAGATTAATGAATATCGCTCTTAAACCATATAGGTAAATTTTTGGTGGTGTATTTTGATGATATTCGATTTTTAGTCCAAGTGAAAATGAACATCTACAACACCTACAAAAGTATTTGAACTACTAAAAGAGAAATTATATATTAATTTAAAAAAGTGTTTCTTTTGTAAACCGAGGTAATCTTTTAGGCTTTATTATATCCACTACCGGACTTAAACCGATCCTTCTAAAGTAAAAAGCAATCTTAGATTGGCCATCACCTAAAAGTTTTAAGTTAGAAGTTTCCATGGTTTAGCCACTTTTATCGAGATTTATTAAGAATTTTAGTACCATTGTTGCTCCAATAACTAATATACTAAAATTAGATAAATTTTGTTGGACTTCTAATGCACAAAGGCCTTAGAGCAAATTAAAGTTCTTATCACTGACCAATCCTTAGGCTTCCGATTTTTCTAAAGCCTTTGAAGTTACATGTGATGCTTCGAATTGGGATAGGTGGAATTTTGAGTCAAGAGAATCATCCTATAGCATTCTTTAAAAGTTAAATGAAGCCAAACAACGATATTCCACTTATGATAGAGAGTTTTATCGTAATTCAATCCTTAAGGCATTGGCACACTATCTCTTACATAGAGAATTTATACTTAATTATGATCATCATGCCTTAAAATTCATTAATACTCAACGAAAATTAAGTCATGGCATGCAAAATGGGTTTTTTTACAAGACTACTCTTTGTTCTAAAGCATAAGCTGAATTGAGAATAAACCTCCGATGCTTTATCTAGGTAAACCTAATGATTTCCTCTAGAATTGAGAATTTGATTTGATAGAATTAAAGATGATTATAGTGTGCCCCGATTTTCACCTAATTTATCTTGAACATCTAGATAAACCAATAACTTTACAAGAGACATTCTTGATAACAAATGGATATTTATATAAAGGAAGACAATTATGCATTCCTCGATCTTCTCTAGAGAATTTCTTATCAAAGCTACATGTGGGGTGTAGCTGGTCATTTTGGAAAGGATAAGACCATATGTTTATTAGAAAATAGATTTTATTGGCCTTCATTAAAACGAGATGTTCAAAAATTAGTGGCTCAATGTTTAATTTGTAAACAGGCTAAAACTATCAAACAAAGGTCTGGACAATACACTTACTGTTCCTTTATAGGCCTTGGGAAGACCTATCAATGGATTTTATTTTAGGATTACCTAGACAGCTGAGGACATGATAGTATTTTTGTTGTAGTGGATAGGTTCTCAAAATGGCTCATTTCTTACCTTGTTCAAAACCAATGATGCTTCTTATATAGCTAAATTATTTTTAAGGAAATAGTGCACTCCATGGTCTCCTTTAACCATTGTTTCGATAGGGATGTTAAGTTTGTCTCATATTTTTGGAAAACATTATGGAAATTATTAGAACCAAATTAAAATTTTCTTTCACCCACAAACTGATGGACAAATCAAGTAGTTAATCAGCTTAGGAAATTTGCTTAGATGCTTAGTAGGTAAAAGTTTAGGAAATTGGGATTTACATTTACCAACCTCAGAATTTGCCTATAATAGTACTATATCTAGAACTACAAAAAATCACCATTTGAGATAGTCTATGGTCAAAACCCACGATGACCAATTGATGTTGCAAACCTACCATCTCATGTATTTTCTGATGCAACATTCTCATTTGTTAAAGATTTTCAAAGCCTCCATGAAGATATAAGAAAGCAAATTACTATAAGTAATGAAAATTATGCTTCTAAGGCAAATCATAATCGCTTAACAAAAGAATATAAAGAAGGTGATTATGTATTGATTCGCATTCTGGCGTATCAAACCACTAGATATAAGAAATTACATGCACGAGCTCTGGTCCATTTAAAATTCTCAAGAAAATTGGAACTAATGCTTATCACCTTGATTTGCCATATCTCATTCATCCGCTTATTAATATTGAAGATATTCTATCATATGAAGGAATTAGAAACCTCCACTTGTTCCTAACTCTTTAGGAGATATAGCATCACTTGCAAGCCCTCTTCCTTGAAGTTGACTATATTATCACCGAGGAAGCACCCATTAATCAAGCTTCAACATCATCTAGTTCATTGGAAGAATAAGCCACACCAAGACACATGGTTGACTCATACTGATTTGGAGAAGCTAGCCCCACAATTAGTAGAAGATTTCTTAAATTTCAACTCTACAGAATTCAATGAGCTGTGAGATGTAACATCAAGAGAACCAAAAATTAGAGAAGGTCCATTTAGATCTCAAGCTACAAGAAAATTAGCCCAAGGTCCATTTACAAGATCTCAAGCTAAAGCCCAAGAAAATTCAAGAAAGAAGCTTGCTTATTAGTGCTAAGGCCCATTTTATGATTTCATCTTTTTTATTTATGTAATTTTTAATTTTCTTCTAGAAACTCCATGTTTGAAATTTTGCATTTAAAAATTCAAAGCATGACATGTGAGGTGGTTGAATCCACATAAAAAAATGTGACATGTGGTGGATGGCATAAAATAATGAGGCAATTTAATGCTTCACATTAATGTGGCCACCCATTTTCCTCCATGTTTTGAATTCTTTTCTTTTGAAATATTTTGTAATGGCTATAAAGCCCCTCTTACTTGAATGAAGGGAACTTTTGGCAATTGCAAAATTTTGAGTTATTCTTGTGGTTTGAGAGCTTGGTGGCCAAACCTTGGCAATCCTTGGTGGAGCCATTATCCAACATATCTTCTTACTCCCCCAATACACACGTTCTCTCAATCTCATCAAAAGAAAGAAGCCCACCTCCATCAATAAGTAAAATGAATAGAAAAGCTCAAAAGTACTACAAAGAAATCATGTGAATATTTATATTGACCTCATTTTTAGAATGAGCTCAACCTCCATCTTGACATGACTCTCTTAGACACTAAGAGTTCCTTAGTCTTATGACACTTAGTGATTAGGTGAACACTTAACATAACCAAGAGACTAAAAAAAAGTTAGCCATGAATAGGTCATGCTTTAGGTGTTAGGAAAATTGTCTACCCTCATGGATGCCCATCCACGTGTTGGATGGATAGTCTTGATTGAGATAAGATTTAATCCCACATAACCAGGTTTTATCGACCATCATCCTTGATAACGGCCAAGAGAAAGCATGTATAACCCCAATATGCATAAGATTTGACAACTTAATAACCAGCCATTAGTGAAATGCAGTGTCAACAACCACGCACTTCAGATTAGTTATATAATTAGGCTATTTAATTATCCTTAATCATTGAAAATTCCTAAATTCATAATAAATATAAAATTAGAAACAAAACTCAACTTCATTTTAAAGATAATTTAAAGAATCCAAAAAAATTGTTTAATTGATTTTGAATAGTGATTTTCCACTAGTTTAATTAAAACTTAATAAATTACTCCTAATTATTTCATTAGTTAATTCCAAACTTCTCAAGCATGTTGAGTGGGATGACTTCTGCCTCCCCTAATTTTTTTGGAATTTATTAATGAGTTAATTATGAAAATCAATTAATTATTCCCTAATCACCCTCTTAATGTAATTAAGAGTAATTATGCATGTGAATAGTGGTTTAATAATTTAATTAAGATAATTAAGCATTGTTTAAGTGAAGAAGAGGTTTATGGAATGGGTTTGGGGTATTTTCCCTAAGTTATTCCATAAACCACCTTTATTCCATAATCAAAATCTAATTAAGGACTAATCCACTAATGATCTACTTAATTAGCTTAATCAAACTTTTAAAACCAATCTAAACTTAATCAATCTCTTTTTTGGTAGATCCTTAGGTGTTTAAAAGCCTAAGGTAAGCTTAAGGAAATCATTTCCAACCCATATCTGTGGGAAGGTTATGAAAATACTTAATTAAACCCTTTTAGCTTAATTAATCAACAATTGTGAGCTAATTGTATTAGGCCCCTTTTTTTGTTAAGGTTAATTGCTGATTTAAATTCCATGTGGTTGCATATCATATGTTGGCTCATAATTGTTAGGTTAATTATGTTAAAGTGGTGTAGGTAAGGGATAATTAATGGACTTAACTTACACCTTAACCTAAACAAAACATAAAATCAACTTAATGGTTTTAAAAATTAAACTAAATCAATTAACACATTGGGGCAATATGTTAGGACCAGCAAACACTCTTTTTACATTTCTTAAATCAAATCAAACTCAAAAAAAAAATCCCTTTAAAAAAATATTGATTTACTTTAAATGATCTTATTTCATAGGATTGTCTTTAGGAATTAACTAGGGTGAATGTTGCTATCACTTTTTTATTTATTTCCAAGCATGCTAAATACTATGTGTCATATGAAAATTATGCATTCATATCTTTTAAAAAAATCAAAATAAATGAAATGTTTCTTTTATGTCAAATTGCATGTTTTGGCTAAAGTAAGAATATGAATGGCTATTATCACTATTCAATCAAAAATTATTTTCAAAACTCATAAATCAATGACTATAAATAAATTTATACTACTTATAAGTATTTATAAGCTTGCATGTGAATATAGCTTAAAATGTGCTTTAACTGACTTCCTTTTCTTTTTTTAACATGGGTTTGTATAGGATTTGCAAAGTGTATGGTTCATTTGAAAAGAATGAAACACTTGCTTAAATTTATTCCTATGCACTCCCATGTCATGAATTAAGAAGGATCTTTACATTGCACATATAAATTAAACAACCAATAAATCAAACAAACAAAAATCTTTTGCATAATTCTTCATCCATTTGCTTTCTTTTTGTACATGCACGTGTATTTAAGAAAAGTGGTATATTAGCCTAGACATCCTGAGGTTATGAGGCTTTAAGTATCCATAAGAAGGTCTTGTACCTCACACCCTCAGTGTAGAAAATAATGGCATCGTACTCACTTATGCCTTTCATACATGTAATTGTGCATTTGATTAATGGATAAAAGAGTCCCTCTTTTCTACTTAATAAAATCATGCATTCATAAAAATATTCAAATTTTCTTAAGAAACATCTCTTAGCATTCATCATTAAGGTGTGCTAAATATTTGTATTGCATGTACATCTATGCTTAGGATCATTTCATATGCATGGTATACATGTTGGAAATAAATAAATGGTTGTGTGTTTTGTGATAGTAATTCACCTTAATTAATCCTAAATTGTCTTTCTTATTGAATACATTTATTTAGAGCAAATCTAAACTTAGGATTAATTAAAATACATAATAAAACATTCACTAAAGAAAAATTACTAATAAATCTACCTTAGAATTACTCATAGGGGGAGAAGTTCTCTTCTCTTCCTCTTACAACACTTAGTAATTAAGTGTTCATTCAAACCAAATCAAATCATAAAACAAAATTAACAATCAACTAAATCACCTAAATGAAATCACCATCTAAATTGAATCCTTCAAACTTAGAAAACTCCAACCCTAAAGCCTAGCTAGGACATGCCACAAAAGCCTTAAAAGGCATACACATTAGGCTAAGTCACCATTCCAAGCTCTATGTTAGGGCGGTGCATGGTTTGATGCCTACTTTTATTTTATGATATAATGTTTTAGTCTAGATGTTAGGGAGTATGTGTGCAGACTAGGTGATAGGATGATCTTATTCTAATCATTATCTTATATGGGGAATTAAGGAGCTAAAAATATAAATACTTTAAGTGCTTATACTCCTAAGCATAATCCAAATTAGGACAGGTGAACTTGGTTACCCATGAGTGGGGTGCTAAGTCCAATTTATTCCTATACATGCTTGGGATTGTGTGGTATGTTTAGTTAATCTCTATTTTGCAGGTTTTAGTTAGATTTTACATTTTCTATTTTCATGTAATTTTGTAATAAAGATTTGGAATGAATGTTATGGGGGATTAAGATGAACATTGGTCATAATACTATGTCTTATGTACCATGTGAAGCCTTGGAGCAACCACATCCCATCCAACCAAAAGAAGAAAGAAGAAAGAAGAAAGAAAAAGAAAGAAAGAAGAAAAGAAGAAAAGAAGAAAGAAGAATGAAGATCCCCATAACATGAATTCCTTTTTTATTATAATTAATTCATTTATAATCTAGGTTGTATAATGGTAGAGCTCGGCTACCATTTTTTTTTTGAGTTGTGTGGACGTACCTAATCACAAAAGGCCTCTTATTCTCTTGCATTGGCTTTATAAAATTGTTTGATGTTTGTTTAGCTTATGCATTAAGATGGCAAGTTTTTTTAGTTGTTTCCTTGCTTTGATGAATAACCTGGAAGCGATTAGGCTCTTTGGGAAAAATAAATTTTCTATCCAATTAATCAACTCAAGATTAAAAATTAACAACTCATAAACTCACCTAAAACTTAGGTTATAAATCAAGATAAAATATTTAGAAACCCTTTAGCTGGATGTTGTATGTCTCACATCATTCATAAAAAACATCTTGTTTCACTCTTGCTTATGGAGGGCTTCCACCTTTGCCAGGGAACTTGGCTTGACCTTTGAGAGCCATGGTGGAAACACACCTCCTTCTTGTTGATTTTATCCCATAACCAATTTCTCATGCATTAGTATGAATCATAGTGTCAAATGAATTATCCAAAATGAAAAAAAAATATAAACAAAAAATTGCATTAGATTTAAGTCATTAATCATGCCCCTACATGATCTAGTCTCTAGGGAGTGTGTTACACTTAGTCTTTTTAAATAAATAAAACCTTATCTTACAAAAGCATATGACTTGCCTACATATATTTAAAATTTAGGAGAAGTTAGTTGGCCACCCCAAGTGGTTGTAAGTCCAATATTGGGTTTTATCCTCTTATAGAGATAAACCATATACTTTTTTTTACCTTAGATTTAAGTCATGTTCGGCCCTCAAAGCTCTTTAGATTTAGGTTCTTGCTACTTCCCTTGTCTACAAGCATAAATCCTCATCTCTTAGGCATTTCCATGATCTTGTGTTATGAAATTGTAAGCCCCTAGATTTCTAATAAAAATTCAACTCAAAAAATTAAATCACATCAATTTCAAAAATATAAAGCCCAACCATAGGATTATTTGGGATGCTTACTAGGCTTCCTAGTATCATAAGCATCCCTTACTCAACTCCTTTTGATTTCGATAATAACTTCCTCCTCTTGATCAATCCCACCTGATCTTCAAAAAATAAACCAATTGATAGTCTACCTTCAAATCATAGAAATGATCATTTACCTTAATAGAGAGTATTCTAAGGGATCTCTTTCCTTAGGATGTAATTAATTATGGGGGCTTGCCACCATAGGGAACTTCATAAACTCGGTTTAAAATAAACCCTACTTTACTTTTCCATGTAAAGTAGGGGATGAATCTCTGTATATTCAAGATCATAGGAGTCTCATTAGGTGATTTGGTCCATTGATGTGGTGACTTCTATTCTAGATAGTACATCATTCCTGAATGTCATACCTGATCACCCTATTGAGAACATATGCAGATCTACATGGTGCCCAATAAAAGAAGTGTTACTTTTTATCTTCATTTATTTTTTTCTCAAAAGATAGATGGAAGAATGAAAATAAATTCACCACAGATTTTTTGGTGACTCCGCTGGGGATGGTTCCTCTCTCCATCTTTAGTAAATAATCATTGTCTCCAAGTATTGATAGTGGATTTGTACCTTGTATGAATCATATCCTTTCCATTAGCACTTAGTTTATTTCATCAAGCTAAGCTATCCAACATCTTTAGGTTTTAGGACACTGTGGGTCTTAAAACCCTGTTAGGTTCCCCAATAAGTGAAAATAAAAATTTAATAAAAAGAAATAGCTAAAGACTTCCTCTTTACCATTTCTATGGTAAAAGTAATGTTCATTCTAAAAATAAATCCTTTATAAAAACAATAATTTCCAAAAAGCACTTTTCCAAAATGTACATAATAAAATCTTTGCACAAAATTTTCATAAATCAACCTCACCTAACAATCTTCAAGATTTTTATATGTAGGATCATTTCAAAATCAAAATCAACAATCATATTTTCAATAAGCACAATGAACATCCTCATTCAATTTATTGAATGAAGATTTCATTTCAAATCAAAATTCAACAATCATATTTTCAAAAATAAAATCAAAAATCCTCTTTTCAAAATACACGAATGAACATCCTCATTAAATTTATTGAAATGGAGATTACATTTTCAAAATAAAATAAACAATCACCTTTTCAAAAGAAAAATAAAAAATCATCTTTCAAAAGCATGAATAAACATCCCATTCAATTTATTGAATGAGATTTCATTTTCAAAATCAAAATTAACAATCATCTTTCAAAATTTAAACACATTTGGATTCTTCATTTAGCATACCCAAATTTGCTAAGTGAAGATCCTCTTTTCAATAGTCAAAAAAATCAAACAACATTTGGATCCTTCATTTAGCATACCCAAATTTTCTAAGTAAATGTTCATCTTTCAAAGTCAAAATCAAAATCAAAATCAAAACATATTTGGATTTTCATTTAGCATACCCAAATTTGCTAAGTGGAGATCCACTTTTCAAAAATCAAAAATCAAAACATATTTGGATCTTTCATTTAGCATACCTAAATTTGCTATGTAAATATCCTCTTTTCAAAAAATAAAAATAAAAGAAAACATTTGGACTTTATTTGGCATACACAAATTTCCTAAGTAAAGATTCCAAACTCACTCATGATTCACAAACAAGCAAAAGAAGAAGAAAATTATTTTCAAACAACTAATTTAGCATTACAAAATTTGCTAAATGAGTAAATCCAAAACAAAAATCAATTGACCCTTTATTTTAACATGCTCAAATTTGTCAAATGAAGGGTCCCCAAATAATGAAAATCAAATTCAAATATGAACCTATGGAAGCATCAATCTCTTCAAAAATATTTGAACCCATTTCCAACATAAATAAATTTGTTGAAAATGGATTGTAAATTCAAAAATCCTCTCTCAAATTCTAAATTTAAAAATCTCTGCTAAAATCAAAGAGCCCCACTTAACATATTCAAATTGTTGAGGGTTCAAATTCTAAAAAATAAATTAAAAGTAGAAATTTGATTCGAGGTTTATTTTCCAAAATTGCAAAAGTTCAACTCGCTTCATCCATTCAGCTTTTAAATGGAAGCTGGTACATTTACTTTTTCTTTTGGGATGGATTTTGCCTTGGATAGCCCCTCCCATATGACTTTGCCCATCTCATTCATTTTGGCCGAGGTTTTGAGGCTAGGATCACTATGAGGGGACCACACAACCATCACTGTGGTGACCATGCAAAGTGGGTCATCCATGTTGAGATGTCGGACCGAGTTTCACCGAAGATGAAGGTTGTGGCGTCCCTAAGTAATTTGCATGCCAGTGGTTCATGCCCAATACGCTACCCACTCATTGGCTTCTTTCAAGAAGGCTCCTATCTTGATAGTCTCACCTACAGAGGTGTTTCTACATCGCCTCCCAAGGACCCAACATCAAACAAATGCAAGATCAAGGCATCATGCATATAAAAAGTGATGGAGGTACTGCTACAGTAGAGAGTTACCAGATAGTCTATTCTCCATCACGAGAACAAGTTTCATCCCTCTGGTTCCATGGAGAGGAAGATGTAGATCTTGATTTCACCTCCACAGAAGTTCATTTTGAGGCTCGAGAGAGAAGGTCATACCGCCTTAGATCAATTCTACACCAGTAATGAGGCTGAGATCAAAGTCTGGGGCCTAATTTAATTTATGATCTATCATCCCTCGCAATGTAGAGGAGCACATCAAACAGCAGAGGGCTAGGGAGACCCGTGTATCATTACATGTGACTGAGAGACACAGGTATGCTACAGCAGCCTCCACCTCATGGCTCCGATTGGCACACTACCCATGTTGGTCATAATGATAGCATTCTCCTGACGGGTACTACCCACCACAGAAGAGGAGTTCTTACACAGACAGAGTCGGTGGTGCCTCCATCACATCGCTCTACTCCACCATCTCGACAAGTTTGATCATCCAGTTAAAAATCCATGAAGGCGATCGGAAAAGGAGAGCCCCATGGTGATCCTGGCCAAGAGATCCCACCATCTACACCAACCAAGGCGGCAGCTCTCGCCAACCTCACTTAGTGTGGTGTAAAGGGAATGGAGACCATGAAGCATCATAGTTGTTCCATCACCACCACCACCACCACCACAGCAAAGCATGGAAATAGCGATACTAGAGGGAGGAGGAGACAATTCATTTATCCCTATGGCCATAGATCCTCCTAGGAGTACCACTCCACCCGATCTAGATGATGAGCATCAGGAGTGAGTCTCACAAGCTTAGCTCTCTAGCAAAGATGGGAGGTTAAATGTATCTCATTCATATAGTGAGCCCACCATCGCCTCATCTTTATGCATTTAGTTGGATCATTCCCTGTGATGACAATTTTTATCTTGTGAAAAGAAAGAAATTCTGTGCATGCTGACCTAGAGGAGAAGTTTGATTTTGATCCCAATGAAGATGATATGTTGGAGGATTTAGTAGAGTACATGGTTGACACTGGGTTCCCTCCTTCATGATCAACAGG
Source organism: Cymbidium sinense (assembly GCA_021442155.1). Taxonomy (NCBI): domain Eukaryota; kingdom Viridiplantae; phylum Streptophyta; class Magnoliopsida; order Asparagales; family Orchidaceae; genus Cymbidium; species Cymbidium sinense. The sequence goes on along the minus strand of CM038218.1, from coordinate 17,989,747 downwards.
GTTTGGAAGGTGTTATGGTCAAATAGGATGATGCGGGTCATTCGACCCAACACCTCCTTCAATAACTAAAGCAAAAAAAAGATGAACAAGTAGATAGGATGGGAAAGAGACTTGAAGACTTGCTATCAGTAGTTTTGGCACTTCAAAACCAAGCCCCAGTATCCTACTCATCCTGAGAGTTGGTCAGATGGATCAAGCCAAGACTTTACCTCCAAGAGAAAGGTGGCAACAATAGCTTGTATTGGAAGGTAGTGATAGTACCTATAAGAAAAGGATATTAAACTCATGGTAGCAGTGAGAGAGAAGCATTGGCATAAGCTGAGGAGGATCATCGGCCCAAAGGGGAGACCCTACCCAGAGGAATTCAATTCCATCTTATGTCACCTTCTTTCAAGAGAATTCATGGCAATAAACCTGCGTACATAATGCACTACATTGATGGTATGCATTACTATTCTTACTTTCGTTAGTATAGCCTTTGATTGACATGAACTCCCAATCTCTTCATCAAAGTTGTTGGAGCTGAAAGGGTGATTATAGGCAATCTTGTTGTGGCAACAACACCGTGAGTCATTGATTATATTCTCGTGATGGCATAATTTGATGGAAATGCGAACCGCAACTGATGTCATTGAAATTCTACTAAAGAATATTCATGGCTTGGTCGCCTTCATGCTCAAAAGTTTTACCATCAAGACATTTGAGAAGATAATCAATAAGGCGGCTAGCTAATAAGGAGAAGCCAAACAATTTCCTTTTCTAGATCAATTAACAAAGCCAAAGCCACAAAAAGCTTATGAGAAGAAGTCTAGTAATGTTGGACAAGGGAAGCAACAGGATCAAGATGAGAGACCTCGCCATCCACTTCCACTCCTCACCACTACCTAGGTCATCCCATCTGGCCACGCCACCACCCTGCCTCCCTCCCATACCATAATAATAAGACACATACCCGCCAAGTAGTATACACCTACTTTTTTTGATAAACTAAACAATCCATATTCATTTAAGAGGGAGGTAACCAGGAAAATATTTAAGAATCTCTTAAAGAAATCTCATTTTCAGCTACCCAAGCCTAGGAAGCCGGAGGAAGTGGGTAGGAGCAGTGATCCTAACTTTTACTCCTACCACACCATGTTAGGTCATGTTTTGGAGAATTATTTTACATTCAAGGAGGGCTTGAGCATAGCTAAGAGGCATAGTTATCCCAAAGGAATACCTAATGGAAAAACCATCCAGTTCTATTAGGTAATCCTTAGGGATACCTACGATCCTCTCAAAACCAAAGAATGGTGGGATATCTCCTTATCTCAAACCTCTAAAAAGATTATTTCAAAAATCAAGATACTTTTCTCTGTGTGCCTGGCACAACTCCAACATCAAGGAAGGTTTTCAAGTTGCTAAAGACAACTTGGGGAAAGTGGAGCTCAACAAAGTAAGAACCTACATCACTGGATAGCCAAGTAAGGTAACCTCATCGAGCCCAGCCTCCATTCCATCGTTGCAACTACTACATCGATTTCTACTACTAGCTCTTCTTCTAGACATCTTGTATGGATGAGGGCATCAAATCCCTCACCCTCTTACTTTACTTGATTTCTACTATGTACCTCCTTCTAAACCCAAGAAATTGAGTAATAAAGCTAGTTTGCATTACACCTGTATTACTTCTGATGGGTTGCCTAATTCTACTCTCTTTGAAAACTCTCCAAATTTGAATAATGATTATAAAAAATCCAATTTTCCTCTTTCTAATTAAGAGTTGGACTTTCCTTCTCTGAATACCACGGGTTCACCTCAGAGATAGACTTGGAATCATCGAAGGGTCTATAGGAGAAGTTGTAGGTAAGCCCGATAGTGAAATCTTTCACTAACATGAGACCATCAAGTCAACCTCCCAGAAGTGGCAAGGTTCTACCTCCTAGGCAGCACCTCAAGATGGGAAAATAATTAATTATTTGATGATCGAAGCCCTCCAGTGATGCTCCACCCATGGATATGCTTGTGGAGGATCAACCAAGAGTTAATTACAATGCTCTCGCTCACCTAAGAAAGTTATCTTCTAAGCTAATCTTATATGATGTCGTTGTCTTATCCAAAGAGATGAGGGAATTAATAATCAAGGCTCATCTTGATCTAGAGATATGCTTAGCTCAGTTGACCTCTATTGGAGAGGAGGAACATTATTCCAGAGAAGCCCAAGGAGTAACTTTCATAGATAAAGACCTTCTTCTAGGGGACATGGAGCACAACCATCCCCTCTACATCACACATAGTGATTCTGACTTTCCAGGGTTCTTGACCCATGTGCATGTGAACATTATGAGTCTAAATACCCTTGCCTACTTGAGGATTGACATCTCTACACTCTGAGGAGATCACACGATGTTAAGAGGATTCAATGACCAAGGTGAGAGGGCTTTAGGTTCCATAGTGTTGCCTTTGAAAATAGGTGAAAGACCTAAGCTAAGTTCTATATCATTGATTCAAATACTTTGTTCATGCTTTTTCTGATAGGCCTTGGATACATTAAAATAAGATGATTCCATCATCTCTTCATCATCAAGTTCTGGGATGGAATTGAATACTATGTCAAAGGAGATGAAAATCCATTTTCAATCAAAGAGGTTGAGATATATAGATGAACCTACTATCTTCCTCAAAATACCTTTTCTCATGAACTTGGTAAAAATTCAAAGAAAAAGAAAAGAAAAATGGAAAAAAGAAATAAAAGGAAAAGAAAAGAAATAAAGATTTCATCAAGACATATGAGGATGACAAATGAGAGACATGTAGAGCCACATGTTACATTCCACCCATAGTTCATTTCATCATATAGACATATGGGTAGGATGACTCAACTTCCACCAGGCAGAGGCAGAGGCAGATACAGAGGTAGTTCCAGAGGTGGAAGACCCCTGTTGGCACCATCAAGGGGTTATGTTCTAATTCATGAGTACTCTACTATTCACATAGACTTGGAATCCAGGAGGATCTAATGTGATTATCATACCACCCAACCCTCTCGGGTTTCATTGGAGGTGACACTCGAAAGACATCGATAAAGACCGCCTCCAAACAAAAGCATAATGTATTCAAGTTTATGTGAAACTATCAAACAAGAAGGGAACCTTAGCTCTAACCTCACTTTTCACTCAAAAGTTAATGTAGTTAAGGAAGCCCCTCATCTTCCGTGGATGTCAAGCCAAGAGATTCTATTGGGATCATCATCCTCAACTCTAGAAATTGATGTAGGACTTGAGAGAATTAATGGAATTATTTGATTGATCACTTGCAGAAGGGTTTGATTCCTTATACATAGATTTTTTGAGATGATAAAGGGGATGCAATCGACGATGACGATACTAGTTATCACCAATCATTTTGAGTGATAGGTTCTCCAACCACACTATCTTTTAAGAATATGTGTTTAAAACTTTAGATGATCTAGATGAACTCCAAATCAATGCAATTTGAAGAGGAGATCCATTCAATAATTGACAAGCTTAAAGAAATAAAACCTGGATAAGAAAATCCACGACATACATCGCTTGTTGAGTGAAGAAGAAACCAATGACTAGTTAGGCTATTAATTGAGTTTAAGGATTTTTTGCATGGAGTTATGAAGAGATGCATGGATTATCTCCTCGTAGTCCACAAACTAGTAATACTAACACTAACTCAAGCAAGCTCCTAGACGATGCATTACAACAATGTGTCATTTCAAGTCAAGAAATTGATCAATGTTAGTTTCATCAGGGAAGAAAAATACCCTACCTGGTTATCCAATGTCGCCCAGTTAAGAAAAAAATGGCCAAATTTTCATATGCACCGATTTCAGTGACTTAAATAAGACATGTCCTAAGGATGAGTTTCCTCTTTGTATACCAGAATTAATGGCAGACATCGCCGCATCTCATGCAAAATTCTCTTTCATGAATGGGTCATCTAAACAAATCAAGATGGCCCTGAGGATGAAAGAAACACGCTTTTCAAACCTCGAATCTATTATTATAAGGTCATGCCTTTCTTTTAAAATGCTAGGTGCATAACAGCCATGACTTAGATCTTCAATGAACTCATTCATCATCAAGTTAAATGCTATGTTGATGATATAGTCAAAAGCAAAGAAAAGGAAGATCATCTCTTTGACTTGAGAGTAGTTTCAATGGTTAAGATAATATAACCTCAAAATGAATCCTTGAAGTGTGCATTGCTTAAGTTCGGTTTGTTGTCTAAGAATAGAAGATCCAAAAAAGATCAAAGCTATCTTAAAATGCCACCTAAAAGTTTGACTCAACTCAAATCTTTCCAAGGGCTATGATCTAAGATGCTTTATCTCCAACTCCATGAAAATGCAAGCATTTTCAGCACTTGTCAAAAGGATGCCAAGTTCAAGTGGGATGACAACGATGCCTTTGAAGATATCAAGCACTATTTAGTGAAGCTACGGTAGCCCCTATCCCGCAAGATACTTATCCTCTACACTATTGCATTAACAACTCCTCTTTGTTGGCCCAAGCCAATGACAAAGGGAAGGAGAATGCTCTCAATTACCTCAACCATCATCTGATTCCTACTGAAGCAAACTATCCACCTATTGAGAAACATTTCCTATCTTTAATCATTGCATCCCAAAATCTACAACACTATGCTTCAAGGTGAACTTAATTTGAAGAACCAATCCACTGATCTCATGACATGGCCAATGCTATCCGGACATTTAGTTAATCCATGATTCTCTCATAGTTGATATCACATTCTTACCCTCCATGCGGTGAAAGGACAAGCACTAGATTTCTTAGCACACCCACTTTCTCGCTAATTCTCTTAGTGATGATCTCCGAAAACAAATCATGAACTAGGGAGGTTGACAATCACCATTGAGATGTATTTTAATGGTGTGACTTCCTTTCATAAAGGAAGAACCATGATCTACTTTTCCGTGAAAGGCGGTGGAATAGTTATTTTAACTCTAGACGAATGTGATGAGATTCTCATACTCTCTAATCCCTACACACCATAATGAAGTCGAGTATGAGGCTTTGATTACGATCTAGAGTTATCCATTATGTGTGTTAAAAGTATCAACATCTTTGGATTCTCGGTCATGGTCAACCAAATTGTCCTACAAGGTTTCAAACCTAAGCCATCACATGAGTATACCATGAAGTTGTTGGCCCAAATCCCTGAGGTCACCATCTACAAGGTCCCTCAAGGAGAGAACACAGTAGAAAATGCTTTGGCCAAATTTGCCAAAGAATTTGCATGTCCAAAAGATGAGTTCATTCCAATAAGGGTCCAAAATAGACAAGTCTTATCCCTTATTGATGATGAACTCATCGAGAGACTTTATCTTGAAGGGTAGGTTGTCATTGCCAACAAAGATGCAGAGCTAGATTGGAGGCAACCATTCATAGATTACTTCAACACTGATAAACTACCTCAAGAGAAATCACATGTCCATCAGATGAAGCAGAGAGCTCTCTCCTATGCTCTCATAGATGGCACCTTGACAATATCATGGTTACCTTTGTATAAACATGCTCTAGGATTGATTGAGGTACATGTGTCTATGGAGCATCAATTTGATCCAAGATGAAAGAAAAATTAAGAGACTAGAATACTAGCCTTGATGATCATAAATCGCATGAACATGGCTAGAGATACCATCAATGTCGTACATGTGGTCTCATCAATCACCCAACATTCACCCTACATTGGCCTCATGGCCATTTGAGTTGTTATTGTGGGTCCCATCGATCCTCTTCTTCCAAGGGTCATCGATTCATCCTAGTCGCCATTGACTACTTTTCCAAGTAAGGCAATCCCAGAGAGGTCACCCAAAGATATGTTTTAGTTTTTAGAATCATATCATATATAGTTTGGGGTGCCTCGATGAATTATATTTGATAATGATATTGCATTCAAAATATCATCAAATGAAAGACATGGTATATTGTGATACTCCACCATCTACTATCTAGGAAAATGGCCTAGCAGAACCATTCAACAAAACTCTAATCCAGATACTAAAGAAGATAATTGATGACAATAAGCGATAGGGGCATGAGCAATTATTTGAAGCTTTATGCCCACCACATACAAACTCCAACTCAATCTACCCCATTCTCCTGGTGTATGGGTCCAAAGCCATTCTACTTTTAAGTTCAACTCACATCACTAAGGATAGCAAGAATGGGGTAAAAGATCATTAGAGAATGCCAAGTTATTAGAGAAGCTCAAGGTTTGGAGGAGAGATGCCTATGTGCTAAAATCTCGACTGTAAGGCCAAAATGATTCAAGCTCACAACAAGTCGGTTCGCCTATAACTTTCCATGGAGAGCTTGTCCTAGTTAAGGAGACCAATTGCCTGCCAAAAGATGGGAGGCAAGTTGAACCCACTTGGGAAGGACTTTTGTCATAGAAAAGGTCTACAAGGAGAATCTTATCGCTTATTGATTGTAAAGGGGAATTTGATGCTTCCAATTAATTTATTTGAAAAAATATTACCCATAAAAATATGTTTGAAAATAATTATCATTAAAAGAACAAAAAATTCTCCAATTCATCAAAATCTTCTCTTTCAAGTGTTGTTGTTTGTCTTGTAAATTTGCCATGACAAGTTTAGGTACGTGTAAGAGAACCCAAGAGGCATCATATCCCTCTTTAATAATACAAACACAATCGAACATAATTTCCCAACGCTACTTGAATAGTGTGAGAGAACCCAAGAGGCATCCTATTTTGACTAACACAACTAAGTTAGGTGTGAGAGAACCCAAGCGACATCCTTTCTTAGTGAGATCACAACTGCCATTTGTGGCACCATTTCATCAATTCCCTAGCTTGTTTTAGGATAGGTGTGAGAGAACCCAAGAGGCATTCTATTCCTTCTAACATAAATCACAAAAACAAACAAAATCTTTTATCTCAAGATGATGTGGAGCAAGCCCCTATAACACTCACTCATTAGCTTACTGCTATTCTACACCCCTGGTCACTTATTTTGGAAGATGTGAATTCCACACTTTCTTTCTGACTTGACCATTATAAACCAATGAGCACCTTGTTAGTTTGGTAGACTTCACTTCTCCAAAGAAGTTACCTCATGTTGATTTTGTTTAAGAAGATGTGAGTCCTGCTTTCTTCTTGAGCTAACCATCATGACCACTGGTATATTTGAGGCTTAGGATAAGTCCTTGTGGTGTTTTATTTTCATTTTGCGTAATGAAGACAAAATACACTAGTTGGACACCATGTAGATCCATAGATGTTCTCATTAGGGTGAACGGTATGACATAATAAGGAATAGTGTACTATCTCGAGAGATAGAAGTCACTACCCTATAATGGACCTAATCATCTAATGAAGACTCCTAAATATAATGGGTCTTCGAATGTACCAAAGATTCTTCCCAAAGTTTACATGGAAAAGTAAAGTAGGGTTTATTTTAAACTGGGTTCGTTAAGTTGCCTATCGAAACTCATACATTACATCTTTGATTCCTTAAGAATACTCTTGATTAAGATAAATTATCATTATCTCCAAAGATTTCAAAGATAGGACTATCAATCAATTGATTTATTTTTAGAAGATCAAGTGGGATTGATTAAGAGGAGGGAGTAATTATCGAAGTCAGAGAAAGATAAGTAGGGGATGCTTATGATACTAGAACCCTAGTAAGCATCCCAAACTATCCTATGATTGGACTTTATATTTTTGAAGTTGAGGGGAATTATTTGTTTAAGTTGAATTTTTATTAAAAATCTAGGACTTATAATTCCATGATACAAGATTATGGAAATGCCTAAGAGGTGAGCATTATGCTTATAGCCCACAAAGGGAAGTAACAACCTCTGAACCTAAATCTAGGGAGCTTTGTCAAGGGCCAAAGCACGACCTAAATCTAAGGCTAAAATGGGCATATGATTTATCTCAACAAGAGAGAATAAACCATCCGACTGTTGGACTTACAACCGCTTGGGTGGTAGTCAATTAACTCATCCTACAATTTAAAATACATGTTGGCAAGTCTTATGCTTTGCAAGATAGCTAGGCTATTATTTATCTAGAAAGGATACTAAGTCCTTAAACTCACTCCCTAAGAGACTAGATCATGTAAGGCATGAATAATGACCAAAATCTAATGCAATTTTGTTAAGTTTTATTTTCATTTTTGGATATTTTTATTTGACACGGGCTATGGGATTTCATATGCCTAATGCATGAGAAATTGGTTATAGGCCAAAAGTAGAAAAAAGGAAGTGTGTTTCCACCTTGGCCCTCAATGGTCAAGCCAAGTTCCTGGCAAAGGTGGAAGCCCTCCATAGCAAGAGTGAAACAAGATACTTTTTATGCATGATGTGAAAGCATACAACATCCAGCTAAAAGGTTGCTAAATCTTTTATCTTGTTTATAACCTAGGCTTTAGGTGAGGTTATGAGTTGTTTATTTTTAATTTAAATTGATTAGTTAGGTAAGAAATTTATTTTTCTAGAGTCAATCACATTAAAAGCAAGGACTAAACTAAGAAAATATGTCATCTTAATGCACAAGCTAAACAAACATCAAACAATTTATAAAGCTAGCACAAAAGAATAAGAGGCCATTTGTGGTCAAGAACCACCAAACAAACCCGAAAAGAAATGTGGGTAGTCGAGCTCTACCCTTATACAACCCGGGTTATAAAAATAATTCATGCTATGGGGTCTTCTTTTCTTGATTTCTTCATTTCTTCCTTCTCTTTATTTTAATTTGATTTGCCCCAAACAAATCATAGGACACCCCAGGGACTAAGCCTTCTCGTCACTGCTCATCCTAATCCCCCATAACATTAATCCTAATTCCAAATGCAAACTACATTAAAAATAAGAAAATTAAATCTACACAAAATAAATATTAGCTAAACACACCATACAAAACAATTATATGAATAATTTAGACTTAGCACCCTCACATGGGTAATCAAGTCCACTGTCTAATTTTATGCTTAGAGGTATAAGCAACCTACACAACAGAAGCATTTATATTTTTTATTATAGCGCCCTTTAAGAACAACTCCCGACATAAAATATGATTAGGATAATAATGGCCTAACATCCAGACTACACACATTCACCCTAACATCTAGTTTACAACATTACATCACATCACATCGACAAAACCTAATTCTATGGTCAGTGACCTAGTATTCTACTGTGTGAAAGGAGGGGCTTGTGTGGTTAGCCTTTGCTAGGCTCCTTTAAGTTCAAGTTTTGATATGAAGTTTGAATTTATTTAATTTTTTACCTTTGTTTGATTTCAATTCAAATGGTTTAGCGAGTTAATTCCCATTTTTATTCATTTTATTTGGCTAAAGTAGTGTTTAGGTTTTCAAGAATGAGAAATAGAATGAATTTAATTTTTAAGTCAACTCACTCTATTCAATATCCTAAATCCTAATGGAGTTTCCAAAAGTTTAATTAAGATCTTTAAGTATCTTAATAAATATTTTTTATGTTACTTATGTTTGGATTGGTTTTGTTTCCATTCTTTTAATTAAGTTGGATTTGATTCTTTTAGTTTGTTCTTTTGATATGATTCAATTTATTTCATTCGATTTGGTTTACTTTTGTTTAGGTTTATGTTCACTTTGTTTTACTTTAATTGATTCGATTCCAATTATCTTTAATGAGTTTAAAAAGTTAAAGTTGAATTATTCTTAACATTTCATTAACCTTTAAGTTCTTTAACATAAGGTATTTAACATTTTTTTTCTTTTCTTTAATGATATTTATTTCATTTATTTTAGTTATAATTTTATTAGCTTGAAGTTTAATTAAAGTTTTAGTTCAAATTATTTCATTTCCTTTCATTAAGTTGTTTCATGTTTACTTTGATTAGTTTAATTTATTTTATGTTGTTTTTACTTCATTTAGGTTGGTTCATTTTTATTTTGATTAATTCAATTTAATTTATGTGAGCTTTATTTCAATTAGGTTAGTTCATTTCTTTTATTTGACTTTTGTTTTAACTTTACATTAAGTTTAGTTATATCTATCATTTAATTTGTTTTATGATTACTTGAAAATGTTTAAGTTAATATGATTACTTGAAAATGTTTAAGTTAAAATTTGACTGCTTTTACATTAACTTTAGTTATGTTGATTTAAATTTAATTTGATTTATGATTACTTGATTCATTATTTAATGTTTATGTTAGTTTCAATTTAATTTGATTGAGTTTAAGTTATTTTTTATTTTATATTAGGTTTATTTATATTGGTTTAATTTAGTTTGATTTATGACTAGTTTATTCATTCTATGTTTATGTTAATTTCATTTAATTTGATTAAGTTTGAGTTGTTTATTAATTAATTTTGTTTGGAAACTAATCCTATGTTTATTAATTTTAAATCTTAAGATAATGTTGATTTAGTTTGATTCTTAACATAATATTATGTTAATTAGGTCATTAAATTTCATTTACATTAATTAATTTAGTTTGTTAAATTTAGATTATTGAGTTATATGTTATCCCTTTAGATTAGTAGATTTAATTCATTTTATGTTAACCTAATGTGCTTAGGTTAAGGTTCTATTTATTCATAGATTAGATCAATTGCAAGTGTTGAGATTCATTAAACATTTGTTTTACTTTAAGTTATTTAATTATGGATTTGTAAGCTTAAGGTTTAAGTTCATTAATATGATTTAGAATTTTTGACTTTGGTTTGTTGATAGATTATTCTTAACTTAAAGTACTTAGGTTAATTATCAATCTTATTTAATATGATTTAATTGACCTTTAGATTCATTCTTGATTTAATTAAAGATGAGTTACTCCATTAAATTTTATTGATTCAAACTTTAATGTTTAAGTTGATTAATAATTTCATTAGCCTAAGGTTTTGCTTTATTAACTTAAGATTAAATTTGATCACTTTAATTGACTTAGGCTATTTAGTGAAGTTCCTTAATAGTTTTTTGATATCTGATTGAAATTGATTTGAATTACCATTTTATTTAATAGATTAATTAATTTTCTTAACCTATTATTTAATTAACATTGATCTAAGGAATTAGAAATTTAAAACTCTTAATCCAGATTAAGTGAATTGAAAATTTTCAAGTGGGGTTACATGCCAATTTCAAGCAAAACAAAGTTGATTAGATTTGTAATGGAGTAATTATGGTTTTAATTATTTCATTAAAAATCCTAATTTCTTAAGATTCAATTAAGGGTTTATTTTTCATACATTCTTCACTGAAATATCTTTCCAAAGAGGATTTATTCATAATTTTTAGCTAATTAATTAATTTACTATGATTTAATTAAATTCAGGTTATTTAATTGAATTATTTAATCATTTAATTGCCTAATTAGGTCACTTTAAGGGTTATTGGGTTTAATTGAGTTTAAGTAATGTTTTAATGTTCAATGAAGTTTATTAGGGTGATTTCAGTTAAATTAAAATTCCATAATTATTTCATTAAGGATTAATTAATTTAATTAATTTAAGAGCTAAGCATATGAGATTTTAATTTCCTTTGAATGCAGAGAATTAAATCCTGAAAATTTCATCTAAGGTGTGTTTCATGCTTAATTCCATTTCCCCAAGGTTTCAAATTAAATGGATTATTAGTATGAGAGTAATTAGGATTTAATGTTTTTATTAAACCATAATTAAGGAGAAAATACCTAATAAAAATTGGGGATTTTAATTTCTATGGATTCCTCTCATCAAGATGAATCCATTGAGCCTTCATTTGCATTTTTCTAATTTGTATTTAATTTTCAATGACTTTTAGAAGTTTTCTTAATTTTTTCAATTATTTACATCGTTACTTAATGGTTTTTAAGTGACGGGTCCAACCGGGGCCACATGAGCTTATGCCTCACGCATCACGCGTTAGTCCATCATGTCTGCCGGCCAAAACGCAGATCCTATTATCCAATCAAAGATCGGATGGTCTAGGTTACTCCCGTGATTCCTTAAGAGTTTTAAATCAACAGTGCGCCTAGATCGGACTCCATCATTTCTTTTAAAAGCGGACATTTTACTCCCCAACCTTTGCGGGAGCCAAGAACCGTTCGTCTTATTTTGCTAATATCTTTTGATCAAGACAACGAAATTCTACGATTTCAATTTCTACTCGATCGTTGAAAGAAATCCTATAATTTTATATGGCTTGATCTCACTAGAGATCGAGTTTTCTTTCAAAATGACCAAAGCTAAATTGCTTAAGAAAGATGCAGGGGGTGTTAATGGCATACCTTGATCCGTTGATCGATTTGCTTCGAAATTGATTCCTATAGCTTTGATTCTCTGAGAGATGATTGTGTGCTAAAGGAATTGAGTCAATTCCTTATCTTTTGATCTCTCGACCAATCTACTTCTTCTACACATTGGCATTGGTGCTCTACACTATTTTCGGGGGCTTGGGAAGTGGGAAGGCTTGATTAGGTTGATTTATCCAAGGTGTTGGAAGTCAATTTGGGTTTTGGAAGTTTATAGGTTGGAATTCCTTTTAACCAATCCCCTCTTACCTTTTCATTTCTATTTTTCTTGAATGGAGGGGCGGTGAGAGGGAATGGAAAGCTTGGAACTTAGCTAGCTTTACTGCCTTCACTTGAAGGCAGCCTTCTCCCTAATGGATGATGAGGAATGGGCTTAGCAAATGGGAATATACTTTTGATTTTCTCCCCTTCCCTCCTCATTTAACCATTTGGACTTTAGTGTGATAAAGTAAGAGAAGTTTAAATGGTTTAATTAGGGATGTTAACCTTCATTAGAAAGGTTTAAGGAAGCCCTATCCCCATCCCATGTGATTTGGTTGGAATTAGTGCATTTGACTAACCCTTGGATAATTGGTTTTAGCATAATTTCATCATTTAATTAATTTTCAATTTAGTGTTAAATTTTTATGCAATTAGTCATTAATAATTCTCCATGAGTTAGGAAACTATTAACTTTTAATCTTCAAAGTGCATTGGGTAAGTTGATCCATTTGGCTTTAATGATTTTTTGAATTACATTTTTGGTTAAGTGAAATGACTTGATTGACTTAATTAAGTGATATTTCATCTTTAACTTTGTTAATCTAGACAATTTGAAATGCACCAAGTTAACTCATTTCAAATTTAATTATTTAAACCCAATTAATTGTTAGGGTTAATGGTTTGAATTTAATTGGGTCAAATGACCCATTTGACCAAATTATATCCAATGAAAAATTAGATTATGTTCAATTATCATTTCCAAAAGATTTTGGACAATCAAATTGGGTTCATTTGGTCAAATGGATTAGGTTGTTGGGTTGACCAATTGATCAAATTGGGTCAAACCAAGGCTTGGGTTAGGTTCATATGATGTTTTTGGATGTTTTGGTCCAATGGGTTTGAGTTGGTTTGGTCTAAGTTTGGGTTTGACTCACTTAAGTTCAAAAGGGTCAAATTTGTCAAGCTAACCAATTTGACTAATTTGACCAAATTAGGTTGGGTTAGGTGTTTAGTCAAGTTAGCTAATTGAAGCTTTGTTCAAGTTCAAAAGTGATTTAGAAAGAATTTGACCCATTGGTTGCACCAGTTTAGATCAAGATTTGACTCATTTTGATTTTTGGTCAACTTGGTCAACTTGGGTCAAGTGGCCAATTGGACTTGGTTTGGCTAAATGATGACTTGGTCAAGTCCAATTATTGATCATGAATTGGTTTTGATCAATGGTTTCAATCAATTTGGCCAATGGTGGATTTTGGGTTTGTTTGGGTCATAAAAATGTTGACTTGGTCAAAGACTAGGTTTGACTTGGTTTAACCAATTTGAGTGATCATGATGATTATTGCTAATTTTAGCTTAGATGGGCTTAGTTCAATCCAATTTTGGTAGTATTAGAATTTAAAAAGGTGCTTTATGTCACTTTGGGTCAAGTGAGCCTAAGAGTCAATTGACTTGATCAAGGCCTTCATTTGGTTGAACTCACATATGGACTTATGATTGAAATATAAATCATTTTCATGTGATTGGGAGTCAAATAGGTTTTGATTCATTTGACAATTCAAAGTTCAAAAGATGAACATGGGTTTGATTTGGGTTTGAGTTTTGAATTTAGTTTTAGTTTGATGATTGAATTTTATATTTGAATTTGGTTTGTGATTGAAGGATTGATCATTTGAAGAGAAAATCCAAAGGTTTGGATTGATTTGAGAAAGATTTGGCTAAGTTCAAGGATTTGACTTGAAAGAGTTTAAGTTGGATTTAAGTTGGATTTGGAGTTGAGTTTTGACTTTAGTTTTGGTTATTTGAATTTATATTTCATTTATATTTGTGAATACAAATGAGAATATAAATGTTTTATGAGAAAATATTTTTAGTTTGGAGTGATTTAGATTTGATTTGAGCTAAGTCCATAAGATGAAATCAAAGTGACTTAGAAAGATCTTTGGATTTGGAATTGATTATGTCAATCATTTGGAATTGATTCATGATTTGAGTTTTGGAATTGATTTGAATTTGAGAAAATCAATTAAGTTAGAATTGATTTAAAATTTGATTTGGAATTGAAGTTGATATGAGTTTGAAGTTAATTTGGATTTGAGAAAATCAATTGAGTTGGAATGATTTGAGTTTGAAGTTTTGGATTTGGAGTTTGACTTGAAAAAGAAAGTAATGATTTAAGCTATGGGTGCAAGTTTTCCTAACACCCCAAGGCAAGACTATTCTGATGGCTAACTCTTCTAAGTCTCTAGGGTTAGGTTGAGTATTCACCTAATCACTAAGTGTCTTAAGATCAAGGAACTCTTAGTGTCTAAGAGAGGAGTCCTATGTCTAAGATGGAGAGATTGAGTCATTCTAAAATGAGGTCAATAGTCCCCTGAGGCCCCTTTCCTCTGACTACTCTTGAGATATAAGTCCCGTGGAATTCACTTAGTAGCCCTAGATTGGATAGCACTCAAGTGAAAGACATACTATCAATAAGTTTTGTTGTAGGATAATGTGAGTCCCAGATTTTTTTCTAGGCATATTGCAAATTGATGGGCACCTGGTTGGTTGATTGATATGATCTGTGGACTCACCGTGGATACACTACTCTTGGCAGATGAGTCCTCACGCTTTCTCCTTGAGTTGTCCATTGAATACCTATTGATATTCTCTTCTCCATGGTTTTGGATAAAGCCCTTAGTGGCCCCTCACTGGGCATTTCTACTTAGATCATGTCTTTTGTGATCCCATTTAGACACTACTGGGTTACTTTTTATTGGGCCCCATTTCTAGCACCCCCTGTGGTTGGAGAATTTATTCACGGATGTGTAGATTCCCAGTCAAGAAATCTAAGATAGGTCTAGGGATATGCTCTCACTATGATCCCTCACAAACCAACAAGGTCCATGATAAATAATCAAAATAAAATAAACAAAAATATTCACTTGTGGATTAGGAATTCAAGCCCCCAGTGACCCCTTTACCAAGCAGGCATCCTATCTTTAGGGCAATGTCAGAAGAACTCCCTATAAGAATTGCCTGAATATGCTTGAGTTGAGATAAGTCTCCGGGTCGGCACTCTCTTCATAGTTGCCCTTAGGTCGGGTTTAATCTATTTTTCACAAGCAGGTTGCCCCAGCGGTCATTCCACTTTGGAAGATATAAGTCTACTATGCATTCTTTCTAGCATGACTGTCACAAACTGATGAGCAGCCCTAGGTCAGATTGACATGTTACCACGCTAATGTGTCACCCTAGTGGTCTTTTATTCAGGAAAGATATAAGTCCCCGTGCTTTCTTCCCTTAATTAACCATTGCAAATCGAAAGGCACCCCTTTGGTTGGATAGTTCTCCCTTGATGTACTTTGGATTGGTAAATCAGACCAAGGCCAATATAGCCCCTACTCAGTGTAGTCCATCGCAAACTAATGGGATCCATCAAAAATAATTAAAAAATGAAATTAATCTTAACTATCTTTGAGCTGATTTAAGTCCCCCAGTGGTATTCACTCAATATTCAGTCATAAGTCGGGTTCGATTTGTTGCACAAGCAACCGATCACCCTAGTGATTCTTTGTTTTAAAAGATGTGAGTCCCCATACTTTCTTCTTAACTTGACCATTACAAGCTGAAAAGTAATCCCTTTGGTTGGATTCCCTATGTGGTGGTGACTTCCCCTTTGGATTGGTAAATTGCTCACCACATACTACCTTCCATCGCAAACCGATGGGATCCATCAAAAATAACTAAAAATTAAAATTAATCTTTATCTTTGATTTAAGTCCCGGTGGCATTCACTCAATAATGCCTATAGTTGGGTTCAATCCATTGCCTTGGATCACCGCTTTCTTCTAGTATAGCATCTTTGTGGTGAAACTTTTTTTTATTTTCATTCTTCATATATCTCTTTGAAAAATAAATGAAGAATAAAAATAGCAACTTCTTGTGTTGGACACAATGTAGATCATATCATTATGATGAGTATGACATTGAGGAATGATGTACTATCTGAGAGATAGACTCACCATCCTACAATGAACCTAATCACCTCAATAAGAAATTAAGGATGATGGGTCTTTGAATGTAGATTCTTTCTACTTTATAAAAGTAAAGCAGAGTTTATTTTAAACTAGATTTTTTAAGATTTTTTAAGTTCTCTATGGAGGAAAGCCCAAATAGTTAATTACATCCTAAGGAATGAGGTTCCTTAAGAATACTCTCGATTAAGGTAAATGATCATTGTCTCCAAAGATTTTAAAGATAGGACTATCAATAAATTAGTTTTTTTTAGAAGATTAAGTGGGATTGATCAAGATGAGGGAGTTATTGTCAAAACCAAAGGAAGATAAGTAGGGAATGCTTATGATACTAAAAAGCCTAGTAATCATCCCAAACTATCCTATGGTTGGGCTTTATATTTTTGAAATTGAAATGATTTATTTATTTTAGTTGAATTTTTATTTGAAATTTGGCTTACAATTCCATAACACAAGATCATGAAAATGCCTAAAGAGGTGAGGATTTATGCCAGAAAGAAGTAGGAACCCTTGAACCTAAATCTAGGGAGATTTGGCGAGGGTCGAAGCATGACCTAAATCTAAAGGGAAAATGGGTATTTGGTTAACCTCCATAAGAGAGGACAAATTTCTTGACTATTGGACTTACAACCTCCTAGGGGTTGCCGCCAACTAACTCCTCCTACGATTTTAAATACATGTAGGTAAGTTATATGTTTTTGCAAGATGTTATTTATTTAGAAAGAGACTAAGTCCTTAAACACACTCCCTAAGAGACTAGATCATGGGGTATGATTAATGACTTAAATCTAATACAAATTTTATTATATTTTATTTTTATTTTTGGATAATTGATTTGACACGCTATGGGATTCATATGCCTAATGCATGAGAATTTGGATTATTGGCCAAAATTAACAAGGAGGTGTATTTCCACCATGGCTCTCGTCAAGCTAATTTCCCTAAAAGGTGGAAGCCCTCCATAAGCAAGAGTGAAGAAAGAAGCTTTTATGCATGATGAAAACATACAACAAAGAAGGTGTTGCTAAATCTTTTATCTTGATTTATAACCCGGGCTTTAGATGAGATTATAAGTTGTTAATTTTAGTTTGATTTGATTAATTGATAGAAAACTTATTTTCTCTAAGAGCCTAATCGCATCCAAGCCATTCATCAAAGCAAAGAAGAAACTAGAAAAAACATGCCATCTTAATGCATAAGCTAAAAAAACATCAAACAATTTATAAAGCTAACACAAAATAATAAAAGGTCTTCTATGGTGGTCCGACAAACTGAAAGAAATTTAGCTCACCCTATACAACCAGTTACAAATGAATTAATTACAATCAAAAGGAATTCATGTTATGGGGTCTTCATTCTTCATTCTTCATATTTTCATAATTTTCTTTACTTCATTCTTCTTCTTTCTTCTTTCTTCTTTCTTCTTTCTTCTTTTTTTTCTTTTCTTTCTTTTTGGTTGGGAATATGGTTACTCCAAAGGCTTCACATGGTGCATAAAACATAATCTTATGACCAATGTTCATCCTAATCCCCTATAACATTCATTCCAACGACTAATTGCAAAAATTACATGAAAATGGGAAAAGTAAATCTAACTAGAACCTGCAAAATAAAGAATAGCTAAACAAACCACACAATCCCAACCATGTATATGAATAATTGGACTTAGCACATACAGCCAAGTCCACTTGGCCTATTTTGGATTACGCTTGGGGTATAAGCAACTGCAAGTATTTATTATTTTTATTACATCTTAAACACAATCCCTTGTAAGACATGGTTAGACTAAGATCCATCATAGTCTACAATTTACACCCTAACATCGACTAAAATATCACATCAAAAAATAAAATCAAGCATCAAACCATGAACCGTAACATAGATCTAGAAATGGTGACTTAAAAAACATTTTAAATGCCTTACCATTAAGGTTAGAATTTTCTTAGTGTGGAAGGGTTCAACTTAGAGGGTGGTTTCATTTAAGTGATTTAGTTGATTTTTAATTTTATTTGATGATTTTATTT
The DNA here is from genome assembly GCA_021442155.1 of Cymbidium sinense. Taxonomy (NCBI): domain Eukaryota; kingdom Viridiplantae; phylum Streptophyta; class Magnoliopsida; order Asparagales; family Orchidaceae; genus Cymbidium; species Cymbidium sinense. Next base: position 17,971,223 of record CM038218.1, on the reverse strand, counting down.
GGTTTGAATGAACTTAATTACTGTTGTAAAGAGAGGAAAGAGAAGAGAACTTCTCTCTCCTCCACCTTAAGTAATTTCTAATGTATATTCATTAATGATTTTTATTTTGTGAATATTTTATTTATGTCTTTAATTAATCCTAAGTTTATACTTGCTCTAAATAAGCTATTCAAATAATAAAGGCATTTTAAGATTAATTAAAGTGAATTATTATCACAAAATATACAACCATTTTTTTTTTCCAACTTATCATGCATATGAATAAATCCTAAACATATATATACATACAATGCAAATAGTTAGCACACCTTAATGATGAATGCTAAGGGATGTTGCTTAAGGAAATTTGGATACTTCATGCATGATTTTGTTAAGTAGAAATGAAGAACTCTTTTATCCATTAATTAAATGCACATTTACATAAAAACACATAAGTGAGTACCGCCATTATTTTCAACAAGGGTATAAGGTACAAGACCTTCTGGGGCTACTTAAAGCCTCAAGAACCCGGGATGTCCAGACTACTATACCACTTTTCTTAAATACATGTGCATGTACAAAAAGAAATGAATGGAAAAAAAAGTCATCATAAAAGATTTTTATGTTTGATTTTGTTATGCAATTTACATGTGTGAAGATCCTTCTTAAATGATAACATAGAATGAATAGGGATATATTTAAGCAAGTGTTGTGTTCTTTTCAAATGAATTATACACTTTGCAAATCTTATTCAAAACTATGTTAAAAGAAAAGAGAAGGAAAATCACCATAATGCACATCTTATGTTATACTCACATGCAAACTTCTAAGTAATTATACGTTGCATACCTTTCATTTGTATTCTTTGATTTATAGGTTTTGAAAATAATTTTGGATTTAATAGTGATAATTTCCATTCATAATCTTACTATAGCCAAAACATGCAATCTGACATAAAGGAAATATTTCATTTTAATTTGATTTTTCAAAAAGTATGAATGCATAATTTTATATGACATACAACATTTAGCATGCTAGAAAAGAAATAAAGTGATGTAAGAATGTAACTACATTCACCCTAATTAATTCTTAAAGACAATCCTATGGAATAGGATTATTTAAAGTGAATCAAAGTTGTTTAAGAAAATTTTGTTTTAATTTTGAGTTTGATTTGATTTTAGGAAATGTTAAAAGGTTTGCTGGTCCTAACCCATCTCCCACATGTGTGTGTTATTTTTGTTTAATTTTTAGAGCCATTAGATTGAATTTATGTTTTGCTTGGGTTAGGTGTACATTTCAATTAATTACCTTGTTACTCTCTTTTTAACATATTTAACCTAACAAATATGAGCCAACATATGATATGCAATCACATTGAATTTAAATCAACGATGCACCTAAGAAAGAAAGAAGTCTAACACAATTGGCTCACAATTATTGATTAATTAAGCTATAGGGTTTTCATTAAGTACTTTCATAACCCTTCCCACACATGTAGGTTGGATTTGATTTCCTTAAGCTTACCTTAGGCTTTTGAACACCTAAAGATCTACCCAAGAAAGGATTGATTGAGTAATTATGTTTGTATATTTTTTAAAATTTGGTTAATTAAGCTATTTAATGAAATGATTAAACCATTAATCAATTTGCAAATTAATTAAGTTTACATTCAAATGAAATAGACTTAGGGGAAAAGCTTTGGAAAAGGCATCGTAATCTCATTCCCTAAGTCTATCTACTGCTCCAAGATGATTAACAAGCTTGATTAATAAATTCACTAATATTTAATACATTAATTAATCATTTAATTGATTAAGGGAGTGATTAGATATGAAATAAGAAATTACCAAAATTAATCCAATAATAAATTCCAAGAAAATCATGGGAGGTAAAGGTCATCCCACTAATTAACCCTAGGGAGATTGAAATTAATTATTGAAATAATTAAGGAGTAATTAACATAATTACATCAACAACAAAACCCAAATTGAGCAAATGTTACCATTCAAAATCAATTAAACCTAATTTTATATTATTCACCTTTGAACTATCTTTAAAATGAAGTAGAGTTTGCATTTTTTTTTCTATATTTAGTTATGTATTTTTAAAGTTTTGATTACAAGGTCATTAAATAACCTAAAAATATAACTAATCCCATTGGTGCGGATACTGACGCGCATGTGCTTCCACATGGCAAGGATTGGTTATTTAAGTTATCAAATCACCGTCACGCCACTCGGATGCTATGTTTTCTTCTTAGATCGTCTGATCAAGGATTGGACAGTTAGGATTAAACCTGTAATTTTTAAAGGATTAATCACTAGATCTAACGTGAGACATAGATGGGCTTAGTTCACTCCAATTTGGCTAGAATTAGAATTTGGCTCAAAAGTGTGATTTATGTCACTTTGGGTCAAGTGAGCTTAAAGGGGTCAATTGACTTGATCAAGGCTTGAGTGAAGTTTTGTTAAACTCACATATGGACTTATGATCGAAATATAAATCCATTTGCAAGTGATTTAGAGTCAAATGAGTTTTGATTCATTTCATAATTTCAAGTTCAAAGGATGAACATGTGTTTGATTTGGGTTTGAGTTTTGAATTTAGTTTTGGTTTGATGATTGAATTTAGTTTGTGATTGAAGTATTGATTGTCTGAAGAGAAAATCTAATGCTTTGAATTGATTTGAAGATGATTTGGCTAAGTTCAAGAATTTGACTTGAAAGGGTATAGGTTGGATTTTGACTAGATTTGAGTTTGAGTTTTGAATATGGTTTTGATTATATTTTTATTTATATTTGTGAATATAAATGAGAATATAAATGGTTATGAGAAAATATATTGAGTTTGAAGTGATTTGCATTTAATTTGAGCTAAGTCCATATGATGAAATCAAAATGACTTAGGAAAGATTTTGGATTTGAAGTTGATCATGGGATTTCAATCATTTGGAATTGATTCATGATTTGAGAAAATCCATTTGAATTGATTTAAGATTTGATAAAATCAAGTAAGTTGTAATTTTTATTTGAATGATTTGAGAAAAGTCATTTAAGTTGAAATTTTGATTTGAATTTGGAGTTGGAGTTGATTTGAGTTTGAAATTGATTTGGATTTGAGAAATCAATTAGGTTGGAATTTATTTGAGATTGAAGTTGGTTTGGATTTGGAGTTTGACTTGAAAGAAGAAAGTAAGGATTTGGTTCAAGCTATAGGGTAGGTAAGTTTTCTTAGCACACCTAAGGCATGACCTATTCCTATAGCTAACTCTTCTAAGTCTCTAGGGTTAGGTTAAGTGTTCACCTAATCACTAGAAGTGTCTAAGAGGAGTCCTATGTCTAAGATGGAGAGGTTGAGAGCTCATTCTAAAAATGAGGTCAACACACAACGAAAGGCAATCCCTTTGGTTGGATAGTCCTATCATGTGGTTGGTAGACTACCCCTTCGAATTGGTAAATCTGTGTAGACCAAGGCTGACATGGCCACTACTCAGTACAATCCCTCACAAATAAATGGGATAGATCAAAAATAATTTAAAATAAAATTAATCTTGACTATATTTGAGTTGATCTAAGTCCCCCAATAGCATTCACTCAATAGTCAGCCTAAGGTTGGGTTCAATCCGTTGTCTTGCCAATGGATCACCCCAGCAACTGATCTCTACTTTGGAGGATGTAAGTCTACTACACTTTCTTCCTAGATGCATACCAAAAGGCAACGCCTTTGGTTGGATAGTCCTACCATGTGGTTGGTAGACTACCCCTTTGGATTGGTAAATTTGAGTTAAGCCAAGGCCAACATGGCTTCTACTTAGTGCGATCCATCGCAAACTGAAAGGGTCCATCTCAAAATCAAAAAAATTTAAAAATCTGAAACAAATTCAACCCTCCTCTCTTGGTGGAGTCAAACTAAACAAACAAAATAAATCCAATCAATCTCCCTGGAATCAAATCCAAACAAACAATCAAAATAAATCCAATCAACCTCTCTCACTGGAGTCAAATCAAAATAATCAAAATAATCAAATCATTCAGCTTCTCCGCAGTGAGATGCAAATCTTTTCAACCTGGATAAATTCTAATCCCCACAATTTCACAACCACTTTTCCCTAGTGGATGACTTGAACTTGCTCCCCTAGTGGAGAGTTCACATTTTCATCCCTGGTGGAGCACTGAATCCTAAATTAACAAGTCAAATCACTTTCTCCCCAACGAGACACAAATCAAATCAAACCCCACATCCCCTAGTGGATGACTTGAGCCATTTTCCCTAGTAGAAAGCTCACATATTCAATCTCTGGTGGATTCCTCCTTCACTCTCTTATGTCTTTGACATGAGTAGAGTCATATTGCACTAATCTCTTGATTCTTTCTACACCATATGTTAGGAAGAGATCATTTCATAATGTTTTTGATCATTGGACATTGTTGATCATCTCAACATAAGGTATGCCTTGTCGTCACCACACCTATTAGCCCTTTGTTGACCTCATTTTTTAGAATGAGTTCTCAACCTCTCCATCTTAAACATAGGACTCCTCTTACACACTAAGAGTTCCTTGTCTTAAGAAACTTCTAATGATTAGGTGAACACTTAACCTAACTCGAGAGACTAAGAAGAGTTAGCCATAGAAATAGGTTATGTCTTAGGGGTGTTAGGAAAACTTGTATACCTTATAGCTTGAACCAAATCCTTACATCCTTCCTTCAAATCAACCTCAAATTCAAATCAACCTCAAATTCAAATCAACCTCAAATTCAAATCAACTTCAAATCCAAATCAACTTCAACTCTAAATCAAAACTTAAATTAATGCCAACCTAATTTATTTTCTTAAATTCAATTTAATTTCAAATGATTGAAATCCATGATCAATTCTAAATCCAAAATCTTTCCTAAGCCTTTGATTTCATCTCATGGACTTAGCTCAAATCAAATCCAAATCATTCCAAATTCAAAAGATTTTCTCATAAACTATTTATATTCTCATTTATATTCACAAATATAAATGAAATATAAATTCAAATACCCAAAACCAAATTCAAAATGCAAATCCAAATTTAATCAAAATCGAACTTAAGCTCTTTCAAGTCAAAATCTTGAACATAACCAAATCAAACTCAAATCAATCCAAAACTTTGGGTTTTCTCTTCAAACAATCAATCCTTCAATCACAAACCTAATTCAAACATAAACTTCAATCATCAAACCAAAACTAAATTCAAAACTCAAATCCTTTGAACTTGAAATGAAAAATGAATCAAAACCCATTTGACTCCAAATCACTTGTAAATGGATTTATATTTCAATCATAAGCCCATATGTGAGTTCAACTAAACTTGAATCAGGCCTTGATTAAGTCAATTGACCCACTTAGGCTCAACCCAAAGTTACCTAAAACACCTTTTTGAGCCAAATCTAATCCTACCCAAATTGGATTGAACTGCCCACTAAGCCTCACATTGAGCAACAATCAGGATGATCAATCACTCAAATTGGGTCAAACCAAGTCAAACCTAACCTTGACCAAGTCAACACTCAACCCAAATGAAAAACCCAAAAAAATCAATGTAGGCCAAATTGATTGAAACCATTGATCAAAACTAATCCATGATCAATGAGTGGACTTGACCAAGTCATCATTTGAGCTAAACCTAGCCCAACTTGCCACTTGACCCATGTTGACCCAAGTTGACCTAAAAAGTCAAAATATGTCAAATCTTGATTTAAGCCAAATTGATTACAACCAATGGGTCAAGTTCATTATAAATCACCTGTTGAACTTGAACAAAGCCTCAATTGGGCAACTAGGCCCAACCTAGCCCAATTGATCATGAACCTAACTTGACCTAAAAGGTCAAATCAACTTGAAACTTAACCAAACCAAAATTATTTGAAACCAAAGCTTGCAAAACATTTTAAAAGAATAATCAAGCCTAAACCAACCCATGACCTAACCTAATTGGGTCAAATGGGTCAAATTTATCAACTTGACCCATTTGACCTAAGTGAAGTCAATTGGACCAAAACTAAATCTAAACCAAATTGAATCAAACCAATTATACCAAATCACTCCAGATGATCATCTAAACTTGACATAACTCATGGTTTGACCCAATTTGACCAATTCATCAACTTGACCCAAGTTGACCCATTGACCTAAATGGGTCAACTTGAGCCAAATCATATCAAATCAACCCCACATACATTGAAAATTGGCAAACCCCCATTTTAATCATATCAAATCTGCCTAAATCAAAATCAAAGTCAAATGATCATTTTACACTTGGGTCAAAGGGTAACCTATGGCCAAATCCACTTAGAATTTGGTCAAATCTTTTTCATGGCCACTTTGCATCCTTCTAGTGGACCATCTGGACACCAAGGGAGGTGGTGCACATGACCCAATGGGTTTAGGCTAGCCAAACCCAACCCAAGGCCAAAACTGACCACTCCACTCAAAATTCTTCACATGGATCACCTCCCACACTCATTTTAACCCATGTGCACCTCCACACTCCCACTCCTCTGCCAAAATTGAACCACATGGAGCTCTGAACAACCTAAACAACCAATTCAATCCATCAATTTGATCAAAATGGCAAGAAGGCTCTCAGCCATCCGATTCAAGTAGGGGGAGATATACTCCCCCTCTTCCAATTTGACTTATCACTATTGCATTCAATTGAGCTCAGAGGATCAGAGGCAAGCACCCACAAGCTTCCCTAAGCATTCTCAAGCTCATTCAAACTTCTCCTTCTCGATTTCCTCAAGCCAAAAATAAGGGAGGTAGGAGAAATTTCCACTTCACTCAACCCTCAATCAAACTCCAATTGCCTTTACAAGCACCATCAGGAAGGCAAGTCGAGCTCACTCAAAGAAAATCCCAAGCATCCAAGCCACGGAAGGGAGAGTTTGACCAAAGCCACAAGTCATTGAAGGGAGTTTTGGTCAATTAGAAGATCCACTGCAAATTGAACCTTCAAACCATCAACTAGGCTTTATTTCCACTAGATGAAGGTACCTCAATGGCTAGAAGCACTGGTGATAGCCTCTGGTGAGGTATGAATCAAAATCGAGCTTAGGTTGAAAATTCTTTAGTCTTTTATGAAGGGAATTATAATCCCATTGAATTTCCACCATTGGATCTTCTTCTATATGCTCTTAGATGGTGTGCGTTGAATCCTAGCCTTATCTGAGATCAAGTGAGCTTCGATCAAGCCATGGAGGACTGATGGTCTCCGTCTCCCGCAGGCAAAGGTAGGGATGAATCATGGACCATCCATCCCGCATGTTTTGAATGGACGGTCCTGATTAATCCGCGTAGATCCGTTGATTTAATCCCTCATAACCATGAGTTTTATCCTGATCATTTGATCCTTAATCGGACGGCCAAGGAGAGAGCGTGTAGCGTTGTCGACTAACACGGCATAGGATTTGACAACTTAAATAACCAATCCTGTTACGCCACATGGAAAGAGTGCGCGGTGTTAGTAGCCCACGTGGCGCCAACAGGATTAGTTATATAATTAGGGCTATTTAATTATCCCTTAATCACTAAAAATTCCTAAATTCATCAATAAATGTAGAAAAATACAAACTTAACTTTATTTTAAAGATAATTCAAAGGGGAATCCAATAAAATTGCTTCTAATTGAATTTGAATAGTGGATTTTCCTAATTATGACTTAATTAAAAACTTAATAACCCTAATTACTCCTTAATTATTTCATTAATTAATTCCAAACTTCTCAAGCATGTTGAGTGGGATGACTTCTGCCTCCCCTAATTTTCTTGGAATTTATTAATGAGTTAATTATGGAAATCAATTAATTATGCCCTAATCACCCTCTTAATGTAATTAAGATAAATTAAGCATGTAAATAGTGGTTTAATAACTTAATTAAGATAATTAAATATCATTTAAGTAAAGAAGAGGTTTATGGAATGGGTTTGGGGTATTTTTCCTAAGTTATTCCCTAAACCCCCTTGCTTTCTTAATTCAAACCTAATTAAGAACTAATCCACGAATGATCTACTTAATTAGCTTAATTAAACTTTCAAAATCAATCTGAACTTAATCAATCTCTTTTTGGGTAGTTCCATATGTGTTCAAAAGCCTAAGGTAAGCTTAATGAAATCATTTCCAACCCACATATGTGGGAAGGTTATGAAAGTACTTAATTAAACTCTATTAGCTTAATTAATCAATAATTATGAGCCAATTGCATTAGGCCCTTTTCTTTCTTAAGGTGAATTGCTGATTTAAATTCTATGTGGTTTCATATCATATGTTGGCTCATAATTGTTAGGTTAATTATTTTAAAGTGGTGTAAGTAAGGGGTAATTAATGGACTTAACTTACACCTTAACCGAAAAAAAATATAAAATCAACTTAATGGTTCTAAAAATTAAACTAAATCAATTCACCCAGGGCGAGGGGGGAGGGATGGGTTAGGACCAGCAAACACTCTTTTCACATTTCCTAAATCAAATCAAACTCAAAAAAAATAAAAATCCCTTTAAAGAAATGTTGATTTACTTTAAATGATCTTATTTCATAGGATTATCTTTAGAAATTAATTAGGTGAATGAAGTTACATGCTTACATCACTTTATTTCTTTCCAAGCATGCTAAATGTGTGGCATATGAAAATCATGCATTCATATCTTTTAAAAAATCAAAATAAATGAAATGTTTTCTTTATGTCAAATTGCATGCTTTGGCTAAAGTAAGAATATGAATGTATATTATCACTATTAAACCAAAATTATTTTCAAAACACATAAATCAAAGACTATAAATGAATGTATGTTACTTATAAGTTTTATAAGCTTGCATGTGAATATAGCTTAAAATGTGCTTTATCTTCCTTATCTTTTCTTAACATGGATTTATATAGGATTTGCGAAGTATATGGTTCATTTGAAAAGAACATAACACTTGCTTAGATTTATTCCTATTCACTCCCATGTCATGAATTAAGAAGGATCTTATACACATATAAATTAAATAACCAACAAATCAAACAAACAAAAATCTTTTGCATGATTCTTCATCCATTTGCTTTCTTTTGTACATGCATATGTATTTAAGAAAAGTGGTATATTAGTCTGGACATCCCGGGTTGCGATGCATTAAGTAGCCCTAACAAGGTCTTGTACCTTATACCCTTGGTGTAGAAAATGATGGCACCGTACTCACTTATGTCTTTCATACATGTAAATGTGGATTTGATGGATAAAAGAGTCCCTCTTTTCTACTTAACAAAATCATGCATTCATAAAAATACTCAAATTTTCTTAAGCAAAATCTCTTAGAATTCATCATTAAGGTGTGATAAATGTTTGCATTGCATGTATAGTTATGCTTAGGATATGCATGGTATACATGTTGGAAAGAAATAAATGGTTGTGTATTTTATGATAGTAATTCACCTTAATTAATCCTAAAATGTCTTTCTTATTGAATAAGTTCATTCAGAGCAAATATAAACTTAGGATTAATTAAAACATATAATAAACATTCACTAATAAAAATCACTAATGAATCTACCTTAGAAATTACTTAAGGTAGGAAAGAGAAGTTCTCTTCTCTTTTCTCTCTTATAACACTTAGTAATTAAGTGTAGGTTCATTCAAACCAAATAAAATCATAAAATAAAATAAACAAATCAACTAAATCACTTAAATGAAACCACCCTCTAAGTTGAATCCTTCACACTTAGAAAACTGCAACCCTAAATCCTAGCTAGGACATGCCACACAAGCCTTAAAAGGCACACACATTAGGCTAAGTCGTCATTTTAGCTCTATGTTAGGGTGGTGCATGGTTTAATGCCTGATTTTATTTTGTGATGTAATATTTTAGTTTGGATGTTAGAGTGTATGTGTGTAGACTAGATGATAGGATGATTTTATTCTAATCATCATCTTAGGGATTGTGCTTTTGTGTTGTAATAAAATATAAATACTTTTGTCATGTTGTTTATGCCCCTAAGCATAATCCAAATTAGGACAGGTGGACTTGGTTACCTATGTGGGGTGCTAAGTATAATTTATTCCTATGCATGCTTGGGATTGTGTGATATATTTAGCTAATCTCTATTTTGCAAGTTTTAGTTAGATTTTACATTTCCCATTTTCATGTAATCTTGCAATTAAGATTTGGAATGAATGTTATGGGGTATTAGGATGAACATTGGTCATAAGACTATATCTTCTGCACCATGTAAAGCCTTGGAGCAACCACATCCCAACCAACCAAAAGAAGAAAGAAGAAAGAAGAAAGAAAAAGAAAGAAACAAGAAAAGAAGAAAGAAGAATGAAGACCCCCATAACATGAATTCTTTTTTATTGTAATTAATTCATTTGTAATCTGATTTGTACAAGGGTAGAGCTCAGCTACCCATTTCTTTTTGGGTTGTGCGGTCATACCCGACCACAAATAGCCTCTTATTCTTTTGCGCTAGCTTTATAAAATTGTTTGATATTTGTTTATCTTGTGCATTAAGATGACATATTTTTCCTAGTTTCTTCCTTGCTTTGATGAATGGCCTGGATGTGATTAGGCTCTTAGGAAAAATAAATTTTCTATCTAATTAATCAACTCAAAATTAAAATTAATAACTCATAACCTCACCAAAAGCCTAGGTTATAAATCAAGATAAAAGATTTAGCAACCCTTTAGATTTGTATGTCTCACATCATGCATAAAAAGCATATTTCTTCACTATGGAGGGCTTCCACCTTTTCTAGAGAACTTGGCTTGACCCTTGAGAGCCGTGGTGGAAACACACCTCCTTCTTATTGATTTTGGCCCATAACCAACTTCTCATGCATTAGGCATATGAATCTCATAGCCTGTGTCAAATGAATTATCCAAAAATGAAAATAAAATATAAATAAAATTTTCATTAGATTTGAGTCATTAATCATGTCCTACATGATCTAGTCTCTTAGGGAGTGTGTTTAAGGACTTAGTTTCTTTCTAAATAAACAACAGCTTAACTATCTTGCAAAATCATATGACTTGCCTACATGTATTTAAAATCATAGTGGTTAGTCACCACGGTTGTAAGTCCAGAGTGGTTTATCCTCTCTATGAGGTAAACCAAATACACATTTTTTGCCTTAGATTTAGGCCGTGTCTTGGCCCTCACCAAGTTCAGAGGTTGCTACTTCCCTTTACGAGCTACAAGCATAAATCCTCACCTCTTAGGCATTTCCATGATCTTGTGTTATGGAATTGTAAGCCCTAGATTTCTAATAAAAATTCAACTCAAATAAATAAATCAATTCAATTTCAAAATATACAATCATAAGATAGTTTGGGATGCTTACTAGGCTTCCTAGTATCATAAGCATCCCCTACTCATCTCCTTTTGATTTCAATAATAACTTTCTTCTCTTGATCAATCCTACTTAATCTTCTAAAAATAAACCAATTTATTGTCCTACCTTTAAAATTTGGACAATGATCATTTACCTTATTTGAGAGTATAAGGGAATCTCACTTAGAATGTAATTAACTATGGGGGCTTGCCTCCATAGGGAACTTAACGAACCCGATTTAAAATTATCCCTACTTTACTTTTTCATGTAAAGTAAGGAAAGAATCTCTGGTACATCCGAAGACCCATAGTCCTTAGGAGTCCTCATTAGTTGATTAGGTCCATTACAGGATGGTGACTTCTACCTCTCAAGATAGTACATTATTCCCCAATGTCATACCCGATCATCCTAATGAGAACATCTGTGGATCTACATGGTGTCCAACAAAAGAAGTGTTATTTTTTATCTCCATTTATTTTTTTTCTCAAAAGATAGATGGAAGAATGAAAATAAATTCACCACACTTTCATAGTAGATGAGCCTGATGATTGGAGACAACTCTTCATCGATTATTTCAAGAAAAGTAAATTATCGAACAATAAATCATTAGCCACATAAATTATGAAAATGATCCTATAATATGCCTATGTTAATGATACATTGTACCATAGATCCTTTGAACAAATGTGGTTGTGATGCTTAGAGAAAGCCAACAAAGTTATGACTGAAATTCATTAAGGACTTTGTTGGGCACATCAATCAGGTCCTAAAATGGCCGCAAAAATCAAGAGAATGGGATATTTTTGGCCATCGATGGTGAAAGATTGTATTGATCATACCAAAATGTGCCATGAATACCAAGTCCACGGGAATCTCATTCATCAACCTCTGAAACCACTACATCCAACGATAGTATCTTGGTCATCTGAGTGTTCAAGAAAAGATATAATCACACCTATTGATCCACCATCGTCAACTGGTCCTCGCTTTATCTTAGCAGCAATCGACTATTTTTCCAAGTGGGCCGAAGCAGCTCTGTTTAAAGAGGTTAATGCTGATTGAGTTGTTGACTTCTTTACTCATAATGTTGTCTATAGATTTAGTATACCACGATGAGTTATCTCAGATAATGGCCAGGCATTCCAGAGTGTAAAGATCTATAAATTCACTGATCAATATAAAATTGATTAGTGATATTCATCAATTTATAATCCAAGAGCCAATGGTTTGGCAAAAGCTTTTAATAAAACATCAAGCTACTCAAAAGATCCTCACGAGGAATAAAGAGAGTGGCACATCAAAATTCTCAAGGCGTTATGGACATATAGAACTACTTACAAGATGTCAACTAAAGCCACTCCTTATGCTCTAACTTATGGAGTCGAAGCAGTTTTGCCACTAGAAGTTGAACTACCATCACTCGAGCAGACATCCAGTATAATCTCACTCAAGAGTAAAACACACATTTATAGATGGAAGAGCTTGACATGCTCGATGAAATTAGACTTCAAGCTTAACAAAGCTTTGAAATCTATCGAGCAAGAATGTCTAAAGCATTTGATGGAACAGTGCATTCTCAAACTTTTCAAAGAGGAGAGTTGGTCTTAATGCTAAAAAGACTGATAATCTCTCACAAAAGAATCAGTGATAAATTTGAAGCTAATTGGAAAGGCCCTTACATCATAGAGAAGGTATATACAAAGGAGGAGAATGTTTTATTGATTTGAGTGGTCTCATGCCACCCATCAATGGTCGTTATCTCAAGTATCATGTCAAGTGCACATGATTGCATGATTGGAGAAACATTATATTCATGACTCCTCATATTATATATATATGAATTAGCACTCAAAAATTCTCTTGAGAACACATTGAGTTGTGATTAACAGATTTATTTTTATATATATTTATTTAGGTTGATATTCTTTTGCATATCAAGATGAGATATATATGTGGTGATTGATATATATCTATTTATTTATGAGATATAAGAACCTCTTTTGCTCAAAAATCCTAAGATGACATTATATATATATATATATATATATATATATATATATATATATATATATATATATATATATATATATATATATATATATATATATATATATATATATATATATATATATATATATATATATATATATATATATATATATATATATATATATATATATATATATATATATATAAAATATTAAAAAAGCTTATGTTTATTTTGGGTTGACATCATGACTCATGCTGAAATCCCCAAATAATATTTACAATTATATATGTTTAGGTCGCAGGTGGATATGCAAATAATAGGAAAGATCGCATTCACTTAGAGCATGTAGAAGATAACTTCGAAGGCTGGAGATATCTATCTTCCAAAGCTGATCCAACTCAATGAATTTAAGTGATCTAGATCTGGAGAATTTTTCCAATTGATCGATGAATCAATAGAAGATCTGAGGAGAGATCGAAGTAACCACAAAGTATAAACCTATATAACTTCTCAATGAGTTTGACAAAGTAGCAAGCAAAGGGCCGAAGAAGCTATCTTGGAGTTTGTAAAAAGCCCACAGCTGAACTAAGAGAACTTTATAGTCAACCAATCCACTAAAACACCAAGTGTTGGACTGACGACTTCTTTCCACAGACCTAATGCTCATCTTGAAGACTATATCACCAGCTCGCATCCTTCAACAAGTCTGCTAAAGCAACAAGCAAAGGATTGAAGGTATGTACATTCTCCTAACAAGTCAATTCTGACAAATCAGGTTAATCCTTCAACAAGTCCACCAAAGCAATAAGCAAAGGACTGAATATATGCACATCCTCCTCACAAGTCGAGTTAGACAAATCTATCCTTCATCAAGTCTATGTCAGGGACCTCAATCACAAAATAAATAAAATTCCTCCTCCACCAAGCCTACTACAAAGGGCAAAAGAGGATTAAAGATATAAACTACTAATATGAGATGTTCATCAAGCCCATCAAAGTATTAAGTTAAAGGTATCTTTTTCCTACCGATGAGTCAATAGACAAATCATGTTAAATCTTATATGGTCAATGTGGTGTTTATTTTTGTGCTGTGGGTGTGTTTGTGTGAAAGGACACCATGTAGATCCACAGATGTACTCATTAGGATGATCAAGTATGGCAATGAAGAATAGTATACTATCTTGAGAGATAGAAGTCACTACCCTATAACGGACCTAATCACCTAATGAGGACTCCTAAGGCATGATGGGTCTTTGGATATACCAGAGATTTTTCTCCTACTTACATGAAAAGTAAAGGAGTTTATTTAAATTGAGTTCAAGTTCTTCCCAATGGAGGAAAGCCTTCATAGTTAATTACATCCTAAGGGAAACGAATCCCTTAAGAATACTCTTGATTAAAGTATGCAATTATTGTTTCTAAAAAATTCAAAGATAGGACTATCAAAGGATTAGTTTTTTTTTTAAAATCAAGTGGGGGAGATCAAAAGGGAAAGAGTTCTTATTGAAATTAAGGGAGATGAGTAGGGGTGATCATGATACTAGGAAACCTAGTGAGCACTCAAATCTATCCTACGGTTGGGCTTTATACATTTGAATTTGAGAAGGTTTATTTGTTTGAGTTGAATTTTTATTAGAAATTTAGAACTTATAATTCTATAATACAAGATTGAGAAATGTTTAAAATGTGAGAATTTATGTTTGTAGCCCGCAAAAGGAAACAACAACCTCAGATCCTAAATCTATGGAGCTTTGGTGAGGACCAAAGCATGACCTAAATCTAAGGAGAAAATGAGAATATGGTTTACCTCCATAAGAGAGAATAAACTACCCGACTGTTGGCTTATTATCGCCTGGAGTGACAGCTAGCTACTCCTCCTACACTTTAACTCCATGTAGGCAAGTTTTATGCTTTGCAAGATGTTTGGGTTGTTATTTATTTAGAAGAGAAACTAAGTCCTTAAACTCACTCTCTAAGAGACTAGATCATGAAAAGGCATGAGTAATGACTTAATCTAATGCAAATTTTGTCAAGTTTTATTTAATTTTTGGACTTTTATTTTGACACAGGCTATAGGATTTTGTATGCCTAAATGCAAGAGAAATTGATTATGGGCTAAATCAGGAGAGAAAGAGGTGTCTTTCCATCAAAGGCTCTTGCAGGTTAAGCCTTTATTCTCTAACACAGATGGAATCCCTCTTTAACAAGAGTGGAAGAATATGACATGCATGATGTTATACATACAATCATCCGCCTTGGGGTTGCTAAACATTTTATTATCTTGATTTAATTCCTAGGCTTTTATGTGAGATTATGAATTATTTTAAAATTTTCATTGTGTTGTTAGTGGGATAGAAAATATATTTATATCTTAGGAGCCTAAGCGGATCCAGGCTACATAGCAATCACCAATCATAAAGAAACTATGAAAAGACATGTTATTTCTAATGCATAAGCTAAACAAAATATCATACAATTTTATAAAACTATCACAAAAGAATAAGAGGTCAGTACGGTTGGGTACCGTCGTACAACCCAAAAAGAAATGTGGGTAGCCGAGCTCTACTCTTATACATCCTTGTATAATGAAAGAATAAGTTACAATTATAAAGTGATAAGTGTTATGGGTGTCTTCATTCTTCACTCTTTGTCCTTCATCCCTTCATCTTGATTTGCTCCATTCTTTCTTTCTTTTGGCTTGAGTGGGATGTAGTTTGCTCCAAGGTATCACATGGCATATAAAACATGGTTTTATAACCAATGCTTATCCTTAATCCCCATAACACTTATCATAATTCTAATGCAAAAGTTACACTAAAAGGAAAGAAAGTAAATCTAGCTACACCTGCAAAATAAATGTTAACTAAATACACCATACAACCCAAGAAGTTATTAGAATAATTTAGACTTAGCACCCCACACATGGGTAATCGAGTCCACCTGTCCTATCTAGGTTGTGCTTAGGAGCTAAGCAACATGTACAGAAAAAAACATTTATATTTTTATTACAGCGACCCCTTTAAGCACAGCCCCCTGCATAAAATATGATTAGGCTAATATCGGCCTAACATTCAGGCTACGCATATAATCTCTAGCATCCAATCCAAAATAATACATCATAAAATTGAACATTCATCAAACCATGCACCATCCTGATATAAAGCTAGAAATAGTGACTTAGCCTAATGTCCATGTGTTAGAGTTTGTGTGGTATGACCTAACTAGGCTTTAGGGTTATGATTTGCTAAGTGTGGGGGATTTAATTCATGAAAGGTTGATTTCTCTTTATGTTGTTTAGTTGATTTGGGGATTTTTACTTAGTGTTTTCCTTTTGTTTCATATAGCCTACACTTAGAAACTAAGTGTTATAAAGAGAAGAAAGAGAGGGAGAGTCTCTCTTTTATCCCTGCCTTAAGTAAATTCTAAGGTAAGTTAATTAATGAATTTTCTTTAGTGAATGGTTTATTATATATTTTAATTAACCTTAAGCATAGATTCATTCTAAATAGCCCTATTCAATAAGAAAGGCATCTTAGGCTTAGTTAGGATGGATTAATATCACATAACACACACCCATTTATTTCTTTCCATCATGTATACCATGCATATGAATAATCTTAAGCATGCCTATACATACAATGCAAATCTTAGCATACTTTGGTGATGAATGCAAAGAAATATATTTTGAATTTAAATTTTCATTTTGTTAATTGGATCATGAATGCATATCTTTGTTATGTAGAAAAGATGGATTTTTCATCCATTAGCTAAATACACATCCACATGTATAAAAGTTATAAGTGAGTACGGCGCCATTATTTTCAATCTAGGCGTGTACAAGACCTACTTTTATTACATAAAGGCTGCCGGATGTCCGACTGATATACCTTTTCTTAGATACATGTAAATATATAAATAACTACAAGGATAAGAAAATCCATGCAAATATTTATTTTATTTTTGATTCTTTATTCATTGGCCACATCACATGCATATGCATAAGAGTTTTGAGTAGCCATTATTATTTTCTATCAGTAAGGTACAAGACCTACTTAGGGCTACTTAAAGCCTCGGGATGTCCAGACTAATATACCACTTTTCTTAAATACATATGAATGTACAAAAATAATCAAATGGATAAGGAATCATGCAAGAAATTATGTTTGATTTGGTTGTATGATTTACATGTGCAATGTGAAATTCTTCCTATGTCTTAACATGGAAATGCATAGGAATAGATTTAAGCAAGTATTATCTATTTTCAAATGAACTATATACTTACAAATCCTATGTGATATTAAAAGTAAAAGAAGAGAACTTCACATTATACATTATATTATCATCACATGCAAGCTTATAAATATTTATAACTAGCATTACTTCATTTATAATATTTAATTTATAGGTATTAAAAATAGATTTTTTGTTTAATAGTGATAATACCACTCATATTCTTATTTTAGCCAACACATGCAATTTAAAAAAAGAAATATTTTATTTAATTAATTTTAAGAGAAATGAATACATGATTTTATTTGGCAAACAATATTTAGCATGATTGGAAAGAAAAAGGAATGTAAACACATGATTTCATTCACCCTAAGTAATCCCTAAGGACAATCATATCAAATAAGGTTATTTAAAATGAATCAAAATTCTTTAAAGATATTTTTTATCTTTGAATTTGATTTGACTTAAGAAATATGAGAAGGGTTTGCTAATCCTAACCCATTTCCCCATATGTGAATTAGTTTGGTTTAATAAAGAATATTTTAGTTGATTTTATATTTTGATTAGGTTAAGATATGAATTAAATGAATTAATTATCCCTTACCTATATCACCTTAAGTTAATTAACTAATTATAATAAGCCACTATGATATGCAATCACATGAAAAGTAAATTTGCAATGCTCCTAAGAAATGAAAGGGGCCTAATGCAATTTATGATTAATAGTTAATTAGGCTTAAGAGAATTCACTTAATTACTCTTGTGATTTTCTCACATATGTGAGCCAATCATAATTTTATTATCTCTCATCTTGGGTTATTGAACACCCAAAGAGCTACCCAAGATCAATTAAAGTTTGCTTAGGTTAGGATGAATTGATTTTTTTTTAATTTTAATTTAATTAGGATTTTAATGAATTGATTAGATGTTTTAGTTATGCTTTAATTTGAATGATGAAATTAACTTAAGGGAAAATATCAAAGGCAAGGCCTCAATCCTAATCCCTAAATCATTCAATCATTCCATTATATTTTGATTCCCTTATTTTGAAGCTCTAATCACTTAATTAATCAACTAATCATTCCATTAACCCATTAATTAGTTTAATTTTAAATATAAAGAATACTTAGAAAATAAATTAGAAAAAATGTCCCCAATCACATTCCCTAAATGATCTTACTGTTTAATAAGGATAATTATGTTCAAATTATTAATCAAGTTATTTTTCATCCCTTAATTACAACTAATTAGATTAAGAGAGTGATTAGAGCTTACTCAAATAATTTTTCTAATTAAGCAATCAATGAAATCCCAAAAAAAATAGGGGACACAGAGGTCACCCCCCTAAATATCCACAAAAAATTTGAGATTAATTAAATATTTAATTAAAGTGTAATTAAGCTAATTAATTTTTTGATAAAACCCTAATTAAGCTAAAGTCACTATTCAAAATTAATTAATTATAATTTTCTAGATTCTCCTCTGAAATATCTTCAAAATAAGCCTAAGTTTGTATTTTTTTTTTTTGAATTTTTCTGCAATTAGTTATGATTTTAGAAAGTTTTAGGATTAAAAACTAATTAATTAACCCTAATTAAACCTAATCCGCCACACATGGTACTAATGTTTTAAATGCGATGGCCAACGGATTAGTGATAGCACACATCCATGCGCAATCGTGGCTTTGGGCGTCCAATCTAAGATCGGATGGTCACGATTTAATCCATGGGTTAAGGGGAAGATTAACGGATCTACTGCAGGATTCGATAAGAACCATTCATCTCGATTACACAATATGGATGGCTCATGATCTATCCTGTTCGCGAGCAATGAGAGACGAGCAGCGTTCATCTTTCTCCATTCAATTTGAGCTCACCCGAGCTTGGATTTGGATCAAACGGATCCCACACCATCTAAGAGAATATACAATCACATCAAATGGCTAGGATCCCTTGACATGGAGATTCCTTTCATAAAATACCAACACATAAAGGCCTAAAGCTATATTTTTGAGAAATTACCTCACCAGAGCTAATGTCCGGTGGTGCAACGCCAGAGGTAGCTTCACCTAGTTGAGGTGAGGCCCTGTTGAAGGAATCTGAGCTCAATTTGGTGTGGGAAGCTTGGTTGACTAATCCACGCGCACAATCGCTTGATCAAACTCAAGATTCGGTGCTTAAGCTCTGGAGGTGATTTGATCAGCTTTGATTGAGTACGAGGATGGTCTATGCACAAGAAATTGAAGTTTGCTTGCACGGGGAGGGAGTTAGAATCAAAATAAAGGTGTCCTATTTTAATTCTAGCAGAGGGAAAGTTGAGGAAGAGGGAAGGAGGAAGCTTTGGGAGTTTTGAAAACTTATCTTGAGCTAAATATGATTGAATTGATTTTGATTGAAATGAGGGAGTATATCCCTCAATTGAGCCAAGTGGATGTACAAGATAAGTCCCATGCATTCTGTCAATTCTCCATCATCAAGTCATCAGAGGGGTCATCATCAATCTGAGGTGGCACACCATGAGTGGCCAAAGCCATGTCAAGGGTCGCAAGGCTTGATATGGGCAAGTGTGAGGAGATTTGGTTCTCCTTGCACCCGTCAGTTACCATGGATGGGGAGAGTGAGCTATTTGTTGAGTTCCCTTTGGCCCAAGGGAAGTTCTAGGGTGCTTAGAGTGGGCCAAAGAACTCTAGGAATACCTCATTTGGTAAAAGAGGGCCATGGGGAGTGTAAAATGGAATTTTTTAAGTAGGAATCCAATGTGGAGGCTTTGTCCATTGGGTAGTCAACTTAAGGTGAGCTTTCTTGGCTTTTGGGCTGGGGAGTGGCTTAAGGCTGGTTTGGGTGTGCTTGGTCGACCAATAGGGTTCCATGGCTTAGTTTTGGGTGACATGAGCCTATTTGGTCAAATGGGTTCATTTGGGTTAGGTTGGGTTGGGTTGACCAATTGGTTAAATTGGGTCAAATAAAGGTTAGGTTCATATGATGATTTGAGATGTCTTGGTTCAATTAATTTGGATTAATTTGGCTTAGGTTTAAAATTTGACTCATTTGAATTCAAAAGGTCTAAGTGTCAAATTTGACCAATTTGACAATTGACCAATTGAATTGGGTTAGGTGTTGAGTCAAGTGCAATTGGTTGATTGAAAATGATTGTATGCTTTTGTTTGATTTAATTTGAAATTAATTTGAATTTTGGTCAATGTGACCTTTTAGGTCAATTTAGGTTAAGTTGGGTCAAGTTGACCAATTGGTCAACTTTGGCTCAATCATGGTTTGGTCAAGTTAACAATTTATTTGAATGAACTTGAGCTATTGGTTGCAATCAATTTGGATTAAATCATAATTTGACCCATTTTAACTTTTAGGCAATTTGGGTCAACTTAGGTCAAGTGGGCTTGGTTTGGCTCAATTGATGACTTGGTCATGTTCAATCATTGATTATAAATGGGTTTGGATCAATGGTTTCAATCAATTTGGCATATGATGGATTTTGGCTAGTTTGGGTTTCATTTGATCTAAGTGTTATCTTGGTCAAAGGCTAAGTTTGACTTGGTTTGACCTAACTCAATGTGGTTGATCACCCTATGATGATTGTTGGTCATGGTTGAGGTTTAGATGGGCTTAGTTCAATCCAATTTGGGTTGGATTAGAACTAGGCTCAAAAAGATCCTTAAGGTCACTTTAGGTCAAGTGAGCCTAAATGGGTCAATTAGCTTGATCAAGACTTGATTCAAGTTTGGTTGAATTCACATAGGGGCTTAGGATTGGAATATAAATCCAATTGCAATTGGTTTGGAGTCAAATGGGTTTTTGTTCATATGACAATTTCAAGTCAAAAGGGTCAACTTGGGCTTGATTTGGGTTGACTTGGATTTTGTTTGATAATTGTGGTTTATGTTTATATTTGGATCAATGATTGAAGTAATACTTGAATCATGAAGAAATTCATGAGTTTTGAGTTAATTTGGGTTTCATTCAACCAAGTTCAAAAATTTAGCTAAAAGAGCTAAAATTGAGTATTTGGTTTAATTTGAGTTTGGTTTTGATCATTTGAATTAATATTTCATTTATATTTGTGAATATAAATGAATATATAAATGGGTCATGAGAAAATCACTTGAGTTTGGAGTGATTTGAAAGCAAATTTGATTAAGCTCAGGGATGTAGGTTGAAAGGGCTAATTTGGGTTTTGATTTGGTTTGATTTATTTTTGGTCATTGGAGGGTGAGTTTCATTTATATTTATAAATATAAATGAAGGAATGATTGATTTATAAAAAAATAAACCAAGTTTGAGTTGATTTGAAAGAATTTTAGCTAAGGACATGAAGGTAGCTCATATGGCTTAGGAAGAGATTTTTGGAATTTGGAATTTGGAGTTGATCATAAATTTTAATCATTTTGAATTTGGAATTGATTTGAGGTTGTTTTGATAATTGAGAAAATCAATTGGGTTGGAGTTGATTTGGATTTGGTTAAGATTAAGTCCATAAGATAAATCAAAGGGCCTAGGGAGGGATTTGGAGTTTGAATTTGGTGATGGATTTCAGTCATTGGATAGTTGGATTTGATTTTGGGGTTGAATTTTGAATTTGAGGTTTGGTTTGAGGTTAGGTTAAGTGTTCATCTAATCACTAAGTGTCTTAAGACTAAGAAACTTTTAGTGTCTACAAGAGTCCTAGATCTATGATGAGGAAGTTTAGAGCCCACTAAAGTTAGGTCACAATCAAATAGTTTGCAATAAATATGGTCATAAGCACATCATATTTGTTAGGAGCATTGTTGACCTATAAATAATTTTCATATGCATAATTAAGCAAATATATTAAAATTAGCAATTAGATTAGATATCATGAAAATGAGGGTTGAAAGCATATAAATCGTGATCAAAATTGATCGAGGTGTCCTCGATCATGAAATCAACCACCAATATATGTTTAGAATAGCAAAATCGATTAAAATTGATATCTCATATCGATCAATTATCTAAAGAAGGAAAATAAATAGAATATACAATTTCATGCATATTAAAGTCGAGAGGCCTCAATGTGAATGAGCTCCTTTCCCAAAAAGGACCATGCCATTGTCGTTGAAAACTATTGAACAAGACCTTTCGTGGTCGATTTGATCAAGTGTGGAGCAAATAGCAAGCTTGAGTAATGCCTAAATTAACCTCAAATTTGCTTTCAATCTAGACATTGAATGACCTCGTAAAATGGATTACTCGTTGAATCCGAATATCAAATTTATTTAGAAATGATACTCATATTATGTGGGTTTGATTTTGACAAGATTCACAAAAATTTTGACGTGATATTATGAAAATCAGACATCCAATTTAATTAAATACATGTCCATTTAATTTTAATAATTAAATCATAATATTATTAATCAGATTATACACTTTTCCTAAATGCTCTATAATGGCATTCAAAATTGCACTCCAATTTTAAAAAATCCCACCAAAACTCATAATGAAAGCAATTAATCTGCAATTATGGGTTTTAATCCCTTTTTCTTGGGAAAAAAAAAAAAAGAATCATTGCTCTTCTACTCCACGAAAAAATATTACGTCCGCTGAGATTGTTCCGTTTTTTTTTTTTTTCCTACCTCAACCTCTCGTCTTTCTCTTCCTCTCTCTCTCTCGTTCACACCATGCAGGAGGGGCATCCAAGCTTCTTCACTGCTCATTTAGGAGGCAGCAGCCATCTTTCGCAGAATCTCAGTATTGCTAAACCTTTTCAAGTACCTGCTCAGTATTCCTATATTGCGCTCTCCATCTTCTCTAAAGAGAAAAGGATCAATGGTAAAGGACGTGAGATCGGATTGTGAGACATGGCCGATAGTGAGCCGGAAAAGCAATCAGATCTGGTTGAAACTCTTCGTTTCCGCCCTCCTCATAGGCGTCTCATTCCGCCTCTTGTTTCTTCGCACTTCTGCTGCTCTCCCCTCGTAGCCGTTTCAAAGAAAAGAACTAGTTTCTGTTGAATGCGACGAGCGAAAGATGTTATCTTTTCACTAGAGAATGGGTTCCGAATCCGTCAGGACCTCTTTACACCAATGAAAGCTTTTGTTTTATTGAAGACCCCAAGAATTGCTTGAAGAATGGGCGACTGGACACAAGGTATCTTTATTGGAGATGGAAACCATATGGTTGAAGTATACTTCCTTTTGTCGGAGAGAAGTTTTTGGATGCAACGCGGAATAAATCTTGGGCGCTAATTGGAGATTCAATTCTTCACGATCATTTCCATTCATTGATATGTCTTCTATCTATGATTGAGGAAGCTGTTAAGGTCTACCATAATAAGGACTACAAATCTAAAAGATGGCACTTCCCTTCTCACAACTTCACGCTCTCTCTTGTATGGGCACCAACCTCCCCTTCATCCTAACATTCCCTTTCTGCAACCTAGAGTATAGCCGAGAGGCAACTCTATCATCAAGCAAATTCCTCTCGACAACCACTCTAACTTTTTTGCAGCCAAGAGGCAACTCCGTCATCAGGCGGGTTCCCCTCAGAACTATCTCCGACGGAAATTCCACATCCCTTCTTTGATTAGAGTCCAATTCCCTTTGCTGCAGTCGAGAAAGAATGATATAAACTCAAATACAGAAACACATCTCAAAAATACCAGAGAAAGAAAAACCTCACAATAGCTCAGATTTTATACACTATTAAGCATTCTTGAACAATGAGAGAAAGAAGAAATATGAAGTCTTATTACAATAAAATCAAGAAAAGCACCTTATACATCCAGGAAACCCGAAATAATTTACAATAGAGAAAATACTATTGATTAGACCTTTTACAACAACAATATAGCTGAAAACAAGAAAGTAGTGGAATCGCCATATCAGAATTACAACTGATATAAACTAAAAAATCAAAAGAAACAGATCTTGCATCGAGGATTATAATAACATAGGTGAGATATCAAGAAAAGAACCACTTCTAGCCATAACAGAAAAATAACTACTTGTAACAGAAAAACAAACCAATCAGATCTTAAGAAAAGATCTTAAAAATATGAAGAGAGAAGAGTTCAAAGAGAGAAATGTATAAATAGGAAGAGAACACAAAAGAAAGGAATGTAACCAAATTTAAAAAGAAAATATCTTCCTCTCCCTTCTCCTCTTTTCTTCCCTTTTCTTTTCTTCTTTTTCGAAAACTCATTTTTCCAAATGCAAGAAACCCTAGGTTTCTTTTTCCCCTGCCTCCTCGAGTACACCGTCAAGAGCAGAACCAAACTTATCATTTCCATTTGAAATCGACGTGTTTCTTCCCCTCGGAAGCTTCATCCGACGCTTGAGAGATGGCCATTTGGATCCCACTATCTCAATCGACGGCTCTAGCAATCAAGATCCGAGTTCGAGGTTAAGATCGGCCAAGGTTATTCTCTGAACCCTCAAGTGTGTGAACTTCATATCATTGGTGCTCTGTTGAGATCCCGCAAAACATCAATGGCGTATGAACAAGGCAAAAAAAAACGTAAGAATGAAGATTAAGATTAAACAATGATGAACAAATGACATCTATTACTTTAATCTTGAATGAAGTTTCAAGAAGATTATCTGCAAAAACCGACAATTCAATTCAAGAACAATCACAAGGTAGGATTCATGTATGTAATTCAACTGAATAGAATTTACCCAACCTAAAACTACAATCAAAATGCTAGACCAAAAGTAGATATTCCAAGGTTTAATGGTGAAAATCCAAGAGGTCGGTTATTCAAGATCAATTTTTTTTCAATATTACAAAGATTAAAGTTTATCATAGCCTCTATATGGATGGACCGCCTTTAAGTATCAATGGATGCATTTAAATAAATAATTGCATTCATGGCAACAATTCAATGATCAGGTTATTCAGAGGTTTGGACCTTCTCTCTACAGAGATTTAAGAGGAGAATTAGCCAAACTGCAACAGAAAATAACAGTACAAGACTTCTATAATGAATTTGAAGAATTGGCTAATCAGATTTCAAGAATTCCCCCAGAATTTCTTCAAAGTTGTTTTGAATCTGGCTTAAGACAAGACATCAAAAGAGAAGTTAGCATTACCAAATTACTACAACAAGTCTTCCAATTAGCAAAACTAATGGAAGACAGACAGATGAGGTTCATACAAGAACCCATCATTTTATTCCAACAACTTCGCAATCAAAATAACAACCACCACTGCTTTTCACACCTTTGTTTCCCAATAATTCTAACAGAACAACACCAAGAATACTATACCCATTCAAAGATTAACAGCAACACAATTAGAAGAAAGAAAAAGAAAAGGCCTATGCTTTAATTGTGATGAAAAGTTTCATAGAGGTCACATTTGTAAATCGAAGCTTTTTGCTCTTATGGTAGTCAATGATGAACAAGACTACACCGCAAAGAAGAAATGGCAAGACAATGAGTTAGTCCGGAAGAAATGCCGTAAATAAGCCTAAATGCTTTTACTGTGTCGGCCCAATCCTAGAACCCTAAGACTGCAAGGGATGATTGGAAAAAAAGTGCAAGTACTTATTGATAGTGATTCAACCCATAACTTTATTCACCCCAAATTAGCCAAGTTTATAATACACAATACACATGCTTTTCAAAAAAGTAGAAATGATGAAATTTTTAAATGTTCAGGAATTTGCTCTAATATTCCTATCCAACTTCAAGGATACACTTTCATCACTGATTGATATCTGCTATCAATGCAAAGAGCAGATGTGGTATTAGGTGTTCAATGGCTAGAACAATTGGGAGAATGTACAACTAATTACAAAAAGCTCACTATGAAATTCTACTATAATGAGACAAGAGTAATCAGTGGATACATCCTCCAAGGTGGATGACATCTTCCATCAATTAACACAAGAAGGAGATAGTATCATACTTACAGATTAGAGAAATAGCAGAGGGAACAATTCTCCCACAAAGAATTCAACAACCAAGGCATACAATGTATTATCTCAATACCAAGAGTTATTTCAAGTTCCAGCAAACTTACCTCCAAAGAGGGATATAGACCACCAGATTCACCTGCCACCTGGAACTCAACCAGTCAAAGTTAAAAATTATAGATATCCACATTTTTAGAAAATAAAAATTGAAAAATTAATTAAAGAAATGTTGGATACATGCATAATAAGGGAAAGTACTAGCCCTTTTTCTTCTCCAGCTCTACTAATCAAGAAAAAAGATGAAACTTGGAGATTCTGTGTTGATTACAGGGCTTTAAACATAGTGATTGTCCCTGATAGGTTCCCCATCCAAACTCCAGAAGAGTTAATGGATGAATTATATGGAGCCACTATTTTTTCTAAACTTGATTTGCATTCAGGATATCATCAAATAAGAATCGAAGAAGACATTTACAAAAACCTTGAACACATGAAGGACATTATGAATTTATAGCAATATCATTTGGATTAACCAATGCACCATCAACCTTCCAAGCACTAATGAATTCAGTGCTTAAGCCATTCTTAAGGAAATTTGTGTTAGTATTTTTTGATGATATACTCATATATAGCCAAACCTTGGAACTACACCAAAGACATCTACAAGCAGTTTTGGAACAACTAAAGCAATATGCCATGTTTATCAAACCATCAAAATGTTCCTTCATTCAAGACAGAATAAAATATTTAGGCCATATCTTATCTGCACAAGAGATAGAAGTGGATCCCAAGAAAATTCAAGCAATGCAATCATGGCCTATACCAAATTCAGTTAAATAATTAAGAGGCTTTTTGGGCTTAACAGGATATTACAGAAAGTTTGTTAAAAAACTATGCAGCAATTGCCTCTCCTTTAACTTCAATGCTAGCTAAACAACATTTCAAGGAATGTAGAAGAATCAAAAAAGCATTCACACAAATTAAAATAGATTATGGTATCTTTACCGGTTTAGCATTCTAAATTTTCTATACCTTTTATTTTGGAAACATGCTTGACTACAATAGAGCGATTAATTCAAAAATCACCCTCTTGCTTATTTCAGAAAAATTATCTCTCATATTACGAAAATATCAACTTATGCAAGAGAACTTTATGCTATAACATAAGCAGTAGGGAGATGGAGGCAGTATTTGTTATGCAACAAGTTCACTATAAAAACAAATCAAAAGAGCATTAGAGAACTTATCAACAAATAGTTGGACTCCAAGAAAATTTTAATCAAACTCCTGAGATTTGACTATACTATTGAATATAAACCAGGGGTTAAGCAGCTGATGCTTTGTCTAGGAAATTGTCTCCTATAGAAGATAGTTCTACAACAGAAAAGTAATTACTCGACTAAGTTTATATGCTTATACTCAATTCTCTTTTGTAATACAATTTAAAAGAGGAAACACAATCTAGTCCGAACTATAATAAATGTATAAGCAAATATCGAAAAAACCCAAGTTTGTTTCCAAAGCATAAACTTGTTAATGGATTGATATACTATAAAGAGATTGTCATATCTAAAGACTAAATCGAAATATTCTATAAAAGAATTACATTCAACCCCAATAGGAGGCCATTGTGGAATTAAGAGGACATTGGCCAGAATTACTCAACAGTTTTACTGAAAATAGATGAAATAAGATATACAACACTTTATAACCACCTGTCATATATGTCAACAAGTTAAATATGATATTTAAGCTGCAGGTTTATTGCAACCTCTACCTATACTAGCCATTTGGGAGGAAAGTATCAATGGATTTTATCATGTGACTACCGTGTCTCATAATAAAATTGTTATACTAGTAGTGGTTGACTATCAAAGTATGCACATTTCTCAGCCCTTCCAGCCAGCTTTACGGCTACCTATATAGTGATTTTTTACTCGTGCATAGCCAAACTACATGGAATACCACGGGCATAGTTTCATAGAGACCCCATCTTTATGAGTAATTTTTGGCTGAACTATTCAAATTAAGGGACAACACTAAGCTACGGCTTACCATCCTCAAACAGATGGCCAAACAAAGGTCATAAATAGAATACTAGAATAATATCTAAGGAGTTTTGTATTAGAGACACCAAAGAATTGGTTAATTTCTTCCATGGGTAAATTATCCTATAATACATCCATCAATACTTCCACAAAAAATGACTCCTTTTCAAATAGTGTATGGAAGACTTCTATCTACAATTATACCCTATAATGGTAACATAGCTACCAACACAGAGGTAGAAACAATATTATAACAGAGGGACAAGATCCTACATCAACTTAAAACAAATTTATAGGAAGCTCAAAATAGAATGAAGCAAATGGCTAATAAACACATAAGGAGCTTCAATTCAAGGTAAATGATTTAGTATTAGTAAAACTATAGCCCATACCGCCTCGTGGAATCATTATACAAAACTAGAGGAAAGTATCATGGTCCTTTTAAAATTTTACGTAAAATAGGGACAAGTAGCATATAGAATAGGACTTCCAAAAGCAAGGATCCACAATGTGTTTCTCCTGACTTAAACAATACGATAGGATTCTACATTACACCCAAAGAATATTACCAACTCAATTCATAGAAGGGACCATTAGACCTATCAAAGTCTTAGACCACGTAACCATACTACAAGCGATAAACTAATTAAAGGAAGTATTAGTACAATGGGATGGACTACTATCAACAGAGATGCTTCTTGGGTATCAATTAAAGAAATCCGAAGACATTTCGAAGTTTAGAGGAGGTCAATGGGGAGTAATGATATAAACCCAAATACAAAACACATCTCGAAGTACCAGAAAGAAAAATCTCACAATGGCTCAAGGATTTTATACACTATTAAGCATTATTGAACAACAGAGAAGAAGACTTTATAAAATATGAAGTCTTATTACAATAAAATCAAGAAAAACACCTTATACATCCAGCAGTACAACCCAGAAATAATTTACAATAGAGAAAATACTCAATATTGCCAGATCAGACCTTTTACAACAATAATATAACTGAAAATAAGAAAGTAGTGGAGATACTGCCAGATCAAAGAATCTACAACAGCATATAAACTAAAAAAATCAAAAAAAGTACAGATCTTGCCAGATCAGAGGATTATAACAACATAGGACTGAAATATCAAGAAAAGAACCACTTCCAGCCATAACAGAAAAACAACTACTTGTAATAGAAAAATAAACCAATCAGATCTTAAGAAAATATCTTAAAAATATGAAGAGAGAAGAGTTCAGAGAGAGAAATGTATAAATAGGAAGAGAACACAAAAGAAAGGAATGTAACCAAATTTAAAAGAAAATTCTTCCCTTCCTGCTTCTCCTTCTCCTTTTCTTTTTCTTCAGTTTTCTCACGGAAAAACTCATTTTTTCCAGAACCCTAGTTTCTCCTCGCTTTCCCTCCTCGCTCGAGTATGCCTCAAGAGCCGAGAACCAAACTTATCATTTACATTCAAAATCGATGCATTTCTTCCCCCGGAAGCTTCATCCGACGCTTGAGAGACGGCCATTTGGATCCCACTATCTCAATCAGACGGCTCCTAGGCAATCAAGATCCGCAGAGTTCGAGGTTAAGATCGACGGCCAAGGTTATTCTCTGTGAGCCGACTCCCGGCTTAAGCAAGTGTGAACCCGGTTCATATCAAAGAACTTCATCATCGTGAGTTCCTCTCGATTTTCAGATCTTCCTCCTCCTTTCCTCTTCTCTACCTTTCCTAATTTTCTACTCCGATCATTCCCTTTACCACAACCAAGAAATAACTCTATCATCAGTTCCTCTCGATTTTCGATCTTCTTTATCCTTTCCTTCCTCTCGATACTTTTCACAATTTCCTATTCCAACCTTTCCTTTTGTGGTAGTTGAACATCGCCATCATGCATGTTCCTTTCGATCTTTGGCATTTTCCCATTCCCTTCCTTCTGGGTCTACCACGCAAAGAAACTTCTTATATGATTGAGTTTAGATGCCAAGATTTATCTTTGTGAGATTGATGTGTAAAGAAATGTGTGAAAATTGTATATATACTTGCTACTATGGTTTGAAGGCCTCATCACTCATCGCAGTGACGATGAAATTCATTATGAATCACAAGACACCGCCATTACGCCATCGCGCGATTGAGTAAGCCAAACGTTAGATGTTGTCTCCCCTATGCCAAAATTTTGACTAAATCTAGGACTTAAAAAAGGAAAGAATATTTGATATATATTACTTTTCGGTGATCTGCCTTATTAGAATGAATGGGAAAAGAGGCTTCAAAACACCAACCGTAACGCCATCGGTGAGGCTAAAATAATTTCGATATTTACGGACGACGCCTAATCCGTCTTGCAGAAATTTCATCAAATTTTTTGAACTTAACAAAAAATATTATTTAACATTATGTTAAATACTGTTGACGCTTTTTAGTATCTCATTTTTTGGGAATAAAAAAAAGGAAAAAGGAAAAGAAAAAAATAGTAGAGCGTGTATATATATATATATATATATATATATATATATATATATTAAAAAAAACAAAAAGAGAAAATGAAAAGCCCCCTTTTTACCTTAAAGCTCATTGACTTGATTGGATTCATTCCTTTGCTTGTTCGACCTCCTTAAAATAAAATAAAAAATTAAAGCCCCTCATCCCCTCTTCAATTCAGTTGAGGAACTGCAATTCGGTTGAGGAACCGTAAAGGAGCAACCGATCCCGCCTTTCTTCCTTTTTTTTTTTTTTTTTTGTTGTCTGAGGAACTGCAGTGACAAGAAATCCTTCTTCCTCCTCGTTCCAACTCCCTCCACCGGCCTCACCTCATGATCTCAGGGAAACTGTATACCTGGTGTTCGCACCGACCTGACTTTCTGATCCTGACGTTGCTGCTACTGCCATTTCCATCCTCTCCACGGCTCCTCTTTTTTGGTTGAGATGACGACGGTAAGGGGATTTCACGAAGAACTAGCGAACGAGTTCGAAGTGGAGGTGCGGCATCGTCACTGCGGAGCGTCGTAAGCTGCAACGGTCCACCGAGGATGAGCAACTTTACATTTAGATCACCGCAGGAAAACTTCACCATCGATGATTTCATATTGGGGTCGGTCCTCGGCGTTGGTTTATTTTCCAAGGTAGTTAGGGTAAAGAAGAAAGATACGGGAGAGGTGTATGCTTTGAAGATCATGGATAAGGACTTTATTACAAAACAACATAAAGTATCACATGTAAAGCTGGAGCGCATTGTGCTCGATCAACTGAATCATCCTGGGATTGTTCAGCTGTTGTTCACATTCCAAGATTCTTATTCCCTTTACATGGCATTCGAGGCATGTGAAGGAGGAGAGTTGTTTGATCAAATAACCAGAAAAGGCCGTATCTTTGAGGGTGAGGCTTTCTTTTATATGGCTGAAATTGTTGATGTCTTGGAATATCTACAAGGTGTTGGATTGATTCATCGTGATATTAAGCCAGAGAATTTGCTCCTTACCACTGACGGGCATGTCAAGGTCCCTGATTTTGGTAGCATAAAGATGCTTACTGGAACTTCTCCTTCCAAGATTCTAGTGAATGAATGGCGTATGTTTAAAAAAATCAAAGCAAGAGACATCAAGTTCCCTACTTACTTTTCTGATGAAGCCATTGATCTGATTGACAAATTATTAGTTTCAAGACCCAGCCAAGTCCATGAAGAAGCTGCCATCGCCAAACTTTGCTGACAAGCCGTCTCAGCCGGTGAAGGGAGTCCTGAAGAGGGGGAATGATCCCAACGGGCTCAATTTAAGCGGAGAGAAGCCACCAATGCCAAGGTCGACTGCCTCAAAGTCGCCTATCGTAGTGATGAAGAAGTCGATGAACGTGGTTGCAAGAGGACTTCCAGGATTGGAGCCCACTGCTTCGACGGCCGCTACCGCGGGAAGCATTGCGACGACGCAGAAAGAGCACGCGTCTCTCATGCAGCAGCAGAGAAAGTTGCAGATCGTGCATCATGGAAGGACGGCGGCAAAGTTTCAAGGTAAAATGGTGGATGTTGATTTAAGGAGTAATCGAGAGGTGAATCAGGAGGAGAAGAGATGTAGTTTTATCACATCTAATTCAGATCCTCTCTATGTGGCTTACTATGATGAGGAATGGGGTGTTCATGTTCATGATGATAAGATTTAGGTTTAATCCGTTTTAAATCCTGCTCAAATCCTTCATAAAATTGCAAGCCCCTCCATTCTCTCTCTCCCTCTCTTTCTCTCATACAAAATAGGAAATGAGATTTCAAGATACAATTGGTAAATGTGTATAGAAATGTGTGGAAATAGTATATGTGTATGTGCTTCATGCTCATCAGCGTGATGAGATAAAATTTTGTGTGAGAAGACCGTCGCTCATCGTCAGTAGCCAAAACTATTAGATGTCCCCTTATATTGAAATATTATCAAAATTTTGACTAAATTTGGGACTTAAAAAAGGAAGAATATTTATATATATATTTCTATGCAGTGATTGACACATGCCATCAGATAACGATTGAAATTCGCTCTTTCAAAACACCAACCGTTACGCTCATCGAGTGACGAGCCAAAAGTTCGATTTACGGATCGTAGAATCTTGTCAAATCTTCTTTGGAATTTCGTTAAATTTTTGGGACTTAAACAAATCTAAATAAAAATCATTTAAACCACTATGACTTATGTAAACAAGCCTAAATTAAAATTCAAAGGAAAATTGACTACAAATGATAGATGAAAATCTTACGAAATATAATTGAGATACACTTTAAAGCTTGAACTTGTAGAGCCCCCGCAAGAAAGTTAAGGTAAATGAAAAAAATAATGAATTCAGAATAAGGGAATTCATTCTATTTATAGGCACGAATCAACTTTTATGGGGACTCCATCATAACTCATGATAATTTTAGTCATATAATTTGTGAATTATGAAATCAAAGAGCTCATTAGCGATATGTTATGAAGACGATAAAACTTATTAAAGGAGTCATGAATGTGGGAGGTTTGAATAAGCTTCCCATGTATATCATAACTAACTCCAATTCAAGCACTTGAAGTTTTGATACAATTAAAACAAACATTCACATGAGAGAATTCTATGGAGTTGAAGGCTAAATTGAAAAGAGAGAAGGTACATATATTCATAGCATGGGTTGATCTATTCCCAAACTTGAAATATCTAAGGATGTTTCATAAGAATGCACAAATCCATTATATGATAAGGTATGAAAATAAATAGCCTTATTAATCAATGAGCTATGAAAACAAGAAACAAGCTAAATGAAGAACCTTTAAAAAGGAATCAACTTGAATATTACACTCCATTGATTCATTGAAGTATTTTGAGGAGTTGAATTTTCATGCAAAACTATAAATCAAATCATTCTATATTATACTTGAGTAAAGTAAACTCTTTATTTTCAATTTTACAATATTATTCAATTTCAATTTTATATATATTTCAAAATATGTTGAAAGATATGTGTAAATATCTTAATGAGTGTAAATCTATTACACATCTCTTGAAGTAAGTTTATGTCATATTCAAGTGGTTTGAAACTTATGCAAGTTTTAAATGAATGAACTCTTAGCACCGGATTCAACATATGCGCAAACAAAATGTTAAGGCTTCAATTAAACTCTTGCACATATTATAAAGTAGGATTAAAACTCAAATCCAATGTTTTAAAATTATGTAAGCATTTTAAATACGCATGGGCACACATCTTTGAATGCTTAAATTTAATTTATCTGCGGGTTGCTTCCGGTTTGGTCTTAGGACGATGTCCGGGTTAACAAAACTTAAAAATCTAATTATTATAAGAATTTCAACTTATTAAAATATCTGAGAAGCTAATTCTGTTATTTGATAGTAGATCTAATCCTCTGTCAGGAGCTAAACATAGTTGACAGGATCTAAAGCTCTCAAATATATTTTGATTCAATCAATTAAATACGATGACCGTGTTGAATTGTGATTTCAACCAAGGGGATACTTCCATCAAAATATAATTCTAATTTCAAACCAGATTAATTCAAATTAATATTAAACTAAATGTGAAATATAATATGTAATTAAGCTATAAATATCTAAATGAAATTCACTCTAAATACTTAAAGCAAATTCCACTCAATTCACCTTTCGCAATTATTTATCGAGGGTGACAAATTAAGAAAATTCTAGCATGCAAAGAAGCCAAAGTCAAATCAAGTATTCTATTATGTTCACTCTTAATCAATCTCATGTCAGTAAGGATGTGGCCCGTGTCCTCTAACTACGTGGCTTGGCCAGTAAGCTCCATATATAATACAGTTATGACTAGAGTTCTCTGATCGAGTGATTGCTGCCAAATGGAACCATTATATTATGATCACAACTATAGCTCGTATGCTCTCCAATGGCTCTGCCCTTTTAGTTGTGAAACATGGGAATGATAGGGCAAAAGTTCTCGTTAAGATAGACTTAAGATCTCCTGACAAACACCACCCAGTTACAATTTCTTGGATGGCGTAACATGTATTCGATAAGGATCATTCGATCGATTGGGTCGACTACCTCTCTTTAAGTAAACTACGGTGGTGGCAGGGATGATGAAACCATGGGATCTAGATCGAGCACGTCATCATTCCCCTAACCATCCCTTTATGCTAATACTGATGAATTTCATAAATTCTAAATCCCAAATTTTAAACTCCACATGCTGCTACTATATGCTAGACATTTCTGCGATCTAACGACTAGCCTTAACCGAAAGTTCTCTATCAGGATTGGGAGGGATAATTAACTATAGGTGCTTGTGCCTATAGGAAACCTGGAACTAGATCTAAAGTCCTCACAAAATAAGGAGAAAATCTTTGGGTAGTGTCTTATCTACTATTTCATCTACCTTCTAAAAATTACACCGACACATCTAAATCATACTCTCTTCAATGTGAGAGGATGGTGGCGAATTTGTGGAGCCCACAAATATAAATATAAAGTCCTAAAAAATGAATTGAAAATTAAACATAAATAAACTTGAAATGAATTTAAAAGAGACTTGAGTACAAATAAAATTAAAAATCATATTCTGAATAAGAAAATAGACATCAAACTCAAGTGAACCTATAAAACTTGAAATAAACTTGAATTTCATCGATATACATGAACCGAAACTCATAAGAGACTTAAGATAAATTTGAGTATAGTTATTAAATAAATATGAAGTCGATGTGGAGCTAGGGATATTGGAATTGATGTTTATATATGAATAAAGCCTCTTATTGAATACTCAAAGAATTGAATATTCAAAGTATTAAATTCACAAATAAGTAATTATAAAACTAATTGAACAATTGAAGAATCATATTAGATGTTAAATGAAGTTAGAATCCATTGAACGTCAAATTGAAGCACAAGAGAACCCCTTGGAATTAAGATATATTCTTCAAATACATCCAAATAAATTGAAGAAGCTAAGGAATCCATAGGAGATCCCTAATGAAATTGAAAGATTGCAAATAGGCATGTTCAAGGAATTCTTGGAAAACATTTGAAGAAGCATGTTATTTGTCTTATTAAATATTTGCATTGAATCAAGGAGAAATTTAATAGAGCTCTTAATGAGTTTGAGGATTATTAACATATATAAATGAGAATCTATTGAAGGTTCAAAGATTAGACAACCTTAAATAAAAAAAGAAACAATCAAATATCATTTTCAATGGGTCTAGTAAACTACTAGAACAATTTAGAATGCTTTCAATGCCACCGATGTATACATCGCATGTTTAACAAAGCGAGTTAAGGCATCAATTGAACCCTTGCATATATTATGAAATAGGATTAAAACTTAAATTCAATATTTTAAAATTATGCAAGCATTCTTAAATACACTCGCATGGGCCCCGACACCTATACCGAGCAAATAAACTTTGTGTCTGAAGATGCTGAGCAGGTTTTTTTTAAAAAAAAAAAAGAGGAAGAATAATGAAATCGATTCAATCTTTTATGACTATATGCATGTAAACTAATGAATGTCTTCATATGCTAAATCAAGTCAATGAAAGATATAAATATTTACTCCAGAATATGATCATAAGAGCCTAATCTATGTTTGAAATAGAGTTGACGCCTACTAAATATTCAACTTCTAAATGAATTTAAATTACATTATATCATAAGACATAATCCTCTATATTTGTAATGGAGTTGACATATCATATGATATCAATTTCTTAAAGAATTTAAATTACACATAAGTCAGAGGCCCGATCCTCTACTAGCAAATAAGTATAGTTGATAAGGTATACCCCGATGATGATCATGTTTATTGGAAATCTCAATCGGAGGGGATATTAACATCAAAAGATGCTTGAGCTCTAAACTAATTCATCTTAAAATTAAATTTCAACTAAGTAAATTCTGAACTGGATGAAATTCATTATTTAAATGCTTAAAGCAAACAATTCATCCACTCATCCACTATCGTTTCTTGGGGATGACAGATTAAGAAAACTCAAGCTCACAAAGGAGCTAATGTCGAGTCAAATAAATCACTATATTCAAACTCAAATAATCTCATGCTAGTAAGGATGTGGTCCGTGTCCTCTGTCCACGTGGTTTGGTCAGCAGGCTCCACATCTGATGCGGTTACGACTAGAGTCCTCTAATCGGGTGGTTGCCGCCAATGGCACTATTATATTACGGCTACAATTGTATCACGTATGTTCCTCAATGGCTCATCCCTTTGAGTTATGAATCATAGGGTATATTTGATAGGCACAAAGCCTTTTTGTCTACTAAGATAGATTTAAGCCTGTCTCCTTAGACAAACACCACCCTAGATCTACAAGAATTTCTTGGACGACGTAACTCATGTGTTGTTGATAAGGATCCTTCGGTTGGGTCGACTAACTCCTCTGACTAAGTAGACTTGGACCGCAAATGCCTTGATGACGAACCATGATCTAGATCGGGAACGTCATCTTTCCCCCAACCATCCGCTTTAAGCTAAAGATGATGAATTTCATAATTTTCAAATTCTAAATTTCCAAAACTCCATATGCTGATACTATACGCTACGCATTAAGCGACCTAATGACTAGCCTTAATCAAAAGTTCTCTCTTGGCATTGAGAGGAGTAATTAACTATAGTTTCTTGCGCCTATAGGAAATATGGAACTATATCTAAAGTCCTCACAAAATGAGGACAAAATCTATGGGTAGTGTCTTATCTACTATTCCATCTACCTTCTGAAAATTACCCTGACACGCTTAAATTATACTCTCTTCATCGAGAGGTCGGTGGTGAATTTTCTGAGCCCACATATTTTACACGAAAATTTTACATACAATTATATAAATAAAAATAACACATGTGACACCAAAAAATTTTATAAAAAAATCTGAAGGAAAAAATCATAAGGCTTTATTCAATCAAAATAATTTTTTTTATATAAGTATACGTTATAAAGCTTCATTCATCTTCTAGATAAAAGAAATTGATATCACAACAACACTGGTTGTTCAACTTAGTTCTTGCA
This sequence comes from Cymbidium sinense, assembly GCA_021442155.1. Taxonomy (NCBI): domain Eukaryota; kingdom Viridiplantae; phylum Streptophyta; class Magnoliopsida; order Asparagales; family Orchidaceae; genus Cymbidium; species Cymbidium sinense. The sequence continues at coordinate 17,933,243 of CM038218.1, read as the reverse complement.
CAAGTGATAGGAAATGTTGGTGAGGCTGTGATTGGATCATGATGGTTGAACGATAATGACAAAGCAATGGCGATCTGATGACAAAGATTGGATGGTGAAAATTCAAAGATGTTAGTCAGCAAGCAATAATCTTATGATAGTAATCAATTAAGGGTAGTTTAGTAATGGTGGTCCCACGATAGTAATCGAGTGTGACAGTCAACGTTGTTGATGTTTAACGAGTCATGGTCTGATGATGAAGTTTCATTAGAGCTCAAAGATTTTTCAAATTCCTGAGATTTTTTTTTCTTTAGCTTTGATGTTTCATTTAAAGAATAACGGTCTATTTACAAATTTTGAGATTGTCATTTTTATTAATACAACTAAATTTTAAATCATTCCATTAGATGTCTCGAAATAATCTTCTTGATCGTGAAGTATTTTTTTGAACATTGAACTGTCTTAATTATATCATAATTAAATAATCTTTGATTTGTTGAATTCATTGATTTAGCTATAAGCATATGATATTTCAAAATTATTTGTTAGAGATCTAAAATTTTGTATTAAGCTTCAAATACTTGATTTGAGATTATTTGAATTTGGATGAGATCAATATGATATTACTGAATTCATCTCATCATGAAATTTATTTAATTATCATCCTTAGATGTTGATGAGGATATAATTTTCGTAAGCCTATATCTAAGAATAATCTCTTAATTGAATTTTCTTTATAATTTACTAGGACTATAAGCTATGGGCTCTCGTTGTACTTATATGTTAGTGATAAAGTGATCCCTAAGTAACTCCTTAGAGTTGGGCAGGTAGTCTAAAATCTGTTTGAAATGATCAAGGCTGTTTGAAGAAAATAGTGGAGGCAAAAAAGTTATGATGGATATATAATTTTTTTATTTAAAAAAAAATCAAATTTTAGCTTTATGATAAAATCAAATTGAAAATATAATTTTTTTAATTATAAGTTTCTTAAAAAAATAACTAAAATATAATCTAAATACAGCACCTAAATAATATTATAATATGATATGTCATCACACTGCAGCGCCACTATTGCCCCAAGTTGGCTTAATACAATAGGTTATAAGCTTCGCCCTTTGCGCAATATTTTCTGCAGCCCATAAATCAACGTATTTTTAATAAACAAACTTATGCGGGAGTTTATTTATGAGAGGAAAGAAGTGATGGGGCATCATCGTCATCACTATTGTTGAAATTCTATTGCTCATAAGATTTTGGCCCACCAGTCCAGTAAACGCTAATAAATGCTCGCCTCGCCTGTTTAGCGAGCCAAGCATTGCCATGTGCCACTGGGGCTAGCAGCATCATGATAAGTAGCAAACTGCAAAAATTCGAATAAATTTAATTCCAAGGCATCGGATTGAATTTGAAATGAGTTTCACTTCATAATTTAATATCAGATGTTCGGTTTCAATATAATTAATAAACAGTCAATTAAATTTATTGAAAAAGTATATAAATACATCATTTTAAAGAATTTCTTATCTCACATTAGTGAAATTTTTATAAAAAAATTATTATATAATTGTTGTAGCTCATGTGTTTTTTTTCCCTTTTCAGAAATAAAATTTCAATTTCTCATTAATTAAACAATAAAAAAATTTTAATTTACTCGCTTAATTTTCCTTCAACCAAATAATTAAGATTTCGTTTGAGAGGACTTTTTTAGTGCGTTTTGTATTTAAAAACAGGAATTTTTGATTTTGATACTCGTTTGAATAGATTTTAAAGCTTAAAATTCTATTTTAACCATTTTAAAAAAAAAGAAAGATAAATAATTTTTTAAAAAATATTTTTAAACCAATTTTTCAAGAATTTAAAAAATTTAATCAAACGAAATCTAAATATGAACTAATTTCAATCCCATTAGTTTACCATTTTCATTTCCCCTTTTTCTCAATCCTTCAAACTAGACAGTGCCTTCATAATTAGCATTTATGTATGGGGCCATCTGACCCAGCAGAGTGGGAGCCAATAAGTCAAAACCAATAAAACTTAATGAAATCAGAAATAATCATGCAAGCCCAGACGATGATGCTCAGCTCTCATTTCTTTCCCGTTATTTACTGAGAGAAGAACCAATGCTTTTCTCTCAATGCCCTGTCGTTCAAGCTGGAATGGGCCAAACCAAGAGTAGAAGAAAGAAAAAAAGGCGTCTTCCTTTAGTCCGTGACGCTACGTTCCAAATTACAAGTCATGATATATATATTCCGACGACAGGGTGGGGCTCTCCATTCACGTACATTCTTACTGGAAACCTAAAAAAAGAGAAACCGATATGATAAGATACAAGCCGGCTGTACTATTATTTCATCTTCTAAACACTATTGGAGAATAGTAACAATGAGAAAGAAATAATAATAATAATAATAAATTTGGGTCATACAATAGAATCTCTCGTAAGAGAAAGAAACGAAATTAAAAAAAAAATATTCTTATATGCATATATTTGATACAATAATCACCAAGTGGTTAATGCACTATTAATCTTATATGCCATTAGTCACACTTAACCACAAATTAAGAGTATACTTTCCATTTGATATTCCCTCATCTTGATCATGTAATATTTGTTAATTTTAAAGGTTAATTTAAAAATTAATATACATAGCACATAATTGTTATGCATTTTTATATCTCATGCTTAAAATTTAATATTTATAAAAGTAATATTTGTTTATGCATAAGAATATATATTTCACTATAAAAAAATAATGATAGTAATCTATTTAAATAAATATGAAAATTTAGATATTAAATATAGAAATATAAAAGAATTATGTGATATGCCTCTAAAATTTAATATCAATACCCTAAGGCCGTATTTAGAATATAAAAAAAAATTAATTCGAGGGATATGGAATAGTTCAAAACCGGTATTTTTTGTGCATTTGAAAATTATACGGATTTTCAACTCTTAGGCCGTGTCGTCCCCCCTCGTGCAGCCTCGCCACCGCCTGCGGTAAGTTGGCAGCTTAGTGGGCCTGCGCACTCGCACAACCTCATCGACGCCCTTGTCTATCACCTCCCTTGCCCATTGCCTTTAGCTGCCTAGCATCTCACCTCCTCCTCAAATTTATAGATCAAGAGAGCAGAGAGTATCAAATACAAAAGTGTTTTACAATGTATTTAATTTACATCCAGCATAACAAATTATATATTTCATGCATTACAGACTTAGTTACTTTGCATTTTTCAACCAAACTGCGCGAAAGATTTTGAATTTGAAAATCCATATATGCACATGTAATTTATATTTTGGCACTTCAAATAAAAGAAATTATAATTTATTCCATAAGCCAAAACAGAATAACAAAGCAGAAACACAGTTGTAGCAAGGTAAGCTTAATATTTCAAGCAGAACTTGGATTTTACTACGAGATTGAATCTATCTTTTGGTCAAAAACGAGCTCCAATCAAGCCAGATATGTCGAAGCTGCGAGCCAAACTTTTGGTTTGACCTTTTTTTTTCACCCAAATTCTACCAGTTCTTAGATCAGTTGAGTCAGCTCGAAATTGACTCAAGATATAAATATTGTATATTTTTAATATTTAAAAGTATATTATTAAAAATATATTAATAAACATATATTAAATTATAAAAAAACAAACAAATTTTAGCTGAATCAGTTAAAAATTGGATTGATTTAAATCACAAATCAATTTCGGGATGACATATTGATCACCCCTACTTTCAACAGTGCTCAGCTCCTCCTACTCCACAAGCATGATGCACTACAGCTCGAGCTACTTTCATAAAAAATTCTGAAAATTTTTCGTCAAAAAGTTGTCAAATTAATTCACCACAAATAAAATTTAAAAAAAAAAATAAAGAAAGAGGGTAAGAAGCTCTGATCCATAAAAATAATAAAAAAAGGAAAAAAAAAAACTATTTTTATCTTACATCTACGGGTTAAAGATCTGGGCGCCGCAGCTGCACTTCCACTCCAAAGGTTTGTAGTTGGAGTTGTACTGGCTGTAGGCCTGCTGATCGAGCGTCCAGTGATTCTCCACCCCAAGCCGGGTAACCTGGCCGGTCGGGCCAGGCATGGTACCTGGATAGCCTTGCAAGGATTGCAGGCATTGCACCGGTTGTGACAGCTCGGCGGCGTCGACCCTAACCGGATCTTCTCCACCTCCGCCCCCTGTCAATTCCATAAATTACCGATCCCACCTCCTGGTCAGAGAGAAGCTCTAAGAAGTCAGATCAAATGGGCAAAAAGGCAGATGCGAAGTACCTTAAAAGGAGGTGAGCTATGGAGATGCCATCGGCCGGCGCAGGAGACTGAGTTGTGAAGAAGAAAGAAATGAAGAAGTGCGGTGATGAGGAAAACGCCATGGCTCATGATCAGTGAGCTCATTTGTCCATCAGAGAGAGAAAGAGAGAGAAGAGTGAAATCGAGCTACAGATAGAGAGACGTTTCGCTTTGGGGTCTTCTTTCCTTCATGCTATTTCCAAGGAGATCCTCAAGTGAGGGAGGACATAAATGAGGGTCGCCTTCACTGTGTTAGGGGCTAGGAAAGGCGCAAGACAAGTGACAGAAACTAGTGGGAAGAACCCATATAAACTTATACAGAAACCCATAACCTCTTTCCGACTCTCTCTCTCTCTCTCTCTCTCTCTCTCTGTTCCTTTGAAAGTTGGCGAGGCTATGAAATGGCAACCGAAAGGGCTACAGTGCTTAAGGTGCATTGAATGCCTAACAATCACTTTCATTTGGGGCTGCGGGTTTGAGACTTTGACTACCAACCGAATGAATGAAATAATAGGTAGGCTATCTAGTACTTGTAGTGACCTTCTAGTTTGGTTAGTTGAGCACCCTGCTGTGTCTTAGATTGTAAAATCTAAAATTTTAAATTTGGTATGAATATGTGCTACTTTACTATTTAATTTTTCAAAAACAAAGAAGTTTCATGTATAAGGTTTTCAATTTAAATTCTGCGTAATTTAATTACTCATTAATGTTATATATAATATCGTGCTTAGCCTATAAGTGAATAGATACCCTCAATGAATAATTTGATATTTATTCATATAATATTTATTTATTTACATGATTAAATAAGTTTAAGTATTTTAAAAACTATCACATAAATGAACAAATTTGAATAATGATTTATTTGCTCATTTATAATTGTTAAAATGTTCAATTATTATTTAACAAATAATTTAATAAAAACACAATAAATATTCATTTAATAATACTTAAATTTTTGTTTGATGATTTATCTATCTAACTTATTATATTGATTTTTTTAATTTTATATATTTTTAATATATAAATATATTAATTATTAGATGTATACGTATGATGAAAATATCTAAAAAATAGTTAGTTAATTTGATTTAAAATTTATGCTAGATTAATATTTAAAATTTACTAAATAGATTCAATAATATCTAATAAATTATACCAATTTTTATTAAACTCTATAAATATAATTATGTATAGTAATTAGGCAATATATGTAAATTTTTAGCATTAACACATAATTAATTAGGCTTAATTAAAAGTTTGATTTGACTTGAATTTGATCGTAAAAATAGTAAATAAGCTTGGCTATAATTAATAGAAAAAAATAAGGTGCTACACTTCCCCTAATATTCTTAACTTTTATAAATAGAAATTTAAAAGAACAACCAAAATTAATTTGTGTGTCTCTACCCCTCTTACTTTAGAATGCTCCTTTATTATACTATTTTTTTTCTTTAATTAAGCTTTCCTCTTATAGGATATGATAGCCATGTTTCCCAGTTTAGAGTTATAATGCGTGAGAGGAAGATGAGGAAGTTTATGTCCTATCTTTCATGGTGCCTTTAACAAAGGTAGGAATGTTTGTAAAAATTATGTTAATTTTTTTTATCATCAAGAAAAGATTATTTAAATTAGCACTAGAATGAGCCACTAAGTTCATATGTAGTTCTTAATTCTTATCATATGAGACTGTAATGAAAAAGTTCAACACCGCAAAGAATGAATTAGAAGTGACACAAATTAGTAAAAATATGACATCATATATTTTGAGAACCTATTATCGATAAAAGTGATGAAATAGAATAATGCAAAAGATTATTTGATTTAGCACAAATTTAAAATGTACATATGAAGATAAAGACAATCCATCTAAATTGATCTGATTAGGACTCGGACTAATTCAATTAATGGAACTCAATCTAGTCAATTTAAACATCACGTCAGCATTATGCTGATGCTACAAACTTTAATTTGATCTTTTTTAAGATTTCCCAAGACTTATATTTTGTATATTAAATTTATCTTTTATAAAGATATTTTTAATGATCAAAGAAAGCAATTATAAGTAAGAAAAAAATTATGCTAACATATTATTATTATTATTATTATTATTATTATTTACTTTTTAGCAAGCCATGAGAAGACTCCATCACCCACCGTCTTATTTCGCGGGCAGAACAACCGACCAATCTCCGTACGGAGGCTTTGGCGCGAATGGTGGAAATTAACGACACGCTGGATGAATGTAAAAGCTTGGATTAATCACAATGATATCTCCACTCACAAGATAGATGGGGTGTTGGGTGGATACCCATTCCCAAAAAAAAAAAAAAAAAAAGACTCCATCCCTGAAAGCTTTCATATTTGAAGTCAGGCTTTTAACTGAATTCTTTATCAAGGACCACTGATGGTTTAGTCTGCCATAGCTGGCAGGGGGCGGGGCAGCGGATGCATTCATATGGTAGGTAAAAAGCTCATGTGTCTCGAGCCTTTCGACAAGCGGATATCCCACCTTATTGGAAAGAATCAGAACTCCGTTATGATAGTAATATTTTAAATTAAAAACTATGAGAAAGCTATGTCGATTTATTGAATAATATTGTCCGTTCGTTTTTTTTTTTTTTTTATTACTCTTGAGCGAATTTATTTACTGGAAATCGAAGCTCCTAACCATTAAGCAAACAATTAATGGTATTTTTTTTTAATAAAGAAAATGTTGCGAGCATTTCTACAAATGTAAAAACTGTAAAAAAAAATATATATTTTGCATTATTTGAATACTGTGATGTATTTATGTTCTCATAATAATAAATTAATTATATTATAATTTCTTTTGGGGTATTTACATTAATAAAGCACACAATTCTTATATTTTAAATATCAATATATAATTTTTTATATATACATAAATCTTTAATATTACATAAAAAATAATAACATAATTAATTTTTAGTCAAATATTGCACCTTAAATTTCATGTATAGAAAAAATATTATATTTATAAATATTAAATTTAAATGTTAGATATGTAAATGCATAAGAATTGTATACTATTGATTAAATTTCCCTTGTTTTTGTGTTCTTCTCTTAATATTGCATAAAGATATAAATCATTAATTTGAAATTATATTGTTTAAATTCATATATTTTATGAAAGTAATCATTCTTTTGATATCTGAGTCAGCTAACGTATAATCTATTTTAATTACATAAATTTTAGTTAATAAGTGTTTCATTTGGACGATTAATTAAATTGATAAAATGTTAATTTGGGCCAAACATTTTTATCAAAATAAAAATATAATGATAATGCTTCGCTCTGCTTAATTAATCATTTAATTATTTATTAATCAACTATATATATAAATATTCAAATTTGTTGAATTAATTAATTAATCATGAATAAATTCTAATAAAATAAAATCGAGAATAATTTATGAAGCATATCAATTTATTTTTTGCCCTAATTTGATCAGATACATAACACAAAATAGTTGGAGGAGAGAGGCCAATATAGGAATAAATTTACGAGCGGAAGCCTCGCATATCTCGAGGCTAGAACCGACTGCAGATTACACTTTTGTGGAAGGAATCAGAAGCCGTTATACAAATAATATTTTAAGAAAAGCCTGACTGAAACCTTAGCCCTACCATTTAATAAACAATTGCTATAGCATTGACATTTTTGGCAGAATTATCCTCCGTTCTCCGTATTGCTGTAACTCATTAATTTGGTGTCTTCCATATTGTTAATGAGACCAATTATATGATATATTTTATAAATTAGTTTACATTTAATTTCTCTTGTCAAAAAAATAAAATATTCTATAGGAAAATAAGGTTTTGCTGAGGAATACAATGGCTAAGATTGAAAAGTTACATGCTGTAATTTAGTTTTAATAATATTTTAATAAAATGAATGTAAAAAATTTATGGTAAAGGATTAGAGAAGGAGATAAATCAACCAATTTATTTGATTAGCTATAGGCATTGAAAGTGCCTTCATAAGGGATGTTTGTACTGCCTCAAAAAGATAAAAATAAACTTAGGAATTTAATAGATGTAATTGGTTTTAAAAATTTTTAATTATTTTTCAAATATTTTTCTTAAATTGTATGCAACTGAGCATAGTTTATTTTATTTTTTTAATTCAAGTTTATCAAAAGAACTAACTATTATGTTAATTATATCTCTTGATTTTATCTTAAACCCAATTTTATTTACGTCCTTATTACTCTATAACACAAGAGGTAGCTGTTAAAGATGGTACTTATCATATCTTTAGAAAGCCACTCTTATGAAATACAATGTAATGATAGGATGTTTAACCCTTTTGGTATTACTTTTAGCTTAAATGGGAGAGCTAATTACCATCCGACTCGCTTTAAAAATTATCATTCAAGCCTCCAAAAAGAACACAAGATATGTTAATTTATCATAATTATAAAATTAGACTTTTAATCCATAGTTGAGCAAGATTTCCCATCACATAAAAAGGTTGTTAATGCAATTATCTATCTATTTTTTTTCTTTGCAATATGATTAATATGAGCAATAATAAGAGAGTTGGCCTTAATTTAAATTCATTTAAAATTTAAAATTTTTAACTAAAAGAATGGTCATGCATTATTTTAAAAAGAAATTATGATTGATTTTAGTCATATTAATTTTACACAAGAGGAACTTCATCCTTTTAGAGGATGATATAAAAGAAAAAAAAAATTTATAGATATGAAAATAATAAAGAAGAATATACATCAATAATAACTATTATAAAACAAATAATTCCTCACTTTCAATAATTGAATAGTCACATTGCAATTGGGTCTACTTAAAGCACCCCAATCACTCAAAAGACATAGGTTCTCCATACAAATTTGCACCTTGAACTTAAAATTTATACAAGCAAGATAGTTTTTAATACTTCCCCAACTATATATATAAAGGCCTTAGGTTTTTTAAAACAGTGATTAAAATTTTGCAAAGAATCTTGATACAATACATAATTCTTAATTTTGTGATCATAGTTTGGCAACTCTGTCTTGACTTAAACTCCATTATTACAAAATGATATGATAGTAGTGCCACATATCTGACCAAGAAAACACTTCAAAGCACCATAAAGTTCTCCATAAAACATAAACTTGAAGGTGTTTAGTGATGATCATAGATGCATAATTGTTGATATTCAAGTATCTACCTTCACCCCATAATGTTCTTCAATATTGTGTTGCAATAGACTCATCATCTACATTTAATTTGTTTGGTTCTACATTTAGATTTAAATCAGAAAGGAATACAAATGAATCGAATACTTTATTGTTGTTTGGTTGTGTATAAAAGTAAATACATGAAAACTATTTTTTTACGTTTGGTTGTATGAATGAAAAGTAAATATTTGTATTACGAATACTTTATTATATGTAAATTAATTATAGAATTTATTCACTAATTAAAGTATTCAATTAAAAAAATAAATATTATCAAATAAAATATAAATAAATTATAAATAAAATATTTTTCTTGACTAAAAAATAAATAAAATCAAATACAAATAAAATTTATTTCAATATTTAATTATTAGTAATTAATTTACAAATTTTCTAAGATATTAATTATTAATACAAATAAATAAAATTTGAATATTATCATTTTATATTAACAAAATAATCCAAATTTAATATATATATATATATATATATATATATATATATATATATATATATATATATATATATATATATATATATATATATATATATATATATTTTATTACTATTAAATATTAATTAATTAATAGAATTTTTATTAAATAAATTAATCGTCAAGATTTAATATTTATTTATTAAATATTTTCTTTAATAAATAGTTTACTCATTAATTTTTTTTACTAAATAAACTAAAATTTAATAATTATTTTACTTTTTTTGATTTATCGTGAATTATTTATCATCAATTTAAATAAACATAATTATATTTATTAAATCTTAATTTTATAATAATATTTATTTTAATTAAAGTTAAAATTAACATTACTGATTCAGCAAAAAAAAAAATTAAAAAAAATCGTTTTCCAGTCATCAAGAAAAGAAAAAAAATTTTCCTCATATGCATTGAAATAAATAAGTTCGTTTTCAAATATTTACATACAAAAATTAGCGAAAAGAAAACGAAATACCTCAAAATTTTTACATGATAATTACATTTACTTAACCAAACAGGAAAAAAGAATGCATCATTTGAATTACATTACACTCATTTTACTCGGAACTAAACAGCCCCTAATATATAACATCATAGGGCCTATGGGTAAAAGTGCTAAGCCTTAGTGATTAGGCACATTCTTCTAAATTCACATAGTTTACGAAATTCAAATAAATTTTAATTAAAAAGTATTCACAAAATATAAAATTTTTAAAAATATTTATAAATAACAAAATCTTTATATTTTAAATTTTTATAAATTATATATATAATTAAAGAACTTGCTTTTTTAAAAGGAATTTTAGATTTAATCTCAACTGATTAAACAGGTTGAAGATGATCACATAAGATCGAGAAGACTAATATTGTAAGAGTCAATGAAGACATCAAAGTAGACTCTAGATTGCATACAATAATTTTATATATTAAAAACACCAATTTATTTACATAGAACCATTGCAAATAAAAATAACCAGCACCTAATAACGCGCAACCCCCTTTTCATTAGCAAAAAACCCAAGCAGATAGTGGCGTGGGCTGCACGTGAGCTATGCTTAACCTCACTTTAATCAATCCTCTTTGGCATCGCTCTGCTGGAAAATTAATAGGAAAGCATAAACGCGACAATAATTATGCAGACAGTAAATTTTTTATCAATTTTATCATAAATTTCAAGAGAAATCTACCAAACTACTAATAAGATTCACAGATATGGAAGGCTCCAGCAACTATAATACGTTAAGAAACACCATGAAAAAAATTTTAATTTAATATTTTAAATTACTGATCGAACAAAGAAATAGAGCTCAAGGAATAATTATTATCTCATGAATTGTCAAGGAACATATTAAAGAACACTATAGTTTTATGTAACTTGTTAACCACTCATAGGGCGATGGGAATCCCAAGCCCAAAATCTGATTACCATAAAAACTGTCAGGAAACTCACATCAGTAAATTGGTGAGGTTCAATTTGCACAATAAGTAGCTATCATAGAAAACCATAGAACAAATTATAAATAAATTACTGAGAAAGGAATATTAGTGAAACTTAAGCTCCTCAATTAGAACAGTTGATTGAAATTTTAACTTCAATTAATAAGCTCATTTTACAGTGCATTCTTACGATTGTTAATTGCCATATAGATATGATATAGTTCTGAAGAAAGCCTTTTGTAATAAGATTATGAGTCTTAACTCTCAGCATATAAGAACCAAATTAAGCTTATTATTAAGTCTAAAATGGCATTATTAAAAGTGACTGAAAAGTACCTCAAGCATCTTAGCTAATGTGTTGTCACTCAATTACAAGAGAAATGTTGGAGATAAGCTGTTGTGCTTCTACAACAAGTCTCTTAACCACTTGAGCAGCTGGAAGAATCTCCTTAATAAGCGCTACCCCAGCCCCAGCATACATCACCATGCTTTCTAAGTCCCCGGTTGTTGTCGCATTTGGAACAGTTCCAGCAAGCCTTCTTATCTCTTTTAGCTGTCAAAGAGAATATGCAAGATTCAGAAATAAGCAGCCGCCTAACTACATACAAATAATAACAGGTCCTACTGCGTGCACACGAAAGAATGAAAAACTGGATTGAACAAAAAAAAAGGAACTGGATATAGAAATGTCGAACTGAAACAGTAAAAAGTTAGCAGCTAGTGATGGAAGGCATCATCATCGTCGACATCATTGTCATGAGATTTAAACTTAATGTATTTAATATATATTGAACATTTTTTATGTTATAGTTTAGGTTAGGTATTATTGGGCTTTTAAATCATATTGTTATATTTTAGGCTTATATGCATTGGGTCATGCTTATATCATGACTAATGTATAGTAAGGGTGATAGGTAAGTTAATGATGATAGGTTTAATAGTAAGTTTGATAAAAATAGTAGATGAAATTATGATGATGATAAGTATGAATTTGGAGTTAGATTTGTGTATTTTGAACTCTCCATCTCAATCTTATAAATATAGATATTCTTGTAATGCTATGCTTGTGTGCTTTCCTCTTATAACTTGACTTTAATAATAAGATTTTCTTCTTGAATTTTTCTCTTTTTTGTTTGCTTTCCTCTCAAGTAAAGGACTACTTGAGTGTGTAAGCTCACTGCCCTTAGAGAAGAACTTCTAAGAAAGAAACGAGATCTCCATAATGATTGACTGTTTGTAGAGATCGACTTCAACGATTGACCCGTTGTTTCTTATCTCTATTTCACCATATGTTATTTTAAATCTACCACAAGTTAGATCTTTCATAGCTTCTCAACTCTTTCTTTACACTTACAAGATTTGATATTTTCTATGGTTAATCTAATGTTAGCTTGAATCTTTTCAATCTCTTTATGTTTTTACTATTGTGATTGTGTTCAATATTAATGCGTGTTTATCTTACTCATTTGTAAGAATTTAAGAATTATCAATATAACTAAATTCATATCATTGAAGTTATTCTCATCTTGCATTAGTTGGATTGTTTCACATCAAAATTGCTTTATCAGAGAAATCTCTATATAAAGCATTGAAATCAGGGGATTAGGGGGATTGAAATCTATGTATGCATCACCTTTTTTTTCTTCGTTTTTTGGGGGAGAATGGTGTGAACAGTAGATCAAATATATAAAATGAAAGAAAATGTTTAGTTACAAAAGACAAAAAGAGGTATTACAAAGAAGAAGAAATGAGCTAAGAGAAATTATAGTTGGTGTGTATAGCTCAAGTAAGAAAATAAAAAAGATGTAAAATTAAATGCCCATAAATCAAAATGAGATAATGACAATAAAATAAAAGTTGGTGTCAATTCATAAATTAAATTAAGCAATCGAATATGAGTTGAGTTATGATTGTAGTATATATCCATAGTTGTTTTGGTTCCATCCTCACATTGTCCTATCAGGGACATGAAGGCCATGAAGGCCATGTTGGCCTTAGTAAAATAAAAAATACCCAAACTAGCCATCACTACTCTCTCACACACACTCTCTCACTGTTCTCTCCCGATCCCTCTAGCCCTCCAACTCTCTAGCACTCTTCCTCACCTTGACCAGTAAAGCCAGCCACATGTCGAGTCGCCAGCGTGCCCGCGCCTCCACCCCAGAACCTACTATCATCGCCAACAATCACCATCTCCCTTCACTTCTTTCCTCCTCTTCTTTTCTTCTCTCTCCCTCTCTTCCTCCCACTTCTTGCTTCTTTCTCTACCTCCATCCCTAACTCTTTTTCTCTCTCTACCTATTTCCCTCTCTCTGGATCCATTTACTTCTCCTCCTCTCTTTCTCTCTACTCTCGTCCTCCCTCTCCAAATCCTCTTTAAAATTCTGCTCCCTCTTGGCTGGCTGGGTTGGCTAGCAGTTATTTGGCTGGATTGGTTGGTGTTATGTTATATTTTTCCTCTTATGTTAGAACCCTAAACCCTAAACTTGAAACTTGCTAACTTTTAAATGAGAACAAAACTTCAGTTAAACTTGAAAGTGACTTTACATAAGAACTTGGTGGCTCTCCTATGAGCAAAGAATAAAACTATACTTACAAATGAGTACAAATGTAACTTTTTCAAAGAACAATGGGACTTTGCATTTGAATGTAGAAGTGAAACATTATGACTTACAGTATTATTGAATAAGCTCTTCAAGCTGGAGTGAGACACAAATCACACACATGATTAGATTGGCAGTGAAGTTAATTAGCTCAACAATGAGCATAAACAAGATTTCTTAATAAATTATTGCGCTATGCTGCATTCTGCATCAAGTAAATTGAACAAGAACCAAAATGTCTCATGCTACGAATCCGTGTACAAGTGAACATAAGATGTTAATAAAGGCATTCAAATGAAAACTTGTGCACATTATGAAGTAGTCATTTGTTCGATTCAAATGCTTCATAATTCGTGCAAATATATGAAGGCATTAAACTCTTGCATCACTAGACATTCACTAACTCAATTCAAGTGCTTCAAAAATATATGCAAATTAAAAGACTTAAAAATGCAATTTTGCACTTATTTCAAGGAAACTATGCATTCTAATTAAATGCCTCGAGGTTCATGAAAACAATATAAATTAAGACAAGTTTCACCACGATCACATGCTCAATAATAGCATGCATGCATGAAAGGATTGAGTTTCGCATGCATTATGAGATCAAATCATCATTCAAATAAAATGCCTCGAAAAGTGTGTAAGTAATCTTAAATTTGTGGGCTCCGAAAATTCACCACCGACCTTTCGATGAAGAGAGAATGGTTTAAATGTCGGTTAAATTTTCAGAGGACAAATGAATAGTAGATAAGACACTACCTGTAGATTTGCTCATTTTGTGAGGGACCATCTGTTGGGTTTCTATGGTAAAACCTATAGTTAATTATTCCTCCAATCTAGAAGCACGATTAAAAGATGAATCGTTAAATAACGAGTTTATAATAACAGTGAGTGGAGTTTAAGATTTATGAGATTTATTATTTAATTTAAAACTTTTGGTTGGAGGAACGATGACGCGTCCGATCTAGATCTCATGGTTAGTGATCCTGTCGGTCTCAGTCTACTTAGTCAGGAGGTAATTTCGACATAAGGATGTATCACATGGTTCACGTCGGCGTGTGTAGACTAGGGTGGATTTTTGTCAGGGGACAAATATAAGTCAACCTTATGAGGACTTTTGTGTCAAACACATTATAATTCAACTCAAGCGAGTGGATTCGAAACATACAAGTTGCCATGATCATGATTTAGTGGAACATTTTGCGGCAAAATCATCAAGGCTACCTAATCGTTATGTGGTGTCATTTTGACAAATCATGGGCGAGACTCCGTCGCTACAAAAGAGTGTGAAAATATTTATATATTTGATTTGACATTACTCTGTGGCAAAATTTTCTTAATTTGTGTCATACAACGATTCTGGATGAGTGGATGGATTTTACTTTAAATTTAAATAATTAATTTCATTTAATTTATATATTTTTTATTTGAATATTTGATCCTTTAATAAGGATTTGACATTAAGAATTTGAATAGATTATTATTATTATTATTATGAAAACCCTTCCGGTTGAAATATTCAGTCAACAGGGCCATCATCGGGGAATTGATCATTTATTTTGTTGTTTCAGATCCTGTCAACTCTATTAACATAATAATAGAGGATCATCTGATTTTGAATAATAATAATCCCGATTGATATTCTCAATCAACTTCGGCCGTCATTGAGAATTGATCATTCATTTTGTTGTTGGATCCATCGACTATTAATTTAATAATGAGGATCGATCTGAATTTATATTTTGAGAATTTCAAATTTGAGATTATTGAATATGAATATCTTAAATATTTTTATAATACCCACCGGTTGATAAATTTAGTCATTGATTGTAGATGTATTATTTCTTTGTTTGGATCATGTCGATCATTAATTTAATATGAGGATCGATCTACGTCATATGACAAATTAGTTTCTCATATTTTATTAAGCTAAAATATTATAATAACATCATTAGATTTTTTAGATTTTGTTAACTTAGTCTGACAAGAATAAACTTCATGACGTCCTCGAACTAATTTTAAGCATTAGAATGTCGGATGCGGTGCTCATTTAGAATACTTGTATGAATTTTGGAATGATCAAATTTAATTGACGATTGCTTTATATTTTGTACAAATTCTTTCAATGATTACACAAATTACTTAAATTGAGTGATTGTTATTTATGAAATTAACATTTGAAGTTTATTTAGAATTTAAGCGAACACCTTCTATCTGCTAGCATTAATTTGGTGCAGATCTAGTGGCGTTTGATGTTTTAGATCTTGTTCAAACATTTAGATTAATATTCATTTATTTGCATCTTATAGCTCATTGAGCTCTTTAAGTTTCAATGGAGCTTAGTTCATGATCATTAGAAGCTTCATGGCTCATTAAGTCTCATTCAAATTCTCTTTTGCTCTAAATGATTCATTTGATGTGGTATATAGCACAATTCATAAGTTTTATTTGTGCTCATAGATAATTATCAAGATCACCAGAAGCTTTACTTGGATTTTGTTCTTATTAATAGATAAACCCTCAAGTTCATTAAAAGTCCTATTTATGATCGTCATAAATTATTCAATGTAAGATCATTCTTATTTAAAGACTTTAGAATTTTATATGTAGGTTTATTCTTTAATTTATCATTTTCAAACAAGCTGATTTAAGTTCATCAACTTGTATTTGTTCTTGTTTAAGTCTCCATCAATCCAAAATTGGCCTCCCAGGCGTCGTCCCAGTGTGACGCATGAACTATTCGACTCATCCTCTAGGCATAATGGTTAGTGTCTTGCGTTACAACCATACTTTTACTTGGTCTTTACTGAGCATAACAGGATCTTCAAACACCTGCAATTTCAATTCAGAGTTTAATTTTGAGCTTAAAATTCATTTTGCATTAAATTAATTAAGTCTTATGTCAATCCAGATTTCATCAACCTCCTGGTATCTTCTCCCAGAGTGCGTGAGCTGTCCTTCATCTCTACTAAGCATAACGATCAGTGTCTTGACTATAAATGTGTTTACCCTGCTGTTGCATAACGGTCTTCAAACTATCGCTCTGAGATAACAAGATCTTCATACCTTTCTTTACCATGCTCCTAGATGAGGGATATCGATGCTTATGCTTATGCTTTGCCTTCTTAAGGAGAGGTTGCCATTCTTGCCCTTTTTTTTTTCTTATTTTCTTTTACTTCATTCTAATCTCCAAGAGTGAGAAATTAGCTCGAAGATCGTGACTATCGAAATCGGCTTCAGTCGAAGAATCGAGATCGGCCAAGCAGTGATTTCGAGCTGTGGCTCGAATTTATTTCGAGCGACCGAGCGAACGGTGGCTCGCTTCCGAGCTGTGGCGGATCAGCAAGCGGTGGCGCGAGCAGCGAGCAGCGTCGATTAATTGACGGCGATCCGAAAATCCCTAAATTTCGTCATTCGACCCAGATCTTCTCGTCTCACTTTCTTCGGTTCTCTTCTCCGGTTCTCCTCCCGTTCACTTGTCCCGTGCCCCACATTGCGGCGTCGCGTGCTTCGGATATGTCGTCGGCCGTCGTCGATTAGTGTTTGGTTTGCTTGATTTGATCGGTGGTGGTCGTATCATTGTGTGTCTTGGTTTGCTTCCTTGCTCGAAATACTTTCGATTTTCTTTCATTTCGATTACGTAAGTATTTCAGGAATCATTATGTTAGTTATTTCAATTGTTTACGTTATTCCATTATTTGAGGTTACTATTGGATTTGGGATGTTTTGGTTCTTTAATCATTCATGCCAATCATGTATCTATGTTTTTTTGCGGTTGGGGACGGTACTTGCAATTTCTTGGGGTTTGTAACGATTTTATGTTAGCATCATAGCATGTTACGGGTTGTTTTGTTCGATTCCGCGTCAGGTTTGTAAGCTTATACGATTATTGCCCACTGTTGGCTCGTGCATTGAATGTTGTGGCGGTTGCCGTATTTGTTTCATTTCCTAATTGTATTTGTTTCCTCTTGGACATCTCCGCCTCTGTTGAATGTCGTTACTCGCCTTAGTAGGTACTTGGCTTTCTTGTCTTTTTTCATGCCTTGGAGGTTATTTGGTCTTATAAAGGTTGTTTACTTGTTTAGTCTTGTGCATTCATGGGACATGTTATGATGTTCACATGCCTTTCAGCTTTAGTGACTTGGTTGTTCGTTGATTGTTCTTGTTGGTAAATGTTGTCATGTTGATAGATGCGATTTCTTAGTTGTAAATATATGGGGATCTTTATGTATAATCCAATCTTTAAGCGTTCTTGGTTGGTTTTAGGTGATTCTATGCATTGCTTTTGTTTCATTTCTTATAGACACAATGGCAAGTCCTCCTCAAAGTAAATCTATTAGTTTTCAAGTGACGCAAGCCTACCTATTGATGATAATGCAACAACTCAATGAGAGTGTGGGTGAAATAGCTGTTAAGATCAAGGGTAAAGACAACGATCGAAGTTTGGCAACACTTCAAATGAAATGTAAGGGAAAAATGGTGCAAGGTTTAAATGTAATTATTGTGTTAAATCATATGTGAAACAAAAAACCGAACCACATCTCGCCAAGTAGACACTTCAAATCAAATCACTATAAGGTTGATAACAAGGGAAAGAAGCAAAAACTATTTGATCCAAGAGTGAGGATTTAGAGGAAACCGGTTCAATATCTAGTTTATGTGTTTCACTATGATCATTCTAGAATAAAGAATATTGTGACTAAGATGATTACTGTTCATGAATATCCATTTATGATAGTTGAACATTTATGGTTCAATATTCTCATGAAATCGATGAATTCAAATTATCATAAAATTTCAAGATTTGGCATCAAAGAGGAATGTATGAAAGTTTATGAAAAAAGATAAGTTGAAAAAAAGTTTGAAAGTTGTTGAGAGAGTTTCATTTGGATCACTGGACTTCAAATCAAACAATTGGTTATATGTGTCTTACTGTGCATTACATTAGTTCTGATTGGAAATTACAATCTAGGATAATTAGTTTCATTGATTTGGATCCTCCTCATAGTGGGGCTGTGATTTCTGAGGCAATTTCTGAAAGTTTGTTGCAATGGGGTCTACAAAACAAAGTTAGTACCATAACTTTGGACAATGCATCATCTAATGATGTAGCAAACTGAAAGCTTTATTCATTAAGATCCGGTTTTCTATTGATGGGTGATTTCTTTCATGTTCGATGTGCCTCATATTTTAAACTTAATGGTGCGATGGATCGAAAGAAATCGCTCAATAACCGGGTAAGAGAGTCTATTTTATTTATAAAAGATCTCCGTGTCGCTACATAAATTTGGAGAGATAAGAAGCAGATATTTATCCACATCAAAGGCACTTTGCATTGATGTGCCAACTACTGAACTCCACATACAAGATGTTAGAGTCCTTTTTATTATAAGAATGTGTTTCAATATGCTTTGGATCCAATTATATATATGGTTGCCTCAAGAAGATTGGGTTAATTTTGAGAAAGTCGCTCGATTTTTTCATCGCATCAAATTTTTTCGGTTCATCCTATCCTGTCAATAGATTGCTTCCCAATCTAGTTCTAATCAAGAGAATATTGGATCGAGAATGCTCATCTAGACTATTTTTATTTCAAACATGGAAAGTAGCATGAAGGCTAAATTTGATAAGTACGAGTGTTCATCATATTTTCGATTGCTTGCATTTTAGATCCTAGAATGAAACTTTTTGCTATCAATTACTACTACCCACAAATTTATGATGTTCACATTGTGAATGAGAAGAAGGGCACTGTAAAACAAAAATTTTTTGAGCTATACTCTTATTACTTATGACTACGCAAAGAAACTATCAAGCATCCACCTCTCAACTGAAAGAAACACAATTGAAGGTGGTAATGCTTCACATGATGATTAGGGTTTGTATGACTTCATAGATTCTACCTCTTAGTCACGTAAGTCCGATCCGGAGATATACCTGAAGAAGCGTGTGAAATGCCCAGATTCATAATTTGACATTTTGGAATGGTGGAAAATGTCCGCTATGAAATATAAGACTCTCTCAAAGATGGCCAAAGATATTTTTACCATCCCAATAACCACCGTTGCTCAATCGCCTTTTAGTGGTCGTACTAATAGAATAAGTTCAATTTCACCAAGAACATTAGATGCTTTAGTGTAGTAAACTGGATTCGCATATAAATCATCAAAAGATCCATTGGTAATATTATCTTACTTTTTTATTTTATAGTACAATTCTCTACCTTCTATTCATATATGAGTTTCATTTTTAATCTATTGCAATTTCCGATGCTCTTGTGGAAGAGAACTTGGTTATAAATGTACGAAAGTTTATCCACTAATCGAAATATGAAAATCGTGATATCATTTCGCTCTCTTTATTTTTGGAGACTTTTCTACCAGACTATTTGATCATTTTTATGTGACTATTCGCTTTGTATATATTTTTGGAGACTATTTTCTTTCAAAGAATGTAGGCTATGTAGCATCACATTATATTTTTTTTGCTTTGCTTTAATATTTTATGATAAGCACGATATGATGCCCAATGATAAAATTGGAGATTGATTAATGGAGGCTTTCGTGATTAATTTTTATAGTAATAGTGAAATGATTTGGTCGATGATCTAACTTTGAGGCCATTTCATCGTTTGGGGTGACATATTAGTATATTACTTGATATATATGTATGTAAGTTTCACCTAGATTTGAAATTTTGTTTGACATTATAAACATATTGTTTCATCTTACATTCTTACTATATTTTATCTACGATGCATGCAATAATATAAAAATTTTGGTTTGCAATTTTATTTTGACTTTACAAACCTATTTGCTTCATCTTGTCATCTTACATAGTTACAAACTTACATTCTTACTATATTTTATGTACTAATGCATTCTACATTCTTACATGATTGGAGCCTTATTTTGGCATTTTTTTGCTTAGTTAGTCACCCTAAAAATAAAGAACTCAACTCGCTTTTTGAGGGCACAAGTCATGAGGTTACCATTTATAAGATTTCTTGAGGAGAGACTATAGAACAAAATGATTTAGCCAAGTTTCATTCAAGATTATGTTGAGCTTCCCATGCTGATATATCTTTCGATCATATGTGGTTGTCTTATTTTTGGTGGCCTTATAGTGATAGTCTTGGCTTGGAGATTTCTACATTCTTACATGGTTGTTGTCTTTGCATTTTCCCTTTGTAGTGTATGTCAATCCTTTGATCGCTCTTTTCACTCTTTGGGAATTTGAAGAGTTTTGTTTGCCTCTAGGCTCTAAACCTTGTTCGGTTGTTCCTTTTGGGCCTTTGGGCTGCCATTTCACGTTGCTTATTACATTTGTGTTGGATTTATTGGCTGTGTAAGTGTGTAACCTGTGTTGGATTTTTTGGCTGTGTTGGACCTGTTGGTTATTTTGGCTGTGTTGGTTGATTGGTTCACTTGGTTGGCTATTTTGGAATTTGGATCACTTGGATGGGTGGATGTGTTGGCTGGGTGGCTGTGTTACTGTGTAACCTGTGTTGGGCTCTTAGCTTTGGCTTCTTCTGCGGCTCATCTGTTATTTATTCTTTGTTGTGTTGGGTGTTGGCTGGCGCATGGTTGTTGGTCTGGGTGCTTTTTTTGTTGCCTTGTTGCCTTGGTGGTGGTGTGGAGCCGTGGAGGATATGAGATCTAGTGGGCTTATCATGAAGAATTTTTGCTTTTTTAATTTTCGATGATGAGAGAAGAGAATATATTTGTAATTTGGGTAAATTCATTTGTTTTGTTTGCCTCTGCTCTAACCTTGTTGGTTGTTCCTTTTGGGCCTTTGGCTGCCTTCGTTATTCAGTGTTAGATTTATTATTGTGTTGGACTTAGATTGGTTATTTTGGTGTTGGTTGATTGGTTCACTTGGTTGGCTATTTTGGAATTAGGATCACTTGGATGGGTGGATGTGTAACATGTGTTGGTGGTATTTGGTGTGTGTTATTGTGTAACATGCTGTTGAGCGGTTAGGTTGGCGAATTTTGGGGTTCTGATTTCTGAACTTCTGATGTGCTCTTAGGCTCTAACCTTTGGGCTTTGGCTTCTCGCTCATCTATTCTTGTTGGGTGTTAGGCATGGTTGTTGGTCAGGTGCTTTTTTGTTATTTTGTTGGCTTGTTGGTGGTGTGTGGAGCCGTGGAGGATATGAGATCTAGTGGGCTTATCATGAAGAATTTTGCTTTTTTAATTTTCGACGATGATGAGAAGAGAATATATTTGTAATTTGGGTAAATTCATTTGTTTTGCTTCACTTATTTGTGGCTAAACTTCATTGGATGGTAAAGCAAACCTGGCCTTTATTCGCTTTCGACTCTTATATTAATGCATGATATTTTTTGATTTGTGAGGTTTGTCACTTTTGCAAGGATTTATTTTTATCTTTAAGGCTCTAATGGATGGCTTTGTGGCCTAGAGGTTAGATTCAATTATTGAAGTAAAATATAAAATTACAAATTTTAAGCTAATTGCGAATGCTTGAAGATGGATATTACTTTCTCTGACTCTGAGTCCTACAAACAAAAGACATTTTCATATTTTTGTTTTTTTTTTCTAGATTTGTATTTTAAACTCAATGTTTAGATGTATTATAATTTTTTTTTTTAATTTATGAAATGTTTAATTGTTGGCAAATCTTTATGAGAAATGATATCATAGAAAGGGAGTTGTATGAAATGCTTAATTGTTTTTTTATGAAATGCTTAATTGTTTTTTTTGTATTTTATGAAATGCTTAATTTATTTTATGAAATGCTTAATTGTTTTTTTTGTATTTTAAACTCAATGCTTAATTGTATTTATAGTGATTATCTCTTGCTAATTAGTTCAATGAAAAGATTATATCTCTAAAATGAGAAATTCAAATTAAGTTTCATTATTAAAAAAATTGATAATAGTTATAGCATCAATCACAAGTATAGTGAATTAGTGATTATCTCTTGCTAATTAGTTTTTATTATTATATATGCCAAAATTTGCTATTAAAATTCGATTTTATTTTCGAGCCAACGGCCTCGTTTGCATTTCATTTGGTTCGATTGGATTTGACGGCGGGCGATCGATTCGAAGCTCGTTTCACATTCGGCGGATCGAGCTCGAGCTCGATTCGATCGACTGCTCGAACTTCGAAATTTTGAACCGAGCTGATTTCAAGCCGACTATGGCTCGGCTCGAAATCGGCTCGAACACACCCCTACCAAGAAGTCAAAGATGTTAACCAAAGATCACATCAAACCATCCACCACCACGGCCACATGGGTCATTGCAGGTCCATGAATTTGTTAGGAGAGCAAGGTTGCTGAACTCAGCTGCCATAGCAAGTTGCTTCATCATCATGTCGTCAGAAGTAACAACTTGGAGACAAAAGCTGCCTCGTCAACATCCATGGAGACAATAGGGCTGAACTTAGACCATTAAAAAAAGAAACAGATTCCGAACAACCTAACCAAATCCTCGCTCCAAACAGTAGCTGCGATACAGCATTAAAGGGTTCAATAGCAAATCTCCGAAGTTTTCTCCAAAGAGAATGTCTGGTTGCAGTGGGAAGCCCGAGAGCAGAAGTGCCGGCAGGAATGATCCCAAGTGGCACTCTGATTATAGCATTCCAATCTTCTCTTTTAAGTATTCCATTGAACACCTCTACAAGAACACCATCTCCACTAACACATACAATTCCATCATATTTTAGGAGATCCAAGACAGGCAATTTCTTCTGCATGAAGCAGATATTTTGTTTCTTGCAACGTGTACATGATATTAGCTGCAACCAGTATAGGCTTGATCTCGATCTAAAAAAAAAATCTTTATGGTGCATTTCCTTCCACTATACAGGTTTACCATAAGGAACAATCTCTTCGATCAGCCGAGCGAATTTATGCAAACCCTTAGCTGATCGCTCCACTGCTCCGCAACCTCCTCCGTTGGCATCTCCAAAACAAAATCTTTCACCAACCTCTACTAATATTCCTTCGTCTACCGATAATCCAAGAACCTCGGAATCGTCGGTCAAGCTTCATTGTCTATCACTCTCGTCGTAGTGTCGTCGCCAAAGAAGCTCACCTCCGGTGTTCAAGCTAGCCTCTAGCAAGAATCCATCAACATAGATTCTCCCCTTCATCTCTTCCTCCGTTGCGATTCAGCAGATGAGAGATGGGAGCTCGTTCGCTTGACTGGGGGTTCAATGGAGAGTCTGACGGTCGAGGGAGTGAGACTTGCTAACCTTCGATCAGGAGGGAGCACAAGAGAGAATACCGGCCCCATGTGAAGGGCTTCGGCTGGCTGCTTACTGAGAGAGAATTTCGCATGATTGAAAGTGATAGCGCGCAAATCAAGGCTGAAATATACTGGTCATTGCCAAAATCAACTCAAATGATCTTCGATCGACGAACGAACTTAGTCATCACATTCAGAACGTCGAAACTAATCAGGATATAAATATTGCACAACTTGATGATCAACCGTCAAGTCGAATCGTCGGCCATGCATGCTCGAGGTCAAGCGAAGCCGCCGAAGCGCCGTTCGTGAAATTGATTATGATTGACAAACGAGCGAATCTATCGGAAGAGTATGCATACCTAATTGGACAATCGGCGAGCGTCGGTCGGAAATGACATAGCATTTTGAGTGAAATTACTCATTGACGCCCAACTGCAACGGTGCGAAATGGGCTGGATTGCGTTAACATCGGAATAATCTTCGATTGAATATATATATATATATATATATATATATATATTGATTATCTAATCGTGTCGGCGTTTCACATTAAAGTCGATTAATTAATTTAAAAATCAATTCCAAAACCTAAATCTAACCTAAATCCCCAAATTCCACTCTAATGAACCCGGTTCGGCCCTAAATCCTCCTTCATGCACGAGCTCCCTCTTCACGTGCCGAATCGCAAGCCCAACCGAACGACATCCCCTTCTTCTTCACACACGAAGCTTCTCCGGCTCGATCCTGCCTCCTCCACGCGCGATTCGAACGACGGATAACCATTCCCTCCTCCCTCTCTTCAACCGCACGCAAAGAGGGATTTCCCCCCTATTTTTCGATTTTCAAGCTCTTCCCCTTCAAACCGAAGGAGGTGCTCCAATTTTTCCCCTCTTCCCTCTCCAAACCGCAAGGTAACACACACGTCACCTTCCTCCTCTCTTCAAACAGCAAGAAAGGTAGGCATTTCCCTTTATTCCTCTTCCCCTTTACTTCCTTCTTCCCCCAAATTGAAAATTCATCTCTTCTTCTTTCTTTTTCTTTCTTTTCTTTCTTTTCTTTCTTCTTCTTCCTTCTCCAATCCAAAATTACTTTTCCTTTTTGTTCTTTCTTTTTTTCTCCTTCCCATTCTACCTAGCTGAAAATCCCCCCTCATTTCTTCCCTAGTCGAAACAATCTCCTTTCCAAAATCTGCAATTCTACTTTGCTGAAATTTGCAATCTCCCCTAGCCAAATCCCTCTAGCCAAATTCGCCTCGCCAATCATTGCAAGTGCGCAAGAAAATAAGTTCGAATATGTGCAACATGCAATTTGTGAATGTATATGAATGTAAATGTAGGGAATGGAAATATATGTGCTTGTGTCCTTTTGCGGTTCAAGATCCGTTAATGTCACATAAGCGTGGCGTCTGAGAAAATGTGAATGTGAAAATATATATGCTGTGTCTTTTATAAGACATCACTCCACCATAGAATGAGAAATGAAAGCCAACATCTGTTAGATGTCGGTCACTTCAATCTTTGTAGAAAGTTTGGTGAAATTTGGGACAAATTCAAACAAAAATCGTCTAAACTCAAATTAAATAAGAAAATGCACGATAAACATGAAGAAAAACATTAAATCAAAGTGGAGAATGCTTAAAGGGAAACTAAGCAAAACAAAAAGGAAATATAATAATAAAGTACAATACTTACTTTAAACATAAGCAAATTCCCCTCCTTTCTTCAAAATCTTTAAAAGCTATTATAAGAATTTCAACTTAGTAAAATATCGAAGTTAATTACATTAATATGATAGTAGATCGATCACTGTTAAAAAATTTAACAAGTTAAATTAAATTCAAATATATTCATCAATCTATCAGATGATGGTGTGTTGAATGGTGATTTCAAAAGATACTTATCAAAATGTGATTATTTTCAAATCTAACTCAAATTAAATATCAATCTAAAAGCTGTTTAAATGAAATTGTCATTAAAACAAAAAATCAATCTATCACCTTGATTTGTCAAAGTAAAATTAAAACTTCAAATTTCCTGAATAATGTCGAATCAAGTGTTCTGCTATGTTCACTATCAATCAATCTCTTGTTAGTAAAGATGTGGCTCGTGTCCTTTGATTGTGTAAAGGCCGATAAAACATGAATGATCGATTCTGACAAAGTCGCCGATCAGTGGTTTGGTCATCGGTACCATCATATTCTATCGCGATCATTCGCGTATCTTTCTACCTCTTTGAGTTTCATAATATCGCTAAAATATCGTCTGTTAATGTAAACTTAAGTGTCTCCATAAAATAATCATTCTATTTCTTGGACGTGCTTCGTGTGTTATTTATAAAAAACTTCAAGTTGATTATTATCCTCAGTAAGTAATAATTAGGTACGGAATGAGATCAGATCGACGCGTCATCATTCCCCAATCATTCGATTTTTTAAATGATGAATTTCATAATCTAATCACTCACATCTTCTTCTTATCTTTTACATTAAGTACAACTAGCCTTAATCAAAGTTCTCTCTCACATTGAGAGGGGTATGTATAGGGGTTCTTTCAGAAACCGAACAAATCTAAAGTCACCAAATGAGAGCGAAATCTTTGGGTAGTGTCTTTATCTACTTATTTCTGTCTTGAAAATTCAACAAATCATACTCACCTTCAAATTGTGAGAGGTCGAATTTTCCACAAATGATCATTCATTGTATTTAATTTTTTTAAGGGCTTCGCATGCAAATGAATTTTTTTTAATTTTTGCTATTGATCTCTCAAGTAATGAGTGTTCACTTTTGATAATTTTGGCCTCGGATACAACGGTGTAGTTTGTTCTACGATCGGAACTCGTTTGATTCAGATCGGCAATGGATTGGACCATTTTTAATTCAAATTATTGGCGTCATTACCGGCTTCAACGTTAGGTAAATCCATCGGCTGAATAGTCTTTTGATAAGTTTGACGTTTGGCTAAGCGATGTCAATTTTAAATGAGCAGTCGTTTGGGCATCATCGTTGTTTCCCGACCTCGATATACATGTATGCGTGTCAATAAATTTTTTTCTTGATCAATTAACCATCGAATTGTGTAATATGTATATTTTGATCAATCTCGATGTTTTGAGAACGATAAGTCGGATTGTCGATCAGATCGTTTATTGATTTAACGACATCTATATTTAAATTCATTTGCATTACGTCGAAGTCGTCAAATTTATCTTATCATCGACTTTTATGGCCATGCGAGGTGACAAATGCCCAACAAATGTGATTCGCGTATAGGGTGAGTTATGTTTATTGAAAATTGGTTGACCTTTCATGCTGTCCGTGAATCTCAACTCACTTCAGTTTCAATTTTAATAGTTTATGGAGCTTTGACAGAATCTATCATTAGCATAATGCCTCGTGTTTGGACGAGCTAAATGACATGATTGATCGATTTATCCTAATTGACTTGTCGGATGAATAAGAGTTTCTTCCATCATCTACTATTTGCTTCAATAAGTTTGTTGAAAATCTATTTCTTTTGTGTTATTTTAGATTTGAATTTTCTCCGACCCTAGCTTCATGCTTGATCGGGTTTGATGGAGGAATTGGTTTATTTGTTTTGAGATTTAAAATTCCTTCTGTCTTAGCTTTAAGCTTGACAGACTTAATGAAAGATTGATCTGATTTGTCTATATTAACTTGTCAGGAATGATAAGAGCTTCTTTCACCATCTACTATATGCTTCAATAAGTTCGCTGAAGATCTTTTTCTCTTGTGTTATTATAGATTTGAGTTTCCTCCAACCCTAGCTTCATGCTTGATCAGGATTGATGGAGGAATTTGTTTGTTTATTTTGAAATTTGAAATTCTTGAAATTTGAAATTCTTCGCTTCAACTTCAAATTTGTGGACTTGATGAAGGGACCAATTAATCTATATTAACTTGTTAAGAAGTGTATGTCTTCAATCATGTGTTTGCTTCTTTGATGGACTCGTTGAATGGTGCATATAAATGACCCAATCTTTACATATTAAGTATAATGTTGAGTTATCGATTAGCGATGTGTCTTTTAATAGGCGAATAACCATAATCACTTTAGTTGTCATTCTTTGTGTGTATGAAATTGCTTCTCGATCATGTGTTTTCTTCTTGATGAAGAAATTGACTTTGATCTCTTTATGCTTGATCGGCTTGTTTGAAAATAGATTGGGATATCACCAAGTATCTGAGATTGATTTGGTTTACGAGCGAGAGATTGATTGTGACTTGATGAAGGATTGACCTAATTTGTCTATATTAACTTGTTAAGAAGTGTATGTATGTCTTCAATCATGTGTTTGCTTCTTTGATGGACTCGTTGAATGGTGCATATAGATGACCCAATCTTTCGGCTTATATTAAGTCTATAATGTTGAGTTATCGATTAGAATGTGCTTTTAATGGGCGAATAACCACATAATCACTTTAGTTCGGTCATTGCCTTTGTGTGAACTATGAAATTGCTTCCTCGATCATGTGTTTTCTTCTTTGACAGACTTGATGAGGAAATTGACTTTGATCTACGCTTTATGCTTGATCAGACTGTTTGAAAATAGATTGGGATATCACCTGCGGGTATCTGAGATTGATTTGGTCATCCCAACGAGCTCCTTCATGCGGCATTTTCTTGCGGCTTGTTGAGTGAGGAAGCGTCGACCTCGGTTTATGGGCATTGAATTCGACCTTTAGAACTTCATCATGTCTGACATGCTTTTCCAAGTTAGTTGATTAAAGCTTTCAAAGTTATGAGTTCTTTTAACTTAATTATTGAAATTTGACGAATATTGGAGAGAAACTTTTGATATTTAAGGCTATCTTTTCGCGCATGGGCATGAATTCTTCTTGTCCTGAACATATATACAAGAATACCTCCTACTTCATAATTGATGGTTGAACAATCTTGATCATAAAAAAGGCTCCTATTTAACAGGGGGATTATAGATTTGTTCAGAAATATATTACAAGGTTTGATTTCCTTTAATGCGGAATAAAAGTGATATTTACTCAATCATATATGTATTTATCTAAGGATCTCGGCTTAAAGCACAATATCAACTCAGATAAATATATAAAAATGCTCCATGTCTAACAGGGGGGTTTTCGCAGCAATTGTTGAAAGAATTTAAAAATGTATTTGGTTATATGCTTTATGCTTTCAAACTTGTTGAAGACTTCCTCCTGAGAGTTTGAAATTTGTATTTTTCTTCTATTTTGGCTTTATGCCTTAATGGACTTAATGGAGTTGATGATTTATTAGCGAGATAAGAACATCTTCGATCCTATGCTTGTGTCTTTGACCGACTTCGAAGATTCAATCTCAAATTCAAATTTGTATTTTCTCTGTCCGGATTAGTGCCAGTGGACTTGATAGAGTTGATGACTTATTGGTGAGATGAGAACATCTTTGGCCCTATGCATGATGTTTTGACAGACTTGTTGAAGATTTCATCTCAAAATTTGAACTGCATACTTTTCTCCTGTCATGGCTTCGTGCCTTAGCGGACTTGATGGAATTGATGATTTGTTGGCGAGATGAAAATGTCTTCGGTCTCATGCTTTGTGCTTTGACGAACTTATTGAAAACTTCATCTCAAGGATTTATATCTTTGATCCTGGCTTCATGCCTTGACAAATTTGACTGAGGAAATTCCTGAATTGTTTTGCAGACTTATCAGGTGATACAAAATTATCTTTCGTCCTAACTTTCTTTTCAGCTTATAAAAGATGCTTGCGACACCCCAGCCTGAGCTTGTTGGGTCAATGGCAAAGAGTCATTAGTCCTACGCTTTGTGCATAACTGACATGTTGATGACATAAGTCCCTTAGTTCAGCCTTTGGATTTGTATGAACATTGGAATAACTTCTTCGGTCTTTTGCTTTTTGCATAGCTGCACTTGCTGAGGAAGAGTTTCCTTCGATTTTCACTGTTTAACAGACTTGTTGAAGGAATTGAGAATCAACATTTTACATTGATGCCAAACTCGGCTTAATGCCTTCTTGAGTGAGGATTTTTTTGTTA
The DNA here is from genome assembly GCA_021442155.1 of Cymbidium sinense. NCBI lineage: Eukaryota > Viridiplantae > Streptophyta > Magnoliopsida > Asparagales > Orchidaceae > Cymbidium > Cymbidium sinense. The sequence goes on along the minus strand of CM038218.1, from coordinate 17,902,970 downwards.
AATTTTGAGAAATGACCTTACGACTATTAGGGATGATCTCCTATGCAAAACTCAAAGTTAGAAATTTGGAGATTTATGTACTCTTATCTTATAACTAACAAAGTAGGAGGATCCCTTATTACAGCCATTATGGCATGTTGAGTAAGCAGACCTATTAGCGACTCGGTCATAATTGGGCGTGTTGAATCTGACCTTATGCACCCACTTGAGTCTTGGACTTGAGCAATTGATGAAGGATTTTATCATCAGGCTAATGAGAAAGGGGATCTCTTACTGTGGCCTTTATGGTGTGTTGAGTAAGCAGACCTATCAACGACTCGGCCACATTTGAGCTTGTTGAGTCGACGTATCATCGAGCTAGATTTGATGTATAGAGGGATGATGTGCCTCCAACTTGGTTTGTTGCAGTTTGTAGACTTGAAAATTTTTCTTTTGGTTAGTAAAATTTTGAGACTTGAGAACTTTGAATACATAATTTGACCATGTATATAGAGATCTCGGCCTTAGGCGTGATGTCAACCCAAATACAAAATAAGGCCCCCTGTCTTATAGGGAAAGCCTAATATTTTGCTATAAAATTTTAAAATGCCCACTAACAGGAGATTTTGTTATTTTGAAAATACATTCTTGTATCACAAGTGAATTTCCATGTAAAACTTATGAAAGCTTTAAGTACGATATTCATCTGATTATACTTTCATGTATAATACTTATTTAGATATCGACCATTGATTAACGACATTGGTCATTGATCGTTCAGAGTGGTGAGTTCATAAGAACCTTCATGATAAGTCTTCTCGATGGCATAAGAGCCTTGTTACTCGATTTTTGATTTTCCCACCATTCCTGATAGAATGAACAAACTCCTTAACTAAGAGAATACCATAAAATCTTCTTTCACTTGTGTATTTATTGACTTATTTTGTATAAGTTCAAACTTGTGTTCTTTAATGATAGTCCGAGATCTTCAAATGTTTACCTTTTTTTTTACTTTCAGCTTCAGACAGTAATTCAGTGTCCACTCGATGCTTTGTGTCGACATGCATACTTAGCTTGGTGATAAGTCACTCTATAAAAGATTACAACCTTCTTGATTGAGTTTTAGTGATTCTCATTAACACCTTTGGAATTTTCCCTTCATTAAGCATTTCTCTTTTACAACTTTAAGAACTTTGTGTGCTTTATGCAGCATCAAGTTGCAATGCTGGTTATTATGCGGTGGATCAAGCCATAGTTATCAAGCTAACAGCTCAGTATTTTTTCTCCTCTCTTTCGAGGTGATCATTCTTCATGAACATTAAGCCAGCATGACTGAATTCATCTTGTTGGTAATTCTGAGTATGAAGTTCATTTATATGTTTGGCAACTTCTCCACTGAATCTTTGGTTCAATATGCAGAGCAAGCATCTTCCCGATCGAGAGAACTACAATCAAAAATGACTTCTTTTTTTAGGAGGTGAAATTAATTAGTGATGGGATTCTCTAGAAGATTCTCCAAGGTGTCAACCATCATAAGATTCATCAAAGGGATTCTTCTTTTTGGATATCCAACTTTGATATACTTTATACTAGGCGGATTTTTAGGTATATATACCATAACTACTCGAGGCTTCAACCTCCAAATTTGTATTCCCTTCTGCAGGGACCTTTCGACGACGGATTCTTGGACCTATGGTCCAAGTGTCACGCCTCGATGCTCATCGTGTGAGACTTGAATAGGTTGACATCTGTCGGGTTGGAGGGAGGTCTCCTGGGAGGAGCAACTCTAGCCTTCTTGATGATAGGACCTTGATATTTTCTTTTCATCAGTCATTTCTCCTTGGCAACTTTGAGGACCCGATGCACTCTTGCATATACAATTTCGAGTTTTCTCAGAAGTTGGAACTAATGTTGTCGTCGAAGAGTTTGATTTGACCAATATAACTCCACTTTCCCATCTTAAGTCAAATCATTATGGGTTGAAATACTCGTTTACGGTTCCACTTTGGTTGTACAATTTTTACTGAACATAGTTGTTGAGCACGTAATTCACATTTCTCTTTCTCCACTATCTCTGGATTAGCTTGGTTCCAAATGAAGAAGCTTCTTTGTCGCTACCTCTTCTTGAGGCTTCGGCCTCTATATTTATTTTCCTTTTTGTCGGGACCTTTAGCAGCCGATTCATAAACATGTGGTCCAGTGTCATGCCCGCTCATCGTGCGGCTTGTTTAAACGATCTTGAGTTTATTATGGTGGCCTTTATAATGACATTTTGACTTCTTTGATAATTGGCATTTGATACCTCTTCTTCATAAGATTTTTTTTCTTCACAATCTTCAGGACTCTATGTACTCGAGCAAATAAAATTTCAAGTTGTTTCTTCTGTAAGGTTTGAGCTAAACTGTTATTGAGCCTAAAAAGGACTGTTATAGTTATTCCTTTTCACCCATTTCAAATTTTCAAACTTGTTATGAGTGAGAATACTCACTTCTAACTTCAAGTCCGTCGCATATTAGCGATTCAGGCTCACGCTCAGATTATTCTCCTTTATCTTCTAGTTAATTTTTCTTCAGATGAGGAAATTTCAGCATCATATCTTCTTAATACAAAAGGTTCAACTAACAAGTGGTCGCATTCACAAGCATGATTGAAACTCAGCGACGCCATCAACCCAATGACAATTCTTTTCATGACTAGCGCATCAGAATGACCCAATCTTTTGAATACAATAGCTCTCTTTAGAAACTTCGAGCGATAGTCATTTAGTCCTCCTCCTCGCATAGGTTGGTGTGAACAATATGTAGATACTTCAAGAGAATTATTTATAGTGATAGCTGCAAGTTTACACCAAATAGATGGTAGCACCAAAGATCTCCATTATTGATTACAACAATAGCATGAAGAATGTTACCACCTACTTCCACGATGAACTGCTATGAAAATCCATTAATAGAGAGCAAACACATTGGTCATAAAGACATAATTGACTTAAATTTAATTTCGTTGATACTTGGTTCTCTTTTTTTTTAATTTTTTTTAAAATTTTTATCATGCTCCACTACTACTAGTTCAAAACAAAAGATGGAAAAGATGAAACTTAAAATCTGAAAAAATTCACCAAACCTATCGATGAAGAGAGTATGATTTAAATGATAAATTTTCGTAAATAAGAATAGTAGACAAGACCTAGAGATTTCATTCATTAGAGACTTTAGATCTTCCTGGTTTCCAATCAGATAAAGAATTTAAGGTTAATTATCCCTCTCAATTAAGACTTTTCGAAAAATATGAATCGTTAAAAACGAGTATAATAACAAAAGTTAAGATTTATGAGATTTATTATTTAATTTAAAACTTTTGGTTGGGGAAACATTGACACGTCCATCTGATCTAAAGTTCCGATCCCGTCGCCACCCCTGGGCCTACTTAGTCGAGGAGATAGACCCACCAACCCAACGAAGGATCCTTATCAAACAACAATGAATAACATTGTCGAGGTGTCATTGTAGACTGGGAGTTTGTGAAGGGGACAAATATAAAGTAAACCCATAAAGGATTTTTGTCCAATCAAACACATTATATAATTCACAACTCAAAAAGCAAAATAGTTGGAAAACATATGGGTTGCGATCATGACCATAATTTAGTGGTGTCATTTTGCGGCAAACCACCGGATCAAATGGCTCTGGTTGTAACCGTCATTTATGTTGTATCATTTCGAAATCAATACTGACAAAGATGGTCACGCTGACTTATGATTATTTGAGAGTGAAAATATTTATATATTTTATTTGACATTCTTTGTGAGCAAAAATTTCCTTAATTTGTCACCCCCATACAAACAGTTGTGGATGAGTGATGGATATTACTTTAAATTTAAATAATTAATTTCATTTAATTTATATTTTTTTTATTTGAATATTTGATCATTTAATAATGATTTGAAATTAAAATTTGAATAGATTATTATTATTATTATGAAAACCCCTTCGCTTTAAATATTCAACACATCCATCGAATGATCATTCATTTTATTATTTCAGATCAACTCTATTAACTTAATAATCGATTTAGATTTAAACTTGAAATTTTGAATAATAACTCCTTCGGTTGATATTCTCAATCAACTCAGTCATCATTGGGGAATTGATCATTCATTTTGTTGTTCCAGATCCTGTAGACTCTATTAATTTAATAATAGAGGATCGGATCTAAATTTATATTTTGAGAATTTCAAATTTGAGATTATTGAATATGAATATCTTAGATATTTTAATAAATAACCTCCTAGTGAGTACACTTGTGAAATAATCAAGATGAATCCTTTAAATCATCTGACGCGTCCCCGAAGCGACGCGTTGTATGGCTTGAACAATGAAAAAAATGTCGGCCGACGGCTACCGGTTAAATAAAAGGATTCCCACATTATGACGACGGCAAAGAAGTTAATTAGGTTAGGATCTTGGAATATAAGTACTCTTAAATGTAAATTAATGGAATTAATAGATATTATGGTCCATAAAAAAATAAATATTTTATGTGTTCAAAAAACTAAATGGATTGGGGAGAAAGCCAAGGAGATTGATAGTTTAAGTTTTAAACTTTTGGTAGTAGAAGTTGAAGAAAAGTAGGTGTTATTATAGATAAAAGTTTGAAGGATAATGTTATAAATATTAATAGATGGAGATAGAATTATACTTTAAAGATTATTGTTGATAAAGACAATGTTATAAGTGTATGCCCTCAGTAAGTTTGGATGTATCAAAAGAAAAAATTTTGAAATGAATTAGGGATTAATACAAAAGATACCTCTTGAAAAAAAGTATTTATTAGGAGATTTAAATTGATATATGGGTGATAGAATATTTTAAAATGTTCATTGGCATGAATTTAGAGTGATGAATAAAGATTATATTAGATTTTGGCTTAGTTTATGATTTTGTAATAATACTTTTATTTAAGAAAAGAGATAAACATATTATTACTTATAAAACTAAGAAAACACTGTGATCGATTATTTTCTAATAAAAAATAGATCGCTAGATCAGAAAAGATTATAAAGGCCATTCCATTTAAGTTTTAACATCGACAGACATAGATTTTAAGATAAAGATCAGGAAGAGAAAAAATAAATCAAATTATCGTCCTGATTACGTGACACTTAAAGAATTAATAAATAAAAATATTTTTAAGAGAACCGCAAAGAATTTTGAATGGGATGTTCATAAAGTTTAATATTAAAAAAATAACAAAGAAATTAAGAAGTCATAAAAATATTGGAGAATCAAAAGAAAAGTTTCTTTAATAAAATAATAGCGGAGTCTAAGCAAAGATAAGATAAGAAATAAAAGATTGCTATAAAATTGAGATGAAAACTTAGAATCAGAAAGATATAAAGCCTAGAGATTCTAAGAAAGCAATATGATCGAAAAAATTTAGCTTTGATTTATACAATGATTGAGATATCAAAAAAGGTGAAAAGATGTATGTATAAATTAATCAACCAAAGAGACAGAGAAGTAAAAACTTAGTTCAATATATTAAGATAATAAAAGATTTTTAGAAAAGGATATAAAGTAATAGATATTTTGATAAACTTTTCATGAAGGATCCGAATGTACAATTGATTTTAAAGAACCTTAATACCCTAAACAAAAATTAGAGAATTTTATTTTATCGTCAGATTAATAAGAAGCTGGGAGAAGTTTTTTAAAAAAATGAAATGTGAAAAGCAAGTAGGACCTAATGATATTCCAATAAGTGTGGAAATGTTTAGGAGATCAAGAAATTTCTTTACAAATCTTTTAATGTTATTTTAAAGACTAAAAAGATATCGATGAGTGGAGAAAGAGTTTGTTGGTTTTATATTTAAGAATAAAGGTGATGCACAAGAGTGCAAATTATAGAGGAATTAAGTTAATGTGTCATACATTAAAATTATGTGAGAGAGTAATTGAGCATAAGTTACGATGTGATACAAAAGTTTCTCACAATCAGTTTGGTTTCATGCCAGGTAGATCTACTATGAATGTTATACATTTGTTAAGAGGATTGATGGAGAAGTATAGAGAAAGTAAGGAGGATTTACATATGATATTTATGGATTTAGAAAGCTTATGATAAAGTTTCAAGAGATGTTCTTTGAGAGTTCTAGAATAGAAAGGAGTTAATATTGGTTATATTCAAGTCATTAAGGATATGTATACTAGAGTTTACTTGTGTCCAAACGCAAAGGAGAGGATTAACAAAATATTTTCCCATTTCAATTGGATTACATCAAGGATGACTTTAAGCCCTTATCTTTTGCTTTAGTTATGGATGTTCTTACTAGCATTTACAGAAGATGTATCTTGGTATATGCTTTTGATGACATTCTTCTTCGTTGATAAGACAGAGAGGGAGTCCAAGAGAAACTTGAATTATGGAGGTCAACATTGAGTCTAAAGGTTTTCGTTTAAGTAGATCTAAAACCTAATATGGAGTGTAATTTTAGTTGTAGAAGTTCTAATGGTAGTGACATTAGGTGAACAAGTCATTAATAAGAGTGAGATCTGATATTTAGGCTCTATTGTTCAAAATGATGGTGAAATAGATGGAGATGTTATTAGTAGAATTCAAGTTGGATGGTTGAAGTGGAGGAATGCATCCGCTGTATGTGATAGAAAAGTTTCACTTAAACTTAAAGAAAAAATTTTATAAGATGGTGGTAAGACTGAATGACTTATGGTGAGAATGTTGGCCAATAAAGAAGCAAAAGACTAAGTAAGTTACTGAGATGAGGATGCTCGTGGATGAGTGGCTTTACTCTAAAGATAAAATGCGAAATGAGTATGTTTGAGGGCCTCAGATAAGATTAGAGAGAGTTTGGTTTGGCCACATAAAACGCGTCATTGTCCAGATGACCAGGAGAGTAGATGCAGATTTGCTTTATGTTAAGAAAAGATGGTAGATCTAAAAGACTTGGTTAAGATATATAAAATGACCTTAGTATACTTGAATTAAATGAGAATTTGACACATAATAGACACAATGGTTTTATTAACCTTAGTACACAAGGATTCATATAGCCACCACTTAGTGGGATAAAGGCTTGTTGTTGTTGTCGTTATTGTGACCCCTCCGGTTGATAAATTTAATTAACTCAACCATCATTGGGGTAGATGTATTATTTTGTTTGCTTTGCATCCGCAAAATTTAATAATAAGATCGATCTACTAATGTAGCCGTGATATTTTATTAAGTTGAAAATATTATAATAAAGATCATTTTTTAGGTTTTCTTAACTGACCGATCAAGATCCAACCGAATCAGGCAAAGATCCTTGACAATAAGTTTAAGCATTCAAGATATGAGAGATCTACGCTCATTTAGAATAATTTTATAATTTTGGAAAGATCAAATTTAATTATATATATTTTACAAGAATTCATTTCTTTTAAATGATTGCACAAATTCTGAAGATTTAAATTGAGTGATAGTTGGCTCCATAATTTATACAAAATTAATGTAAGCCTATTTATAATTTAAGCGAACGCCTTCTATCTGCAAACATTAATGTGGTGCAGATCCGGTGCATTTGATGTTTTAGATCTTGTTCAATTATTTAGATTAAAATTCATTTATTTGCATATAATTCATAGCTCATTGAGCTCTTTAAGTTTCAATGGAGCTTAGTTCATGATCACTAAGAAGCTCGCAGACTCATCGTAAGTCTCATTCAAATTCTCTTTTGCTCTAAACGATTCATTTGATGTGGTATATACATAATAAGTTTTATTTGTACTCATTGACAATTATCAAGATCACCAGAAACTTTACTTGAATTTTGTTCTTGTTAATAGACAAACCCTTAAGTTCATTAAAAGTCTTATTTATGATCGTCAATAAGTCGTCGAGTCCGCTATAAGAATATTCTTATTAAGACTTTTAGAATTTTATATATATATTTATTCTTTAATTTATCATTTTCAAACAAAATATTTTTATTTGTTCTTGTTTAAGTCTCCTATCAATCCAAAATTCAACAACCCTCGATCGCCCCCGCAGGTGGGCTACATCGTGGTTATTCAACCTTCGTCTCTAGAAGATAATGTTTAGTTTGCAACACTAACCATTGCCTTTATTTGTTATTTCACCGGCAGGGATCTTCAAACACTGCAATTAGGCGAAGCGAATCGAACCGAGCTGTCGTTAAGCTCGTTTGCCAAGATTGAGCTCAAGCTCGGCTCGAGCACGATTCAAGCTTTTAGGATGGTGTTCGAGCTCTAGCTCGTTTAAAAAAATTGTGTTCAAGTCGGCTCGAGTTTGTTCTGAGCTTCAAATTAGACTTATCGCTATAAGGTTGCTTTAATAAAATAAACGAATCGAGCCTTAATCGAGCCATCATCAGTCTTAATCGAGCCTTAATCGAGCCTTATATCGCCATGAACAAGCCTTAATCGAATTTTAATCGAGCCATTATCAGCCTCGACGCCTTATACAGTATCGTTTATGAACAAGCCTTAATCGAGCCATTATCGAGTTCGCGAGCTTTAAATGATACTGTTCACGAACATAACTGAACTGAACAATAACTTGTTCAAGCTTGTTCATTTAACAATCGAGTATTTACAAAAGTGTTCAAGCTCGTTCGATTAATTAAATGAACGAACATAAACGAGCTCTAATCGAGTCGAGTCACGAGTAGCTTGTTGAACGCTTGGTTCGTTTGCACCCCTACCTGCAATTTCAATTCAGAGTTTAATTTTGAGCTTAAAATTCATTTTGCATTGAATTAATTAAGTCTTATGTCAATCCAGATTTCATCACCTCCAAGATCTTCTTCACATGTGAGTAATGCGACGAGCCTATTCAAATTCTTTTCGTCTATCGAGATAACGTCAATCTAATGTCACTACTATGTTTCTTAACTCTACGGCATAACGAGATTTTAAACTCATTAGCTTACGCATAACAGGTCTTTCATACCTTTATCATGCTCACAATAACCTATGAGGGATATCAGATGCTTATGCTTATGCATTGCCTTCTTAAGGAGAGGTTGTCATTCTTGCCTTTTTTTTTATTTTCTTTTACTTCATTCTGATCTCCAAGAAGTCAAAGATGTTGACCAAAGATCACATCAAACCATCCACTACCACGGCCACATGGGTCATTGCAGGTCTCCATGAATTCGTTAGGAGAGCAAGGTTGCTGAACTCAGCTGAAGTTGCTTCATCATCATGTCGTCAGAAGCAACAGCTTGGAGACAAAAGCTTCCTCGTCAACGTCCATGGAGACTATAGGGCTGAACTTAAGCATTGGATATTGCAGATCATTATTAGCCGGAGGACTTGCTTTGCATGAAACAAGATTGGAGAGGGGAAAGTCTAACAAGCAATCCACCAAAACCACATTCGATGTCCGCAAAATGAATTTTGTGAAGCACATCATCATTATCAGGATCATCCTTTCTGATCATCAAGCACCCTTGAGAACTCTTTTAGAACTTGATGTTTATCTTGTCCACCTTGCTGAGTTTGTTGAACATATTGTTTGACTCTTTTCTTCATTAGTTTGTAGTTGATATAGTATCTTTCCCATTCTGGCATTTGGTCGGCCATTAACTTTTTCCCAAAATGTACCATCTTTGCTTTTTTGAGTTATGAAATTGAGAAAATATTAGAGATAGTCTACGCTTCGTTCCTTAGGATCCTTAGATGACAACATAAAAAAAGAAACAGATTCCGAACAACCTAACCAAATCCCCGCTCCAAATAGTAGCTTCGATACAGCATTAAAGGGTTCAATAGCAAATCTCCGAAGTTTTCTCCAAAGAGAATGTCTGGCTGCAGTGGAAATCCCAAGAGCAGAAGTGCCTGCAGGAATGATCCCAAGTGGCACTCTGATTGCAGTATTCCAATCTTCTCTTTTAAGTACTCCATTGAACACCTCTACAAGAACACCATCTCCACTAACACATACAATTCCATCATATTTTAGGAGATCCAAGTCATAGGCAATTTCTTCTGCATGAAACTGATATTTTGTTTCTTGCAACGTGTACATGATATTAGCTGCAACCAGTATAGGCTTGATCTCGGTATAAAAAAAAAAAAATTTTATGGCTCATTTCCTTCCACTATACGGCTTTACGATAATGAACAATCTCTTCGGTCAGCCGAGCGAATTTATGCAAACCCTTAGCTGATCGCTCCTCCGTTGGCATCTCAGAACAAAATCTTTCACCCAACCTCTACTAATATTCCTACATCTACCAATAATCCAAGAACCTGGAATGGTTGGTCAAACTTCTCTGTCTATCACCCTAAATTAGTGTGTAAAGAAGCTCACCTCGGTGTTCAAGCAGCCTCGGCAAGAATCCATCAACAATTCTCTCCTTCATCTCTTCCTCCATTGCGATTACGTGGATGAGAGATAGCCTCGTTCCCCGGAGTTGAATGGGAGTGGACGGTTCGAGGAGCGAGACTCGTGGCTAACCTTAGATTGGGAGAACGAGAGAGAGAATCTCAATGTGAAGGGCTTGTGGTCTTCTTGAGGCATCGCGACGGGTTGAGTCCGGAATTGAAAGCATTATATTTTTTTAGGGCTTGGTTGCTACATTTGGAATACATTCATTCCAAATCTTGGCTATTCAAGTTCTAGTAAAATTTGAGTGTAATGCATTTCAAATACACTAAAAGGTTAGTTCGTGTGTTGAATTCACCGTTTAATTCAAATACACTATAAAGTGATGTGGCGGACCCGCCCATGCATGCGCACCGCGCCACCGACCGCCGCCCCACCACCGTTCAAAACCTTTCACATTTTTATCAACCAAAAAAAAAAAAAAATGAGTCATTTGTAAAATCTCAACCAAACAACTATAAAGTAATCCTTTTACACTATATTTCAAATGCAGTCAACCAAACAGCCCCTTAATACTCATGTGGATTGGTATGGGCAGGTGGCGTTGACGGTCGATCATTGGTAGCTTGAGCGGTGCAAGCACGACACTGGATGCTGTCACGTGAAGTATGAAGCTCCTCCAATGCTCACAGCTCAAAAAAGGATTTTAATAATATTATTTTTATTATTATATACATATTAGCCCACATGCTGCATGATCAAAAACATAAATGAAGAGATGGGCATTGGAATTCGTCTTTTATTTATAATATTGCAATTAAAAAAAATATTAACATTAACATAAATACTAATATTATATTAATATATGCTTTGAATTGAATAATTTGTAAATATTTATTTTATTCTTATAAATTATGATCATTCATGATATTTAATTTTTTAAGGGCTTCCCATGCAAATGAATTTTTTTTATTTTTTCTGGTGACACAACTCAAGTAATATGAGTGTTCACTTGTGATAATTTTGGCCTGGATACAACGGTGTAATATGTTTGTGATCGAACTCGTTTGGTCCAGTCGGCGATGAATTAGACCATTTTTAATTCAAAATTGCACAGCGCCGCTTCGGCGTTTGTGTAGACTCGTCCAATCGGCGTGAATAGTCTCATTTATAAGTTTCTACGTTTTAGCGCAATCAATTTCATGAGCAGTCGTTTGACATCATCATGACTTCGACATCGATGAGCTAATATGTTGATTTGTTTGGTTCTTAGAAAAAAATTAACTTTTCTACCCAACTACTAATCATAACTAAAGTTTTAAATAATTAATCGCGTAAAATGATATAAATCAAGATAATTAAAGATTTAGAACCCTTGCTGAATGTTGAATGGCCAACATGCACATCATTTTTTCACTCTTGAAAATAAGGATTATCATCCTTGCTTGATTGGGAATACTTGATCGTGAGAGCATTCCTTGCATTGGAAAACACCTCTTTCATGCCGATTTAGCAAACAACCTTATTTCATCATGCATGTAGGCATCAAAATCCTAAACAATCTAGGGAATGCATGTTGTTGACCAGTTGACCGTCGAATTATGCAATATGTATATTTTGATCAATTTCAATGTTTTGAGCAGCGATGGTCCGTTCATCGATGTCGTTTCAATTCACGGCGTCCTGTATTTTAACGATTTGCATATTTACGTAATCCGTCAAATTTGTCTGACGCCGACATTACGCATGTAAATCAACTTCTCGACACATATTAAATGTCTAATTCAGTGTTTAAGTATATTGCATTGATTTTTTGTTGGATATACAGGTTAAAACCTGGATATTCATAACTTTGCTCCTTTAGAAAATCTTTAAAATTCCATCGATATTTGTGGGATAAACTATTGCTACTATCATTAATGGATCACTTCAAATCAAAATTCTTAAAATACAAATCCTGATCCTCATGCAAACTATTAATAAGGTTTGTAAGATTGTATATTTTCAAGTAAATTTTAAATCTCAATGGATCATAGACCTGATCTTTTATTAGTAGAGTTGACAAAATCTAAATGTCTCAATGATGACCGCGTTATATAAATATCTCAACCGAATATGATATCACTATTAAGTTATATTTAAAATTCAAAATCAATCCAAGTCTAAATTTAACAAAACGAAGAATACAAAAGATGTTAAATTTAAAATATTCCAATGAAATTTATCATTTAAAGTTTAAAGTTAATATCCATCCATATTAGCTATTTCGAGTAATTAAAAAAAAAAAAGCTTACAAAGGAAAACATGAGCCATAGTAGAAATGGCATACACATGCAGTCCCATTAGAACCAATGCTTGCTCTTATTTAAGGTAATCTTTTGGAGTTAAGATCCTTTTCATTTACATGTGTGGATAAAAGAGTATGTCAATTATATCGTGAAGCTTAACATGATAAACATCAAGTGACTAAGGTTTAGTTAGAATAATCTTGATAAATATTAAATATCAAAATAGTGTCAATAATTGATGTCTAATCAAGATATAAAGATGGTCAATAGCAAGGTCACAAATAGGGTTGCAAATGAACCGAGCATTCGACAAGCTACTCATAACTAAGCTTGATTAGAGCTCGTTCATGATCGTTTGATTAACTAATCAAACGAACTTGAACACTTTCCTAAATATTCAATTGCTAAATGAATAGATTTGACGACTTGTTGTTGGTTCATTTATATTCATGAATAATAACATTTAAAAGCTTGTGAACAATCTCAATTAAAGCTTGATTACTCGATTAAAGCTTGACTAAGACTTATTCGTAAACATTATCATTTAAATTTTTATTTTTTAGGCTTAATAAGCTTTAATTGAAACAGCTCACATATATTTCTCAACAAGTTGTTCATGAAATTCTTTTTCTTGTTTTAAGAATTATAAAGAATTATATCTTACTAAATTGTCTTGCTACTACATACATGTACCCTATATATAAATAAAACAAGAGAACGATAAAAAAGAAAATCCTCAATAATGAAGAAATATAATAATAATCAATAGTCCAAATGTTTACTATAAATATTTAGCACATGTGATAATTTAGATGCGATAATAATGTCCTATAAATGCAAGGATGTATAGAAAATATTTGCATAAGTTTAGAAAAAAAAGTGCCTCGAGATAAAGAAATTGAAGTTTTATTGCTTAAATTATGAATGCTACAATAGTATACGATTGATTCATAGAAAGAGTATGAACCAAAGAAAGATTAAATAGTATCCTTAAATAGAGATATCGATAAAGAGCATCAACAAAAGTATCAATTGAGAGTATTGATGAAGAGTATAGAAAGAGTGTTGATTGTTAGAAGGTGTGATAAAATGTGGCAAATCAACAACAACAACAAGCTTTTATCCCATTGTGGCAAATCTAAAAGAAACATGTTAGATCAATGCCATAAAGTATATGCACATGACCACCAAGGGAAACATGAGCTAGAACACAAAGGCAAGGTGGCAGAGGACCAATTGATGATACATCTTTGTGACAACAAGAAGCAAGTGATAAACATGCCAATAATGGAAGAGGCAGGACTGATGTTATAGCTAAATCTTCAAGGACATAGTGAGAGTAGCAATGGAATGCACATGCAGTATCACTAAGATTTGATGTTTGCTTTTATTGATAGTGATATTTCAAGCTCAAGTTCTCCATTGCCATGTGAGAATTAAAGAACATCTCTTACGAAAGCTTGAACTTGATCACACAGAACATCAAGTTCAATCGAGCAATCTTGACAAATAATACGTAACCAAGTTAAAATTGGTTGTTGATGCCTAATCAGGATATGAAGGTGGACAAGGGAGTCGGTGAGGTCACAATCATAGGATAGATGAACTAGCGTGTGTTGATGACCCACATGGAGTTTAGACAATGGGAAGGTGACAAGTTGTAAATGTAGAATATAGAATTACAGCTCATTAGTTCTGTACATGGAACAATGTGCAAACATAGTTTGGATTCACTAGTGATCTCAATAACTACTCTAGGAAATTGTAGAAGTTAGCCTGAGAAAAGAAGTTAGCATAAATAGTATGAATCTTTATTTTTAATGGGGAGGACAACAAAATATATTACTAACATCTTTATATACAACATCAGAATACAAGGACAAATCAAAATTCAGGAGCATAAATAGCATTCAGGTAATCAAAAATAAAGATAATGCCTACATATAAAATGCCAATAAGCCAATTTGACAAAACACTTCTATTGTATAGAAAAAGTAGGGTAAAAGAATGAATAGAACCAATCATCATCTTTGATCTGTCGGAGAGAAAATAACAAATACTTTTAGAAATCTCTAAATAGAACGTGTGAATTTACATTAATCGATCATAATTCAAGACCATGAAAATTTTAGCTGTGCCAAATGGACAAACCTTCCCATGGATTGTTGAATGGCCTATAACTGGCTGGTTCTCCTCATTCTCATCATCTGGTAGATGCTTCCACTGATTGAAAAAGGTGTCTAATACGCTGCCATGGTGCATTAAGCCACCTTGAACGTCCAAATATATTTGTGTATTCAGTTTTCTCATGCTCGACAAGCTTTCCTTTGTATAAAGGATGGGCAAAGCTTTCTATTGTGGCAACAAACCTGTGAAACAAATTACAATATATGAATAGGACTTATCACTTTAGTATCCAAAGTATATAAATTTGAGGAGCATATCAAAGACCTTGTTCCAAGACAAACACCATGAGCTCCAAGGGCAAGTGCTGCAACATAACCACGAGCATCTACGATACCGCCTGCAGCAATCACTGGAATATTTCGATTAGCTGCCAAGTCCAGTATTCTTGGTATCAGTGCAATTAATCCCTCCTACCAAAAAGGGATTAACCCTCAATAAGATAGTTGTAGTGCAGTCATCTACTTCAACTCTACCTTCTCATGAATGTTCCAAAATGCTAAAACAACTTAGTTTTTTCTTCTAGCTACAGTCATAAAGAATAATAAGTATTTAAACAGCAAAAATTTACAAGAAAACGTTAAACCTTAGATTAATTAAAAACTAAAAGGTTTCTACCATCCATAAGTTTCGTGCTCGCTGTCATGGCGTTTGTAATATTAGATGAAAAGACATAAAATTAGGTAAAAAAATGGACTTAAAGAGTAAGATGTCAATGTATAAGGAGAATTGCAGCTTACAACTTTGCCCATTACATCTTATTGTAGCTATCAAACTATCAAACAAAAGCATTCTAGTGTTTAAATGCAAATATAAAATTATAGGCATGATTGATAAATTTAATTATGCATAATTAAATGGTATTAATATGCACTTGAGAATATTAAAATAATATGGAGAATCATATTGGTTTTATGTTTATGACAGCTGCTTGCATTTAACAAAAGCTAAAAATAGTGTGAAATTGAATAACTATTTAGGGCTTTTGTGACCTGGAAGGGCATGTTAAAATAGAGTGTCAAGGCCCTTAATATCATGAATTTTAAGTTTCAATCAACATTATTATATCACATAGGTTCATTAGTCAACATCAGTTCCATAACATCTAGGTACATTGTTTGGAATCTTATTGAGCTAGTTTAGATAAGACTGATGCTAACTGGATGAATAACTCGTATAGTTGTATTGGTTGGTGGATTTCTTCAGAGTGAACTAATTAAGAAGATCTATATCTTTAATTGGATGAATCAGAAAAAATGAGGAGGCGTATCTATATTTAAAGAAGTTTTCTTGGGGTGGTCGTCATCTTCATTGTATCTCAATGTGTAAATGAAGAACAATTTCACAACATTTCCTCACGAGCATTAACTTGGAGACCTGTATTTTATAGGAGCTTCTTATTTACTTATCTGGAAAGATTTGAACCTTCCCTTTTTGGTAGTTTGTGTACATGGACTTGAGGAAGATTGTATCCCTTTGCTCCATTTCATTGTGTATGACTTTGTATAAGTGGATCAATTATTTTCTCATCTTTTGAGGATGTAGGTTACAATCAAACAACATAAATCTTAATGTATCCTTTCGTGCTTAATTTTGTCATCATTTTCTTTGGGTATCCATCAAATTTGATCCTGGTAGGAATTAAAGCAAGAAAAAGTATGTGGCGACCATTACATAGTTGAACAGGTTGTTTGTTCTTACGACTAGAGTAACAGCTACTTAATATAACACATTACATCAAAGCGTAGCAAAGAAATAGGTGTCAAAAAAATACCAAATCAAGAAAATTTAATAGCTCAAACAATTATGAGACTTGGAGAACCAGCTACGAGCATACTAGTCAAAGAAGAATTATAAAGGCACTTAAGGGGTGTTCGAAGATGTTTGAGGGTATATGAAGAGTGAAATGAGAATACAGATGACAAAGGTCCCAAGACAATCTAGCTGTGATTGTTTAAAGAGGCCTTGAAAAAACAATAATAAAATAGTGACGGCTCAAGTTGGATTCTTTATGAAGTAAACATTAGTTGGGTCTCTTAGGTTTAGGCCATACTTTTGATCAGCCCGCTATTTAAAAACTCTCAACTTGGTCCTTTCCATATTGTGAGATTTCAGGATGGTCCCCTACTTGGCTTATGACGTTCACAAGAGGTCCATTTCATTGATAGCATAAATAATCTATTAATTTAGTTGATGTTGCATTTGGTTAATTTAAATTTGAATGAAATTAATTTATGATGATTAAAATATCGATCCTAAAAAATTTCTCCTATTTTAGGACTAAAATCACTTTCCAAAAGTTGGGCCGATCATACATTGATGTCAGAGCATAAGAAGAATAGAAGAGATTGAAGGGAGATGAGATGTCTTACAATTCTAATGATTAGTTCTCATGTGATTAGATTATCTTTCAATGAAGTCAAGTCACTCAATCCACTGGCATTGGAGAAAAGCAAGAACATGAAAGATGGAGGTGTGAGAGGCATCCTTTGCCAAACATCATTCAATTCAAAAGCAGCATTGAGTATAGGAAGTAATAGAAGGTGAAATTGTTGGAGCTAGGTAGCATTAAGAGCAAAAGAGAGGGGAGATCTCTACATCAAAAGAAAAGAGAAGAGAATGAGTGAAAGTAGAATGGTATTTATCTTTTACACTAAATTGATAATTATGTTAATGGAAAATTTTATATGAAGTGTGACCCAAATATAATGGATCAAAGTGGATGAGCTTTAAAATTGTGGACCCATGTGCAGGGCCTCAAACCATAGGGTCCAACATGACATTGATAATTCTTTGTATGTGATCAAAAGTCTCCCCAACCAACAAGATTTGAAACATATACTTGCTTCACAAGTAAGAATGCATGCATATTAATTCTATTTTGGTGAATTTAATTACAACATATTAAGAATTTAATGAATTAAAATATGATAATTAATGATAAAGATCAAATTTTTCTAAATATTATGGTCTTTATCTCCCTTCCGTAAGTCCATATTGAATGCTAGTAATTTAATTAGCATAAAAGATGCAATAATTCAATTATATCTACACTGTGTTGCTTAGCATAAAGGTGTGAAAGATGGTCAACACGCTTATAGTTTCCTTGTTAGGGGAAACCAATTGCAGGTTTAACCCTAAAAAATTGTAGTATTTGGACTATGAATGATCCGGTTCAATAAGCATGTGTGAATAATTATGGTTCAAAAAATTGCGTTAGAACATGTGGGCATATAGAACAAAGGGAAGAGAAAGCAATCACAAGATGGGAATTCAAAATTACTGTTAATTGGATGGAAACAGATAGAGGCAGACAGAGCAATACATTTAAAAGTTCTTCACAATATTAAACTAGAAAGTAAATAATAGTCAAAAGACAGCCATCTTCTCTACTTGGAAGATTGCTAAAAAAAATCAACAGGAAAGGCATACAAAATGTAGGCATTGTTGGAAGAAAAGAACGCTCTACAACAAACAAATTATGCTAACATGGCACTTATTTATATCATATATAATTAGTCCTCCAGCTGTATCCATAATTAGATTAATGAAAAATCTTAATTTGCAAAGTTTTTGTTTCATATTGACAAAAAATCACAGTCAATTGCTTAATTATCTGGCATAATACCTGGCCAAGAACATGCCCCCCTGCTTCTCGACTTTGAACAATAATGGCATCAACACCAGCATCAATGGCTTTGCGTGCATCTTCTACGCAACCAACCTGGCTCGCCAAAGAGGAAGGGAAAAATTAGCAGACATTTTAAAGGGAAGTTTGATGTCAGTAAGTAAAGTGGTTTCAAAATGAAATACTCTTTAAACATATCTCCAATTCAAGATAGTTGATTAAACGATTATCAGTTAAAAAAAATGAGCAGAAAATGTGTAGTGCATGAAATTGTCCAAGGGAAATCTGATGGCCTTTAGAAAGAAAGCACACAATCCTTATTACAACAAGAAAATCAAATTGCAACAAAAAAAATATAACGAACATACAAAAAGAAAAAAAGGATATAACTAGAGCAATATGAAGAAAACAACTGAAGGATCGACTTTGGAGGAATTACTAAAGTTCACAGAGCATAGTGGTTAAAAACAACGACAAAAAATATTCAAAAAATAGATTATATCACAAAAAATTAGTAAAATGTCTTTCTTCTCAAATCAAGCACACGCATCTCTTCCATAAATGCCACCGCCACCCTATTCCTTCTCTATAACCACCCACCTTTTCTTTATTCTCACCATCTCCCCTTGAACCCATCAGATCTTCTATAACCCTTCTCAACACACCTATCACAACCCTTCACTCACAACTCGCTACCTAAACTTTCATTCCAGCAAGCCACTGCCACATTGAGTTAGCACTATGTCACACCAATAAATAGAGTCGAAGAAAACACTTGAGCCGATCATTTTCAGATGCAGACAACACTGAAGTAAAAATCTTACTCATCCTAGGAAAGCATTGGACACTCCTTTTGTTGTATAATATTAGTTTAATTACCCATCAACTTCAACTAATTTTGATAGAGTATTCCACATGTTTTTAACTGAGAGTTATCACATAAAGATGAACAGACTCATAACATAACCAGCCATTAAAAAAGGGTTACTCGATGCACACAGCTCCTGCTAATACCAGGTTTAGGGATGGGTTGATGAACACAACATTACCGCATTAATTTTAACAAGGTCATTTCAATGCAACTCTAAAATCTCCATAATACAATAGAGACAACTTAATAATTGCTTTTTGCTCACCTTGTATTTATACACCTAGAATCTCCATAGAAAAATATGCTTTAAAATAAATAAAAGATGAATACTATTTAGGATTAAATTAATGACCAAATAATTACTTTCAAACAGGGTTATGAGCAAAAGCTACAGTTAAAGATTTATATAATATGATAGGTACGAGTAAAGAGACAAAAGATGCATAACATAACCAAGTCAAGTAACTGGATGTTTAGACTTTGATCAAGTTGACACTAAATATGGGGTAGTAAAAAAGCCACTTATTGTTAATTCAAGCATGCTAAAATTGAGAATACTAAGGTGGAAGTGTGAGAAAAGAAAAGATTGAAAACTTATTATAATAGAGGAGTGGATGAGTAACGTTCAATGAAAATAAAAATAAAAAAAAGTTAAAAATAGACTTAGTGGTTCGAATATATATACAATGTAGAGTAGAATATCCACCCTAAGATAGACAAATAAAACTAAAATTAAAGGACTGCAAAAAATGGATAAGACTAAACGTAATAAGTACAAAATTTTTGCACAACATATAAGAAAAGGTTAACAACTCTTACAACACATAGTAAAAATTATTACAATGAGGAATCATAAAGCCAATCTTGATAGTTAAGATAAGATAATGATGCTAAAATGACACCAAATTTATGGATTTTAGTCTAATTGATCTAATTAAAGAATAAGAAATTAGGAAAGATCCCATGCTTGGGACCATATTTTAATTTTTAAAAATTTAATTAACTTTTGGTAAGAACTAATAAATATTTACTGCTAGCAATTATTATCAATTAAATATTTTAATCACCATGTGAGTTTTAGTTCCTTTAATTGTCATTTGTGATCTTAGATCGGAGCCAAGAACTTTTGATATTGCTGGATCCGAGTGGAGTGAATTTTGCAGGCTTGGCTTTTGTTAGATGGCATACCCATTTTTGACAAGCAAGAATGTTTGACTCAATTGAAATTTGAAGCTTATATGATCATGTGCTTATTGTACAATCCAATTTCATGTTATATGGACCATGTGTTCTTATTGATTAACTTTTCCCTAGCTTATATTAATTCATGTTATATGTTTTAGACACATATAAGGTTACTAGTTATTGTTTCCTTGATACTATCAAACTTATTATGATTTAATATGACATCACATGATTTGTCTTTAAAATGCATACATCAAATTTGTATTTTACCTTATTCAAATTTATTAAAAGATTTTTTTTAAGTTTGATATTATGGTGGAATCACATAGAACAATTAATACAAAAGATACATCTTGAAGAAATAGTATTTATTAAAGATGATTTGAATGAATATATTGATAAAGTGGCAGAAGATTTTAGAAGAATTCAGGGTGACTACGAGTTTGGAGTGACTAATGAAGAAGGTAAAACCATACTAGATTTTATTTTAACTTATAATTTTATATGTGTAAATATTTATCTAAAAAAAATGAGAATATTATCGCTTATAAAAATGGGTCTAATAAAATACAAATTGATTATTATTTTATAAGAAAAATATATCACTTAAATTATAAAAATTGTAGGTCATTCTAAGTGAGTATCTAACTGACTACCACTTTTGAATTTTGAGATGAAAAGTCTTAGTGGGTTGGAAGGCTAAAAAAATAAATCTAAACATTATCCTAGTTTAGATAGCGATACTTAAAGAAGCAAAATGAAAAAAAATTAAAAGTAAATTACAAGATGATAAAATTGGGATGTTCACTAGTAAGCTATATAAAAAAGTAGAACCAATATTAAGTTGTAAGAAATGTGCTTAAAGTATTAAAAGAAAAAACTTCTATTAATAAAAACAGTTGAAGGATAAGTCAAAATGTGTGACAAAAGATCAAAAATAAAATATTTTATTATAAAAATTGGTCTATATATAAAAATTAGGAGAATTGAAAAGATATAAAATAAGCAATAAAGATTCCCAAGAAAGTAATAATATGAGAATTATAAAACCTTTAGTATTTAGTGATTTATTTAATATATTGAATGCTAAAAAGGGAGAAATATGTACATAAGTAAGCCAAACAAAGAGACAGAGAAATAAAAAAATTTAATTCAATTGGTAAGAATAAAGATCATAAAATATTTTCTTAGAAGAGGATATTAAATATATATGGATGAATTATTTTGACAAATTTTTTAATGAAAGTTGTGAGAATATGATTGATTTCAAAGAGCTTAATAGGCTAAATTAAAATAAAGATTTTTATTTTTATCGCCATATTAGTAAAATTGAATTTAAATAAATTTTAAAGAAAATGAAATACGAAAAAACAATAGGACTTGATAATATTTCAACAGAAGTGTCAAAATGCTTAGAAGATTAATGATTTTCTTAGCTTACTAATCCTTTTAATATTATTTTAATGATTAAAAAGATGACAGATGAGTGAAGAGAGTTTGTTAGTTCCTCTTTTTAAGAATAATAGTGATGCACAAAGAGTGGGCAAATTATAGATGAATTAATTTAATGTGTCATACATTAAAATTATTGGAGAAAATAATTGAGCATAGGTTATAAAGTAATATGAAAGTTTATCAAAACCATTTTAGATTCATGTAAGTCTACTATAGATAATATACATTTATTGAGAGGTTTGATGGAAAAGTATAGAGAGACTAAGGAGGATCTACATATGATATTTATTGATTTAGAGAAAGTATATGATAAAGTTCCAAGAGAACTGCTTTAGAAAGATATAAAAAATAAATAAAATATTAAATTGCTTATAGTCAAGTCGTTAATGATATGTATATTAGAGATGCTATTTATGTTCAAACACAAAGAGGATTGACTAGTATTTTTCAGTTTTAGTTGGATTACATCAAGGATCATCTCAAACGCTTTATTTTTTTACTTTAGTTATGAATGTTCTTACTAGACATTTATAAGAGGATGTACCTTGGCATATGTTTTTTTCTAATATTCTTCTTGTTGATTAGACTAGAAAGTGAGTTCAAGAAAAAAAAAACTTGAATTATGAATGTCAACCTTAGAGTCTAAGGGCTTTCGTTTGAGTGGATCTAAATCTAAATGCATGGAGTTTAATTTTAATTGTAAAAGATCTAGTGACGAGGTTATGAAAATGGAAGATCAAGTCATCAAAAAGACTGAACGTTTTAGATATCTCAAGTCTATTATTTAAAGTGATGGTGAAGTAGATGGGAATGTTATTAGCAAAATTCAAGTTGGATGGCTAAAGCAGAGGACTGCATTGGGTCTATTGTGTGATGTAAAAGTACCGCTTAAACTTAAAAAATTTAATAAGATGGTAATGAGACCTACAATGCTTTATGGAGCAAAATATTGGCCAATAAAAGATTACAATAAAATTAAGTTAAGTGTTAGATGGAGATGTTTGAGTGGATGAGTGGTTTTACACTTAAAGATAAAATGAGAAATAAATATATATATGATTAAAAGTAGCTCAAAGGGCAAATAAGATTAGAGAGAGTTGCCTAAGAAAGTTTGGTCACAAAAAATGTCATCATGACCCAATTACAGGTAGATAGATGTATTAAATTCACTAAAAGATAAGAGGTTGACATAAAAAGACTTAGTTAGGAAGCATAAAAATGGCCATATTTTATTAGAATTAGATAAAAATATGCTGCATAATAGGACACAAAAGAGAAAAAGGATTCATGTAGCTAATCACACATTGTGGAATAAAGGCTTATTGTTATTGTTGTTGTATACAATAGTAAGTTTTGATTCAAAAATATTAAATCAAGCAAAAAAAATCATTATATGTTACCTTATTATCAACATTATGCATGCATTAATGATGTTATGTGCTCAAATGAAAGTTTTCACAACTCAACACCCATTTTTTTAGCCCGAGTTCTAACAAATAGGTCCCTTTCTATGGTGAGGTAACTTGTATTAATGACATCTAGATATAATTATCATGGAAAATGATTCATTAGGATATTATGTTCTAGATTGATTCATTTGGGTATTTGGTCTGGTTATTTGCTTATTCAACTCATTTATGTATTTATGCTATATAATTTACACTTTCATTTTTGAAATGTTATTTTCTTTCATCAAACTCATTCATTGAAACATATGATCATCATCATATGCTTCTTCCTTATATCGATTAATATATCAAGCCATGCATATGTCAATTAATATATCTTAATCATTTTATTATGGATCTGATATGGAGCTTCCTCCATCTATATGATCAAGTATTCAGGGTTTTCTATTTTCTATAGTCATTTGTTTACGTAGTATTTTCCTTTAGGGTTAATTCAGGAAATTTTTTGCTAGTTTTTATGATCATAAATAAGATCCAAAGCACCTTGAAAATACAATTAGTACTTGAAAAGAATTCTGATTGCATATGTTATTCCTTCTACTTCTGAGATACAATTCCTAGATAAAATGAATGACTTGAACTTCAAGTTATCTCTTTGCAGAAGTCAAAGTTTTTTTTATTTTTTGTGTGTGAATTCTTTTCCTTCTTTTGCTATATTCTTCTATTTTTTTAGTCAGAGTGTAATTAATTTTAATTAAATTGAATACACTTTGATTGCCAATAAGTGCGTGAATTTCAAAACATTTTATGGTTTTCTTGATACTAGATTTCCAGACAGAACTCCTGATAATGTAAGAAGCCCATTGAGTCATTCTTTTAAATCAAGTCAAACATACTTTTGTTTTGCAAGCAGGTAGCAGATAATTATTCAAGATTTAGAGTTTGTGTCTAGCAAATTTCACAAGCTTGTTATATAGATTTTGCATGTCCACGTTAAAACTGTAGAACACAAGACATCCGATGGCAGGTTATTTCTCCTATTAAATCTTGGAGTCATTATTTTTAATTTATTTTTTTTTGAGCCCAGAGGATTGCTGGCAGATACCAAAATAGAAATGAACAACGTAAAGCTTTACAAATGAATACTTACTTGGTGAATGACCTTGACCCCTGAATCATGAGCCTCAGAAACAAGCTCCTTAGAGTATTCACCCCAAGACACTAGCAAGAATGCAACCTTCTCCTCTAATATGACTTTAATATTCTCCTTGTGGGGAAATGCCAGAACTACACCTATTCCAAATGGTTTGTCTGTCAATGCTCTTGTTTTCTCAATCAGCTCCCTAACATAATCAGGTGCTTCCTGCAATAGATTTGTACCACTTCAGGCGTATGTTAATGAAATCAGCCGATAATGTATCAGTCATCAAAGGTAATCATAGAAAATATGAATCAAACTCAAAAAAAAACTAGAAATAAACAAATTCACAGAAGAAAATTTATCAGGCCTGATTACTTCCTAAGCTTTGATTTAAGTTTCTTAGCAAAAAGATAAAATGTGCATTGAAAGACTGCTGCCACTAGTCAAATCAAATGAAAAGGGGATGGGTTCACTGCCTTTCATTCAACAATGGATCCTCCTTTCAGACACTTTTCAAAATAAAATACCACAGGAAAAAGAATAACAAGGTTTTAGGACTACCCAGTCAGGAACTCTGAGAGTACCAATGGCGCCAGCGTTGGCTACGGCAGCAACGAGCTCGGGGCCTGAAATGTCTGGCCCAAGGGGGCCCTGGATGATTCCATACTCGAACCCTAGAATCCCTCTCCAACCCATTGCAAAATTGAGCAGATGGTGAAAGGCAAACCATCCGATGAATGAAGGTTAATATAGCTATGGTAGCTCACAGGCCGTAGCAGCACGTGATTGCCGACGTCATGGACGGGCGGCGCCGCCTGCTTTTTTCATGTAGAGTCGTGGTTATCCGGTAAGGGATTTTTGTCGGATATCAGACAGGTGCGAACAGAGGAGATTTTTCTGCGGCGAAAATAAATTTTTTTATAATTAAATATAAGTTTATATTGATATTTATTTACCGACGTATTGATTAAACGAGATTATTATATATTCGAATTATATACTTTATAATCTATCATTCAGTATTTCGAGAAAATAATAATGATATTATTAATTTAAATAAAATATTAATAAGCTAGATAATAGTAGAAAAAATATTTATGTGAATAAATATTTAGCACATAAAAAATTAACATACTCGTAAAAATTCCTTCATATAAAGGGAAATATAGTTAGAGTAAATTTGATAATGTTGTTAATTAGTCATATGCTCTGTACGAGAGAAGATATTTTAATAAATATTCATGAATTTAATTTAAAATATTAATTAAATATATCAATTACAATTCATTTCGTATATCAATTTATCACATGCTCTAAAAGGGAATTATAATTCATTTCACTAATTATCAATTAAATATTCAATTTGGATTTGAATCAAGGCAACTTAATTGGATTTTTTTTAATTTAAAATATTTTATATGTATAAATACATATTTTTGATGTGTGTTGTGGGCTAGATTATAATTTTTAGCTAACTAATTTGGGTAAGTCAAGTTGAATCCAAAATAAAAATTGAATTAACCTTTGAATAAACTTATTTCTTCAAAGAATATTCTATTAAGATTTTATTTTCTTATTTTTATTTATTTATTTTTTTGGTTCTCTTCCCTCCACCTCCTAACTTTCATGACCACCCTACTTTCTCTTTTAATTATTTTGTCCACTTTTTGGACTTGAAGGTCTCTCTCTTGCACTTGTCCTTCTTTAAATTGAATGAAATCCTTTTAATCCACTCACCTCTATATGAAAATCACTCAGATCATATCTCTTGTCCATCTATTTAGGCTCCCTACCTTCACTTTTGCTCCACCTAATGTTCATATTTCGCACTCTACCTTTTACTATGTTCCCATCAAAACTATATAACTTTTCCTAATTCTGGAGTTCACAAACTTTTTCTCCTTCCTAACCTAATATCTCAAAGCCTCCAGGTATCCCTTTTGATAATATAAAGTTTAAAGCAACCAACTCTTGAGCATGAATTAAAAGGACCTCCTCCAAGATAAATAATCAGATGCAAGTTCATTAATGTATGGAAGGCTAACTAGAAGAAGTTTTCTTTTTCATAAAATAATTATTAAATAGAACAAAATAGTGGCATTGATATTTGATCAAATGCATTATAAGAAAATTATTATATTGTGATGTCTTTCATTTTATTATGGTCACATATGAAAAACTTGAAGGTGTCTTTGGCACTCTACTCCATGATGAAAATTTCTTCATCTTTAATACTATTCATCTGTAAAATCAACTTTAATAAAATTTTCAAGGATAAGGATTTTAGCTTTCTTAGTTGAGAAAGAGTTTTCCCTATTCAAATATACCACACTACCTCATTAGAACAATGCAATATTTTGATAGCATGATAGCAGTGCATATCAATAAAAGTATTTATTAGTGCCATTGTAAATAATGGAGCACATATTATCTTTAGGCAACAAATTAAATTTAATGTAACAAGAGTCCTTAAATATATCATACAAGTGTCTTAGAATAAGGAGGATCTTTCATTTCTAATATGGTGAATCAACTTATTTTTTATGGCAATAGTAAAGCTTTAAATATTTTTTTTCATATGCAATTACAATTCTAAAATCCTTGCACCAAGCCAAGCCATAAGATCCTTGACACTACCAAGAAAGAAGGTTATTGTTTCAGGAAATCATTGAAATCCTTAAGTTTATGTTGGGCAATAGTGCACTAGGATTGAAGAGCACATCATAGTTTTCCAACACCAACCAAGCAATATTCATAGTGATGAAGGTATTAACAATAGATGACTTAAGAAGTTTCCTCTTGTTAGCACCAATAATAACACAAATGCAAGTTAAATAAAACTAGCAATCTTCGAGCATAGATACTTGTTCATGAATGAATTGAGAAGCCATAATAATGAGTTGAAATGATATAGGGAAAACACTTCATTTTATCCAAATTTTGGCTCTAACATAAATGTTGAAATTGTTATGACTACTTTCAGAAGGGAAAATGGATATGTTTCCAGGCATATGGCATAGGTTCTTGGTTAAAATTCATCTCCTACAAATATAGAATATCCAAATTGTGCTTACAATTAATCTTTTGCTTCCCCTAATTTGACCTTAGGTTAAGGATCCCTCATGTCCCATAATGCAATGCTTTGATGTTGTGTAAGGGATCAAAATATTTTTGAGGATTCTTTCTACCCACCTTTTATTTGTTAGGAGAAGCTTTGATTGATTGTATGAAGTTAGGGCTATGAAAAGAGGTATAATGAAATAATGAAACATATGTGACTTGACTTGTTGTGGGAGAGGGAGGTGGAGGAGGAGGAATTATCTGAGGTGAAGATGATTGATATTAAGGTGACAATAGTGCTAAAAGGGTAGAAATTTATTAAGATTCTTAATGGAGCAAGCTATCAAGGTAGATGTGTTAGTAATGAAATTGGATGAAGGATTTTCTTGAGAAGCGAAATTATTATCATTGGTGAAATAGGTCTGTGAATTTGGGTCTAGAGGAAACTATGGTTTACATGTTCTCAACTGTCTACTCAAGGATCAATTGGAACAAGCTCGGCTCTTGCTTTAACTCCTATTATGAGGTGGTTGGGGATTATGAAGGAGATTCACCACAAGACAAGTAGGGATGCCATGATTATATAAGTTATAAGTTTTCCATGTTGATGGTTGTCCATAATACAACACTTTCTATAAGAATTTGAGGCTTTTTAGGTTTAATAAGAATCAAATCTAGGAGGACAGATGATGATGTAATTTGGACACACATTCAAGTAAAGCTAAGGTGCATTTTGGTTGAGGCAAGGTTATTGGTTATAAAGGAAATTATAATTTTGTTGATCACTTTAGATAAGCACTCCTTATTCCAAAAAAAATAAGAGAAAATTAGAAAACTTAAGTCATAAGAGAATTTCAAAAAGTTCCTCCTCAACTAGGTGGAAGTCCTACTTCTATTTTTTAAATAAAAGGATCTATCATTTAAAATACAAGGGTCTCCAATCCACACCATGTCATAGTCTTCTTTACATGAGAATTTAAATAAAAATAAATCTATATTGGGAGTGAGTGAATCAATGTTACCTTTGAGCTTCCATTGACACTTAAGCGCTGTTAATAGAACACAAGGTCTTTTTATCAATAGTGTGGCCAACAAGAGATAACTCTCACTCTTTCTACCCACTATAAAGCTCCTCGTCGTTGAAGGTGATATCATCCCCTTCATTTACCATACATGAAATTAAAAAAATCCTTAGAATTTTATTTTGAACGCATAATTACTCATTTCTATTGGAGTGAGAGAGTAGACAATTAGATCAAATACTATTAACAATAGAGTTGGCAAGGCCAAAAGGGTTCATCTTTAGAATGAAAGATGACTAATCAGAAGTAGAAGAGGAAAGAGGTGAGAGAACTTTTAAAGTATGATGAACTAATATTCATGAGAGGCAAGAGATATGGGAGGGTGATATCTCAATTGAGGAAAGTTCAATAGAGATTGAGGTGTAGGGATGCAGTGACAAAAGGTATTTAGAAGCACCTAGGGTCAAAAGGAGAGGCCAAGATCAAGTAAAAGCTTATGAGAAAAGGGAAGAAAAACAACTCCTTAGAAGGGAAAAACACTAAAGAAGCACATAAAAATAACTTCTTATAAGAGGAAAATCTTAACAAACATTTTTATTTTATATTTTCAAAAACTATAACAATTATCACTATTTAATGATGAAATCCAAACACTTAAGTCATTCCCTACTTTGTTTAAAGAGATTGATTTCCAATTAGAATCTTTAGAGTACACTGAATTACATTTCTTATCTAATTCAATTGATTTAAATCTTATTTTATTTTTGGAAGAATTAATCTTGAAAAATAAAAAATATTTAAATTTATCATAAAAATATCTCAAATATTAAATAAAAAATAAAAAAGAGTACACTGAACACATCCTGTCACTGAACTACTATACACTTAAAAAGTACATCAGAACCCACTACCCAATTCTGGTATGAACGATTTGAACTCCCTCGTAGGGATGCTTTCAAAGGGGAAAGAACGGGCAAGCACCTATGGGTATCGGGATTGCTAGGTCACCCGGAGATTTGTCATGCCAGAAATCATATGCCACAAAGTGAGTAGGATTAAGGATGGATACCTCATGAGCAAAAAAATAAAAAATAAAAATAAAAAAAAAGTACATCGGATGCTCTGAAATATTGCAGAGAAGATGCAAATGGAAATGGGGACCGGGCACTATCTTTTGTAGCGATTTCCACTTTAGCCTACAAATGATTTAATCTAATCACAGTGCAATGAATGTGCTTTCTTTGGAATCATTGCAGTCTTGTGAATAAAGTAGACGGAATTTCCCGTAGATGCTGACAAAGCCTATAAATTTAGAATATCTTAGCGATTTTGTTGCTGAGATTGCAGGAGATATACAAATTGCATAATTGGAATATATTGCAGCCTTTTTTTTGCTAGCATACAAATGCTTTTTCGCGAGCCTTATAACAAATCATATGTGATTGTGGTAGATAGAGATGGTTGATTTTCATATATTTATCATGTTTTTTTTATTTCAACAGTTTTACTGGAAATCTAACATTGAGAATTTTATAGTCTGCGCAACTAACCTAAACTCGATGCAATTCAGGATGAGTTCGTTTGAATGTGAACTAGAGTTAAATTTTAAAAATAAATTATTTCGATTGTACTTTTTTAATAATAATAAGCCAAATACGATCCTGTTTATATTAGATAGTTAAGAAAATAGATTTGAAATAGTTTTTAATAGGCAAAATTTTTATATTAAATATAATTAAAATTTTAATTAACTAAATAAGCACGAAAAATAAAAAATTTTAAAATATACAGTCACCCGTTGAATGTGAGACTTATCGACGCCATTCATATCAACGCTCAATGACCAATTAAGCTAAATTTAAAAAAAAATTGACGCAGCTTCTATTTTTATATGAATTCATCCAAATCGAGAGATTGTTGAAAACATAACGAAATTCTTCACGATTTTCATGTTGACAAAAATGGTCATTCCAACCCGATAAACCTTTGCAAACGCTAGCAAAAAACTGCAGTGTGAAGTTAAAAATTTATCACAGTCTCAGAATTTTGCTCATATTGGACTCATCCGGTATCAAAATTAAGCGAACTTAGAATCATAATAAACGTAACAAAATTCAACATGACTTTCATGCTGAAAAAAATCAGGGATTCTAGCCCAGTACGCCGCAGTTTGTGACAAAATTTTCAACTCAACACCGCAATTTTTGCGAACGTTTGCCAAAACTGCGGCTTACCAGGATGGAATCGCAAATTTTTGTCAACATGAAAATTATGAGAAATTTTGTTATGTTTCTAACGATACCAAACTCACTTAATTTCGACACTGTATGAGTTCAATAGGGGCAAAATACTAAAACTACACCAATTTTTATTATTATTTAAATTTAGGTTTTAGCCTGCTGAATCTTAATCGACGACGTAAATGCCACAATAATATAAGTCACCCGTTCAATGAACGACTATACCTATTTTTAAATTTTTTATTTTTATGCTTATTTAACTAATTAAAATTTTAATTAAACTTAATATACAAATTTAGCCTTTTTAATAACAATTTATTTACTTAATAAGTGAAATAATCTTATTTCGATAAACAATGATAAATATATATAATTCATGATAGGTTCTTTATTGTGAATTTCATAAAAAAAATTTCGAATATAATTAAGTATTATGTAATTAAGATTTAATGCTGCCCCTCACAAGGCATTACTTATTCATGTTTCTTAGGCTCACAAGATCACATCAATGGTTCCGCTCATCCGCTGGAGAAAATATGTCGAGTCCGCGTAGCTTTATGCGGACCAATCCATGGACGAGACATCCGGATTTTCTCCGCTTTACCGATTAATCTGAAAGCAGATAACGGACGGCCACCCGACCCGGCCCGAAACGCCGATGGCGATAACGACGGCTAAATACATTTCCCGCCACCCGCCTGCAAGCGTCGCCAAAAAGCGAAAGAAACATTACAGCCTCGACATTCCTCAAGGATTTTTTCGCCTTAGCTCCTTGCTATCGATACGCCCTGACGCATAGCAAATCATAAATTGAGGTATTCTAGACTACATGAGGTATTTACATGCATTCCTTGAATGAATTTAGGGTTTACTCTTCTCGATATCGTGAAAGATTAGCTTTTTATATGTTATTTTGTATCATTTATCTCATCTTTGAGGGTGTAACATTTTGACCCTTTTTCTCTTTTTTTTTTGCCAACTCCATATGATTATGTTTAACATTGCATAGGAAGCAGATGGTAGTTTGGTGATTTCTGTGGTTTTAGTGCATCTGTACCTCAGTCTTTGAGGGTATGCACCATTTTGACCTTTTTTCCCATTTTGTTGCCAACCCCTTATGATTATGTTTAGAACATTGCAAAGGAAGCATTTGATGGCAGTTTGGGTGGTTTTGGGTGGGTATTGCATTCTCCTGCACTCTGAGGGTACGACCATTTTGATCTTTGCGCTTTTTTTCCAACCTTATGACATGATAGCAAGCATTCTGATAGCTGGATTTTGGGTGATTTTGCATTTGTCAATCTTTGAGAGTAAACCATTTTGACCCTTTTTCCCATTTTTTTTTGCCAACTACATGATTATGTTTAACATCAAAGGAAGCATTTGATGCGGGTGGTTTTGGTTTAGTGCATTAGACTGTGTACCTCTTGAGAGGTACATACCTCTTTTGATCTTTTTTAGCTTTTTCCGCCAACTCATGATTATGTATAGCATTATAATGGAAGAAGCGCTTGAGTGGTTTTGGGTGGGTATTTTGCATTTGTACCTGTACCTCTTTGAGGGTACCATTTTGACCCTTTTTTTCCCATTTTTTTTTGCCAACTACATATGATTATGTTTAACATCAGAAAAGAAAGCATTTGATGCGCTTGGGTGGTTTCTGGGTGGTTTAGTGCATGACTGTGTACCTCTTTGAGGGTAGGCACTTTTGATCTTTTTTTTTACGCTTTTCCGGCCAACTCCTTATGATTATGTATAGCATTATAATGGAAGCATTTGATTTGGGTGATTTTGGGTATTTTGCATTTGTTGTACCTCTTTGGAGGGTATGCACCATTTTGACCCTTTTTCCCATTTTTTTGCCCTACATATGATTATGTTTAGAATATTGCAAAGGAAGCATTTGATGGGCTTTGGATTTTGTAGTGCAGACTGGTACCTCTTTGAGGGGAACCTCTTTGACCCTTTTTTTAGTTTTTTTTCAACTCCTGATTATGTTTAGAACATTGAAAGGAAGCATTTGATGTCGGTTTGTGGATTTGGGTGATTTGTAAATCCTTTGAGGTCTGACCATTTTGACCCTTTTTCCCATTTTTTTGCCAACTACATATGATTATAGAACATCAAAAGCATTTGATGGCGGTTGGGTATTTTTGGGTTTAGTGCAGACTCGTGTACCTCTTTGAGGGTACTTTTGATCTTTTTTTTTTACAATTTTTCCGCCAACTCCTTATGATTATGTATAGAGCATTATAATGGAAGCATTTGATGGCGGTGGTTTTTGGGTGGTTTTCAGACTGTACCTCTTTGGAGGGTGCACCATTTTGACCCTTTTTCCCATTTTTTTTGCCAACCATATGATTATGTTTAAACATTGAAGGAAGCATTTGATGGCGCTTTGATGGTTTCGGGTGGTTTAGTGTATCAATTCAATGTACCTCTTTGAGGGTGCACCTCTTTTGACATTTTTTACAATTTTTCCGCCAACTCCTTATGATTATGTATAATTATATAAGCATGATGTTTGTGTGATTTTGGTATTTTGCATCATCTATACCTCTTTGGAGAACCATTTTGACCTTTTTTCCCATTTTTTTTGCCAACTACATATGATTATGTTTAGAACATAGAGAAGCATTTGATGGCAATTTGATTGGTGGTTTAGTGCATCTATGTACCTCTTTGAGGGTACACCTCTTTGACCCTTTTTTGCGCTTTTTTTCCAACTCCTGATTATGTTTAGAACATTAAAGGAAGAATTTGATGTCGGTTTGTGGTTTTGGGTGGGTATTTTAGATATTGTGTACCTCTTTGAGGGTCTGCATTTTTGACCTTTTTTCCCATTTTTTTTGCCAACTATATGATTATGTTTAGAAACAGAAAGGAAGCATTTGGTTGGTTTAGTGCATCTGCACTGTGTACCTCTTTGAGGGTACAGATCTTGACCTTTTTTTTTTTTTTTCCAACTCCTTATGATTATGTATGAGCATTATAATGGAAGCATTTGATGGCTGGGTTTTGGGTGGGTATTTTGCATCAGATCTCATTACCTCTTTGAGGGTACCATTTTGACCCTTTTTTTTTTTTTTTTTTGCCAACTATATGATTATGTTTAGAACATTGCAAAGGAAGCATTTGATGGCAATTGGGTGGTTTAGTGCATCTGTGTTACCTCTTTGGAGTATTGCACCTCTTTGACCCTTTTGCAGTTTTTTTCCAACTCCTGATTATGTTTAACATGAAAGGAAGCATTTGATATCATTTTGTGTGGTTTTGGGTGGGTATTTTGCATTTGTTGTACCTCTTTGAGGGTAGACCATTTTGACCCTTTTTCCCATTTTTTTTGCCAACTTCATATGATTATGTTTAGAACATTGAAAGGAAAATTTGATGATTTGGGTGTTTAGGTGGTATAGTGACTGCATCATTCTTGAGGGTACATACCTCTTTGATCTTTTTTTAGTTTTTCCCCAACCTTATGATTATGTATACATTATAATGGAAGCATTTGATGGCTTGGGTGGTTTTGGTGGGTATTTTGCATTTGTTCTATGTACCTCTTTGAGGTGCACCATTTTGACCATTTTACTTGTCTTTTTGAAGTTAACCATGTCTGGGAAAATGATAACTTCGAGGTGCAGGCCTACCACTGTGAGAAATGTGTTCGATAATATTACAGCACGCTTTACTGATGAAGCCACTGACATTTTAAAGAAGCTTCATCTCCATCAATTCATTAGACTCCACGGCATCAAGCAAGACTTGCCATTACATCGATCTGTCTTCGACATAAAAAAGCAAGCTTTCGCTGGGCGCGACATTCCTTTCACCCCGATGAAGTTGCATTGATGATAGGGATGCCAAACGAGGGGAGAAGGTTGTATGGCGTAAATCTCCGTTGTTCGCCTCATCTGACTACAAGAGCCTTGAGAATTGGATGGCTCGTGTGCAAAGATTTTGGCTTGTATATACGTTTTCTGCTGTCAAATCTATTTTTTGTATATCACAATTACAGGGTGGCATCAGAATTGATTGCTTACGTCGATGATAGATAGATTTGTCGAGTACAAGGATGCCATTTGGGACTTCTAGTCTCCCAATTTGATGTTATTGCATCAAAGATCTGCAGAGGGCGGCTACATGAGTGGATTTGTCACTCTTCCGATGGTATGTTTTATATCTCCATTAATGTGAAATATAATGTCTTGAAGTTTATAATATATTCATTGTAGATATGGGCTAACACATAAGCATCATAAGCCCATTATCCGAACCCGCAAAGCCAATGTATGCGATGGCTAAAATAGAGTTCCCAAAAAATGCTTTCACGGAGGGTGACATATAATAATATCACTTAGTTCAAATAAGAATGTATCCATTTATGTTGTATGTCTTCAAATTTTTTATCCTTTTACCACATGCCTTTCATTCGAGGACTTATTGGAAGACGAGAATTCTCCTTCATTGAGTCCTCAACACAATCTGACATGGAACCCAGTAGTCCAGTCCAAGTCCCCCCACTCTCCTATAAGTCTCCTCGATATTCTCCCTGTCTAGCACGCCTCCCCCCACAGCAGACGTGGAGAGGATGTTCTGGTTTGAAGGACTGAGAGAGATCGCCTTTCCATGACAAACCGAGAGGTTGGATGGGATTGATTTGTGGGTTCTCATCGAGGATGTTCATCCAGACTCCCACCCCAAATGGGAGGTTCCACCGGGGTCACACAGGAGAAACTCCGGAGCTTCCCAGGAGCTGTGGATGGTACCCACTGGGAGACTACCACGTGTACAGGGAGGGTGCAGAGGAAGCTCTTGTGGAGGCTACAAGAGATTCCATCTGGAGTTGGATACTTCAAAGGGGAAGCCCGCTGGAATGACCAGAGAAGTTCTTATGGAGGCCACCACTACACATGACGATGCTCAAACAATTGGCGATGAGCGTGGTTAAAGCTCGAGATAAGAAAGAGGAAAATTGTTACTTCCTTTCACACACACTTACAGGAAGTCTCGAGCAAGAACAAATGATGTGGTGGCCTCCACGCAAGCTGCAGAGCCGGCAAAAGAGGTATTAAGATACTTTCCTTTAAATTTGAAATAATAGAAATAGTCTTTAACTAAGTTTTGTATAGCAGATGATGCAATAAAGGTCGATGACCCATACTTGTGTGAGGAGCATCAAGGTATTAAGTTACTTTTAAATTGGAAATAATAGAAATAGTCTTTCACTAAATTTTGTATAGGTTAGCAAGAGATGCAATAAAGATGACCCACAGTATCGGTGGAGGAGCATCAATGAGGTATTAAGTTACTTTCTTTTAAATTAGAAATAATAGAAATAGTCTTTCACTAAATTTTGGTATAGGTTATACGTGATGATGCAATAAAGGTCGATGACCCACAGTCTTGTTGTGGTGGAGGAGCATCGGAGGTATTAATAATCATCTCGATCCAAAGTCATATTTAGCCTTCCATCACTAAATTGTTTTATAGCAAAGATGAGCCAATAGAGGTCGATGACCCATGACCCATTATCGTGTGGAGGAGCACGGAGGTATGCATCATATCGAGATCGAGGATTTATTCATAGTGAATGTATCTCTTCATCGCTAGCTTTTGTCATCAATTTCATTGCGTGCATCGAGGCACTTCATGTTGTCGAAGTTCTCATCCGTTTTGCATGCGCTCTCGATCTTATTGACACATCGTGCTCCGGTTCAAGGACAAGTCCTCCTGTCGTCCTTCACATAAAATAACCTCTCGGGATCACTTTAAAATATTTATTAATCGAGGGTGATACAAGATTCGCTAGGGAATATCATTATTGCAGGCGATCGATGAGTTGTTGATGGATCAATATCTCTCGATGCACACATTGATGCCTTCGCCTTCCTACAGAGAAATGCTCACCGCCCGGATCAGTATGAACCATATTTGTACATTTCATGCTTGCATTGGGTATGTTACCCCGCATGAATGTTGATTACGATTCCGCTCTTGTTTGCTTAGATGAAAGCGTAATGTGTAATTGTTCTCTCTTTCTCAGAGATTATGCGTGCACGGCTGAAGATGGAAAGCAAGATGTTCATCCAAAGATATCAAAAGGTGCTGTGGCGAAGTTAATCTTAATGCCTTATATAATCGACTGGACACTCTTGGTTGGACATATTAAATCAGAGGCCTGATATTTTTATGACTCATTGCCCAAACCAACCCATAAGAGCATTCTTCCTGAGATTGTAAGAATTATTTTCAAATCTAGTTCATCTTAACCTTTTTTTCCCTAATCCAACTTATTGAAATTTTTCTATTTAGATCAAATTACTTGTTGAAGATGCTTGTGCTTTTGCGACCCAAGGAAATGGCCAATCGACATAGTGAGTGGGATACCGTCCAAGAAAAGTGTCAAGGGAATGTTTGTCTGCAAATACATGGAAGCGAATCAACAAACCTCCAAAATGGGTAGAAAGATTGGCCAAAGATAATGAATATATTTAGAGGTTCGCTTTATATTTTGTTTGAGACTTAAAATCCAAGTGAGAACAATATTATTTTGTCTGATATAGGATTTTGTTTACATCCGTTAGGTGGCTTTGAAGACTGAGCTTTTTTTTTTTGAGGTGCATAGACACGGATGATATTTTACCGCTTTGTTTAACTTCTCCTCTCTCATCTCATATAGTTGAAGTGCACTGGATGATATTTTATTCTCGCTTTGAAGACTCAACCAAGTGCATGATCTCATGAAGCTCCCAAAGCTAATTCCAATAAAGATTGATTTCCGCATATAAAGTGATTCTCGCATTGTATATTTTCCCGCTATGGACCATTTCCATGTCATAAATAGTGATTCTGTATATTTTCACATATGATACGGATCTAGTTGTATTTGATAGTGATGATTGATAATTCCTGTGTTCCCTATGAGATGGATCTATAAAAATAACTTTTCAAAATAAATGTTTAGGTTTCACTATGAAATGGCTCATTGTTTGTTTTATGACCTATATATATCTTTAGTTGATTGCGTGTAGTTATATTGATGATTTAATGGGTGGTGTATATATATTTTTATATTTCACGAGGTAAATGTTGATTAGTAATTCTATTTTAGATGATATTTGCTTTGCTGTCATACTTTTTCTCACTTTGAACATACTTATGAGCTCAATTTATGCTTTGTCAATTTAGAGGCTTAATATTATCTGACTAGTAATTGTTTATAATAGATTATAATATATCCTCTGAAAAATCAAAAAATGTAATTCTTCAAGAGGTACAGTACAGATGCAAAACCATAAACCACCCAAACTACCATCAATTCTGTAATGTTCTAATCATAATAATAAGAGTTGGCAAAAAAAAAGGAAAAAAGGGTCAAAATGGTAGTACCTCCAAAGAGGTACTGTGGTGTAAGCACTAAACCAAAATCACCCAAATAATCAAATGCTTCATTTGCAATGTTCTAAACATAATCAAGGAGTTGCAAAAAAAAATGAAAAAGGGTAAAATGGTCATTCTCCAAAGAGGTACAGTACGATGCACTAAACCACCAATCACCAAACCGACATCAAATGCTTCCTTTGTATGTTAAACATAATCATAAGGAGTTGGAAAATAAAAAAAGGGTCAAAGAGGTCCACTCCAAAGAGGTACATGTGGAAAATGAACTAAACCACCCAGAACCACCCAAATCACATCAAATGCTTCCTTTATCTAAACATAATCATGAGCAAAAAAAAAAAAAATCAAAATGGTCCAGCTCCAAAGAGGTACTGAGGATGATAAACTAAACCAAAACCCAAATGCCATCAAATGCTTCCTATGCAATGTTCTAAACATAATCATAAGGAGTTGGCAAAAAAATGGAAAAAGGGTCAAAATGACCAGAATTCTCCAAAGAGGTACACAGTGGTATGCACTAAACCACCCCTAATCACCCAAGTCGACATCAAATGATTCCTATGCAATGTCCTAAACAATCATAAGGAGTTGGCAAAAAAATGGAAAAAAGGGTCAAAATGGTATATACCTCCAAAGAGGTACACAGGGTACAGATGAACTAAACCACCCAAAATCATCCAAAATGCCATCAAATTCTCAATGTTCTAAACATAATCATAGAGTTGGCAAAAAAATGGGAAAAAAGGGTCAAAAATGGTCTGTACCCTCCAAAGAGGTACACAGGTACAAATGCACTAAACCACCCCTAATCACCCAAGCGACATCAAATGATTCCTATGCAATGTCTAAACATAATCATAAGGAGTTGGCAAAAAAAAAGGGAAAAAATGGTCAGACCCTCCAAAGAGGTAACAGTGAATATGAACTAAACCACCCAAAACCACCCAAATGCCATCAAATACTTCTTATGTTCTAAACATAATCATATGGAGTTGACAAAAAAAAATGAAAAAAGGGTCAAAAATGATCTGTACCCTCCAAAGAGGTACACAGGGTACAGATGCACTAAACCACCCAGAAATCACCCAAAATGCCATCAAATGCTTCCTATGCAATGTTCTAAACATAATCATAAGGAGTTGGCAAAAAATGGGGGGTCAAAATGGTCCAGACTCCAAAGAGGTACTGAATGAACTAAAACCACCCGAAACCACCCAAAATGCCATCAAATGCTTCCTTTAATGTTCTAAACATAATCATATGGAAAAAAAAAAAATGAAAAAGGGTCAAAATAGTCAGACTCCAAAGAGGTACACGTGGTACGATGCACTAAACCACCCAATCACCCAAAATGCCATCAAATGCTTCCTATGCAATGTTCTAAACATAATCATGGAGTTAAAAAAAAAAGGAAAAAGGGTCAAAATGGTCAGTACCCTCCAAAGAGGTACAGTATGATGCACTAAACCACCCGAAATCATTAAACGACATCAAATGCTTCCCATGCAATGTCTAAACATAATCATAAGGAGTTGGCAAAAAAATGGTGAAAAAATACCTCTCCAAAGAGGTACAGTGAATGACTAAAGCACCCCTAATCACCAAGTGACATCAAATGCTTCCATACAGAAAAATAATCATAAGGAAAAAAAGAAAAAAAGGTCAAAATGGTCTACCTCCAAAGAGGTACACAGATGATGCACTAAACACCCGGAAACCACCCAAAATGCCATCAACCTTCCATGATGTTCTAAACATAATAAGGAGTTGGCAAAAAAAATGGGAAAAAAGGGTCAAAATATTTTATATCTCCAAAGAGGTACAAGGTACAGATGCAAAACCACCGAAATCACCCTAAAATGCCATCAAATGCTTCCATTATAATGCCCTAAACATAATCATAAGGAGTTGGCAATAAAAAACTGGTAAACAAAAGGCAAAATTGATCTATTATTGGTACATATTTATTGATACTGTCCAATGATTACAATTTCCACAGCAAGGGATTAACTCATTCACTATGCTTAAAGAGCTACAAACACACGTGTCAAAATCTCCTATTATCAGAACCAACCAAAACTGGATAATGTCATGTATCAAAATGTTTTCCGAGATAATATCCATCATCTCGAGTGTATGACATTCATTGTGGAGCTAGTTAAATTCGCATGTAGAATATCATTAGTTGATACATTCTTACAAAGATCGATATATGATATTATGTGCATACCTCTAAAAAACACTTTGGCATAGCAGAGAAAGGTGATGCAACTTGTGAGGAAGCACCTTCAGCCACGCTATCGACCTAGTTTGGTTTAACCAAAAAAAAAGTAGAAGGGTTTGAAGATTAACGCAATATTTAAAATACCAAAAATAATACGCAGTAGAAAATTACTCTTGGTTTTTTGGATATTTCCCAATATCCCTTAAGCCTTGAGTTGGAAACACACTTTGACGCTTAACGGATCTTTTAAGATGTCTTTTCCTTATCCGTGGTTAACTTCTTCTTCCTAACCGCTTTGTCGGTTGGAGAATTCTTATTATAGAGTCACATCATCATATAGTTTTTCTAGGGATCCAAGCATATAGTCCTCAGCTCTCTTATTGCCCTGTGCTCTGACGCTTATTTGATATGCATATCGACTTATGTGGTTCAAAAATATTTCCATCTATGTTTGCCACATCTCTTAATTTTACGTATGCACTATCATTATAAATATCCCTCTTTGCTCTAGACCATCGCATCAAGATACTTGTAATGCGACAACATCTTCTTAACTAAGAACTCTACAATGGGCACAAAGTAATCCCATCATCTCAAATTTTTTTGCAACTACAAGTCACTGGGTAGTCTATCGAAATACCACCATGTTTTGGATGCATTTTTATTCTCTAAGTTTCTTACCAAATACTCCATGGTGCTGTCATCTGACTTAATAACTGATAGACCCCCAACCCCATGCAAAAATTCCTCTTCAAACATAGTGTAAACCTTTCTTGTATAAAACATAGCAGCTTGTTTTAGAATTGATGGTCTTAACAATGAATCGATGACTAGACACTTGAAGTCTTTCATGTTCATTCAAGCCATGTCTCCATAACCTTTTCCAACCCCAAGAAACAATCTGAGAACTTGTTGGTTTAGATATTCCATGGCATACATTGTTCGTGGACTCACTACGCGTTGACAAGATGCCCATGCGAATGAGTCATCACGAATGGACACTTTGGATCTAATCTTATAAAGCTCGACAACCAAGCATGATCATGCAAATTGCCTTCTTCTAGCATGGCATACCAAGCCTCTTTAAACTCTTCCTCCGAGTCACACTTACTCATGCATTTATAAAATAGCCTTGTACTATCTTATTTATTGAAGCAATGAACCTTGGAAGGAGCTTTGAAATGACATTGGCACAACCTATGATGACACGACAATACAATTTCAATGGCTCGCCATATGATCTTGATCGAATATTGTTATAGGATGTCATATTCATCAACCAAAAGAAAAGTTTAGAATAGCCATGAGAATGACTCAATTGTCTCTTCGATAAAAGGCTACTCCAAATAATACATTTTTTGCCGATGATTCACTCCAACAAGAGGGGCACAAACGAGATTATATTTATTGAGTCGATAGCTTGTATCAAAAATTATCACATCCCCAAAACAATCATATTTCTATGACATGCCATTACAAAAAAATACTTACTAAGCAATCCGACTCATCAACTTGCACATCCCATGCAAACATCCCATCCATGACTCTCCTTAAACAATCAGTATT
Source organism: Cymbidium sinense (assembly GCA_021442155.1). Taxonomy (NCBI): domain Eukaryota; kingdom Viridiplantae; phylum Streptophyta; class Magnoliopsida; order Asparagales; family Orchidaceae; genus Cymbidium; species Cymbidium sinense. The sequence goes on along the minus strand of CM038218.1, from coordinate 17,860,970 downwards.
AATGCATTACCATCACCATTTCAATCCTCGATCTTTTCTCTTTCTGAATAAAATTGAAAGCATCTCTTTTGGTGAACCCGATATTCTCTACGCCAACTTCCTCAGTTAGATAGTTGAATGTATCGCTCTAATACTGCCATTGTCTTCAACAACGCCTTTTCATCGCTAATGCATCTGTGATCTCGAGAAGATGTAGTTGCTCGCAAAGAATGATTATGACTTTCTCAGTATGTTTTTAATCGCCCAATTCCCTCAAATCAACAGAGAATCTAATCATGGTTTGGACATCCATTCTTGTATCAACGAATTTTGTCAAGTATTTAGAGACTTCTTCCACCAAAGCACATAGAAAATCTTTTGATTTCAATTTCTTTGAGCCAATATAGTATGGTCCTTCCGAACACTGAAGCCAATTTGATGTGCATAGTCACAGTACAGTGCATATGCCTCCGTTTCATTCTGAATGCAAGGAGTTTCTCCAAATATGGTCATGAACAGAGCAGGAAGATATAAAATATATTAGAAAATATGGATGAAAATACCCACCTAAACCACTCGCCATCAAATGCTTCTTTGTAATGCCTAAACATAATCATAAAGAGTTGGCAAAAAAAAATGGTAAAAAAGGGTCAAAAGGTCAGACTCCAAAGAGGTACACAGTACAAATGCACTAAACCACCCAAACTACCAACCGCCATCAAATGCTTTGCTGCCTAAACATAATCATAAGGAGTTGGCAAAAAAAATGGAAAAGAAGATCAAAGGGTCTGACTCCAAAGAGGTACACAGAATGATGCACTAAACCACCAAAACTACTAAACCGCCATCAAATGCTTCCATTATAATGTTCTAAATATAATCTAAGGAGTTGGCAAAAAAAAAAATCTAGAAAAAGGGTAAAAATGGTCACCTCCAAAGAGGTACACAGGTACAAATGCACTAAACCAAGAACCACCCACCGCCATCAAATGCTTCCTGCCCTAAACATAATCATAAGGAGTTGGCAAAAAAATGGTAAAAAGGGTCAAAAGGTCTACCCTCCAAAGAGGTACAGGTACGATGCACTAAACCAAACCACCCAAATCGCCATCAAATGCTTCCTTTCCAAATGCTAAACATAATCATAAGGAGTTGGCAAAAAACGGAAAAGATCAAAATGGTCCAGATTCCAAAGAGGTACAGGGGTACGATGCACTAAACCACCCAAAAAACCACCCGCCATCAAATGCTTCCTTTGCAATGCCTAAACATAATCATAAGGAGTTGGCAAAAAATGGTAAAAAATGGTCCAGACCTCTCCAAAGAGACAGAGGTGATGCACTAAACCACCCAGAACCACCCAAACGCCATCAAATGCTTCCTTTGAATGTTCTAAACATAATCAAGGAGTTGGCAAAAAACTTAAAAAGAGTAAAATGGTCTCAGATCCTCCAAAGAGGTACGTACATGCACTAAACCACCCGAATCAAACCGCCATCAAATGCTTCCTTGCAATGTTCTAAACATAATCATAAGGAGTTAAAAAAACCTGAAAAAGGGTAAAAATGGTATTCCTCCAAAGAGGTAGAAGTGGTAGATGCACTAAACCACCCAAATCACCAACCGACATCAAATGCTTCCTTTGCAATGTTCTAAACATAATGTAAGGAGTTGGAAAAAAAAAAAAAAGGGTCAAAGAGGTGCCCTCCAAAGAGGTACTGGGCACTAAAAACTAAACCACCCAAACCGTATCAAATGCTTCCTTGCAATGTTCTAAACATAATCGAGTAAAGTTGGAAAAAGAAAAATATCAAAAGAGGTATGCTCCAAAGAGGTACAGTGGAAATGCATAAAAACCACTAAAACCACAAGCCATCATCAAATGCTTCATATGCAAGCTAAACATAATCATGAGTTGGCCAAAAAAAATGGGAAAAAGGGTCAAAATGACCAGAATTCTCCAAAGAGGTACAGAGTGTGATGCACTAAACCACCAAACCACCCAAAATGTTATCAAATGCTTCCAATGTAATGTTCTAAACATAATCATAAGAAGGTGGCAAAAAATGGGAAAAAAGGTAAAAAATGACCAGACTCAAAAGAGTATAATGCAGATGCAAAATAACACTCAAAATTAAATATTCGATAAAAAATATCCAAATTACTAATTGGAAGAATGAACATATTCTTTCGGATACAAGAATATCACTAATAAACCAGAAAAAAATGAAGAAGATGGATTTGTATTTAATACATCCCCTTAAAATGGTTATTTTCTCAACGTCCATCTTCAGTTTTGTAAAAGGAAAGATTATCTCACTCGTTTGCGGAAAACTAACTGAACTAAATGCATATATTTTTTTAAATTCTCCGCGTTTTAACGATCTTAGCGGCGGGAAAATGAAATAGCCGTTAATACCCATCGACGAAGGAAGGCTGGAAAGCCCTCGTTATCGCGACCCAGAAAACGGGAAAATATCGGAGATAATGTCCATGGATTAGTGCGACGAAAGTTTCCGCGACTCGTAATATTTTCCATCCGACACACATCGGTTAAAAGTTCTAAGCAAACAAAGCGTAAGCAATAAATATTGTAGAACGCGATTTTTTTATACAAAAGACGTAATGTAAATTAAAACTGAAGTTACACCAACGTATGCATTACATTTTCGGGATTAGATTTGTAAGTCTTAAATTTAAGATTTTACATATACGATATATATATATATATATATATATATATATATATATATATATATATATATATATATATATATATATATATATATATATATATATATATATATATATGAATTTACGATTAATTTTTCCACAAAAAAAAAAAAATTACACCAACGTGGAACAATAAGCCGTTGACGCGTCAAAGATAGCAGGGAGGAGATACTTCCTGCCACGGACCCCATTGGCGTTGTAGCTGGCACTGGTGGCAGGGTCCACCATGAGCTCGCCGGCGTAACCCGGGTACGCTCCCCTGCCGTAGACTCCCGGGCACGCCGTCGCCGCCTCTAGCGGCGCCGTCTTCGGCCCCATGAAGAAACCGCCGCCGAACGGATTCGTCACGGCACCGGCGATCATGCTCGCTAGATTCATCACCATACCGTCAACCCCGATATCGCCGTTGGGAGCCACAAGCGGCGGGCCTGCGGGCCGTAAACTGGCTGGTGGAAGGGCCACGCGCATTGGCCCGGGCACTGGACCGCCGAGTTGCCCACCCATATGTAAGCGAGCCGGCTGGCCTTGGACAGGGGAGATGACCCATGGGAACCGCAGCGGCTCATGCAGAATCCTTCCACCACCACATCATCCGCGGTCAGCACCACGCTTAACGCCCGCCGCGCCGGGCCTCTCACCGCAAGGGCTGCAATATCCGAGTTCTTCAGAGATTTACCTAAGGAGTAGTTCTCATCGAGGATCTGTTTACCGAGGGTGAGCTGAGGCGGCGACAATTTTGACTCGACGTAGTACTTCTCAGCCATCTTCCATCACGAGTACACGGAGGGCTTCACCTCGCCGCCAGCTGAGAGGGAGGAGACAAAGTCGGATAGGATGGTGCGCTGGGATGTGGTGAACTTACACCAGAGGAGGTTGATGGAGATGGGGCCAGAGAGGAGTGCGCCTTTGTGGTGGGTGAGAGGCTGCTTTTCCTCCACCTCAGTAAGCTTACGGGAAGCTAGGCAGGAACCGAAGAGAAGCTGCGAGGACATGAAGAGGAAGCAGAGAAATGAGCAGTGCTTTGAAGTAGCCATTGGAATCGAATATCGAAAACTTAAAAGCAAAGAGGAGAGATGAAGAGAGATGTGAATATTTTGTTGAGGTGAGAAGAGTGAGAGAAGTCTCGTGTTTATATAGTGAACCAAAGCTGTTGCGTGATGAGGGGACGGAAACGACGAAGGGAGGCAAGAGAAAGGAAATAATTGATGAAAGAGAGGCGGTACGAAGCTTTCACGTGTGAGCAAACTAGCTGGGGGAAGAATGGGCCGGGAAGAGGGTATCGAGCTAGCTGGATTGCTAAGGTGATAAAGAAATGGGTATGCTGTATGAGAATTAAAAGGTGTCCTAAGAGGCATTGTTGGCGCCGCAGGTTAAGTTATGGGAGCATGTGGTGAACAGTCATGGATGAGGCGGCAAGGCATGGCTGGCCCTTGCTACGGCGCCTCTGTCGGAGAGCAATGAAGCTGGGCAGGGTCATCTCTTATCCAGCATTACCGACAACCCACGAAACTATTTCTGATAGTCGTTTTGATTTGATTATATTTGTTATTGGTTGCCCATACGGTCTTCCCCCAACCAAAGCTGACAAAACTATACATTGCATTTGCGTTTTTTATAATATATATATATATATATATTTATATATATAATATATATATATATTAAAGTTGAGTGATTAGATAAATTATTAGTATAGCTCTGGATAAGAATAATATTTTTCCTTGATCATTCCGAGTGGAATGCTTTAGTTTGGTTATCATGATTTGTACAGCCATTTTTTTAAATTGAGCACGATTAAAATACGAATTAACTAATTTAGTATCAATAAAAAAAAATTTAAGAATAGGTATATTCATTAATTGGTAACGGCCACGCGTCGTTCGGCGTGGCGTGGCGTTGAAAGAGTGGCGGTATCGATGGGCGTGACTTCTCAATGCGAAGCCGTCGCCCTTAGTGGGCGCGGCTTCAGGCTACGAGCCGGTCACATTAATTGGGTGACCGGCTATATCTTTAGAGGCGTCGGTCCCGTCGACCTATGTCTCGGTTTTGCTCGATTCCTCCCCAAATTGCTCTCCGCTCGTAGGAACTCCGAGAACTCGACGGTCCTCCCCCCCCTTGAAACTTCGCCGGCCGTGCCGTTGACGCTGCATTGCGGCGTCTTGTCCGATATTCGATAGAAACTTTTAGTTTTCCATTCACTTTGGCGACGTTTACTTCCTCTCTCATTTACCGGTAGTTGGAAGTCAACTTTAGCTTTTGGCGGCGATTCTTGCGGCTCCATTTGGTTGAGAAAATTCCCTTTGGATTCTACATTTTTTAGCGCACATCCACTGGTTCTTCATTAAACCACGAAATCATTTTATTTATCAATTTATTTAGGTGTTAAGTAGCCAAAAGTAGTATTAATTTGGGTGTAAGCAATATAAAATTCTCATTATTCATATAACTTGTTTTGCAAGATGAATAGAGAATTTGTTTATTGATTCTTTTCTATGGAGGCGGCGAGTATCGATTGATTCGGTCAAGTTATGTGGGAGGTGAAATCGTCGGTTAAGGTTGCGTCCGGCACATAGTGGAATTGAAGCAACGAATTATGAGAAGCTTGCACATTGATCGGGGCCACCTTGTCACTCTAATGTTATCCGATGGGTAGCGGTTATAGCGTCTGTCATATCGGCGATGGCGTTCGCAAGTTACACTTGTGAAGCTTCCGTCGGATGTTGGCGTTGTATGTCGAAGTGGAAGATGTTAATATTGCATCCACATCGGTGATCCTAGTAAGGTCGGTAGATATACCGCACACATACACGATTTCATCGACAAGAACATCCAGGGATACAACGACTCGATGAGTTTATTCGTAGTATATCGCCATAATTTATCGATTATACTTGTAACATTTAATATGATATTAGTTCTTTGAACTTATAAGTTATGTGGCGGATGATCTTTGTCACCGTTGGATGAACCGTATGTGCTGAGAGTCTTTGTAGTTGGAGATGAGTATCGGTATGAGTAGTGGCTCAAGTAGTGAGAGTCGATCGTATTAGTGATGATGGTTGGTCGGGTTAAAAGCCACTATACTTGAGAATATACAACCATAATCGTTGAGAAATCACTCATTTATGATATTGCGATGAAGTCAAATGTTGTCCACAAGCAGTATGTCCGGATGTAAAACTACGAGCGGTGGACAACGATGTTTACTTTGACGGCTGGCCAGCGCCCTAAATGATGAAATTGAAATTCCAAATGACATTCGAAGGTATGTGTTTTAGTAATGAGTATGCAATTTCTTGTTATTGGGTGGTCCATAGTAAATAATGTTCAATTCGAGCAGTTACCTCTAACGGAAGAACTACACGGTTGTATGTGCGGCGCGATAGTCCAGGCCTAATTGGCGTTTACATTGTAGCGGCGGGAGCGATTAGGGGTGCTTGGAGAATATCAAAGTTGGTGAAAATCATAGATATGTCAATGCGATAAGTTCATCCGGTCATCGACGGTGTAGTTCAAATTTCATAGCATACTACATCAAACGTGATCGCACCGCATTTGAAAAGGTAAGCGTAACACATTCTGCAAAATCTAAGTACACAAGGAATAAAGGTGGCGATCTCGAAAAAAAAAAATTCACTTACGATGGGTGGCTGATCGATGCGCGTAGAGGAACATCTTAGGATGAACCTCAAAAGGTGCTAATGGTGGGGTGGCCTCCTAGCAGACTCGTCATGACGTCCCATTTGGCGGGTGGTGCTCCTCTGCCATCGTACCTATCAGAAAATTAGAAGATTATGATTTACAATCAAGCTACATCAAATTATGAAATAACGGATCAAACTAAATAAAAGTGGGAAATAAATCTTAAGACAAACCTTACATTCTTATCACATATAATGAGTGGCAAATCCACATAGACAAATGCTTTTTTTGAAGAATAACTTGGCTACATGAGAAGCCTAAACAATCTTATAAATTATAAATAAATTATAAATAAAAATTTACTACTTAGTTAAAAAAGGATTACTACATATTTATTTTGAAATAAAAACTTCTTTATGATTTATATATTAAAGGCATGTCAGAATAAAAATAAATTCAAGCTCCCAACTCAATATATAATCTTGAGTGAAGTTCAAATCCAAACTACTTAAAACTAATCAAGCTAAGCTTGGCTATATTTACAATTTTATCCTACAATAATTATTTTCTAAATTCACTCAAATATCAAGATTCACAACAAAATTGTCATTCATGATGAATTGCTTGAATTGAGAAAGAAAATAACTCTCAAGACAACAATGCATACATAGAAGTTTAGTTAAATTGAAAGATGAAAGGCTCTCCAAAATGCCAATCTAAAATAAGTGCAACGGGATAACTTTCATGCCCTCACACAAGCAAAGAGGCCTTCCAAAATTGTAGTAATGAAGCCATCATTCTTATTTTCAACCCATGCCACTGCTATATGACCAACTAATGTAGGGTCATCCACACAAATCTTTAATATCATTTCCATAGACAAAATACCTAAAATCTTGAAAACTCACATGCACATAAATAAAAGCAAGTATTAGCTAAATTTATGAGTATCACTTAACTCAATATATATAAAGTCAGTATCACTTAATTTTTATGATTACTATTTATCATCTAAATATTGAATAATTAATGAACATCAATGTGAAATAATATTAAACACCATGTAGTAGCGTATCCTACTAAGCACAACTAGACTAAAGAAAGATTGAGGATAAGCATTGCTCCACGCAAAAGTTTGTCACATAAGAATTTACTGAAAATAACTATAAGTTAATGATCTTCATAGTTGTCTTTAAGATGACTGACTAATCCACGCTATATCAAATCACATAAGCTTGCTATGTGTTGAGATCTTTAACATGTTCTCTCTTCATTTGATTTTATTCAAAGTTTATTACATCATTATAGTTAGTGTGCAGATCGAGTGATAAAGTAAAAAAATACCTAGAAGAAGTCGTGTGCAACGGGACAAAAAAAGCGCAATCACGGTGAGACCTGTGGCGAAAGTTCAAGGCGGAGGGCCGTGCTCGGTGGGCGTGAGTTGGTCAGTTCTGGAGAGCGGAGTTTCGGCGGGAGGAATCGAGCAAAACCGAGCATAGGGCCGGTCGGGACCGATTGACCCTAAAGATATGTCGGGGCGGTCGCTGATTAAGGCGGCGGCTCCATATCGGTCGATCGCCCACTAATTGGGCTAAACTGATATCTGAAAGCATCGCTGGTGGGCGGCGGCCTCCGCGTGGCACCTACGCCCGGTAGCGGCTAAAGCATTGACTCATCATTTTTTTTTATTGTCTAATTAGCTTAATGTAATATAATTATTATTTGGGTTTAATTAAGTAGGTATGTTCAAATAAATTTGATCAAATAGGTCATTTAAAAAGAGATTGTTGATTCAAAAAAATGCATGATCCATATATCAAATCAAGTTAATATCAGTCAAATCTTTTGATTTATATAAAATGAGTTAGGTGTATATCAAATTATTTTTTGGGTCAGTGAACTTCAAATAAGACTCAAATTTGATTCAATGAATTGACATTATGACCAATTTTCTTACTAATTATTATAAATGTAGAAAGAACGGATCAATTCCTCGTAAAGTTGTCTTTTTCTCTCGATGTTAGTTAAGTTTATAGCGAATATGTGACATCAAATATCACTCATTGAACCTTATACCATAACATAATATCTAATATTTAATGCATCGTCTTATTTCATCCACGTTCATTAATTTTAAATTAAAAATTTTACACAGTCATTTGTTGATATATCTTAGTACCAACTTTCTAGCTGGACTCAACTATATTAAGTTTTAAGGTAAAATTTATTTTTATTTTTTCTGGAGGAGTTTAAATAAAGTAAAAAAAAAAATACAAATTGAATGAGCAAAAAAAAAAAAAAGGCAAATATAAAACAAATATTTTTATAAGAAGGAATGAGAAAACAATTGGGATAAACCTAGGGGGACTCGTAGAAGCCAAATAATCATAATTTCAAAGAAATCCTAGGCCCAAACTATGTGTGGCTTGAATGGTTACTTATTAAAATTAAGAGATAGAAACTATGACAACTTGGAGGTCCCACCTAGAAGTAGAGACAGCCAATCCAGCTTAATCATCATAATCTAGCCATAACAAAACTGAGTTTATAGCCTATATATGACGTTGAAGATCTTTTCACCTTTCACAGTAATATATTGCATAGCATTTGACTTATCCTCTTGTTGCATCCACATGCATCATCCCACTTCAAATTATAAATATTATGTTGACATGTATTGTTATGCCTTTTGACCACCAATTTAAAAATGGAGCTCATCATAAACTCGAAATGAATCACTTGCAAGAGAACTCATTCAGCATATCCACCAGAGAAATCCATCTTTGAACCTCCTCACATGAGCTCGCCTTAAAATTTTGCATCAAAGATTTGCCTCCCATACTCACACTAAAAACTCGCTTAAGGCACTCGTTTTAGAGGACTTGCTTAGGGAACTCATTCTAGAAGACCCGCTTATGGCACTAGTGCTAAAAGTTTGGCCTAGGACACTCTCTCTAGAAGACTATGTTGACCTCCACATATGTATCATAAGTCAAGTCAAATTTACAAGTCAAATTCGACGGACTACGGAGGTGACAGTACGCAAACTAAGGCTCAAAATGCACTGGAGGTCATTGAAAATGGTCGAAACGACCTCCGATTGACAAACGGACTTTGTCGTTGCGTTTAAAACACCGAAATTGATCGAAATATAAATATTGTACAATTTAATGATCAACCGTCAATCAGCATCAATTATCGTCGCGTAGCGAGTTGGAAATGCGGCGATGTCGACGACCTTCATTCATAAAATTGATCGCGACGTTAGTTTCGAAACATTGAAAACTATCAAATGAGACTATCTGTGCAAATGTCGAATGGTTGAAAGTGACAATACGCAAATCGAGACTGAAATACACTGGACATTGCCAAATTAAGTTCAAATGGCATCCGATCGATGAACGGACTTCACCATCGTGTTCATAACATCACCAAATAAATATTATGACTTGATGATCCGGCCGTCGGCGATCAGTCGTCGACACGCATGCATATCAGTCGGAGGCACCCAGGTAAATAACGACCCGTTTGTGAAATTGATTGTCGTTCAAACGTCGAAATCTATCAAGTAGGCATTCGCTCTGGACGGTCACAAAAATCAAGTGATCGGCGGCGATAGTGCTTTGATGAATCGATTTGGCCAACATCTTGATGTAGCTCTTGGCGAAGAAATATAAAACTTTCAATTGATATATATATATATATATATATATATATATATATATATATATATATATATATATATATATATATATATATATATATATATATATATATATATATATATATATATATAATCATGATTTTATCGATATAAAATTCACATTAAAGCTATTTAATCCTATTAAAAATCAATTTAAAAAATGAAACTAACCTAAATCCCTCTCTAACCGACCCAACGAATCGGCCCAAACTTCACCCCTTCTCTACCCGACTCCCCTTCACGCGCGACGCACGGCTCCGATCGGAGCTCCTCCCTTCACTCAAATCGAACGCAAATTCGGCCATCCCCCTGTTTCCCTCCTTTCGTTTGAACGAGCCGCAAGCCTCCAACCGTTCCCATGCAAGGGACTTCCCGCTCCTTCTCCAAACTAACGGATAGCTTCTCTTCCTCCCTCATTTTTTTTCAATTTTCCATTGCCCTAATTTGAATCAAGAAGATTTTTTTCCACCTCCAAAAACCAAAAAAAAGGGTAGTGCTTTAGTTTCTCTTCTCCTTCTTCTTCCTTTTCTTATTTCCTTTCCTTTCTTCTTCCTTTTTTCCCCCAATCCGAAAAATCATTTTTTATTTTTTCTTCTTTTTTTTTTTTGTTTTTCCTTTTCCTTCTCCAAACCACAAAGATCTTCTTCAATTTTTCTTCTCCAAACCGCAAAGAACTCCTCTCCGATCTTCCTTCTCTAATCCAAAATCAGTTTTTTCAATTTTCCCTCATTTTTATAAATCTGAAAATCAAAATCTCTCTTCTTTCTCCTTCTTCGATTTCCCTCTTTCTCCACTAAAACCGAAAATCGACTCTCCAAATCCCCTCATTTCTAAAAAAAAAGAAAATTCGCTCTTTTCTCATAAAACCAATCAGTCTCACCTGTGGGAAGAACACATCATGAAGCGGGTTCTTCTTTTGGTTTCGGCGTCATTTTGCATTACCTCTTCAAAGCCGTCTTATAAGGGAAGAACGTCGTCGTGAGGCGGGTTCTTCTTTCACTCGATCGCTCCTTACATTACCTCTTCAAAATTAAAATTAAAGGAAGAACACCATTATAAGGCGGGTTCTTCTTTAGGTTTCCGGAGTCGTCTTCCATTTTCGTACCCTTGCCGACCCTTCTCTTCACCGTAATCGGGAAGAACACCATCATGACGCAGATTCTTCTCTTGGTTTTCATTATACCCAACCTCGTTCCCTTGCCGATCATTGCAATGTGCAGAAATATTAGTCAGAATATGTGAGATATGTGAATGTGGATATATGCATGCTTGTGTTTCTTTGCAGATTTGAAGGCCTCATCGTGCTTATGAGGTCTTCTGAGATGAAAAATCAGTCATTCATTGAGCCATCCTTCATGAGGGTGTATAAGTGGCATCGTTAGATCTCTCCCCAAGATTAGATGTTGCCATTTTGTATTTTCTAGACTTAGAAAAAAATAATACACATTATTGCATTTCTCTTTCGGGTTTCAAAACTTTGCTAATGCATGAGGCGTGAGTGGGTGAAAGAGCGGTTGTGGTGTCATGAAGACTCCATTCTCGTGAGGCGTCTAGAAAGCCAAAATACTATCTGACCTGAGGGGATGGCTAGGAGGTTTCAAAATTCTAAAATTAGCCAAATAAATTTAAATGAAAACCATGTAAATTTAAGTCAAATAAACGGATATATGATAAATATGAAGATAAATGTTAAATCAAAGTAGGGGTGTGCGTTTAGTTGATTTGGATGGATTGGATGATAAATTTTTGAAACCAATTGATTTTGGATTCCTAAAAATATTGAACCAAACCGACCAAATAAAATTTAAAACCAAACAAACTGAATAACAATTTGGTTGGTTATTTTGGTTTGGTTTTGGATAAAACTGAAGTTCTCCGTTTAAAATTATTTGCATAATATTTTTATTGTATAATGAACAAGCAATAGTAGTTTATATTTATAATTCTTACTATAAACCATAATATATAAATTAATAATGATATCATATAATTACTTTGGTTTATTTGGTTTCATCCAAAATTTTATTTAACAAATCGATCAAAACCAAAACCAAAGTTTTAATTAATTAAAACCAAAATCCAAATTATTAAGTTCAAAATCAAACCAAATTACTCAAAAACTTTGGTTCAGTTTGGTTTTTTTGGTAAAAACCAAATAATGTACACCTCTAAATCAAAGAGAAATAGGGGGAAAGCACTTAAAGAAAATTTTAGAAAGAATAGAACACCTATTTAAAATACAAGTAAAATTTAAGGAGACTAATACCAAACCCATAAGCTTTACTTGTAATTTTCTATGACTTAAATTGAAGCAGTAAAGTGAGTTCTCTTTTATTTAAATTCCTCAAAATTAAACAAGCCTTAATTGAAACTTGGGGAGATAAATGCCAAACTTATAAGAGACTTATAATAAATTTGAAGTCTAGTTTTCAAATAAATATGTGATTTGATGTGGAGTTAATGATGAATTTAAATTTGGTTTAATAACTCTTATATCAATATAGAGATGATTATAATACTAGTGAATAAACATGAGTAAGTCTAAAGCAATAAGCATTGAAATTGACATAACTTATTAAAAATAATTTAAATTGAACATAATCAAACTGGAAGAATTAAAAAAAAAAATCAACATAATTCTTTGTACAAGCAGACAGAAGGCGATACTAAATCAAAATTTACAAAATTCATAAAGCTTCCTTCAACCAAAAATTAAGGAATTTTATTCTAATTATGATTTTCAAAATCAATGATTTCATTAATTAAATAAAGTTAGCTAAGTTATAAACACCTGCATGTGCTCGGACATAGAGATTTCAAGTATAAATTTTAATGTCTAAAAAGGTTGCGTAGGTTAAATTGGAATCTATTAAATATTAATTTGAAAAATCTAATAAGATATTAGATCAATTTATAATATCTCCTCGCCACCGGATTCATAACACTTCGTACAAGCGAACAAAAGGTGTTAATTAAGACATTCTCAAATACATCCATGTAACACTATCTTTGAATGCTTAAATTCAAGTGTCGAGGATCTTTGTCGGGTTGCTTCCGATTTAGTCTTGAATGTGTTAACAAACCTAAAACCTATAATAAGAGTTTCAAATCGTGAAATATCTAAAATTAATTATATCGTGACGGTAGATCTAATCTCATTGTTACTAAATAGAGTTGACATGATCTAAAGCTCTTAAATATATCCAAGTTAAATTAACTCAAACTAAATATCAATCTCTAAAAAAAATTACTCAAATCAAATCCAATCATTAAAAATTTAAATCTAACTCAATCTATCCACCTTCCGCAACTGTTTATCGAGGGTGACAAATTAAAAAAATTCTAGCTCACAAAGGAGCCAATGTCAAATCAAGTGTTCTACTATGTTCACTCTCAATCAATCTCCATAAGGATGTGGCTGTCCTTCATGTGGCAGGTTCCCAGATGAAGCGGTTATGACCGAGTCCTCGATTGGGTGATTTGGCCGGTCAGTTCCATTATATTACGATCACTAGCCAGATGTTCCCAATGGCTCACCCTTTGAGTTTTGAATCATAGAGTATACTTGATAGGACAAATAGACCTTTATCTAAGTATATTATAAAATTCTATATGCTACTACTATACGCTATGCATTAAGCAATCTAACGATTAGCCTTAATCGAAAGTTCTCTCACTTATTGAGAGGGGTAATTAACTATAAGGGCTGCACCTATAGGAAACCTGGAACCAGATCTAAAGTCCTTGATAAATGAAGGCGAAATCTCTGGGCAGTGTCTTATCTACTATTCCATCTACCTTCTGAAAATTACACCGACACTTTAAATCATACTCTTTTCAATTCAAAATTTGTCGAGAGGTCGGTGGCAAATTTTCGGAGCCCATAGATTTTTGGCGACTCTGCTAGGGATAGTATTCTCTTTCCATCTTTGGCTAGTCATATATGTGCTATAGTAGTAATAAAATTTTTGAAAATTTAAAATAACAAAACAGTGATTTAAGTGTGAAATAAATTTAATATGAGGCTCTATGAAGAATGAATCATTCCGTAGAGTATATCTTTATTACACCATTATTATTCACGTCTGCGTCTTAAAATGGGGTGAAATAATAATTGTTAATAACTAATCCCATCTTTCACTTTTAATGGATCTACAAAGCACTCCTTTCACGTCCTAGGGCATGGTGCGAACATCTGCAAATGGATCATCAATAGGAGATGTTAGCTACAATTCAATTTGGTAGCTTAAATTTCCACTATCATACTGACTCCCACCCAGTACATTGAGGTCATGCTAGAAAGCCTCAAGTTCAAGCTCCTTCTAGCCATATCATGTGTTCAATAGCCAATCACGCAAGGAGTTCTCCCGACGAAGTTCAATTTTCAAAAACTAGGTCAATCAAGCTGACAAAAGAAAAGAGCGAGTGGGCAACGTGTCTTTAATGTCTTGTGGTACAGCTACTGCGTCGATTGAATATTTTATACCCGAAAAGCATGATCATGAAATTTCCTCATCAGGGAGCAAATTAACTAGAAGATAGAGAATAAGGAGAAATGCTTAGTTGAGGGCTCGACATATCCCCTTTGAATGACCTAGTGAACAGGCGATACTGCCGCTAGTAAGCGAGTATCCCTACCCATAATAACTTTGATAATTTAAAGTGGGTAAAAAGGAATAACTCTACTGGTGAAGTAAAATAGTCTTTTTAGAAGAACCAACCATATCAAGCTCCATCACCATATATGAGATAGCCTGAAACACTGTCTGTCAGGATACATAAAGTTCTCAAAGTAGCCAAAGACGAAGGCCTAATGAAAAGAAGATTTCAGAGGCTTGTGGTGATGGAAAATACTGAAGCTCCACCAAGAATGTTGTCATCTCTTATGGTAACTATCTAGCTATGCCGCATGGTGAGCATCGAGCATGACACTTGGACCCGCGTGTTTAAGAATTCGCTGCTAAAAGGTCCCAGCGAAAGGGTATACTGATATGGAGGCCAAGGCCCCGTAATGAAACTTTGAATAATTGAAGATATGTGACATTTGACACATATACTCAGAGATCCATCTCAAAAACAACTAATCAGAAGTGGATACCCAAAATAAGGGATATCACTAATGAAAGACATGATGGTCGACACCTTGGGTAATCCTCTGGGGGATCCCATCATCGATCGATTCACCCCACAAGAGAAGGTTGGCGTTGAGTCCTTTTAGAAGAAGTATTTCGCACATTGAACTAGAGATCCACTGGAAACGTCGATAAAATTTATGTGCAAGAAGAAAATAATGAAGAGGACACTATGGAAGTGAAAGTTATCTATATGGTCAGAAATATAGATGAACTCTCTCAAACACCATTAGAAACATGAACTCGGGAACTGAACTGAATTTGGCGTATGAAGAAGATTCTTCACAAGCAAATAGAAGATGGAGCTTCGATCTTTGAAGATGAAGAAGAAGAAGAAGATGAATGAGAAAACATATCATGGGTGTCATATATGGTTGACCATGAAATGACCGACAGTACACACTTTATACTCGACATTGTCATTATAGCCCAGAATATAGTCTCAGAAATACACAAGGAGAAGGACAATCAAGTTCTTCCCCTGAAAATGAGTAAGGAGTAGAAAAATAATAATAAATAGAAGAAGAAGAAGAAGTGTCTGTACTGGTTGACGCCATGGCGCTAGCTAGAGAGCAAAGAGAAATGCAGCGTTAAATGGAGGTCAAAGACAAGGAGATTGTATAACTTGATACTAAGGTGAATGATATGATGATACAAATGAATATCATGATAGAGATGTTGTAAGAATATCACATCAAGTGCACCTTTTTGTAATCAAGTGATTAATAATATAATTTTTATACCACCGACCATTGTGATATCTCAAGCTCTATACATACGCTGAATGAGACAAAGTTAACCCACTATCTCTCCAATCAATAATTTAAAATATGGCTAGCACACCTGGAATGATAATAGCTGCTCAACTAGAAATAATAATCAATGAAAAGATAAAGGCAGTTATAGCCTCAAAACAGACTGAAAAGCTGGTGAGTAAGGGTCATCCTTACCGAGCTGAATATGATCAAGTGTCGTACCTGAAAGGTTAATCAGTGTTAAAATTTAATACTTTCAGCGGGCTTGGTAATCCAAAGCAAAATCTAGCCCAATTTAAGGCTACTTGTGGTAACACATGAGGGAATGATGCATTTTTTTCGTCAGACGACCTCACTTTCAAATGGTATGCAGAATTGTTAAATGATTCAGTTAAAATCTTTGTTGAATTAAAGTCAATATTTGTGAAGAGGTTCGCTAGTATAATTGAGAAAATCACAATCGTTGACCTTGCCTTGCTGAAAAAGAGGAAAAATAAGTCAGTGACAAAATTCACAATTCATTGGCGCAACTTAAGTATGAAGTGCGAGCAATAAATGGAAGAGGAACATACGATCCAATTGCTAATGGGCAATATGGATGATAAAATGACATCATTTCTATGTATGATGTCGATTGCAACATTCCAGGACTTGCTCGATAGGGTGGCTAAATTTGAAAAGTAGAATTGCCCTAAGTCTAAAGTCTATGCAGATAAAGCAAAGAGAAATAAACCTTCAGACTCAAGAAGAAATGAAATTCATGCCACTTCCTGTAGCTCAAATGGAAAAAAGCAGGTGATATATAATGTTGATAAAGAAAAATAGTCGATGTACAATGATGATAAGAGTAAAAAGCCTGTCTATTTTACTCCACAACAAAAATTTGTATTAGGAGGCAATGACAAACCTCAGACTTTTTCAAGTGGTGGGGAGTGTCCAAAATAAGCGACAAGAATGATGAGCGAATGCGGCCATCTCATAAGGAAAATATTCTTTTAGAAGGGACAATGTGGCTAAATTATTTCGGCAAATAGTCAAAGCTGATTTAGAATTACCAGAAATTAAAAGGCCTGAAGAAGTTAATCAAGTCAACAATCTAAATTCGTCATCTGGATGATCATCATCCTATCAAGAAATTATGTCTTCAAAGATTGGCTAGAAAGGAAGTATCGGTGAATTTATACTATCCGATAGTTTTTAGTCAACCATAAAAGAGAGTCTACAAGGATGATTACGTCCTCTTCCGTAACATCCATCAAAGATAAACAAAAGGAGAAATCAGTTCAGACTGAAGAATGGAAAACAGTAGTCTCCAAAAAAACTGTGAAAATGCTTAAGCAGCTAAAAGACGTCCTTAGTGTTAAGTGGAAATCACCACTTGAACTTATATTGGACTTAAGAGAGACGCCTAAACCAAGTATGTGGGCTTCTCAGCAGTGCTTTAAATAAATTACTCCGGAGGTTCATGATATGATAATATTTTATGTGCCTCCATTGAGTGAGAGTGGCAGAATAGGAACTCTATTTTATAAATATGAATAGTCTCAGCCTCATAACTTTGATCAACCTATTCAAAATAAAAATTATGATGAGATAGTGCCAACAAGAATACCAATATACTATCTACAGAAATTACGAAGAATGATTCATAAACTTGGAATTCATATTGGAACTACTAAACATATGACTCAAATATTTAACAAGATGTGGAGCCAAAGAAGCCCTCACGCATCACGAAGAAGTGATAAGTTTATGACTAAAGGTCTCAGATTCATCCGCAAATCTTATCAAAATTGAGTTTGTTATAATATAATAAAAGCTGAGATAGAAACTCGTAGTGACGAAGAAGATGATTCTCATGAAATTCTTCTTAAAAATGATAAAGAAGTAGAAGCCAAGCCCGCACCTGAAGAATTCGAAGATGGTGGACAAATAGCTACTATGGATGAAATTAAAGAAATCAACCTAAGAACTGAGGATGATCCCCATCCAACTTTCGTCAGTGCCCTTCTTTTTGAATTCAGAGATTATTTTGCTTGGACATATTCTGAAATGTCAAGCTTATCCCCTGATGTAGCTGTTCATAAATTAGCTATTAAACAAGATGTGATGCATGTTAAACAAGCTCCTAGGCGAATGAGATTGGAGATTGAAGAACAGATAATTGCAAAAAAATAAGAAGCTGATAGAAGTATGCTTCATCCGAGAGGAGAAGTATGCAGATTGGATAGCCAACATTGTCTTAGTTAGGAAAAAGAACATCTAAATTTATCTCTGCATTGACTTCTGGGACCTAAATAAGGTGTGCCTAAAAGACGACTTTCCACTTCCATTATCGACTACTTGGACAACACCTCCAACTATGATATGTTCTCATTTATTGGCCGTTAGGATACAACCAAATCAAAATGACACGAAGATGAAAAACATACATCATTTAGAACACTATTGACATCTATTACACATGCCCTTTGGCTTGAAAAATCTTCTACATACCAAAGAGTCATGGCTGTATTTTTGATGAGTTGATTCATCAAATAGTGAAATGTTATGTCGGCGATTTAGTAGTAAAGAGCTTGAATCGTAAAAACCACTTTGAAGACTTGAGAATTATATTAGAGAAAATCAGAAAATATGATCTCAAGATGAATCCTCTAAAATGTGCATTCAGGTTATCCTCTGAAAATTTTTTGAGGTATATTATACATCACAGAGGTATTGAAATTGATCATACTAAAATCAAGATAATCGTGGAGATGCCTCCACCGAAAAGTTTGCATAAACTCTATTATTTACAAGGATAACTTGCATTCATCCATTGATTTATATCAAATCTATCAGGACGCTGTCAACTATTTGCAAGGTTGATGAAGAAGGATGCTCCATTCAAGTGGGATAAGGAGTGTCAGGAAGCCTTCAATAGCATTAAAAGCTACCTATTAAATCCACCAATCCTTACATTGCCTACTCCTGAAAAGCCCTTCATTCTATACACAACTACGTTAGAAGAGTCTCTCGGGGCATTATTGACACAACAAAATGAAGAAAACAAAGAGAATGCTCTTTATTTTATCAGTAGGAGGCTGATTGGAGCAGAAATGAGACACTCTCCAATAGAGAAGCATTATTTAGCATTAATCTTTGCAGTCCAAAAGCTTCGTCATTATATATTATCTCACAAGATTACCCTTATCTCAAGGATCAATCCACTGATGTACTTGATGACAAGATGAGCGTTGACAGGTCGTTTGGCAAGATGGGCAGTATTGCTTTTACAATTTGATATCACATATGTTTCGCAGAAAGTAGTGAAGGGACAAGTCTTAGCAAATTTTTTTGCTCAACATCCCATCCCTGCGGACTCTTCTCTTAATGACGATTTGCCCGATGAGCAAATTATGCTCATTCATAAAAGAAAAAAAATCACAAATGTGGAAAATATACTTTGATGGAGCCTCATTGATCAAACAAGTCCAACATCTAAATTTTCTCAAGAGCAAGAGCGAATGCATCTTCATAACACCGAGGAGGGATAATGAGATGATCATATGGATTGACCGAGCCAAGAATAATGAAGTGAATATGAAGCATTAATGTGGCGTTAGAAGCTATTTTTGGCATTCAAAACTTACATATTTTTGGCGATTCTCTTATTATAAATCAAGTACTTAATATCTATAGAATCAATAAGCTTGAGTTAGCTTTCTATCACAAGTGAGTTCTCAAGCTTATGAAGTAGATACCAAATATCACACTAACTCGAATCTCTCGATCCGAGAATAGTAAAGCCAATTGCTTGGAAAAATTAGCTAAGAAAATGGTAAGTATGAATGGTGATTATGTCATGATCGCATATTTAATGAGTCTTAGAGCCAATAAAGTATCAATCCCAGAGAGGGTTATCAAACGACTCTGGATGTAATCGGTTGCTCCTCATACTCCCAAAATCAACAAGAAGTTGTACCAAGAAGAGCTAAGAATGACATTGCCTCTCAAAAAAAAGCGTGAAGCCTTTATTGAAGAGTCACGCGATTGGAGGCAACCCTTCATCGACTACTTTAAAGAAGATAAATTACCAAATAATAAATCATTGACAACTCAAATCGAGAAGAGAATACTACGTTATGCTTTCGTCAATAATAATTTATATCGTAGATCATTCGAACAAATGTGGCTACAATGCCTAAATATAGATGAAAGTACCAAAGTGATGGTTGAAGTTCATGAAGGACTTTGTGATGCACATTAGTCAGGTCCCAAGATGGCAGTAAAGATCAAAAGATGGGCTATTATTGGCCATCTATGGTGAGAGATTATATTAATCATGCTAAGAAGTGTCATGAGTGTCAAGTACATGAGAATCTCATCCATCAACCTCAAATCCATTACCACCCAACAATAGCATCGACCATTCGAATGTTGGGGTACATATGTGGATCAATTGATCCACCATCTGTTGGACATCACTTCATCTAGCGTGACTATTTCTCTAATGGGCTGAAGCTATCCCATTTAAAGAATTTACTACAGATCGAGTGATTAACTTCTTCACGTAGAATGTGGTCTATAGATTTGGAGTGTCGTGCCAAATAATTTTTGATAATAGCACAACTTTCAAAAGTACAAAGATTTATAAATTCATCGATCGACACAAAATTGATTGCGATACTCTTCAATATACAATCCAAGAGCAAATGATTTGGCAGAAGCTTTCAACAAGTCATTTGTTAAACTGCTCAAGAAGATTCTCTCTAAAAATAAAAGAGACACTATGGGCGTATCGAACTACCTACAAGACGCCGACTAAAGCCACTCCCTATTTATTGGTATTTGGAACTGAAGCATTTCTTCTGCCAGAAGTTGAGTTGCCTTCACTTCGAGTAGCCATCCAATACAACCTAACTGAAGATCAAAATGCTTGTTTGAGAATGGAGAAACTCGACACACTTAATGAAATTAGATTGCAAGCTCACCAAAATCTGGAAGTTTATCAAGCAAAGATGTCCAGGGCTTTTGACTATACGGTGCGGCCTTGAACTTTCCAGAAAGAAGAATTGGTCTTGGTGCTGAGAAGACCAATTATTCTCAATCGAAAATTTGGTAGCAAATTTGAGCCTAATTGGAAATGCCCTTTCGTCATTGAGAAATTGTACCAATGAGGGACATACCAACTCATTGACTTGGAAGGTGAAAGATCAATGCTGCCAATTAATGGTCAATAGTTGAAAAAGTATTATACATGACGACCACATTCCCGAGGTACAATAGAAATCCCCCTGCAAGATAGGGGGTGTTTTTTTTAGTATATCTATTTAGGTTGACATCGCACTTCATGCTGAGATCCCTGAATAAATATATTTGCCCAAGATGAAAGAACTTAACTATGAAAATTCTCCTATTACATAGGGGACATTTTTAGATTTCTATACATAGATGAAATCAATGTTGTAGGTTAAAACCCTCTTAAGAGCATATTAATTCAAATATTGATGTATTTGTGTATTTTCATCTTGAAAGTTCTTCTAAATGTACTTTAGAATTCCCCTTGCAAGACATGGGGCATTTTTAGTTTATGTTAAGTTGACACCGTGTTATAAGTCGAGGTCCCCGAATATATTCTGATTCAGGTTGACATCGAGGTTTATGCCAAAATCCCTGAATATATCCATAATTATTACTGTTAAGTTACAGAGTCTTGCAGGAATAAAAAATATATATTTCTATGCATGAAAAGACAATCTTAAATGTCAAGAAATTTATCTCTCAAATTTGCCAAATTCTGGAGATTAAGTCAGAAGAACTCCCAATTTCAAAGGCTTCAATCAATTAAGTTGGAGAAACATCAACCTCTACATCCCGAAGTCTAAGACATGGCTGGGTTCTAAAGGTCAACTCAACAAGCCCACAAATGGTGAGTTCTCGCTCTCCTCACTCAACAAATGAGAAAGGCGTGAAAGAGCCCCGTTAGATCACGATGATGAAATCATCAACCCACTATATTTTAAGTCGAAGACTTGAGTAGGTTCTAAAGGTCGAACTCAATAAGCCCAAATAGGGATGAGTTGCTGACACTCTCCTCACTCAACAAGTCATACGAAAAGGCCGCAATAAAAGAGCTCCCGCTCATTAGTCCAATGATGATAGCTGTTCAATCTCAAACCAGATCCAGCTTAATGATCATAAGCAACCAGGATCCAAGAGATCTCTGTACTTGATCGATAGATCAAGGCAATATGAGGAAATGCTCTAAGCATAGATCAACGCTTATCTCCTCATCAAGTCCATCAAAGCGAGAAAACAGGGATCGAAATTTCATAGTTCATACAAAGCAGGTATTGAACTAAAAGAATTTTATGGTTATTTAGTTTGTTAAAGCACATTTATAATAACTCAACATTGACCCTATATAAGATGGAAGGCTGGTCACTGTATGTATCCTTCAATGAATCCATCAAAAGTCACAGGTTCATGGTACACTTCACGATAAGTCAATAAGGACAAATCAGGTCAATCCTTCATCAAGTCCAAGCTCAAGCTAGGATAGAAGAAATTTCAAATCCAACCAAACACGGATGAATGGATTCCCCAGAGGAGTCTTTCATCAAAATAAACAGACTAATTCCTCCATCAAAATAAACCACAGCTAGGTTAGGATCAATTGTAATGACATAAAATAGATCTTAGAAAGCCATTGAAGTAGATAGTAGATGGTGCAATAACTCTATCGATAAGTTGATTCGTCATCGAGCATCATTTAAGCATGTCACGAATAAGACATACTAATGAAAAATCTTGTCAAAGCTCGTAGCTATTACAATCGCTAAAATGATCCAAGCTCTATGGCCCAAATGGTCAATTTTCAACAAATGACTTGCTTCATGCGCAAATCACATTTGTTGAGGGGCCTTTGTTGACCTCTACATATGTGTGTCATAAGTTGAGTCAAGCTCACAAATCGAATTCGACGGACTTCGAAGGTGACAGTGCATAAATTGAGGCTCAAAATGCACTGGATGTCACTAAAAATGATCAAAATGATCTCCGATCAATGAACAGACTTCATCGTTGCATTCAGAAGGTCAAAATTAATTAGAATAAAGATATTACAAAATCTAATGATCAATCAATTAAGCGCTTGAGCTATCAATATGTCGACATGTATATCCGAGTCAGGAGGAACTAACGAGAGTCAAATGATCTACATTCATAAAATGGATCATATGTGATTTCAATGCCAAATTTATCAAATAAGGCGTATGCACAATTGGATGAATCTACGAAAATTGAGTGGCAGCAATGCGTATTTTGAGCTAAAATTGACAATTGGCTCGACTTAAACCAAAAATACGATCATTGAATGGTTTGATTGTTTAGAATGATGGAATTACCATCATTGATATATATGAATATTATTTTGTCGTGAAATCCACATTAAAATATTTAATAAGTTCAAAATTTATTAAAAAATACCCAAATTACATTTCTCTTATTTTCGTTTTTGAAAAAGAAATTAAAAAGAAAACTAAAAAGACCACTCCCCATTTCCCTTATTTTCCTTTCATTCTCTCCCACTCCCTCACTCTCCCTTATTTTTCTAATTCTTGTTTCTCTCTCCTACATTCCTCTCTCACGACCCAGAAAAGGTAAAAAACTCCTCCCCTTTTTTTGAATTTTTTGACCAAATCTGTTCATCTATCTGAGACCTCTCTCTCGACTCATTGCAACCATTCCGTGCATCCTAAAACCACGCCCTCCCGTCCTTGCCTTCCACTCTCCTACCCATGACCCCGTACCAGTCCCTCCCCACCTGACGTGAACTACATGACCCACCAACTTTGCTGACCAGGTTCAGCTACCATCGTCGTCCAACATCGCGACCCCGACAGCCCAGCCGCGCTTCGCCGCTCAGGCCAGCTCCCCGTGATCTGATTCGCGGTTCCTCTTGACCAGCCCTGACTACCGTTCATGCGACTGTGACCATTGCCTCACCGTCAGCCGTTCGGACCAGCGTGACCGTTCTAATTCGACCCACGCCAGACCTCATATCCTTTACTCCCCAGCCTTTCGACCCGAAACCAATCTTTGCATTCAGCCTCCTTCCAGCCTCCATCCCATTGCCTCAGCTGCTGACCCGGCCTTGCTTCAAACTCCACGGCCACATGCTCTCATTAAACACTTGTTTTGCCGTTCTCGCATCGGGATAAATTTGGCGTTTTGCAATCCTTTGACTTCATAATACATCTAAATTTTATCGTTTTCACTTTGAAGGAAGAACATCGTCGATGAATTCTTCTTTGATTTCGCATTTCCCTCAGCATTTTATTTGCGTGCAAATCGGAAGAAAATATCGTTAGTGCTAATTCTTCTTTCAATTTTGGCGTCACTCTCACTTTCGTCCTATTTTCGCCATAAATAGGAAGAACATCGTCGAGTGAATTCTTCCTTCGATTTTTTTTGCATCTCTTATCTTTGCATTCAATGCATACCCAACCTGTTCCTTTACAGCATATTAAAACATGTCAACATGTGAATTTGTGAATGAATATATAAATATACTTGTGTTTCTTTGCAGTTTGAAGACCTTGTGCTTAGTTGGGCATGTGGGATGAAAAAACAGTATGGTGTCATGCAAGACTTTCTTAATGAGCGTCGAAAGCCAGTTAGATATGCTCCCCTAGGCGAAATCTTTGTCAAATTTTGTAATTCGACTTAAAAGAAAAAAGAGGATAATTACATATTGCATTGTATGTATTCTTCCAGGTTTGAAGACCTCGTTGTGCTCAAGGCATGTGAGATAAAAATTTGTGGTGTCATAAGACACCACTTTCTATCTCAAGAGCTTAACAACAATAACCTCTGACCACTATGGGATGACGTCAATTTCAAATTTAAATCAAATCTTTACTTAGAAAAAAGGAGAGAAAAATAAAATGGGCTAACAATGCAAAATGGAAAACGTAGCTAATTTTAAACTAAAAAAAATGTATAAGGAAAAAGGGGGAAAATAAAATGATATACGACATGTATAGAAATAAAATAAGATAAAAAAAAGGAATGGTGAAAAGCACTTACAAAATTTATCGAAGTAGGATTGAAAGCCCACTGAAGTTCCTTACTGCTCCCGTTCAAATACCCTAGCTCTAACCTTTCAAGAAAATGGAATGGAATAAGCAACTCCCCTTAGCCTTATTTATAGAAATTGAAAGAAGAATAAAGAGAGGGAAAATCAAATTTAAACAAAAGAGGGAGAAAATCGAATTTAAACAAAAGAGGGGAAAATCAAATTTAAACAAAAGTGGGAAAATTAAATTCAAACAAAAGAGGAGAAAAATCAAATTTGAACAAAAGAGAGGGAAAATCAAATTTGAACAAAAGAGGGGAAAAATCAAATTTGAACAAAAGATGGGGAAATCAAATTTGAATAAAAGAGTGGGAAAATCAAACTTAAATAAAAGAGGGGGAAAATCAAATTTGAACAAAAGAGTAGGAAAATCAAATTTGAACAAAAGAGAGGAAAATCAAATTTGAATAAAAGAGAAAAAAATTAAATTTGAATAAAAGAGTGGGAAAATCAAATTTGAACAAAAGAGGAAATCAAATTTGAATAAAAGAGGAAAAATCAAACTTATACAAAAGAGGGGGAAATTAAATTTGAATAAAAGAGAAAAAATCAAACTTAAACAAAAGAGGGGAAAATCAAATTTGAATACAATAGGAGAAAAATCAAATCTAAACAAAAGAGGGGGGGATAATGAGAACTCCTTTGAGGAGTAAATCTTATTCTTAAAATGATAAATTAAGTTATCTTTTAAACTTATAGCTTCAAAATGCCTTTGTCACGGATCTGCAACCCTCAGAGAAGAAGCGATAAATCAAAATCTACAAAATCATATCTCCTTTAATAAAAAAATTAACGAATTTCATAATTATGATTTTCAAGATCAATAATTTCATGAACTATATGAAATTTAAACTATAAATACATGCATGCTCGTATTAGATTTCAAGTGCAAATTTTAATGTAAAAAAGGTCATGACTAAAATGGAATTAAATAAAAATCAAATAAATATCATACTAAACACAAAACTTCCTAAATCCTCAAAACACACATATGCCGACACTACTCTGAATGCTTAAATTCAAGTGCATATGTGGGTTGTTCTGGTTTAGTCTTAGATTGGTCCGGGTTAACAAACCTAAAATCTATAATAAGAGTTTCAAATCAAATGTCTAAAACCGATTCTCACATGACAAGAAATCTATCCTTTGTTACTAAATAAAGAGTTGACAGATCTAAAGCTCTTAAATATATTCAAATTAATCAATTTTTTAACTCAAATCAAATAATCTCATAATTCAAAAATAAAACTACCTAAATTCTTAAATATCTCTTGTACTATGTTGAATGCTTAAATTCAAGTGTTTGAGGATGTCAAGTTGCTTTCGATTTTAGTCTTATGACTGGGTAACAAAACCTAAAACCTATAATAAGAGTTTCAAATCAATGAAATAAGAAACTGATTCATGACATTAGATCTAATCCTCGTTAGCAGCTAAGAGCGATCTCAAAAGCTCTTAAACATATTATATTAATCAACTTTAAGTAGCAATCAAAACTACTTAAATGAATTCTATCACTAAAAGCTTAAATCAAACTCTATCCACCTTCCAAACTATTTATCAGGGTGATAAATTAAGAAAACTCCAAAGCTCAAACAATCAAGTGTTATCTATGTTCACTCAATCAATCTCACGTAAGGACGCGTGCTCGTCCTCGTGACTGGCTTGGCTAAGACTCATGATGAAGAAGTTATAAGAGTCCTCTCGACGGTTTTACCCATTATATTAATATCACCACATGCTCCCAATGACTCGCCTTTTGAGTTGTAAATCATATACTTGATAGGAAAATAATAAATAAGGTAAGACTGCTCTAGACAAACACCACCTCAGTTTACAAGAATTTCTAATGTAACGTGTGTTCTTGATCCTCTCACGTCGATACCTCCTCATTAAGTAGACTAGTGGACCACAGGGATGATGAACCATGGGATTTAGATCACGCTCATCATTTTCCCAACCGGTTTAAGCTAAAATGATGAATTCATATTCTAAATTAAACTTCATATCTACTTTATATTACACAAGTCTAATGACTAAATAATCGAAAGTTTCTCCTTATTGAGAGGTAATTAACTATACTTGCTATAGGAAACCCAAAGATCTAAAGTCCTCACCAAAATGAAAAATATATCGTAGTGTCATCTACTATCTCATCTACCTTCCGAAAATTACGATACTTTCACTTTTTCATGAAGAGATGACAAATTTTTGAGCCCAATGATGTTTGTATTAATTGATAAGTGATGAACATCTATGTCAAAAGAATGAGTAATGACAAGCATGATGATCACTATAGGATAGATGATGACTGCTAGTGTTAGTTGATATGGTTATTGATGGACAATAATGTAAACAAATAAATGGTAGATGCTCAAACAGTGGTTGAAGAAGGTGACAAGCACAAATATTAGATAACGAGTGCTAGTGGATGTTGGCTAATGTCGAGAGTCGTGAAAATGATGGAATTCAATTTCAATCAATGATAAATGATGACAATTGTTTACAACAATTTTTAATACACATTTACTCATCATTTGAGATCTAAAGTGATTGTTAGTGGAAACAATATTTATATGCCGATATTAAAAAGAGGGAAGAAATTGAGCAACCACAAAAGATAGAAAAGATTGAACAAGAAAAAGTTTAAAAATAGTTAGTTGGGCTTTCGAGTGGCAATCAGAATTTTGAAATTTTCTAATAGATTATTTGATTTAGAGTATTTTGGGAGTGTTAAATTCTAATTGCAAGAATTTGAATTTTGTAAGTATATATGGTCAAGAACAAAATAAAATCAAAGATTTTCTTAAGAATTCAAAACTCCTCTCTTCGACCAATTTTTTTTTGAATTTAGAATTTGCTCAATAATGCTAAATTTGAAATACAATGTAACTCAATAGCCATGCTCTCACCCAACCAACTTTCAATTTCCCATCCCTCAACAAAAGCAATCACATAGCCCTCTGTGCTTTTGATACCAATTGCATCATCTACAGAACCTCGATTGCATATACCATGCACCCCTCAAGTGACCCACGACCCCACCAGGGCCCATAACTTTCAGCTATCGCACTCATGAGGACCCATCTAGTAATTATGCCTCAATAGCTATAGGCACTCATGCCACTAAATGCAACTTTATTTGTTGTCTCTAGTAAAGCTCTTATTGATCGTGATGCCCTAAATAAAAAATAAATAAAAAAATTGATTTTTTTAAAAAATCTAAATACAAATGTAATTTATTGCATTTATTTTATAAACAATCAAATACAAGAAAATATTTTAAATGCATTCAATACTGATTCTGAAGAGTTATGATGTGATTTCAACCGCTATGAAAAAAAAAACTTTGCATTGATTTTAAAAATATCATAAAATTGTTGTTATTGTAACAGCCAGGAGAGACTTTGATAGCGGTTTGTAATCCCTTGGGATAGATATTTTTTATGCCTAAAATTATAGAAAACCACTATTAAAATAAATGTTAAAAAATTAAATTAAGTTTTAAAAATTAATCATAAAATGAAACTTGTGATTATATTTTCAATAAGTATTGAGATTTTGAATAATAACATTGAAGATATACATATTTATATTAAGAGCTTAAAATATAAAAAAACTGAAGAAAAAATGAGCTCTTAAATCATTTATTAAATTAGAAATTCAATGCCCTCCATAGATATGAACGATTAAGAAAAAAAATTTAAAATTTAAGTAATTATCTAAGAAAAAATAACATTAGTGTAAAACAAAATTCTAGTTTCAAATTTTTAGAATAAAACAATAAATATGATGCAATGATTATATATATTTTGAGAAAAAATTGCTAGAAAAATATTAAGCATATTGTAGCATAATATTGCATCACCTAGGGAAAAATCTTTGCCAATAATTTCTTTTCAATCCAGTAGTTCAAACTAAAAAAAACAATATTATCATAAATGAAAAATAAGTTTGAAATATAAAAATATAAAAAAAATATAAAATAAGTATAAGGAGAAAAGTAATTTTATTATGAGTAGTGGCTGCAAGGGCAAACCCAACTTTGTGAATGAGATATAATACTTGGGCATTATTTTGCAGAAAAAGATACTTAGCAGCAATTATTATGCTACTATAATATAGAGACTTTCACTATTGGAATATATCAACGATTCAAGCAACTTCTTAATAACGAAGGTAAAAATTACTGCAATGATTAATTAGGATGTGGTTTATAATCTTTTTGCTGCCATGCTTTTCTTGTTCTGAGAAAAAAATTGGCTCTGATTCTATACTTGTTTTTGATTAAAAATTGTAAGAAATCACTGAAAATAAAACAAAATAATGATCAAAAGAAGACTTAGAGTGTATTTGGGGCGACATTTTACATGTGATGCGGTTCAAATTGTATCACTTCAAATATTTGATAAATTATTGTGGGGCTAGATTTTGAAGAATCTGCACTGAGAAAGTTATATTTTTTAATTTGCCCTAACTAAATGTGATAATGATCAGAAAACTACGGATGGCCAAAAAGGTATAATTTGACTTTTGAAAATAAAAAAAATTTTGTGCTCACTCAACTTATTTAGATAACTATCATTGATTTTTCATATAATTTTAGCTATCTTAAATAAACTCTTAGTGTAGATAAAAGTTTGATGTAACAATATATATATATATATATATATATATATATATATATATATATATATATATATATATAGAGGATTTAATTACATCACAATTAGAACTTACCACGGTACACTTAAGAGAGAAAAAACTTGTTTGTTTTTTTGCAACATAATTGAATAGCTAGAATCAAGAAGAAAACGCCAAAGTGCCTTCACGCTTTAAACTACCTATTACATAAATTAAACACATTTGATATGTCACTTAAAATATTACTTTAGCGAATCTCGATGAAAAATAAGTTGATCACAAGTTGAAATTAGTAGAAATCAAACACTTAAAATATCATTTGGAAACTTTGGGATATCGTTAAATCCGCTCTTAAAGTTGTTTAAGATGATGGTGAAATAAGATCATAATTTGAATTCATAGTATCATGGAATCATGGACCGTAAATGAATGTCATATCTAAGCCATCTCAATGCCCCATTCTAAGCGAGAGAATAGCTTGAAAATCCGCCATAGCCATCCGCCGTAGCCGCCTCTTACCGCCAACGCCATCGTGATCATCGCCGATAACCACGTCGCCATCACTTAAAATTCGCCGCCATTTCGTCGGTCACCGACACCATCGCATCATCTTCATCATCGGCGGACGCCCGATCGGTGTGGCCTTCGGCATTTCCCGTCATCGCCGTTATTTGACCTGAGCGTAACTATATTGTTGTTGTTGATTATGGGATTCCCATTGTACCCTTCTTATACAATTCTAATCCGTTATCGGAAATTTTGTACTTCTTGAAATAAATACAGTGGAAGATTTCTCGGCTGGCTCGTGGTTTTGAGATTTTTCACATAAAATTCTAGAGTTTTCTTGTTAATTCAAACATCATGTGTCTTTATCCCAACAAATTTAAGGCATAAACTTTTTTCTAATGGTTTTCAGCATAATAGTTTGGCTGTGAGAATCGACCTGTCACAATTTTCGTGAAGACCGCATCATGGCCAATGCATATATTTGTAGACCTCCGCCCAACTCTCATCACTCTTGAAACCAATCCTTGAAGGGGCGACAAAGCTCACTTCCCCTAATGCGTGACTGAGATGAAGAAGCATGAGAATCTTCTTAGAAGATGGGTGCATGAGAGAATCTCAAATGAGATGATCCGACTTTTAGGAACACATAACCACTACCACGACACATCTTTCACAAGATCGATCATTAGCGTGGAGATCAAAATGCTAATACGCTCTCATCAAGTTGAAGTTCCTCCACTTCCAACCATGATGTGATCTCCGACACTTCTTGGTTACTCATCCATCACGTGCACTCCCTGTTAATCCTATTGTAGCGACACGTTTCGTCCTGACTCCACTGTCATGTTATAGTGAGGAATTACAACGCTTGTAGAAGAACTTCATTATAAAGATGGAAATCATCTTCTCTCTCATCCTATCGAGTCTTCACCTGGCTATTCTTCAACATCCCATTCCCGTAGGGTTCAAGCTTATGAGCATCGACTCTTATGATGGGGCAACATCCATATGAATACATCGACCATTACAGACCATCATGCATATCCAAAGAGCTCACACACCGCTTTTTGTCTTTCCGTGCAGATCAAGGGGGCTTCGCACTTGGTTCTCCCCAAGGGGATCCATCCATACCTTTGAACTAAGATTTTTTGTGGAGCAGTTCATTGAGGATCATTAAAGATTCCTCCCATCTCTCCGACATTCATCAAAATGAGGGTGAATCACTTAAAGAATACTTTCAGAGGTTCTCCTTAGAAGCTCACCAAATACCTGGAGTAAATCCTGAACTATTAAGAGGAGTTTTCCTTGGAGGGCTCCGTCCGAGGCCTTTTACTCATCACTAATGAGATCTGGTCCGCTCATATCGACTTGGTTCATCATGTGGAAGCACAAATTTCTGCCGATGAGGCTATTAATGCCCATCACAAATAATTTGAATAATCTACAAGAAAATGTAAGAGCGCCTCAGGGAATACGGACCGACAGTTCCATCAAAAGAGGCAACAAGGCAGTCGTGATCTCCCTCCACAGCTCTCACATCAATGACATGAACCACGACCAGAAAAGGAATATACACCATTGAACACATATCGTGTTAACATCCTGATGGCCATTCGGGATGAAAAAAAACCATCATAAAACCAAATTCAAAAAATTAGGAGCAATATTGTCACTTTCATCAAAATTGTGGACATACTACTGAGGCGTGCAAACAACTTAAAGAAGAAATTGAGAGGCTCATTCAACAAGGATATCTACGTCGATTTGTGAAGAATCAATCGACTCATAACTCCAATACAATCATCATGAAATAATAAAATAGTCATCAAACAGTTGAAGAAATTGAAACAATTGAAGGAGGACCACTACTGTCTATATAGTCCTCATTGCCACCTCTAAAAAACCAGAGTTAAAGAAATCTCGTATTGATCACTCCATCACTTTTAATGACTCGGACTTAGAAGAAGTCTATGTTCCTCATCAAGATCCACTTGTCATCAGCACAGGGATCGGTGACCCATGTTATAATGTTAAGAGAATTCTGATTGATAATGTGAGTTCTGTTGATGTTTTATTTTACTCCATCTTTCTTAGCATGGGCTTGGTTAGGGAAAAGCTCCAACCCGCTGCAGGACCATTATACGGGTTTGATAATCGCCTTGTGCGAGTAGAGAGGACAATCACCCTTCCTATTGTCCTCGGAGAATTCCCTCGATAAGTGACTCATTCAATCCAATTCATGGTGGTCAAGTCAGATTCAACATATAACGCTATCTTCGGAAGGCCCCTCCAATCAATTTTTGGTAGTCATTTCAGTACCTCATCTTAAGATGAAATTTCTAACCCGTGTTGGAGTTAGGGTGTTATGTGAAAATCAACAGATAACACAATCATGTTACCTTAAACAAGCTCAACCACACCCTTCTGTGACCTTCAGCATCGAAGATTTTAATTTTTGAGATGAAGAAATATCCCAGAAAGCTTTGCCTGTAGAAGACTTGCTCTTTGTGGTATTATCAGATGACCAACCACTACGAACAGTACAAGTGGGATCTCTGCTCTCAGAAGAATAAAGGAAAAAACATAGACTTCTTGCACAGAAATCAAGACATGTTCTCTTGGAGTCCAGATGAATATGCGGAGGTCATGTGATCATGCACTCCTCAAGATTGATCCAATATACAAGCGATCATCCAAAAGAAGCGGAGTTTTTACTATCCGAATTGAATAAGAAGTTAACAAGCTTCTAGAAATGGGATTCATACGAAGTACATTACCCTATATGCCTAGCAAATGTTGTCATGGTTAAGAAAACAAATGGAACATGGAGAATGTGTATTGATTACCGTTTAACAAAGATAGTTTTCCTCTTCATCGAATTGATCAATTGGTCGATGCTACGTCTGGACATCAAATGCTCAGTTTTTTGGATGCTTACTCTAGTTACAACCAAATAAAAATGAACCTAACGGATGAAGAAGCCACAATATTTCAAACATATAAATGTTTATAATGATACCAAGTTATCTTTGTTTGGGTTAAAATCGGTGCTACTATCAACCCTTATGAATAAGATTTTAAAGACCTATTAGGTCGATGAAGGTATATGTGGATGACATGTTAATAAAAGCTTGGAAGAATCACAACATATTTCGACTTAGAAATATAACCTTCTTCGACGTTATAACATGCGACTTAACCCGACCAAGTGTGCTTTTGGGGTTACGTCGGGAAAATTTCTTGGGTTTATGGTAACCTACTTGTTGACCTCACTTTTGGAGTGGGCTCTTAACCTCCTCCTCTTAGACTTAGGACTCTTCTAGACACTAAGATTTTCTTAGTCATAAGACACATCTAGTGATTAGGTGAACACCTAACCTAAGCCTAGAGACTTAGAAGTGTTAATCAAGATTAGGCTTGGGGTTTAGGAAATTACCTATCTATAGCCTAAACCTAATTTAGATACACTTTCTCAAATCAAACCAGACTCAATTCTCAAATCAAATCTCAAATTCAAATTCAAATTCCAAATCTAATTTCAAAATTTGACTCCAAATGATTGAAACCCAAAATCAAATCAAACCCAAACCCCCCCAAGCCATGTGAACCATATTCATAAGCTTAGCCAAAACTTTCCTTAAATCAAATCAAACTCAATTGATCTCTTTATAAATCAATTATTCCTTTTTATATTCACAAATATAAATGAAACCCAAATTCAAATGACCAAAACTATATCGAAAATCAAATCCAAACTCAATCTAAACCCTTTAAGCCAATTCTTTGGACTTAGCCAAATTCTATCAGATCAAGTCAAAATCAATGAATTTTCTCTTGAATCAATCATTCATTCAATTATCTACCCAAATATAAATGAAACTTACAATCATCAAATCAAATCAAACCAAAGTCAAACCCAACTTAGCCTTTTGACTTGAAAATTTTAAAAGTCAAAATCCTTGACTCCAAATTGATTGTCATTGAACTTATATTTTAATCTAGGTCTCATATATAAGTTCAACTAAATTTGAATCAAATCAAAACCAAACTAATTGACTCACTTAGGTGCACTTGACCTAAAGTGACCTAAAGGACACATTTGAGCCAACTTTTAATCCAACCCAAATTGATTGAACCAAGCTCACCAAAATCTTACACCATGATTTTGATCCTAGGATGATCAATTGCAATCAATTGGGCCAAACCAAGCCCAATTGGCCATTTGATCCAAATTAACCCAAATTGGCCTTCCAAATGTCAAATCATGATCTAACCCAAATTGATTGGAATCAATGGCTCAAGTTCATTCCAAATTGATTACTAAACTTAAGCAAAGCCAATTAAACCTAATTTGATCAATCGAGCCTAATTGGGTCAACTTGACTCAACCTAGCTCAAATTGGCCTAAAGGGTCAATTTGGCCTAAATCAAAATTAAATCCAAATTAATTCAAACCAAAGACCACATTCATTTTCAATTAGTCAATTGAACATGAATCAACTCATAACCCAAACTAATTTGGCCAATTTTGGTCAAATGGGTCAATTTGGCCCAAAATGATTATGAAATTAGGCCAAATCCTTGAAACAAGCCAAAACCCATTTGGCTGATCAAATCTGACCCAAACCCATTTAGGATCAGTCCAAAATAAACCCAACCCATTTTAAATCCCTCATGAATCCTCCCCCACATAGGATTCCACCTAACCTCATTTAATTCCTCCATCACATGCACTTAACCCCTCATCACATGTCTCCAATATTTCAATTGAATAAATCTGATCATATGACAGCAAGAGAGAACTTTGGAGCAAAAATCTAAAATCCTCAATCAATCTTGCATTCATCAAACTAGATGGCAATCAATTTGGAGCCAAAAAAATTCAAAATTATTTGAATTTTTATTATAAAGAGGAGGAGATGAGGCTTAAAATCTCTTCCTCCCACCACTATTCAGCTCCCAAAAACTCCCAAAAGTAAATGAGAACCCATCAACCACTTCGTTTAGCCACTTTGAGCTCAAATAATACAAGAATTTTCTCTTAGCGACGGTAAACATTGGAGAAGGAGGCAATCAGAGAGCAAGGGGCTAAGATTACTCAAGCTTCCTCACACATAGGATCTCCCTTGGATCTTCACCGCAATCATCCCGGGTAATTAACTTTTCAAAACCGGCCTTAGAATTTTGCATATTGTATAAAATTTCTAGGAATTTCTTTACAAAATCACTTTTATTTTAAATCCATCCCAAATAAATAGAATTTTTTTGGTGTGAATCGGTAAACGGTCCATTTGGACAAATTTTATTAGAAACTTTCACTTTTCCAAAAATACCCCTCATTCGGACCCGCCGTCGATCCGTTCGGATCGGATCGGATCGTGTGGATCGTGATTGAGACCTTCGATGTGCGATCGGACGTCCGTCGGCGTGATCCGACTCCGTCAGCGTGATCTTAAGCGGCGATCAAACTTATCGCAAAATGAGACCGTCGATGCATGGTTCGCGATCGGATGGCTCAGACGTGATCGATGCGGTTTAATGCGATCACGCCTCGATGCAGCTCGCTGACTCGTCGATCGTGATCAGAAAGGTCGTGAGATTTTGTCTTTCCCAATCGCGGCGTCATATATATATATATATATATATATATATATATATATATATATATATATATATATATATATATATATATATATATATATATTAATAAAAAATATAATAATAATAATAATTTAAATCATCTGAAAATTCAAAAATTCATAGAAAATAAAATACTTAACTAAAAATTGCAAATATAGGCTCGTTGGATTCGTCTATCCGAGAGGAATCCAACAAACCCAAAATACTCAAAATCTACTGAGTATTGTGAGCGTAATATAATCTAAAAATAACTCAAATATTAAATCAAAAATCAGAAATTGAATAGCATTCATTAAATCATTAATCAAACTTTAAATCAAAAAAATATCATCTTTAAAGGAGATTAAATTAAATATGATTAAATCTATTTAAGTTAATAAAACTCAATTAAATGATTAAATCTTAAATCAAACTCAAAATCCAACAAACTTAGAAAACTTTAATAATTTGATACTAATCAATTAAACTAAATAAAATTAAAACAAACTTAATTAACTATGATTAAATCACATCCATTTGGAATGAGATAATTAAATAACCATTGAATATTTCAAATAACTAAATTGAACATGCTAATGAAATCAAACAAATATAATAAATAAATCAAATCAAGTAAAACCCTAATCATAAATAATTAAACTCAATTAGTCAAACATTTAATTAATGAAAATTTAATAAATTAATCCATCATCTTAATTAATCAAATTAATTTAAATAAGTTACATTAAAGCTAACTCTAAGATTAATCTTAAATCAAACCCCAATTAAATTTAATAATCACAACCCTAAAAACTAATTAAGCTAATTAAATTAATCATATTAAACCTAAACTTAATCAAACATAATGCAATTAAACATTAATCAAACATAAATTAAACCTAAAACCTTAATCAAACTTAATTAATTAACATTTAATTAATGAAAATTTAATGAATTAATCCATCATCTTAATTAATCAAATTAATTTAAATAAGTCACATTAAAGCTAACTCTAAAATTAAGCTTAATCAAACCCATAATTAAATAATCACACCCTTAAATAAATTAACTAAGTTAATTAAATTAATCATCTGAAACCTAAACTTAATCAAACATAATTAAGATGCAATTTAAATCAAAACTTAAACCTAAATCATTAAGTCATTAATCTCTAATCAAACAAACCTTTAATTAATCTAATTTTTTGACCCATCAAACTTAATTAATCAAACATCTAATTAATGCAAACTTAATAAATTAATCCATTATCTTAATAAACCAAATTTAACTTTATAAATCAGATTAAAGTTAATTCAAATTAAATACTTAATTAATCTACTAACTAATTTAATCACACCCAATAAATAAATTAATTAGGTAAATTACATTAATCATATTAAACTTAAGCTTAATCAAACATAAAAAAATGCAATTAAATGATAATCAAACCCTAATTTAAACTTCATTAATTCATCAATTACATCATTAACTCAAATAAACATGAAATCAAATTAAAAGTTGAACAAATCTTTATTTAATTTAATCCTCTTAAATAAACCAATTAAATTAATCAAAATTAATTAAACTTAATTAATCAAAACAATTAAATATTAATCAAAACATAAATTAAACCTAAACCATTAAGTCATTAATTACATCATTTGTCTAACAAATATGAAACTAAATTTAAAAAAATTTAAACAAACCTTTATAATTAACATAAATACACTTATTAATTAAACAAATCACATAATCACATTGAACCTAAGAAAACCCATAAGACCAATAAAGCTAATTAAATCAAATTGAATCAAATTAAGTTAAATCGAGAAAGATTCTCATCAATTTAATATAGAATCAAATCAAATCTCATTCAAACTACTTAAATAAAATAAACTAATTAACTATCCAATATATGAAATCAAAATGCAAACCAAACTTTGATGAACATGACAAATGGAACGTATTGCTAATAAAATCATTTATAAAGAATCAAACCCAATTAGAATCAAAATAAAATCTTAATTAATCTAATTTGATCAAACTACAAATAAATGAACCACAATAATTAAATAAACATAAAGTTAAATCACATAACCATGATCAAAGAAAAGAATTAAATATTTAAAAGGATATTGAATTATCAAGATTCAATTAAATCAAAATAAAATTAATCAACCAAAAAACATGATGAACTTAAACAAACTTAAACTCCATTAGACATTAAGGATATTGAATTATCAAGATGCAATTAAACTAAAACATCTAATCCAAAAAATCAATTAATCAAATACTTAAACTCAAATTCTAAATTCTAAATCAAATCAAATAAATCAATCAAATGAATTACACAAATTCAAATGGGCTAATCAAGATACTTAAGGACTTTAGTTAGATTCCTTAGGAATTAGGATGTAGAATAGGGTGAGTTTACAGATGGAATTCATCCTACTCTTCATTCTTGAGAACCTAAATATCATTTCAACCAAATAAAACTGAAATAAAAATGAAAAGCAAATCATTAAATCATTTAGATTGAAATCACCCAAAGGTAAAATTTAAATTCAAACTTCAAATTGGAACTTAAACTAAAGAAGCCTAGTAAAGTCTTGCTACACAAGCCTTAAGCACACACATTAGAATACTAAGTCACTATACTTGCTAAGTTAGGCGTTGTATGTATGATGTTGTGTTTTATTTTGTGATGTAATATTTTAGATTATGTTAGGGGTATATGTTTTAGACGGATGTTAGGCGTTATTAGCCTAATCATATTTTTGAGGGGTTGTGCTTAAAGGCGCTATAATAAAAAATATAAATGCTTTTGCGTGCGTTGCTTAGCCCTAAGTGTAACCCATGTTAGATAGGTGACTTGGTTACCCATGTGTGGGTGCTAAGTCCAAATTATTCATATAACTTGGGTTGTATGGTGTGTTTAGCTAACATTTTTTGCGGTGTAGCTAGATTTACTTTTCCTATTTTTGATGTAATTTTGCATTAGGAATTAGGATTATTAGCTATGGGGGATTAGGATGAGCGGTGTAAGGCTTAGTCCACAGGGTGCCCTGTGATGCCTTTGGAACAAATCAAATCAAAAGAAAGAGAATGAAGAAAAGAAGACCCCATATATATTATTTTTGTAATCCGGGTTGTATAAGGGTAGAGCTCGGCTACCCATCTTTTCTTTTCTCTTTTTGAGGTGTACTGCTGAACCCCAGCCTTTTATTCTTTTGGTAGTCTATAAAATTATTTGATGTTGTGTTTAGATTGCGTATTAGAACAACATGCTTTTCATAGTTTCTTTATGATTGATGCTTGAATGTGTGGCCTGGATGCGGTAGGCTCTTAGGATAAAATTAATTTTTCTACCCCAATTAACAACTCATAACTAAAATTTTAAAACAACTCATAACCTCACATAAAAGCCTAGAATTAAATCAAGATAATAAAATTTTTAGTAACCCCTTAGCTGGATGGATGAATGTATAATATCATGCATGTCATATTCTTTCACTCTTGTTAAGAGGGGCTTCCATCTTGCAGAGAATCAAGGCTTAACCTATGAGAGCCTTTGGTGGAAGACACCCCTTTCTCTCTTGATTTGGCCATAATCAAATTCTCATGCATTTAGGCATACAAAATCCCATAGCCTGTGTCAAAATAAAAAAGTCCAAAAGAATTAAATAAATTTGATAAAATTTGCATTAGATTAAGTCATGGATTCATACCACTCATGCTCTAGTCTCTTAGGGAGTGAGTCTAAGGACTTAGTTTCTTTCTAAATGAACAATAGCTAGCCATCTTGCAAAGCATAAGACTTTACATGGATTTAAAGCTAGGAGGAGTTAGGCGCCACTCCAGGATAATAAGTCAAGGGGTGGTTTATTCTCTCTTGTGGAGGTAAACCATATACCCATTTTGCCTTAGATTTAGGTTGCCTTTTATTTTGTACCAAGGCTCCTTAGTTTAGGAATCAGGTAGTTGTTTCCTTGGGCTACAAGCATAAATCCTCACCTCTTAGGCATTTCCATAATCTTATGTTTGTGGAATTATAATACAACAATCTAATAAAATGTCAACTAAAATAATTAACTCTCTTCAATTTCAAAAATATAAAGCCCAATTATAGGGTAGATCGGAATGCTCACTAGGCTTCCTAGTATCATGAGCATTTCCTACTTCCTCCCTTTGGATTCAAAAATAAGTCTTCTCCTTGATCTATCCCATTTGATTTTTCTAAAATAGCCAATCCTTTGATAGTCTTAACCTTGAAATCTTTGGAGACTCTAGTTGTCTACTTTAATCGAGTGTATTCTTAAGAATTCTCATTCTTAGGATGTAATTAACTATGGGGCTTGCCTCCATAGGAACTTAATGAACGCTTAAAATAAACCCTACTTTACTTTTCCATGTAAAGTAGGGAAAGATCTGGTATATTGAAGACCCATCATGCCTTAGGAGTCCTTATTAGGTGATTAGGTCCATTATAGGGTGGTGATTCCTATCTTTTGAGATAGTATATTATTCCTTAAATTTGTACCCGATCATTTCAATAAGTACCCCCTAAGATCTGCGTGGTGTCCTACACCCCAAAAATAAACACCAGATTTTTTACGACTCGTGGGAGAGTTCTCTCTCCATCTTTAGTAGACAATTATTGTCTCCAAGCATCGATAGTGGACTTATATTTTATATAGGCCTGAGACTATCATTCTTTCCATTGGCACTTAGCTTATTTCATCCTTAAGCAAAGCTACATCCTTTAGGTTTTAGGACCTCACTCGTGTAGGTCTTAAAATCCTATTGAGTTCCCCAATAGGTGAAAATTAAAATTAATCAACAAGGAGATGACCAAAATTAAAAATCTCTTCACCATTATGGTGAGGCAAGGTTCATCCATGAACAATAAGAGAATAAAACTCTTCTACAAAATAACATATCTTTCCAAAAGCACTTTTTCAAAATCCACATAATAAGGGCTTTACACAAAAGTTTATAAGAAATTTTCACAAAACACATATAACCAAACCTCGTTTAACAAATCTGATGATTGTTACAAGGAGGTTCTTTTAAAATAAATAAAATAAATCAAAATCAATCAATTTTTTAATTTTCAAAGCACATTTTCTTTGGAAATAGCTATCCCCATCCACACACTCAAATTGTTGGATGGAGATTCTATTTTCAAATAAACCATGATATAAAAAATTGAAACTCCACTTAGCATACTTCACATGTGCTAGAGTTGAAGTTTCCCCTCTTTTCAAAAAAAGCAATAAATCATACACACAAAGAGAAGTCAAGACATATTTGAACCCCCCACTTGACATAAATTTGTCAAATGGGAGTTCCCCTTTGGAGAAGGTAGAGCAAATTGAATTCTATTTGCATTTGTCGATAAATTCCTTCATGCAAAGTCTTGAACTTCAAAACACATTGGGAGCTCATTTGACATGTCCAAGTATATGAATGAGAACTCCATTTTGAAAATCATAAGGAACAAAGTGAACTCCATTTAACATACCTAAGTTAAATAAGTTCATTTTCTTTCAAAAAAAAATCATAAACACATTTGACTTTCATTTAACATACCAAATTTGTTAAGTGAGAGTTTCATTTTCAAAATCATAAATCACATTTGACTTTCACTTAACATACCAAATTTGTTAAGTGAGAGTTTCATTTTCAAAAAATATATCACATTTGATTTCACTTAACATACCAAATTTGTTAAGTGAGACTCATTTCAAAAGAAAAGCAAATTTATCTCATACATTTAACTTTCATAACATACCAAATTTGTTAAGTGAGCCTCACACAAATCATACACATTTGGCCTCACTTAACATACCAAATTTGTTATGAAGAAAATTTATTTTAAATCAAATATCACACATCAAATCTTCACAAGCAAAAATATTTCAAACACAATCTGACTCTTCTTAGCATACCAAATTTGTTAAGTGAGGTCTTTCAAATATCAAAATTTTCAAACAAGATACAAAACACAAATATCTCCAAAATCTCTCCAAATTTTAGAACCTCCAACTACTTTTGAGTATGGGTTCTAAAAATCAAATGGCAAGACTCTCACAATATCCAAATCTCTCTAAAATTTTGATGAACCCACTTAACATCCTTAAGATTGTTTAGTGTGGGTTCAAATTCAAAATCAAATCTTGAAATCAATGATTGAAGGTGAATATCAAGGCAAGTTGACTATATTTCAACAATGCATTTGATGCAATCAATTTTTATCCTTCATCTATGGCTCCCAAGCTTCGTGTTTTCCTTCCCCCAAACCTAGCCTTGGATCAACTAGTCTCCTACCCTGGCTCCAGAGGTCATCTACTTTGGCCGTGGTTTTGAGAGTGAGGATTTCTTGGGGACAACCCTCACCATGATTAAGGAGGAGGTGGCGGGACGCCACTCATTGATTGATATGCCATCGATTACGAGTTTCCTCCACTAAAGAGGAAGGCCACTGTATTCGCTACCTGCCGTTAGTTTATGTACTGTCGTTCCGGGCAGGTGTTAGTTACTCTACTATAGCTACTACCCTCCTTGGATTCCCCAAAAGGAAAGACTATCTTGCTTTCTGAAATATTCTCCTCCACATTCAAGGTGGGTGCTAGCTCTCACTCACCATACCGTTCTGCCGCAAGAGCAGATCAGCGACATCACAAGAGGCGAGAGAGATGGATGTCACTTCCCATGTGGTGGGGGAGGGATCTCCAGAGACCTCTCCACATTTGAGTGGTAGTAGGTTTCACCCCTCTCGACCTCGAGATGGAGAGGGAGGACTACGGAGGATTCTTTGCACTACCTCCACCACCACATATTTTGCTGCAGGGAGCATAGGAAGCCCACATGTGGGCTCGGTCTTGCGTTGGTGGGAGCCTATGGCTGAGTTTAATTTTTGATCGGGGATGGTTATCCCTAGGAGAGTCGGAAGTCGTCTGAGGAGAGCCTTGGAGGCTCAAGCATCGCTTCAGGGTAGGAGGGAATGACGAGGTTTGTGAGGCGTGGCACCTCTGATGGATTTTCCGATCATTACCTACGATCGATCGTTGACACATCATCTTGGTGCTACTCGTCATAGGAGGTAGGCCTATAGTCGGCGGCGTCGATGCTACCTGCTCCACTCACCATCGCATCACTCCGGCATCCCCATTGACCAAGATCGAAGCCCCATCAGGAAAGACCGACACCATTGGTGATCGACCCAAGGATCCCACTCCATCTTCACCCCATTGAGGTGAGGTCGAGCTCTCTATTCGACCTCACATTAGAGAAGAAGGAATGGCGACCCAAGGCCATGGTGGTGAGTCACCACGCAGTCACGCAGCCTTGTAGTCTCCACCAAGCATGATGGCGGAAGGATGAAGGATATAGATGTAGTATCCATGGCGGTAGATCCTTCCATAATCTGTTCATGATGATGATCAACATATACCTCGGTGAGCAGTCCTCTTAGAGATAGTACGGTGGCAAGTAATGCCCGATGTATTTACATGAGTGAGTATAGCCTCGGTCAGTGAGTGTTTGTCCCACGCATGACTAGGCGCTCTTGAGATGAGATCGTTGCTCGGTACTTTGTTGAAGAGGAACTTAGGGGATGATTCATGATGAAGAGGATGATCTTGGGGTCAATTTTGATCTGGGGATGATCTCTTGGAGGACTCATGAAGTCCATATGGTTGACACTAGGGGTTCCCTCTTAGGGATCAACATAGCAGAGGTGTTGTAGTTGAGGAAGAAGATGCTCATTCAACAACACCTTATTCAGTGAGGTAGAGATGAGCATATTAGGAAGATGGAGAAAAGAGTTGAAGATTTATTAGCGGTTTAGCACTTCAAGGCCAAGCTCCATCGGTACTACTCCTTAGAGGACCACCAGGTTGTTGCATGTTTGGATCGACCCGAGTACATCTCCGTGGACCGGATAGTGGCGCATGCATGGGAAGGTGGTGGATAGCACCTCCATGCAAGAAAAGATATTAATAGTTGGTGGCGCGGCAAGTGAAGGATGCATTGGCACAGAGGTGGCTCATTCAAAG
Organism: Cymbidium sinense; assembly: GCA_021442155.1. Classification (NCBI taxonomy): domain Eukaryota; kingdom Viridiplantae; phylum Streptophyta; class Magnoliopsida; order Asparagales; family Orchidaceae; genus Cymbidium; species Cymbidium sinense. Next base: position 17,817,075 of record CM038218.1, on the reverse strand, counting down.
GGTAGATACCAGAGGAATTTGATGGTGTCCAATATCTAAGGTTTTCTTCCTTCAAATTTGATGGCGTGGGAACCCTACACATACATTTAGGATGGGATCAATCTTTGGTGGCGTGATGCACTTCTATTCTCTTTGATGAGTTTGGAGCATCACATTTGATTTGATCTTGAACTACCCAATGGTTCGGTGAAGACTTTTCTTTGAGTTAGCACCTCTTCATCAAGAGGTTTTTGGAGCCAAACAAAGGGTAGCTTGGGTGACCTCGTTGTGGCAACAAAATCAAATGAGTCCTTGTTGATTATATTCTCGTGGTGAAACACGAGTATGAAATGTGAAACACAAATAACATCTTTAGAAATTCTTCTCAAGAATATTCATGGCGGTTGCCTTCATGCTCAAGAGATTTACATCAAAACTTTGAGAAGTTAATCAACTGCTAGTTTATAAGGGAAGCAAATAATTACCTTTTCAAGACCAATCATTCAAGCCCAAGTAAAAGCATTGAGAAGAAGCAGGGGTAGTAAGGAGAGGAGAAGCGACCCGAGCTGTATGAGACCTCATATACCTCCATTGCCACCACCTCCTCTCACCACCTCGGCGATATCGACCACCACGTTGCGGCCACCACCTCATACAATATACTCGACAATGGTACTCATATCCACCTAGGTAATTATCCACCTACTCTTTCGATAAATTGAATAAGCCATATTCATTCAAGAGGGAGGTAGTTAGGAAGATCTTTAAGAATCTCTTAAAGAAACTTTATTAGTTACGAGCCCAAGGAGAAGATGTGGGCAAGAGTGATGATCTAACTATTGCCCTACCTATAGTGGTCATGTCTTGGAGGATTGTGTCACCGGGGCGGCAGCAGCTACAGTCAGGGGTGTTGTTATCCCAAGGAATACTTGTTAGAACAATAACCTCAGTTCTATCAGTAATTCTTGGGGATACTATCCTCTTAAGAAAAGAAGGTTGGGATATTGTCTTATCAGAACCTCTAAAAGTCTAAGATCAAGAAGCTTTCAGTGTGCAGTAACTCAAACCTCCAACACCAAGGAAGGTTTGCAAGTTTAAAGATAACTTGAAGAAGGTGTTGAAAGACAACCTACTTGCAGGGATAGCATAGTAGCACAACCACCGTTTCACTCCATCCAATTGTGCTACTACTTCTTCCTCCACTAGCTCCTCTTACGCCAATAGGGTGTTGTATCGTGGACAAGGGCACTATACCCCTTTTCTCACTTACTTTATTAGATTTATCATGTACCTCCATCAGAAGAAATCAATGAAGAAAGCTTTCATCTTGTCCACTTGATACTCTAGATTTTATTCCTCTGAAAACTCTTTAAGTCTACAAAATAATGATGACTCTAGTTCGATCATTCCACCTTTGATTTAGAAATGGATTTTCCATTCTGAATCATTGTTCACCATTGAGATTGATTTGGAGTCATCATCGATGATCCATAGGAGAAGTGGTACACGATGAGAAGGTAGAACTTCCTACAAATTCATCATTCCAAGAGGTCACTGAAGTTAACCTTCGCAGTGGCAAAGTTCTACCTCCTAGGGTGGCACCTCGGGATAAGGGTAAGCAAATCATTGGTTCTAAAGAGCAGATAGCCTCTCCACAAGATGCTCCACCCATGGATATGCTTGTGGAGGATCAAGCCAAGGTTGACTACAACATCCTAGCACATCTTAGAAAGCTGCCAGCTAAGTTAAGTATATATGATGCCCTCATCTTATCCAAAGAGATGAGAGAATCTCTAATCAAGGCCCTCCTTGATCCAGAGATATGCTTAGCCCGGTGGCACTTCTGAGAGGAGGCTTGGTTGAGGACACTCTAGGAGTTACATTATGATGAAGACTTGCTTCAGGAAAGCACAAGCCCTCTTTACATTACTGGATGTTGGAAGATCAGATATCAGTTCTTGTTGACGAGGTGCATCGGTGAATATTATGAGTCTAAAACCCTGCACTTAAAGATTGACATCTCAAACTTTCAAAAGAGAGGATGATGTTGAGAGGATTCAATGAACAAGGCGAGAGGGCTTTAGGCTCTATAGTGTTGCCATTAGAAGTGGATGATTGGAAGACTACCACCAAGTTTCATATTATAGACTCAGATACATCTTTCAATGCTTTACTTGGGAGACCGTGGATACATGAGAACAATGTGGTTCCATCTTCTCTACATCAGTGCATGAAGTTCATGAGAGGTGGGATTGAATCACGTCAAAGGAGATCTTAAGCCATTCCACAGTTCATGAGGTCGAATATATGAGATGCAACTACTATCTCCCTCAAAATCAACAAGTCTATTCTTGAACTTGGTGAAAGTTCAAAAAAAAAAGAAAAGGAAAAAAAAAAAAAAGAAAAAAAGAAAAGAAAAGAAAAGAAAAAAAGGAAATGAGAAAGAAAATAAAAGGGCGAAAATAGACTTGGAGGAGAAAGTAGAGCTAACATTAGATTCCACCACAGTTATTACTCCATTCGAACATATGGGTAGGATGACTCGACCTCCACCAGCGGAGGAAGAGGCGGAGATCGAGACATGCTAGAGATGGAAGACCTCCTTATTGGCCATCCAATAGAGTTATGTCCCTACTACTGGACTACACCTACTATCATATAGACTTAGAATCTAGTTTATGATGAGTCATATATGATTAGTACACCTAGCACTTCGGTATCCCCATGCAAGTGACAATTGAGCAGCGGTGATGAAGACCAGGGCTCTAAGCAAAGCATAAGTGTATCCAGAGTCTATATGTGAAACAGTGAAGCATCGTTGGGAACTTTAGCTCTAACCCACTTTCTTCCTCACAAAAGTTGAGGGTTTGGTAGTTAAGGAAGCCCCTAAGTCTTCCACAAATGTAAAGTGCAGTTCTTTCTTGGAGCATCATCCTCAAGTCAAGAAGGCGATGTAGAACTTGAGGATGATTCATATAAGATTTAATAGAATTACCTTTTGATTGGTATTCGCCTTGTGTTCTTAATTTAGCAAAGAAAGGATTAATTCCACATGCTTTGGTCTAAACAGGTCGATTACTTTGAAAGGTTATGGGACAATAATGCAGACATTCACAATCAAAGGGGGACTAGGATTGATGCAGGTGGGTCAGTGATGATGATTACTTCTTAGTCATCCAATCATTTGGAATCGATAGGTTCTTTTCAAATCATGCTAACTCATATGAGGAGGTGTGCTTAGAAACTTGATGATCCAAATGACTTTGAAGTCAAGATGCACCGCCGAGTTTGAAGAGGAGATCGATCAACTATCGAGAGCTCAAAATCAACCTAGGAATGAAGAAGATCCACTATATAGTTCTCTATGAATGAAAAAAGAAACCAATGATTTAGTGAAGCTATTGATTGAGTTTAAGATTGCTGTGGAGTTATGAAGAGATGCCGGTTTATCTCGACATAGTAGTTATAATAACTCTTGCTATCAAAATAAGCTCCAGATATGCGATTAGACATTGAACAACAATTCACTTGAAATCAAAGCGTCGATCTTTATTAGGGAAGAAAAATATCCTACGGTTGGCGTGTCGCAGTTAAGAAAAGAATGGCCAAATTTGCATATGATTTTAGGGATCTAAATAAGGCATGTCCCAGGATGAATTCACTTCTATACGAATTAATGGTGGACATTGCTTCATCTCATAGTATTCTCCTTTATGGATGGGTCATCGCTACAAAATTAAGATGGCCCCATAGGATGAAAGAAACACCGCCTTTTGAACCCGTCGAATATATTGTTATAAGGTCATGCCTTTACTTAAAATGCCGATTACATACCGTGACATGACTGAATCTTGATGAACTCATTCATCATCAAGTTGAATGCTACGTCGATGATCTCGATGTTAAAAGTAAAGAAAAGGAAGACCATCTCTTTGACTTGAGAGTAGTTTTCGAACGGTTAAGATAATACAACCTGAAAATGAACCCCCTGAAGTGTGCATTCGGAGTAGCTTTGGGAAAATTTCTTGGGTTCGTTGTCTGACACCGGGGAATTGAAATCGATCCGAAAAAGATCAAAGCAATATTAGAAATGCCACCCCCTAAAAGCCTAACACAACTCAGGTCATTCCAAGGGCGGTTGGCATATCTAAGACGCTTCATTTCCAACTTATGAAGATGCCAACCATTCTCGGCACTTATCAAAAGATGCCAAGTTCAAATGGGATGATAAGTGCCGGCTTTCGAAGACATCAAGCAATATCGATGACACCTCGTCTAGCCCTATCCGCAAGCTCATATTATATCTTTGCGCATTAGATGACTCCCCTTGGCTTTGTTGGCCCAATGATGAAGGAAGGAGAACTCTCTATTATCTCGGTCGTCATCTAATCCCTGGCGAGCAAACTATCCACCTATTGAAAAGCGCCTAGCTTTAATCTTTGCATCCCAAAAGCTATGACACTACATGCTTTCTCATAAGGTGAACTTGATCTCTCAATCACTATAATATCTCATGACACGGTGGACCTTATCGGGGGTTGGTTGCGTTGGTCCATGATTTTGTCTCGGTTTGATATAACATTCGTACCCCTCGTGGTAAAGGATAAGCACTTGCGATTTCTTAGCGGCACATCCACTCCCTCGATTCTCGCAGATGATCTCCGATCAAATCATGAACTTAGGGAACTTGCTCGCCATTGGGAGATGTACTTTTGATGTGCTACTTCCTCTCAAAGAGAGAAGAACCATAATTTACTATCCCGGGGAAGGCGTAGGAATAGTTCTCTAACTCTGACATGATGATGAGATTCTCATATCATTTGTCCAATCCATGCACCAAAATGAAGCGAATATGAGGCTCGATTGTCATGGAGTTAGTCATTACACTATCGTCCAGTATCAACATCTTTGGGGATTCTCATTAGTCATCAACCAAATATTTGGGTCCTAAAGTTCTAAAACTAAGCTCCATCATTACCTAAACTATGGAGTTGTTGGCCCAAATCCAGAGGTTACCATCATAAGATTCCTCGAGGAGAGAAACAATAGCGATGCATTAGCCAAGCTTGCCAAAGAGTTGGCATGTCAGAAGATGAGTCCATTCCAATAAGGGTCCAAAATAGACAAGTCTTATCCCTTATTGATGCTGAACTCATTGAGAGATTCTCTCTTGAAGGGGAGGTTGCCATTACCCAAGGATGAGGAGCAGTTGGAGGCAACCATTCATTCATAGATTATTTAAATGTAGCAAACTACCTCAGAGAAATCAGGCACACGGGTGAAGCGAGCCCTTTCTATACTCTTGTAGGCGGCACCTTATGCAGTCTTCGATCATATGTGGTTACGTTATGCGGACAAACCACATATAATCATAGTACACTCGAGTTATGTGGGCACATCAATCGTCGAAGATGAAAGCCAAGATCGAGACTAGGATACTATTGGCCGATGATCACGGTATGGATGTAGCTAGGAGATGCCATCAATGTCGGTACGGTGTGGTCTACATCAACCTCAAACATTCTACATCCTACATTGGCCTCATGGCCATTGAGTGTTGAGATGCGACATTGTGGGTCGATCGATCCTCCTTCTTCCAAGGTCATCGATTCATTCTAGTACTATTATTTACTTTTCCAAATGGGTAGAGGCAATCCACTTAGAGGTCAAAGCTCAACATGTGCTCCAGTTTTTTTGAACCATATGTATATAGGTTGGGTGCCTCGATGAATTATATCGATAATGATGCATTCAAGAGCACTAAAATCAATAGCTTTGCGAAGACATAACATAGATTGGAGATATTCTACCATCTACTATCCAAGAAAATGGGTTAGCGAAGCCTTCAACAAAACCCTCATTCAAATATTGAAGAAGACATTAGATGACAAAATGATGATGGCATGAATAGTTGGTTGAAGCTTTATGGGCTACATACCACATATAGAACTCCAACTCAATCTACCCCTTTCTCGGTATGGGTCAGTCATTCTACCATTGGAAGTCCAACTCCCATCACTAAGGATAGCCGTGGGTAGCAAAATCACAATGGAATAGAATGCCAAGTTACGGTTGGAAGAGCTCGAAGGTTTGGAGGAGAGACGCCTACGAGCATGCCAAAACCTCGAGTTATACAAAGCCAAGATGATTCAAGCTCATAACAAGTTGGTCCGTCCTAGAGCTTTTCAAGTAGGAGAGCTTATTTTAGTTCTAAGGAGACCAATTATTGCTTGTCGAAAGATAGGAGGAAAGTTTGAACCCACTTGGGAAGGCCCTTATGCCATAGAGAAGGCCTACCAAGGAGTCTTACCAACTCATAAATTATAAAGGAGAGCGCCCGATGCTTCCAATCAATGGGCTCTACTTAAAGAAATATTATCCATAAATCTTGTTTGAAAATAATTATCAATAAAATCTCTTTTCATCTCAAATTTTATTTCTTCTGTGTTAGAAATATCTTTTGCTTGTGAATTCACCATGATATATTTAGGGTCCCCAGTGGCATCCTATTCCTTCATATCAAACACAAACATACATATCTTTTCTGCTATTTTGATGTGAGCAAGCCCCATGTGGCACTCACTCATTGCTCTAGGTCGGGTTGATTTGTTGTCCAAGATCACCCATGGTCATTTATTGGAGGATGTGAGTCCCGCTTTCTTCTAATTTGACCATTGCAAATCGGCCTTGTTAGTTTGGTGCTTCCTAGTGAACTACCTTATGTTGGCTTTAAGAAGATGTGAGTCCAAGCTTTCTTCTTGAACTAGCCACCATACTCGATGGTCGAGTTTCCGAGGTTTAGGTGTAAGAGTCCCCGGTGGCATCCTATTCCTTCATATCAAACACAACATAAATATCTTTCTTTCTACTTTGATGTGGGAGCAAGCTGTGGCACTCATTCATTAGCTTTGCTCTAGGTGGTTGTTGTCCAAAGCAACCGATCACCCGATGGTCATTTGTTGGAGGATGTGAGTCCCGCTTTCTTCTAATTTGACCATTGCAAACCAGCCCTTGTTAGTTTCATAGTCTTATTTGCCGTGAAGCTACCTCATGGTTGATCTGTTTGAGAAGATGTGAGTCCCATGCTTTCTTCTTGAACTAATCATCACTAACTAGGTCGAATATATTTGAGGTTTAGGGTAAGTCCCGAGGCTCCTTTCCTCTTGACTACATTTGAGTCGATATAAGCCCCGGTGGCATTCATTGATAAGCTCTTGGTGGGATGGCACCCTTGGTAGAAGGCAGACTATCCCGGTCAATTCGCTTTAGAGATGTAAGCTACTTTCTTCTAGGCGATTGTTGCAAATTGATGGGCATAGGTTGGTTGATGTTCACTATGCGGCGGCGACTCACGGTGGGTACACCACTCTTGGAAGATGTAAGTCCCAGCTTTCTCCATGAGTTGGCCACCGAATACTATGTGATATATGACAACCATGTCATTTCTCTGAGTGTTGGATTGAAGCCCCATTGCGGCCCCTTCCCTGCGGGCATTCTATTTGGATCACGCGTCCTTTGAGACCCCATTTAGACACTACGGTTACTTTTTTGATGTCCCCCTTTCTGGTAGCCACCCTGTGGTTGGAGAATTTATTCGGATGTGTGATTCTCCTTGGTTCGATCATCGAGATAGGTCTAGGCGATATAAGCTCCTTCTCAGTTTGATCCCTAAACTAAGGGTCCATGATAAAATAAAAACAAACAAATAAATATTTATTTGTGGATTAGAATTTAAGCCCCGGTGGCCCCAAGCCTCCTTTAGGCGTGTCGCAAAACTATAGAATTGCAACACGAGTTGAGATAAATCCACGGGTAAAACTCCATAGTCAGGTCGGGTTCAACTTGTTGTGCCACCAATGAGTTACCCGGTCATCTTTGCTTTGAAAATATAAGTCTATTACACATTCTTTCCGACGATCGTTACTGGACGGGCACCCAGGTTGGGCGTTGTTAGCGCATCGATCCTAGTGGATTCTTGTTTAGGAAGATGTGAGTCCTGCTTTCTTCTAACTTGACCATTGCAACCGAAAGGCACCCTTAGGTTGGTTAGTTCTACTAACGGTAGACTATCCCTTTGGATTTGTAAATCTAAGATAGGTCTAGGCGATATTAGCTCCTTCTTAGTAGATTCATCAAAGGGGTCCATCTAAAATTAAAGTAATTGACTATTCTTGAGTCGATATGAGTCCATCGGCATTCACTCAAATAGTCTCCCTAGGTTGGATTGATTATTGCCATTAGATCACCCCAACGGTTGATCCTACTTTGGAAGATGTAAGTCGCCATGCTTTCTTCTAATCGTTACAGAAAGGCAACCTGCGGATAGTCCTACCCTTTGGTAGACTACCCCTTTGGACTTGTAAATCTGAAGGTCAAGGCGACATAGCTCCTCTCGGTCCATCAGCACGAGTCCATAATATAACACAAAATTAAATTAAATTAAATCAAATCAAATTAATCATCAGGATTACTGTTGAGTTGAGGTAAGACCCCTAGCGGCGCTCACTCATTAGTCACCTTAGGTAGGGTTGATGTGTTCGTCAATAGATCACCCCAAGACTTTTCTTGCTTTGGAAGATGTAAGTCTACTTGCACTTTCTTCTAATAGTCACACCAAAAGGCAACCCCTTGGGTTGGATAGTCTACCTTATGGCGTAGACTAGACTTATAAATCTAAGGCAGAAAGGCCCTTGGCTCCTTCTTAGTATAGTCATCGCGGGGTCCATACAAAATAAATTGAAACCAACCTCCCTGGAGTCAAACATCTCAAACAAACCAAATTTCTCCCAGTGAGCAAATCAAATTAGCCTCTCACGGAGTTTATATCTAAATCAAACAAATTTCAGTGTACATCCCCGATGGATATGCCTCAATCTAGAACCCTTCTCAGTGGAGCCATAACAAATTAAACCACCTCCCAGTGGAGTCTAATCAAACAAATCAAAGAAATCTAATTAAATTCTTATCCCTAGCGATACACACCCAAATTAAATCATAATCAAATCATCCATATCCCAGGGGATAACTTGAACATGTTTTCCTAGAGGAAGGTTCATGTACTCAATCCCTAGTAGATTCCTTCTTGCTCTCTTATGCCCTTGGCATAAAGAGAACTGCATTACACTAAGATCATGATTCTATCTACCTTTCGGGTCTAGGTATAGATCACTTCCATTGTTGGTTGTAATCTTTTGGATGTTGTTGATCATTTCGATCAACGCCAATACGTGTGGTGTGCCTTGTCAGTTACACCACACCTATTGGGGGTCCTTTTGTTGACCTCACTTTTGGAGTGAGCTCTTAACCTCCTCTTCTTAGACTTAGGACTCCTCTAGACACTAAGATTTCCTTAGTCATAAGACACATCTAGTGATTAGGTGAACATCTAACCTAAGCCTAGAGACTTAGAAGTGTTAATCATAAGATTAGAGGCTATGCCTTGGGGTTTAAATTACCCATCCTATAGCCCTAATCTAGATACACTTTCTCAAATCAAACCAGACTCAATTCTCAAAATCAAATCTCAAATTCAAATTCAAATTCCAAATCTAATTTCAAAATTTGACTCCAAATGATTGAAACCCAAATCAAATCAAATCTTTCTAAGCCATATGAACCATATTCATAAGCTTAGCCAAAACTTTCCTTAAATCAAATCAAACTCAATTGATCTTTATAAATCAATTATTCCTTCATTTATATTCACAAATATAAATGAAATTCAAATGACCAAAACTATATATCAAATCCAAACTCAATAAACCTTTAAGCCAATTCTTTGGACTTAGCCAAATTCTATCGGTCAAGTCAATGAATTTTCTCTTGAATCAATCATTCATTCAATTATCTACCAAATATAAATGAAACCTACAACCATCAAATCAAATCAAAAAAACCCAAGTCAAACCTAGCCCTTTTGACTTGAAAATTTCAAATGAGCCAAAATCCCTTAGACTCCAAATTGATTCGCTGAACTTATATTTCAATCTAGGCTCATATATAAGTTCAACTAAATTGAATCAAACCAAAACCAAACTTGACTCACTTAGGTGCACTTGACCTAAAATCTAAAAAGGACCCATTTGAGCCAACTTTCCAACCCAAATTGGATTGAACCAAGCTCACCAAAATCTTACCATGATTTACACCAGGATGATCTTACAATCAATTACAAGCAATTGTTGGCCATTTGATCCAAATTAACCCAAATTGGCCTACAACCAAATCGGGTCAAATCATGATAACCCAAATTGATTACAAATGGCTCAAGTTCATTCCAAATTGATTACTAAACTTAAGTTAATTAAACCAATTTGATCAATTAATTGGGTCAACTTGACTCAACTAGCCAAATTGGTAAAGGGTCAATTTGGCCTAAATCAAATTAAATCCAAATTAATTCAAACCAAAGACCACATTCATCTTCAATTAGTCAATTGAACATGAATCAACCCATAACCCAATTTGGCCAATTTTGGTCAAATGGGTCAATTTGGCCAAAATGACCCCAAATTGGGCCAAATCCTTGAAACCAAGCCAAAACCCATTGGGGGCTTATCAAATCGACCCAAACCCATTTGGGATCAGCCAAATAAACCCAACCCATTTTAAATTCTCATGAATCCTCCCACATAATTCCACCTAACCTCATTTAATTCCCCATCACATGCACTTAACCCCTCATCACATGTCCTAATATTTCAATTGAATAAATCGATCATTATGCGAGAGAGGACTTTGGAGCAAAATCCAAAGTCCTCAATCAATCTAGCATCCATCCAACCACCCCACTAGATGGCATTCAATTTGGAGCCAAAAAATTCAAAAAAAATTTTTGGCCATTATAAGAGGGGAGATGAGGCTTGAGCTCTTCTTCCCACTATTGACTCCCAAAACTCCCAAAGCAAAAGGAATCATCCCCACTTGTTTAGCCACTTTGAGCTCAAATAATACAAGAATTTGCTCTTCCGTGACGTGAAATATCGAGAAGAAGGATTCAGAAGAAGCAAAAGATTACTTTGAAGCTTCCTCACACACATAGGATCTCCCTGATCTTCACCGCCCGAAATCATCCCGGTGAGGTAACTTTCACAAACCATAGCGCCTTAGGATTTTGCATATTTTGAAATTTCTTGATTCTAGAATTTTCTTTAGAAAATCACTTTTATTTTAAATCATCCCAAATAATAGAATTTTTTTGGTGGAATCATAAAAGTCCATTTGGACAAGTTTTGGCTTAGAAACTTTCATTTTTCTAAAATACCTCACAAAATACTATTCACCGCGGCTCACCGTCCGATCCCGCAGTTCGCGGGATTGGGCGATCCAGTGGATCGCGCATCGCCTTAGATGCGTGATGTGAGGGATCCGTCGCGCGGTTCGGATGGCTCCGTCGTGTGATAGCCGAGCGAAGCGACCGCTTCGATCGAAAATCTGATCGTCCGTCGCGTGGTTGCGATGATCGGATACGCCGTCGCATCCCCCTCGCGCGATGTCGATCACGTCCGATCAATCGCGCGATTCGACCAGTCCATCTGCGATCGATGGACGTCCCAGAAAGGCGCTGGTCGCCGCCTTTTCCCGCCCCAAACCATATATATATATAAAAAAAAATATATATAAAATATAAAATAATATAATAATAATAATAATTCATCTTAAAAACTTTAAAAATATAAAATAAAATACTTAACCAAAAATTGCAAATAAGGGCTCGCTGGATTTGTTCTATCCGAGGGAATCCAACAAACCAAAATTTTTAACTAAGTATTGTTAGTAATTTTGGTTTTAGTGAAAATTATATTAATTAAGCCATAAATCATAAGTTGAGATTTTTAGATATTGAAATTGATGTTAAATACACTATCATAAAATTTCAAGTTAAAAGAACTTCTGGATTGGGAGAAATTAAATTTTTAAATTCAAATTATCAATTTTAATAAAATAAATTAAATAAAAATTCAGAAATTTACAAAAATCTTCAAGATAACCTAAATCACTTCAATTGACATCTAGGACTCTTAAGAAAAATGATTTGATCTTCTGAATCTTAAGAAACCCAAATAAACACTTAAGATTAGAGTTTAAATAATTAAAAAGTTAATTAAAATATAATCTAAAAATAATTGAAATATTAAATCAAAATCGAAATTGAATAGCATTCATTAAATCATTAATCAAACTTAAAATATCATCTTTAAGGAGATTAAATTAAATATGATTAAATCTATTTAAGTTAACAAAACCCAATTAAATGATTAAATCTTAAATCAAACTCAAAATCCAACAAACTTAGAAAAATTTAATAATTTGATACTGAATTAAACTAAATAAAATTAAAGCAAACTTAATTAACTATGATTAAATCACATCCATTTGGAATGAGATAATTAAATAAATTGAACATTTCAACCAACTAAATTGAACATGTTAATGAAATCAAACAAACATAATATCAAATCAAGTAAAATCCTAATCATAAATAATCAAACTCAATTAGTCAAGCATTTAATGAAAATTTAATAAATTAATCCATCATCTTAATTAATCAAATTAATTTAAATAAGTTACATTAAAGCTAACTCTAAGATTAAGCTTAAATCAAACCCAATTAAATTTAATAATCACCCCTAATAAACTAATTAAGATAATAAATTAATCATATTAAACCTAAACTTAATCAAATATAATTAAGATGCAAACATTAATCAAAATATAAATTAAACCTAAATTATTAAGTCATTGATCTTTAATTAAAACAAACAATTAATCTAATTACCCTTAATCAAACTTAATTAGTCAAACATTTAATTAATAAAATTTAATGAACTTAATCCATCATCTTAATTAATCAAATTAATTTAAATAAGTCACATTAAAGCTAACTCTAAAATTAAGCTTAAATCAAACCCATAATTAAATAATCACACCCCTTAAATAAATTAACTAAGTTAATTAAATTAATCATATGAAACCTAAACTTAATCAAACATAGTTAAGATGCAATTAAATATTAATCAAAACATAAATTAAACCTAAATTATTAAGTCATTGATCTTTAATTAAAACAAACCTTTAATTAATCTAATTACCCTTAATCAAACTTAATTAGTCAAACATTTAATTAATGAAAATTTAATGAATTAATCCATCATCTTAATTAATCAAATTAATTTAAATAAGTCACATTAAAGTTAACTCTAAAATTAAGCTTAAATCAAACCCATAATTAAATAATCACGCCCCTTAAATAAATTAACTAAGTTAATTAAATTAATCATATGAAACCTAAACTTAATCAAACATAATTAAGATGCAATTAAACACTAATCAAAAATTAAATTAAACCTAAATCATTAAGTCATTAATCTCTAATCAAACAAACCTTTATTAAATCTAATAATCTTAATTGACCCTTACTCAAACTTAATTAATCAAACATCTAATTAATGCAAACATAATAAATTAATCCATTATCTTAATAAACCAAATTTAACTTTATAAATCAGATTAAAGTTAATTCAAATTAAATACTTAATTAATCTAATTAATTTAATCACCATTAAATAAATTAATTAGGTAAAAATTACATTAATCATATTAAACTTAAGCTTAATCAAACATAAAAAATGCAATTAAATGATAATCAAATTTAAACTTCAATCATTAATTCATCAATTACATTAACTCAAATAAACATGAAATCAAATTAAAAGTTAACAAATCTTTATTTAATTTAATCATACCTCTTAAACAAACTAATTAAGTTAATCAAATTAATTACATTAAACTTAATTAATCAAAATTCAATTAAATAATCAAAACATAAATTAAACCTAAACCATATTCATTAATTACATCATTTGTCTAAACAAATATGAAACTAAATTAAAAAATTAAACAAACCTTTATAATTAACATAAATACACTTATTAATTAAACAAATCACATAATCACATTGAACCTAAGCAAATAGACCAATAAAGCTAATTAAATCAAATTGTTAAGTTAAATCAAGAAAGATTCTCCAAATTTAATATAAATCAAATCAAATCTCATTCAACCTACTTAAATAAAATAAACTAATTAACTATCCAATATATGAAATCAAAATGCAAACCAAACTTTCATGAACATGACAAATGGATGTGATTAAAAAAAATCCAATTACAAAGAATCAAACCCAATTAGAATCAAAATAAAATCTTAATCTAATTTGATCAAACTACAAATAAATGAACACAATCAATAATTAAATAAACATAAAGTTAAATCATATAACCATGATCAAAGAAAAGAATTAAATATTTAAAAGGATATTGAATTATCAAGATTCAATTAAATCAAAACACCTAATCTAAAATTAATCAACTAAAAACACATGAACTTAAACAAACTTAAACTCCATTAGACATTAAGGATATTGAATTATCAAGATGCCATTAAACTAAAACATCTAATCCAAAAAATCAATTAATCAAATACTTAAATAAACTCAAATTCTAAATTCTAAATCAAATCAAATAAAATCACAATGAATTACACAAATTCAAATGGGCTAATCAAGATACTTAAGGACTTTGTTAGATTCCTTAGAATTAGGGATGTGAATAGGATCCATCATGGAATTCATCCTACTCTTCATTCTTGAGAACCTAAATATCATTTCAACCAATTAAAATTGAAATAAAATGAAAAGCAAATCATTAAGTCATTTAAATTGAGATCACCAAAGGTAAATTTAAATTCAAACTTCAAATCGAACTTAAACTAAAGAAGCAAGAAAGTCTTGCTACACTTTAAGCACACACATTAGAATACTAAGTCACTACTTAGTGCTAAGTTAGGGCGTATGTATGATGTTATGTTTTATTTTGTGATGTAATATTTAGACTAGATGTTAGGTGTATGTTTCAGACGGATGTTAGCTTAATCATATTTTCAGGGTTATGCTTAAAGGGCGCTATAAAAAAAAAATATAAATGCTTTTGTCATGCTTGTTTAGCACCTAAGTGTAACCCATGTTAGACAGTGGGCTTAGTTACCCATGTGTGGTGCTAAGTCCAAATTATTCATATAACTTGGGTTGTATGGTGTGTTTAGCTAACATTTATTTGTGTGTATCTAGATTTACTTCTCCTATTTTTGATGTAATTTTGTATTAAGAATTAGGATTAGTGCTATGGGGGATTAGGATGAGCAAGTAGAAGGCTTAGTCCGGGTGCCGTGATGCCTTTGGAACAAATCAAATCAAAAGAAAGAGAATGAAGAAATGAAGAAAAGAAGACTATATATTATTTTTGTAATCCGGGTTGTATAAGGCTTCACTACCCATATTTTCTTTGGTGTATATGAACCCAACCGCTGCCTTTTATTCTTTACGATAATCTATAAAATTGTTTGATGTTATGTTTTGCACAGAATAGTTTTTCATAGTTTATTTATGATTGATGCTTGAATGTGGCTGGATGCGTAGGCTCTTATGATAAAATTAGTTTTCTATCCCAATTAACAACTCATTTTAAACAACTCATAACCTCACATAAAAGCCTAAGAATTAATCAAGATAATAAAATTTTAGTAACCTCTTAGGATGGATGAATGTATAATATCATGCATGTCATATTCTTTCACTCTGTTAAGAGGGGCTTCCATCCTTGCCAGAGAATCAAGGCTTAACCTATGAGAGCCTTTGGTGGAAAACACCCTTTCTCTCTTGATTTGGCCTATAATCAAATTCTCATGCATTTAGGCATACAAAATCCCATAGCTTGTGTCAAAACAAAAAGTTCAAAAGAATCAAATAAATTTGATAAAATTTGCATTAAATCAAGTCATGGATTCATACCTCTCATGCTCTAGTCTCTTAGGAAGTGAGTCTAAGGACTTAGTTTTCTAAATGAATAATGCCTAAGCCATCTTGCAAAGCATAAGACTTTCCTACATGGATTTAAAGCGTAGAGGAGTTAGATGGTCGCCACTCCAAAGCAATAAGTCCAAAGAATCGTGGTTTATTCTCTCTGTGAGGTAAACTATACCCATTTTCATCTTAAATTTAGGTCATGCCTTTGTTTTGAACCAAGGCCTTAGTTTAGAATCAGATAGTATTTCCTTTGGGCTACAAGCATAATACCCTCTTAGGCATTTTCATAATCTTATGTTGTGGAATTATAAGCTGCAATCTAATAAAATGTCAACTCAAATAATCAACTCTCTTCAATTTCAAAAATATAAAGCCCAACTATAAGGTAGATTGGAATGCCCACTAGGCTTCCTAATATCATGAGCATTTCCTACTTTCTCCCTTTGGATTTCAAAAATAAGTCTTCTCCTTAATCTATCTCATATGATTTCTTAAAATAGCCAATCCTTTGATAGTCTTAACCTTGAAATCTTTGGAGATCCTAATTGTCTACTTTAATCGAGAGTACCATTCCTTAGGATGTAATTAACTATGGGGGCTTGCCTCCATAGGAAACTTAATGAATCCGGCTTAAATTAAACTCTACTTTACTTTTTCATGTAAAGTAGGGAAAAATCTCTAGTATATCAAGACCCATCATGCCTTAGAGTCCTTAGGTGATTAGTTCATTATAGGGTGGTGATTCCTATCTTTGAGATAGTACATCATTCCTTAATATCATACCCGATCATTTCAATAAGTACCCCTAAGATTGCATGTCCCACACCCAAAAATAAACACCACACCAGAGGATGGCTAATCAGAAAATCAAAGCTCTCAAAGATATGACTCCTCCAAAGAATATCAAAGAAGTTCAATATTTGAATGGATGAATTGCTGCCTTATCCCATTTCCTAACCCGTTCTAGGAATAAATACTTGTCATTCTTTAAAATAGTAAAGGGAGCTAAAAATAATAATTTTCATGACGATGAATGTTAGCTTTTGAGCAAGGGAGTATTTAGATCCTCACTACTATCCAAGTCTATTCAATGAGAGATGTTATACTTATATCTCGCAGTCTCTTCCCATGTGATAAGCTCAATTTTAGTGCGAGAAAAAAATGGGATACAACGGTCAATTTACTATGTCAGCAAAATTCTCTCTAATATAGAAAGTCATTATCCACTGGCATATAAGGTGGCTCTGGCTTTAGTTTTCTCAGCGCAAAAATTACGTCCATACTTCCAAGCTCACACTATCGGCATTTACACTCATTTACTATTAAGGGTCATTCTACAGAAATTAGAGTTATCTAGGAGATTAATTAAATGGTCTGTAGAATTGGGAGAGTTTGATATCCATTTCTATCTCGGCCTGATATAAAGTCTCAAGTACCGCAGACTTTATAGTGGAATGCACTACCCAACTCCAAATGAGCTATCTACACACCTTTTGTCTCCTCAATGGACCCTCTATGTTGATGGAACTTCAAGAAATCTGCCTGACAGAATCTTACTTATTTTCCCCAGATACCTTAGAGTATGTACTTCATAAATACAACTAATAATATGGATAAATATGAGGCTCTCATGTGGTTGAGACTCGCCATCGACAGGAAGCTCAAGACTTAGTGATCCACACCGACTCTAGCTTGTCCTCCCTGTTGAGGGAAACTTTAATACCCATAATCCTCAGCTAGCACAATACCTCAACTTAGTAAAGTCACTTCTTGTCCATTTCAAGACACATCAAATCATTCACATACTACGAGAGAAGAATACTCGAGTTGACGCGCTCGCTAAGCTTGCTACATCTGCTATTGGAGATCTATTTAAGAGAAGGCATGTTGAAGAAATATATTTTCCTAGTATCAAAGGGTCATGGGTAATACAAGCAATTAATGAGATAAAGAAACATTCGTGGATGGACCCCATCCTATCTTTTCTACAAGAAGGGACCCTTCTTGAAGACCCAACTGCTGCAACTCATCTTCGAAGATAAGCTTCAAACTTTATTATTATCGAGGTGAACTATATAAATGAGCTTTTCTCCATACCTCAAATGCCTCTCACCATCGAGGTCGACATTATGTTAAGATAGGTTCACTCGGGGATATGTGGAGAACACCTAGGAGGAAGGGCGCTAGCCCTTAAAATTATAAGGCAAGGGTTCTATTGGCCTATGATGAAACAAGACGCTTTGGAGTTCACAAAAAAATATGCAAGTTGTCAGTTGCACTCTAACCTCTCTCATATGCCACATATAGAGCTCTCATCCCTTCAAAGCTGTGGCCTTTTTTCGATGAATTGATATCATGGAACCTTTTGATAGCATCAAAGCAAAGTTTATTATTTTAGCGTCATTCACTTAAATGGGTGGAAGCGAACCAACCACTAAAATCATGGAGGCAAATCTTTAAATAATTTGTTTAGAAAAATATAGTATGTTGATTCAGTCTTCCTTCAAAGATCATCACTGACAATGGAACCCAATTTACTGGAAAAGTATTTACGTCATTTTGCAAAGATCTTCATATCCATTCGCATCGGTACATAGCACATCCTCAAACTAACAGACAGACTAAAGCTACCAATAGGATTATACTCAAAGGACTAAAAATACATCTTAAGAAGGCTGGGGGGAAATGGGTTGATGAGCTTTCTAATGTTCTTTGGGCTTACCGCACTATATCGCAAACCCCGACTAGTGAGACACCATATAATTTGTGTTTAGACACAAAAGCTATTATACCAGTAGATATTGAGATTCCAAGTCTAAGAGTTCAATTATTCGATCATGATGGTAATGAAGAAAAACTCAGGACACGGACTACTCCCCGAAACTTCGTGACATGGCCTACTTGGTTGCTTCACCAAAGGGTAGCTCATCACTTATAGAGTAAAATCTCATCCCATATCTATCGGTGACTTGATCCTACAAAGTCTCAGAAGGCTAGGCCCTCAATGCAACAAACTCTCACCTCTTTGGGATGACCCATATGTAGTTATAGTTATGATCAAGTCAGGAACATTCAAGCTCAAGGATCCAGAGGAAAAAACTTTACATCGAATTTGGAACACTGAGAATCTCTGAAAATATTATCAGTAATTCCTACTGCATAATTATTGTAACTTTTATTTTATCTCGTTTGTCATTTCTTCTTCAAACTCATATATGTATTAAAATCATCTTATGATTGTATCCAATCGAGTAAGAAATTTATAGCTTTTTCTTTCAAGCTTGTTGTATAAACAATCTCTTTATTTAATCCTCCCACTTGAAATGCACAACTCAAGTTGTATCTCTCGGGGCATGATCAATCATATGGGGACTTGATCCTCTTCCATCTGGTAAGAAGTCAAGTAACACTTTTAATACACAGGATAGGTCAAAAGGTCCTTGGTGGACATCCCACACCATCTTCTATACAGGTAAGATGTTAAATAATATTTTGAATAATACCTAGGATAGGCCAAAAGGTTTTGGTGGACTTCCACTCGTCATGCAGTTAGTGTCTCGAATAATATTCTGGCCAATCACCCCGGATAGGTAAAAACAAAATAAGAGCATATCAACTAAATTTTTTTTTTATCATTGACAGCACTAAACATGATGATATTAGAAAGAATCAAAATTCTGATACAAAATAATAACAATACATAGATAAAAGAAAAAAAATGCATCCTCAGTGATACTACATGATATCAACGTCCTCCTCACCAGGAGATGCTCCCTTAGACTCACTCTCACTCCTTCATCTCACGAATCTGGCCTTGGATACTTGGGCGAGATAGATTCTTGATACTAGCTCCGGTTTTGTGATGTACTAAGTGGATTCCTTTCAGGAACACTCGGATGAAGCCCTCCTCTAAACATTGGTGCTCCAAGTCCTTCATTTCAACATCAAGAATATGATTACGAGCTTCCTCGACATAGTCTTCAATAGTATCGTGATAAGCCAGAGAGTTCTTAAAGTCTTCCACTGCCTTCAAGGAGATTTCATTTGCTTCCGCTTCTGATATTATAAGCTCATTCTTAGAAAGACGATCGTATAATGCTTTCTTCTTCAGTTCAAGAGCTTTCTTTTCCGCTGCAAGTATCTTGAGTCTTTTCTCTTTCTAGCAGTCTCGCCTCACCTCAATCAAATCCGCAGTCCTCCCTCACGCCAGAGAGAAGAGAAGTCGACATGTTCTTTTCTTACATTAGGTGATCCTCCGAGTCACTTCTTTGGCCTTAACACTCATCTTTCGCTCATACTCGCCTTGCAGATATTTTACATTCATAAATTCAGTATTCCACTTGTCTAGAGTGACACCCAAATGAGCCATCAGCCATAATGTTTGAGCTACCTACAAAAAAAATCATCACAAATGTTACACAAAGGAAAAGAAGAAAAGGAGGAAGAGAAGACAACGTATTAATTGATCTGCTTGTTGATGTCCAGTGCATACGTGCTTTAACACCTCTTCAGGAATGTGCGGCTTTGAGAAATGAACTCTCCCATTATGAGTTGAAACAACTAAACTCTCAGAGGCCAACTGGGGGCGAACGTCTTCTCCGCAGATATTTGACGTAGTCACTTCACATGCTTCTTGAAACATTCTTGTACCGTGATTTCATAACGGGCTTCTTGAAAAGAACCATATGAATATGAGGAGATTTTTCATCACCTTTACTTGACATCTTCAGTGGAAGAGCATGAGATCTTCCTGCCTGGATGGAAAGGCCAACCTTGAACATTCTATCTTCAACTATATATTTGCTAATGTAACGTAACTCATGTTGTAAGCTTGCATCAAGAATATTAAGAGTTTAAGATTTCATTCTCTCTTGTCAATGGATGGAGAAGGTCATTCAATTTTCCCCATCTCTCGGGGTGGCCCCATTCATTTCTCACAAAAAAGAATCCATTAGACCAATTTCTAGATGGATCCCGTATTGAAAATTCTATCCAATTTTTATAACTCGATAAGAAACACGTCCCTAAGCGTCACATGTGAATCTACATATTCGACACAAGTATTTAATGTTCAAAGTAACACCACGCTCTCTAAAGAAGACAGTCAAACCAACGATGATCACTAAAGCTCGAAATAAAAATTATGACAAAGCTACACCACAATTTTTAAAGTTCTCAATCAACTCAGGAGCCAAAGGCAATCATAGTCCCGCATGAAGAATCATCTCAGAAACAGTAAAGTATCATGGTGGAGGTGAACGGGCTCGATCAGACTTTTTGGCAACAATAGCCACCAACTCATTAGGGAAGTAAAATTTCCTGCGGAACACCAATAAACTATCTGATGTAATAATGAATGTTATATCGTTTATATTTATCATGGGTTTTCTTCCATCATCATAATACATAATAAATAAATAAGAGAGAAATGAAAAAAAAAATAGAATTTTGTGAAGCAACTCTCTCACCTCAATACTGGGCATATCATTTTCGACTCGCTCGACTTGGGTTAAAATTTTTTGCCTACGATCTGATGAAAAGGATACTCATACGTATGAGATAAAAAAAAAGAAGAAGAAGAAGTTATTTCTCTTTAAGAATGTTCTGAAATTACTTGCCAAATTTTCTGAGTTGTTCGAATGACGGTCCCTAATTAATGCTTCACCGCCATCTTGGCAGTTATCAATTATTGAACCATCCATTGAAGTTTCAAGAAATATAATTTCCTACAAGAAGAAGTAAGAACTACGGTACTTGATCGCCTCTGAACCCGATCGGTCCGACGAGAACTGTTGATGCCTCTTTCGACGGAAAATCCACCGTATGAACGCCTTGATCAACCGATCGGTCCGACGAGGACAGTTGACACCTCTTCGAGGGAAAATCGCGGCCTCATGAACCTCGAGCCTCGGTCGATCCCAATGAGGACGGTTGACACCTCTTTCGAGGGAAAACCGCAGCCTTGCCGTATGAACCACGGGACTTGATCGCCTCCGAACGACTTATAGGGGGTTTTTATTGACCCCCTATAGGGGCAAAAAGGTAAAAAATCTAAGAAAAATGACTGAAAACTGCAGAAAATGGATAAAAAAATCCTCATTGGTGCGATTTGCGCGCAAGCGCCCGGCTGGGCGCGTGGGCTGCGCCACTCGATGTACTGCCTTCAGGCATACCTGTGGCCTTAGTAAATGTTGGATGGGTCCATAACCCAAATCTTATGCGTACACATCCATGACCCTGCTTCCGTGATCATAATCTTGTGCTCCCATTAAGATCTATTTTCTCAAAATGTATGGTTAGTGGACCCACAAATTTTATTGAAGAATTTGCTATTTTCAAGTATTTAGAATATATATTTTTGGATGATTGAGATAATGTTATCCAAAAATATGGGGCAACTTCTATGACACTTAAAATACTAATAGTCGAAGCACGAATCTTGATGTCAAAAACAAGTTGATCCTAAGTTGAAACTAGCCGAGATCAAGCACTTAAAATATCATTGGATACTTTGGGATATCAATTAAATCCCTAAATAGGTCTTAAACATGGAGTGTTTATAGTCAAATCGAGCGTCTTGATGAGAGGGATCTAACAATCCTAAGATCTCATAATTTTGACTTCATTTGAGCATTCAAATACTTAAAATACTTCAAATGATCAAAGGAATCATTTTGAGCCGTCCGATAGAATGGAGTGGTTCGGATTTTGCATGTATCTAGAGAAACACCACTTCTATAATCTATAAATAGCCCCTCATTCTTCACATAAGGGGAGCCAAAAAAGAAAGAGAGAGCTCTAAAGCTTGAAAATCTTCAAAGCAATTGTGCCACCACTGATGTAGGCACCGGTGGGCCAACCGCCATCGTCATCATCGCCATCTCATCGCGTCATCAGCATCACCGCTGTCGGCCGCTCGCATCGCCAGCCATCGTCATTATCATCGACCGGCCACCATCGCTCACCGTCATCCGCCGTCATCACCATCTTCATCCACGTCATCTTCGGACCTTCATCGTCATCGGCCGACGTTGTTCACCGTCATCTACTTCAGCAACATTACAACTGAATGTATACCATTGTTGTCGATTCGAGATTAAATTGTCGAGACTACCGTATCTGATTCTAATCTGTTATTGGGAAATTTTGTACTTGAAATAAATACATAGAATGAAATTTCTACCTCTTATTTTTTCGAGATTTTTAATGCAGGAAATATTAATTTGAATATCACATTGTCTTTGAATTAAGTAAAAAAATAAACTTTTTCTCTATGACAACTAATTTTTTAGCACGCAACAACATTAAATTCTAAAATAACTAAATCAGATACACAAATAATTTCGAATTATCATTTAACAGTTATAATAGATGTGTTCTTCACAGTCTTATATAATATATATTAAAGAATCATCTTACAAGAATTCATCATCATACGCATCAAGGCATGTAATCTTTATTTTAGAAAAAAAATAGAGAAAAAAAGAAGAAAATTTACATCTTTATGTACTGAATTGCAAGCACTAACTTTTAAATTTATTATTAAGCCACTTCCAGCTGTTCTACTTTTAAACATTTTTACCAGAAAAGCGCATCCAAAGCACAAGGTGGGACTCCCAAGCTTTTAAACGCGACCATATCACCGACCAACTTAAGTTTCATTTGGCTAAGTTTTTTAAATTTCTGAAAAATTATTTTAAAAGTATTTCCTGAAAAAGAATTTGTCTTTTACTTTTTAAAAAGAGGCTAAAATGAAATTTTCAGTGACATAAAGCTAAAATATAGTTTTAAAAAGCATACTATTAAAATAATATCAAAATTAAAAATTCACATTTTCAAATACAAAACACATTAAAAAAATCTTCACAAACGAAGCCTAAAACTCAAATCCTTCATTATATGGCAACCTAACAGCAAACTGCCGGTGCTATAAAAGCTTCGCAGCTTTGGAAATTCGGCAATCCTCATCGCGTTTTAATAAATTAAAGGAAGAGTGGCATTCTGTGGAATTTTGCAGAGGTTATTCTGACGATTATGTGATCTTAATTTTCAATCATTTAAAATGTTATAATAAAGAAAGATTTATATACACAGCATAACATAGTATATAATTTTTATATATTTATATATCTAATATTTAAAATTAGATATTTATTTATCTAATATTTTTTTATGCTTAAAAATAAATTTTATTTTTAAAAATTAAATCATGATGATATTTTTGATATAATATTGAAGATTATGATATTATATATAAAAAAAAAATTAAATTTTTGTGTTAGATATATAAATACATAAAAATTATATGATATGTACATAAATTTTTCTATAATAAATTATAATTTTTAAGAAAAAATTAAGAAAGTTTTGAAAGTTAAACTTAAAATCAATATTTAATTGCATTTCATTAAATGATGAATTATTTAAATGTGATCATTTCAAAATATTATTCCTAATTTCAACAAAATAAAGAAGCCGT
This sequence comes from Cymbidium sinense, assembly GCA_021442155.1. Taxonomy (NCBI): domain Eukaryota; kingdom Viridiplantae; phylum Streptophyta; class Magnoliopsida; order Asparagales; family Orchidaceae; genus Cymbidium; species Cymbidium sinense. The sequence continues at coordinate 17,792,755 of CM038218.1, read as the reverse complement.
CATGATACATAAAGAAATGGCTAGGTTGCTCATGTTGATGATCATTATTTTAGATCAGCGTATTTTCCTAATAACTTACCTCACAATATAATGAATGCATATTTTTATGCTACATGTGAGTCTTTAATACTTTACTAATTAATTATTTTAAGGTTTTAATTAAGATAATTATATCTAATTATTTCTATACCATAAAATATTTAGCTTTATAATATTAAATTATCTCAAATTAAAAAAAAAAGTCTTGTTGGCTAAAAAAAGTTCATTGGTAGAGTCTAGTTCTTACTGTCGTAAATCCCGCAATACATTATTTAAAGAGTGAACAAGAAGACTAGAAATTTTAACGTGGAAAACCTCGAAAAGAGGAAAAATCACTCAGAAAAACTTCCTATGTATCGTTTTGAGTACAAGATCTTCCGATAGCGGGATTCTGAAGAGTGTATATGAGAAGGAACAACAACAATGTAATGCGTTAGTGGTAATAATTGTGAGTAGCGGATGGTATGGTGAGCTCGGTGACGATGAAGGTCGTCATGATGAGACAACAGAGATTGATGAGGATCGGCGGTGGCGGCGGACGGCGGTGGTTGGCGACGTCGAATGGCGGCCGGTGTGCTTGGAGGATCTTTAGAGCTCTCTCTCTTGCTTGGCCTCTCTCACCAAGATGAGGCTATTTATTTAGATTGGAGTGTCTCTCTAAATACATGCAAAATCAACCACTCCTCTCCATCTGGACCGCTCATGATGATTCCCTTGATCATATAATGTATTTTGTGTATTTGAATACCGAATGAAGTGAATTATAAGATCTTTGGCTTGTTAGAGCATTTCGTCGAGACACTCGATTTGACTATAAACACTATATTTGAGTGCTTTTTTAGGAATTTAATGATGTCTCAAAGTTTCCAATGATATTTTAAGTGCTTGATCTCGACGGTTTCAATTTCGATGACTTTGACATCAAGATTCATGCTTAGAAGAATTTTAGGTCATATCGGCTCTATTTTTGGATGATATTAGCTCAATCATCAAAAAATATATGTGCCAATCTTCAAAACAAAGAAATTCTTTAAAATCTGAATTATTCTTACATTTTGAGAGAAACGATCAGCGCAAAACTGAATTACGAATCTCACATGCACAACCACAAATATGTATATGTCTGACGAAATTTGAGAGTTCTGGATCCATTCGTATGAAGCAGGCGCATGCCATGGTGAAGCAGCGCATGGTGGTCAGGCGCGATGCGCATGTCGACGGTTTGGGTCCCTTGAGCTGAGCGGCTGTGGTCGAAGGAAGCCAGGTCCTTGATGAAACCTCGACAGTGGAACGGACCAGTGACGTCTGGTCGTGCAGAGGGGGGGCCTGCCTTCAGCGGCGAGGCAGACGCGAAAATGGGCGATGGGCGGGTTTGAACAGCCGAGTCAGCGTCATTCATGATCGCGGTGGCTTATGTCAGTGAAATTGGTCTGAGCGGTGGGAAGCGAGCGTCATGTGAGCATGTGACAGGCAGTGATCGACAAACGAGCGTACACTCCTTGGCCTTGGCCTTGATCATGCGTTCTGCGGCAACGTCCGTTTTTGGCCATTTCACCGTTTTGGTCCGTTTTGAACGGTTTGAGCGGTTTTTCTTGAATTTTTGACCTTTTTGCCCCTATAGGGGGTCTATAAAAACCCTCCTAGGGCTAAGGGAGAAGGCACCTTCTCTCCTTCTTGAGAGAAGGTCATTCGGAGGTGATCAAGACCCATAGTTCATACGGCGAGGCTCGATTTTTTGAAGAGGAGTTGATTTTGTCGGACCAAGCCGGGTTTGGGCGATCAAGACCTGTAGTTCATGAGGCGAGGCTCCGGTTTTCCCTCAAAAGAGGCATTGACTGCCCTTGTCGGACCGGCCGGGTTTGGAGGCGATCAAGACCAGTAGTTCATACGACGAGGCTCCGGTTTTCCCTCGAAGCGTTGATCACTGTCGGACCGGCCGGGTTAGCGATCAAGACTCGTTGTACTGGCGAGCTCGGTTTTCTCGAAGAGGCGTTGCCCTTGTCGGACCGGCCGGTTTGAGGCGATCAAGACCCCAGTTCATCTGGCCGCTCGGTTTTCCTCAAAAAGCGTTGTGCCGCCTGGAATCGGGTTTAGAGGCGATCAAGACTTCGTTCATCTGACGTCCGGTTTTCCCCTCAGGCGTTCTTGTCGGACCGGCCGGGTTGGAGGCAATCACCGGAGGTTGAAGATGCTTTCGATGATGGTGGCAGACATTGGTGGCGGCGATGACTGCGATAAGTCGGCGATGATAAGCGGCGATAGTCTTGGCATGATTACGGTGATAGTCAGCGGCGATGGCCGGCGGCAGTAGTTAGTGCAATGATCAGCGGCAGTCAACAGCGGTGGCCATTCTGATGGTTTGGCCAGGGGGGGTAACGCAGCATAACGCAGCAGTAGTCGGCAACGGCAGCGTGGTAAATGGCGAGGATGACCGGTGGATATGGTGACCGGCGAAGATTGCCCGGCGATGGTCGGCAAGCATGGCCGGATTAATTCTGCAGCGGTGGCATTCTGATGGTTAGCGGCCGACGAGTGGTCAGCAGCAGCAATTGTAGTAGTCAGCAGTAAGCGGCTTAGCGTTAATGTCAGCAAGAATGACCGCGCAATGGTGGTGACCGTGAAAATTGATTAATCGTAGCGGTAACCGGCAACAGTAGTAGTGAGTAATAAACAACGATGGTAGCGGAAGCGAAGAATGTGAGTAAGCCAGATGCTTAGCGATAATTCAGCGCTGATAGTGATCAGCAGTGGCGGCGGCCGATATGGTCATACCGCAGCGGCAATTAACAGCAGCAGTGACCGCCAGCGGCAATGCAGCAACAGTGGTAGCGGCAGAGTGTAGCCGTAGCGGCAACATTAGCGCGGAGCCAGCCAGTGGTCAAACAGCAAAGCCGAAGGCAGTGGTCAGCACCGTCAGAAGTGTCAGCGGCCAACAGAGAAGTGTCGGTTTAACCAACCAGTAATCGATGTGGCATAATCGTCAGCGAGATGGCGGCGAAGATTCCGGCGATGGTGGCATAGTTGAGCCAGTGGATAAATAGATGGTGGCAACGTGGTCGGCAATTAAGCGGTACAGCAACATGCTTAGCCAGGTCCGGAGGATAATACGGCGATGAGATTTTGACTATTCGAGATGTTTGTTAGAGTATTACGATGATGTTAACTGTGGAAGAGGTTGAATTAGATCAGGATTTTAAACCAGGTTATTTTATGAGTGGTGTACGCGATAGCGTTAACATGGAAGAAGGTTGAATTGAATCAATGAGAATTTTGATCTATCAGGGTTATTTCGAGTCTTTGCTCGATGAAGTTAACTTTGTATGGAATAGGTTGAATCGGCGAGATTTTGGTCCATCAAGGTTGTTTATGAGTGTTGCAGATGGCGTTAACTGTGTGGAAGAGGTTGAATTGAATCTGGCGAGATTTTGACCCATCAGAGGTTGTTTGTCGAGTGTTACACGATGACATTAACACATATGGAAGAGGTTGAATTAGATCCAGGATTTTGACTATCGAGATTGTTTGTCGAGTCTTTGCTTCGATCGAAGTGGTTGAATTGAATCCGTTGAAGATTTTTTGCTATCGAGTTGTTTGTCCAGTTGTTTGTCGATGGCATTCTAAATGGAAGAGGTTGAATTGAATCGTTGAAGATTTTTAACCTATCCGAGGTTGTTTGTCAGAGTGTTACTCGATGACGTTAACTTGTATGGAAGAGGTTGAATTGAATCCGCTGAGAATTATGGCCCATCCAAGGTTGTTTATCATAGTGTTACCCGATGATGTTAACCTGTGTGAAAGAATTTGAATTGAATCCGTTGAAGATTTTTAACCTATCTGAGGTTGTTTGTCAGAGTGTTACTCGATGACGTTAATCTGTATGGAAGAGGCCGTGGGAAGTCCACCAAGGACCTTTTAACCTATCCTAGGTTGTTTGTCGAGGCGTTGCAGATGGCGTTAACTTGGAAGAGGCCGTGGGAAGTCCACCAAGGACCTTTTGACCTATCCTAGGTTGTTTGTCAGAGTGTTACCCGATGGCGTTAACTGTGGAAGAGGCGTGGGAAGTCCATCAAGGACCTTTGACCCATCTAGGTTGTTTGTCGAGTCTTTTGCTCGATGGCGTTAACACATGGAAGAGGTCGTAGGAAGTCCACCAAGGATCTTTTGACCTATCTTAGGGTTTTGTCGAGTTTTTGCTCGATGGCGTTAACTTGTGTGAAAGTGAAGTCCACAAGGACCTTTTGACCCATCGTAGGTTGTTTGTAGCTTTCGATGGCGTTAACTTATGGAAGAGGTCATAGAAGTCCACCAAGGATCTTTTGACCCATCTAGGTTGTTTGTCGAGTCTTTGCTTTCGTTAACATGGAAGAGATCGTAGGAAGTCCACCAAGGACCTTTTGACCTATCCTAGGTTGTTTGTCAGAGTTTTTGCTCGATGACATTAACCTGTATGGAAGAGGTCGATTAAAACATCCGTTTGTGGTTGTAGCCAAAGTTGCTCCTTAACCTTGGCCTTTTTCATTAGAATTACTGACTTGCTTCTCGAACTGATAATCAATTAGATATCCAGAACATCGATTTGGATAATCTTTTGAGATTAAGATTTGCCCCGTTTGACAAAATCAAGGAAGCGAAGTTTTGATGAATCTTCATTATTATTGCTTCTTGAAATGCTACATCTCGATGGTGGTTTTGATCTTGTTGGGGAACTTGGTTGCCATACAATATGATATAATGGGAATCAATATCCCACAGACGGTGCCAAACTGTTGCGTGCTAGAAAACCAGTTGCGGTATAGTGAAAGTTTACGCCTTAGCTTTGTCGTGAAATCCAAAGATGTATTATTTAAGAGTGAACAAGAAGACTCGAAATTTTAACATGGAAAACCTCAAAAGGAGGGAAAAATCACGGGCCTAGCCGTAAAAGCTTCCACTATGTATCTATTTGTACAAGATCTTCCATTCGATTCAGTGTATGTATGAAGGAACAACAACTATGTAGTTACGTTGGTGGTAATAATTCTAGTAGCGTGATGATGATGAACATCGAGAAACATCGACTGACGATGAAGGTCGTCATGATGGAGACCGATAGAGATTGACAACGGCGAGGATCTGTGGTGGCGGTACGGCGACAATGGCCGGCGTGGTTGGCGTAGAATAATGACTTATTGCTTGGAGGATCTTTAGAGCTCTCTCCTCTCTCTTGTTTGGCCTCTCCTCATATGAGGAATGAGCTATTTATAGATTGGAGGAGTGGCGTCTCTGTAAATACATGAAAAATCCGAACCACTCCTATCCATCGGACGGCTCATGATGATTCCCTTGATCATATGATGTATTTTGTGCATTTGAATGCTCAAATGAAGTCAGAATTGTAAGATCTTTGGCTTGTTACGACTCGTCGAGGCGCCGATTTATATAAACACTCCATATTTGAGAGCTTTTTTGAATTTAATTGATGTCTCAAAGTTTTCAATGATATTTTAGTCGTCGACGGTTTCAATTTTTGATCGCTTGCTTTTGCATCAAGATTCGTGTTTTAGAGGAATTTTGGTCATATCGTCTTATGTTAGATCGGTTTAAAATTGGTTTGTTTTGATTTTATATATATATATATATAACGTGAATGAGTAAAGATTGGAAACATATCTTAATTCTTAGAAATACAAATAATTAGAATTCTCAAATGGTGTCATGGATTGTTTAGGTAGAAGGCGATATTTGGCGAGGTTCGAGATCTTAATTCTTACATGAGAAATAGCGATACATCGTAATTAATCAAAACACGAATCTCAAGGCATTTTGAAATGTTTCGATCACCAATTTCAAAACTTACATAAAGCGGATCTCGATGAGCATGAACATAGCGACATCAGCATGAATCCGGTCATCGATCATCGCTATCGAGCATGAAAATGGATCGATCCGCCAAATAGTCACCAAAAGCGACATATTTATAGTCCGGTGTCGAGCCGTCAGAATCCAAAGATCCAAGATCAGACATCATTAAGGCAGGATCATCAAAATACACCGTCGATCGAGGGATCATCGTCAGATGGGAGTGGTTGGAGTTTTCCACAAATTCAAGGTCACTCTCCAAAATCTATAAATGAGCTTCATTCTCACCTGGGGGGGGCCAGGAATCGATTTGAAGACGCTCGAAACCATCGACTTGTGCGCATCTATCACCAGAGTGCCACCAGAAGTCTCGAAGATCGAGCTCGCTAGGAGATCGCCCCAGGGGACTAGAAAGACCGTTCGCTCCTTCTCCAAGATCAAGAGGTTGCTCCAAGATCGTTCTCGCTTTTGGAAACTTCTCCCTTGGGTTGGAGTTGTATTATCTTTTCTACACTCTATATTATTTTAGCACCTTCTCTTCTTAAAAAGAAGCGGATATCTTTGAACACATTGAAAGTTCTGGTGAGCGTGGTTTTCATTGCGGGTTTTTTTATAAGTTCATATATCATATAACTGTGTTGGATAATTTTGAGCCACGAGATCTCCGTCTAAAATTTTCGATAAACAATTAAAATTCACATGGTATGGCAGGTTGTTTATGTAGAAACTGATATGTGGAGTTGGTTTCAATTGGCAAAAAAAGCCCAATTTTCATTAATTTATATATCTAATAATTCCTATGTTTAAAAAGATAAATTTTATTTTAAAAAATTTATGATAACAATATTTTTTGTTATATTTTAAATTGAGATATTATATATATAAGTACATTAAAATTGTGGTATGTAATTAAATCTTCATTGAGTAAAAAATAATTATGAAAATTTTATATTGTACTTCTTAAAATAAATTAATAATCATTAGAATATTATTAGAATTTTCTTTTAAAATGTCATTATGATATTTAAAAATGCTTATATTTTTTATTCTTATAAAAATTTTGCCGAAAATAAGCTCCCCCATCTAAATTAGAATTATGACAATAAAAATATTAACACATATAAATATTGAATTTAAATAAATTTAATAATATATTAACACATATAAATATTGAATTTAAAAAGTTTTTGAATTAAAAGACTAAATTCTTTGCAACTAGACTAAAGATCTTAGCCTTGCATGGCATAAACACGCTCATTACTTACCGCACTCTCCTCCGCGTCACTACGCTCACACCTTCTTCGTGAACTCCGCGCGGACCGTACACACAGCCTGTTAAGCAGAGCACAGCTGGCGCCTACCTAATTTTTCCGAAATATTTTCTGATTCACCGCGTTATTATTATTATTATTTTTTTTTATCAAATTTAATAAATATGAACTTATTGAAATTCCTGCCTCTCCGGCTGCTCGCCTACCCTGTCCCCTCCAACGTTCTCCTGCCCTAGACATTTTTTTTCAGAAAATTGCCCCTGAAATTTGAAATTTCCTCGAATATGCCGATAGCTTTAATTTCTTCTCCCTTTTCCTGTGTGATTTGTCCCGACAAGTTTTCTTTTGCGTAAGGCCTTCTCGGAAAGCTAACACAGGACCAAAGCTACAGCTGGCGTAAAAGTCTGACCTGCTTAGCTGGCAACTGCTCGTTTGGTGAGCGGGACCGCTTAAATAAGATTAAGCATAATAATTAATACGTTGAAGAGAAAAATATAGAACTCATTTTAAACATTTCAATTTTTTTAATATATTTTTTGGTTTCTTAAGTTATATAATTGAACGCGTCAACAGTTCATTGTACAACTAATTTGTATTTTTAATCAACGAAGATTTTTTTTTCAAATTGATCTTGACTTTTCTCTGAGCATGGTCCAGACTGGCGCAGCACCGCTGTATCTGTTTCGCCGCGCCTTCATAAGGTTTGCATTTAATATTTTTAATATGCATTAAGTAATAATTAACTAGTGACTTCCAAGCTACACCGGGGCCTCTTCTTCTCAGTGGCGCTATAAAAACCCACTAATGCTCCACACAACAGTCACAAGGTCATTGTTAAGGATTTCGCATCAATCGCTTCTCATTCTTTTCTAAAATCCTTTGGAGCCATGGGTTCTTCATCTCATTCCACGTATCTCTGCTTCTTTCTGCTTTTTGCACATCTCTTCCACCATTCAAGTGCTGCCCGGAGGCTTTTCGCAGTGGTAGAGGAGCAGCCGCTCACCATAACCTACCACAAGGGGGCTCTCCTCTACGGCCCTATCTCTGTCAACCTCATTTGGTATGGTAAGTTCACCGCCACCCAGCGCGCCATCGTCTCCGACTTCGTCGCCTCCTTATCCTCCAGCGATCAACAGAAGAACAAGCCCTCCGTATCTTCCTGGTGGACGATGGCCGAGAAGTACTACGCCCAATCGAAGAAGGAGCCACCTAGCCTCACTCTCGGTGACCAGATCGTCGACGAGGACTATTCCTTGGGTAAATCCCTGAAGAACTCAGACATTGCAGCTCTCGCGACGAAAGGTCGGAAGCAAACCATAAACGTGGTGCTAACGGCAGATGACGTGGCGGTAGAGGGTTTCTGCATGAGCCGTTGCGCGACCCACGGGTCATCTCCCCAAGACCAGCCGGCTTCCTACATCTGGGTGGGCAACTCGGCTGTTCAGTGTCCCAATGCCAATGCGCTTGGCCTTCCATCAGCCGGTCTACGGCCCACAGTCTCCACCACTTGTGGCGCCTAACGGCGACGTCGGCCTTGACGGCATGGTGATGAATCTGGCAAGCATGATCGCCGGCGCAGTTACCAACCCGTTCGGCGGTGGTTTCTTCATGGGACCGAAGACTGCGCCGCTTGAGGCTGCGACGGCGTGCCCTGGTGTCTATGGGAAAGGAGCTTATCCGGGCTATGCCGGCGAACTTCTGGTGGACCCCGTCACTGGTGCCAGCTACAACGCCAATGGATCCCACGGGAGGAAATATCTGCTTCCGGCTATCTTTGATCCGTCAACGGCTTTGTGTTCTTCTTTGGTGTAATTGGAGGGAGCTGCTGTGTGGTTCATTTAGAGAGTCAAGAGTTTGGACCTTTTAGTGTTGTTAAAAGATAGAGATCGTCAGATCAGCTTAGCTGCAATACTCAAAATATGTAATTCTTTTATTAATTCAATATGTTTGATATTTAGTTTTAGTTTATTGATGTGCATTTCATAATTTATAACTTTTTTTTCTTCTTTGATTTTTCTTAAATCGTTCTTAACTGGTATGTGTAAAGGCAATCGAGGACTCCGTTATGCTGATTTGAAGTTTTGGAAAGCCAAAGAAATTGAATGAAATCTTATTAATTTTTTATTTAAAGGTGAATCTACAATTATTGGAAAGGAACCCAATATTCTTTTTCAAGGCATAAATTTAGATTTAACATCGGCGGTGCTGCTGATTACTCCGGTCACCTGCACTGTTGCTGCATGCTGTGGTTCAAGGTGAATTTTTTTTAAAAAAAACACATTTTTTATTTTTACCTTATTTTATATTCTGTATTTTTCCAATTTTTGTTGTAAGCTGAGGTGGCCGCGATTCTAGTTTTTTTTTTGGGGAAGTCGTTTATAGTGATTTGCGTGAGTCTGTGGAATTGTTGATGTTGATTGGGAAGTGGGCATCACTGAAATGAATTGCCCTTCAATTTTTTATTGAAGGGATTACTTTTTTTAATCAATGCACGTCAATGACCGCTTTTAATAGTACCAAAGCATAGTCATTTATGCCCTATAGGTGAAGTATCTCGATTGTGAGTTGAAGCACACCAATACTTAGGGACTCACAAAATCTCCCCCGTTGATAGTTTTCTCTGGGGCTTCTTTTGTGCCCTCTTCTCTCCGCCGTCTCTCATACACCTCCTTACTAATCTCTCCTCTCCTTTCTTCTTGGTTTTAGTTTTATTCAGAGCCCTCTTCATTGACCTCTGGCTCAGCCGGAGGTCAGGTTTCCTCTTTAAGTTGGTATGGCTTCGGGGTTGGCTAGCTCTCTCTTAAATGCTTCATTCCCCCCTCTGTCTTCTTCCCCCTCACAAAACTCTGCTCACATCACCACCAATCCAGCCGGGACAAAGACTATATGGAAAGATCTTTTTTAGCATGGCCAGCAAGAACCATCCCTTATCTTATATGTGGGAATCCATCGAGGTGGATTTCAGGAGAAGAACTTCTAGCGGGGTATCTTTCTCTCATTGGCCATTCGATTGGTAGCGCCTTACTATGGATCCTTGCTAGCCAATAAAAAAGAAATGGATCTTCAAAGGTACACTCGATCTTCTTACCTTTGAAGGTGATTATTTTCTGTTCAAATTTAATTGTCAAGAGGATTATGATATGGTGTAACCATGGACCATGTTTTCTTAACGGACGGCCTTTTGTATTTCAAAAGTGGACATGGGATTTTCGTCCTTCCAATGAATCCATTACAGAGCTCCCGATATGGATAAAACTACTCAATTTCCCCTGTGTTGCTGGAATGAGGCTGGTTTTTCCAAGGTAGCAAGTAGAATAGGAATTCCATTAGCGGTGGATAATCTCACTACGGCTAAATCAAGGATTACATTTACGTATATGTGTCCAAATCAATACTACATCATCTCTTCATTCCATTCAATCAACTTAAATGGGAAAAAGTTTATGCGAGAACATTGTATATATTTGAAACCAGCGGTATGTTCATCTGTAATACTTTTACGCATGATAATCTTGCCCTCTAAACGACTTCTTCTCAGAGGGCGTGGTAAAGTGGCCCCAAAAGCTTCCAATAGAGTGGCCTCTCAGATTATCAAGGAGACCATTGCTAATCAGCCATCTCACAACCACTCACCCCCCACGGAATTTTATCTCTTCCCCCCAGACAGTTAACCCTCCTTCTATAGATAACCCTTTGGCAGCTTCTAATAGGCCTCCTTCACCATCCAATACTATTGCTGATTTGAATCAACCTCCAATCTTATCCCCACCTCAAGAGGATCCTCCTGGAAACGAAGACCTATCATCCTTAAAGGATATTGAAGACAACACAAACTCGAGGCCGTTGGTCGATTACATTTGGTGTTGTTACTCGATCGGTTGTTGCTTCACCTGGACGCAACACCATCCTCCATAGTAACACTAAAGTGCCTAAGTCTTTTGGAAGCACCCTCTTGGATGGAGGAACTAGCACCGCTTCTTCTCAACCAATACCGACCCCTCAAAAAGGAAATAAAAAAAGGGTAAAAAACCCACTACCTCCTCCTCTCAATGAATCAGGTATCCATTGGTAGTTGGAATGTCTGTGGTTTATCTGCAGCTGGAAGAATTTCAGATTGTAGAAGATTCATTAAAGATTTTCATCTTGATCTCCTTTGTCTCCTTGAGACAAAAGTTAATTCTATCCCCTCTCACAACAATTACCTCCTCCACAACTATAATTTGTTTAACTCTGAATCTAGTGTAAACAATTTTGATTGTGCGCTTGGAGGACGTATTTGGATTAAATGGCAAACAGACAAGCTGAATTTTGAGCTATTAATCAAGTCCCATCAATTTATTCATGGTAGAGTAAGCTTCACGGTCTTTGTTTTATTAACTAGTATTTATCACAATGATCTTTGGTGTTAGATCCTCTTGTGGTCCTCCTTAGGGATATTTACACTCTATCAATCTTCCATGGATAATCTTGGGTGACTTCAATTGCCCATTGACAAGTAAGGATAAAAGGGGTAACTTGATCTCCTAGCGCTCTATGGAATTCAAAGATTGTGTCAATGAATGTGGCCGACTAGACCTGACAAGTATTGGATTATACTATACTTGGTTCAATCAATAGTTGGAAAAGCCTATCTATTCAAAAATTGATCAGGTCTTTTATAATTCCAACTGGATTGAGACATTCCCATCTTCCTACTATAAAGCTCTACCTCCAATCATGGATCATTCACCTCACTCTACTTCAACCTCCCTCTCTGCTTCTCCCTTTTCAAAAAATTTGGGCATTAAATCCTAGGTTTAAAGATGATATCAAGGATGTCAGGGCAAATTCATTCAAGGAGATCCATACTATGTCCTCTCTAACAAGCAAGCCAAAATTATGATGAAGGGAAGATATAGGGATGTATCTCCTTTGCGACATCAAATTAATATTGTGAAATCGAGCAAAGTAAATTCTAGAAAATCCGGAAGAGATCCTTACAACACTTATTTGATTCATGATGCTAAGGAGATTAAAAATCGATACACTGAGCTTATTATCAAAGAATCTCAATGGATCAAACAAAGAGCTAAATCATTGGTTAATCCATTCGATGATGATTTAAAATATCTTTATTTCTCTATCAAAGAAAGGAAATGCTCTTTGATTAGAAGTGCAAGCAGAATTGGGTGTTTTCTCTGATCAAAAGGAGATATATGAGGTATTCTGTAAGTACTATGATAATCTATTTAATTATGGTGACTCACTTGTTATTTCTGTTCAGAATTTTCCCACTGGAAGTTGCCTTTCCATGACTAATGGTGCTGAACTTGAAGCTGATATTACTGAACAGGAAATTATTGCTGCCCTTAATAGTATTAGTGAGAATAAAACTCCAGAGCCGGATGGTTTTAACTCTAAGTTTTTTACCAAATCTTGGGAAATCACTGACAAGTCTTTTATTAATGCTGTTTATTTCTTTTTTAAGAACTCCAGGCTTCCTAATTATTTCAAGCATACACTACTAACACTCATTCCAAAGGTGAAGCACTCAAATAGAATTGAAGATTACCGACCTATCTCCTTATGCAACACATTCTACAAGGTGGTGGCTAAAATTCTTGCTACTAGAATGAAGAGATTCCTACCATCCATTATTAATCAAGCTCAATCTGCTTTCATTAAAGAAAGAGATATTGCTGACAATCTGGCTATGGCTTATGAGATATGTAACGAGTTCTCTATCCATTCTAATAGGGGATTATTTTTAAAATAGACTTAGTGCTAATGATAATTAGTTATTTAGGTCTGAAAAATATAATTAGTAAAAATAGGCTAGTCAAAACAAACGGACTTGGCAGACTATGTTCCGTCGGCGGTCGTCCGTTACTGACTTAACCACTTTTTTTTTTTTTTTCTGGTTTGTAACGGGAGAGAGAAGAGAGAGAGGAGATTTTATTTTTATTAATTTTTTTAAATAATATAATTATTTAAAGTATATAATTTAAAAATATTTTTATAAAATATTTAATAACTAAATATTTATATATTTAGTTATTAATTTTTTTATTTATATAATTAAATATATAATTTAAAAATATTTTTTAATTATATATATAAAATTATAAATTTATTTAATATTTTTTTATTAATTAATATAATTATGTAATATATAATTTTTTATTTTAATATATAATATAAAAATATTTAAAATATATAAATAAATAAATAAAGAAAAGAATAAATTATATAAATATTTTATAAACTATATAAAATAAAGTAATTATATATATATATATATATATATATATATATATATATATATATATGTATATGTATATATATATATATATATATATGTATTTATAAATTTATTTAGTTATTTATATATTTAAATTATATAAATATTTTTTGTTATATAAATAATTTAAAAATAATTAAAATATATAAAATAAATAAATAGTTATATGTATATATATGTATATATATATATATATATATATATATATATATATATATATAATATATATATTATATAAATATATATATATAACTAGTTATTTATTTATTTAAAATATTTATTTCTTTAAAATATATAATTGGTTAAATAAATAAATAAATAATTGTAAATTATATAAATATTTGGTTATATATATATATTTTGTATATAATTAAAATATTCTATAAAATTATTTTTAAATTATTTATATAACTTAAAAATATTTATATAATTTAAACATATAAATAACTAAATAAATTTATAAATATAAATATATATATAATTACTTTATTTATATAGTTTATAAAATATTTATATAATTTATTCTTTTCTTTTTATTTATTTATATATTTTAAAAAATTTTATATTATATATTAACAAAATTAATAAAAATATATATATACATAATTATATTAATTAATAAAAATATTAAATAAATTTATAAATTTATATATATAATTAAAAAATATTTTTAAATTATATATTTAATTATATATATAAATAAAAAAAAATTAATAACTAAATATATATTTAGTTATTAAATATTTTATAAAAAATATTTTAAATTATATACTTTAAATAATTATATTATTTAAAAAATTAATAAAATAAAATCTCTCCTCTCTCTCTTCTCTGTCTCTCTCTCCCCTGCTTTCTCTCTCTCTCTCTCTCTCTCTCTCTCCCCGGCTTAAAACAAAACAAAAAAAAACAAAAGTGGCACCGTCCGTTATGCCTATTTTGCTAATTATAATTTTTTCAGCTAAATAACTAATTATCATTAGTACTAAGCCTATTTTAAAAATAATCTCTTCTAATAGCTCATACTTTCTTACCAAAATTGATTTGAAAAAAACATTTGATAAAATTAATAGGAAATCCTTGATTCATAGATTGCTTGATAAAGGATTTTCTAAGAGGTTTACTACTTGGGTGGAGGCATGTATTTCAGATGTACCTTTCTCTATAGTGCTAAATGGAAATATTTTTGGATATTTCTCCTCTTCTAATGGTCTTAGGCAAGGTTATCCATTATCCCCCTTCCTCTTTACAATTGCCATGGATACTTTCTCTTGTATTATAGAGAATGAAATTAACAAAGGGCTCTACAATCCTATTACTATAGCTGGCGAGCACTCCTCACACTTATTGTTTGCTGATGACCTTTTAGTGATGGGAAATGTTAATTACTCCACACTCAACACTCTTAAGTCCATACTTCAATCTCTTAAAACATATTTGGGACTTGAAGTAAACTATTCTAAAGCTTCTATATGCCTCTCTAGTAGAAGGGAAGAAGACTTACACCATGTTCTGGGCATTCATTTGGGAACATTTCCCTTCAAATATTTGGGCTTACCTCTTATCAAAGGACCAATAAAGATGACACATTTCACTCCACTTTTTGATAGACTTCATGTGTGGATGGCTTGATGGAAAAAGCAAATTCCTCTCTTTAGGTGGAAGATTACAACTTATAAGATCATCTATAAACAACTATCTATCATACTGGTTTCGTCTATGGCAATTCTCGATGGCATTAAGAAAATGCTCTTTACACTAGATTTTTCTATCACTCGAGAGGCTAAGAAGCTTCATACAATTTCTTGGGAGCACCACTCTTCCAAAGGATAAAGGTGGTATCGCCACTTTCTCGTGATCTTCTCTCAATACTATAAGCAAACTTAAAATTATGTGGAAAATCTGTTTAGGGGATACAATATTTGCTAGATGGTACTTAACCAAATACATTTTCTTGTGGAAACCTAGCATTCTTAGAGTCTCACCACTTTGGAAATCAATTATGAAGGTTGCTGAAAAATTTAAAAATAAAATGGTCTTTAAAGTAGGAGTTGGTAATGCTTTCTCCCTATTCTATGACCCTTGGTGCAAAAATAACTCTCTTTGTAGTTGGTTGGGTGCAAATGGGCCAATATCCCTTAACCTCTCTGATAATGTGAAAGTCCACTCATTATTTCAAAATGGACAATGGATACTCCCCACTCTTCTCACGGTTTCAAATCCCAGGTGTGCACAAATGATATTAGATACTCCTATCATGGATGGAGAGGATTCTATATGTTGGTGCAACTCCAAATCACCTTCCTCTAAAGAGTTTAGAGAGGCTGTCTTTGAATCTCATCCAACAATGGACTGGACTAAAGGAATTTGGTTTAAGGGTTATGCCATCAATTATGCTCTCTATTGTTGGATGGCATTTAAGAATGGTCTGAAAACTTCAGATAAGTTAGCAAAAAGGGAAATTGACACTCCAATTTATTGTTATTTTTGTCACTCTATTTTTGAATCACACAATCATTTATTTTTTGAATGCACGGTATCCATGAAACTTGTTAGAGCTCTTATACCACAAGGAAGCTTTCTACTGCTGCAATCCTCCCTTCAACAGGTACTAAATTTCATTGATGAGGCTGAACTTAAACTGTTGCATCGGCTACACTTTCTTATCATAGCTGTGCTTGTTTATACACTTTGGAGAGAAAGGAACAACCGAGTATACACTTCCAATTCTCAAACTTTTTCCTCTTTGTTAACTCTGGTTAGAGAAAGGGTTACAACCAAAATGCTAAGCTGGAAAATTAAGCCAACCTGACCTAGCTGTGTTCAAGAGCTGCTTCAAAAGTGGAGAAATTATAAACCTCCTTAATTTTTTATTCTAATCTGGAGTGGTTGACGATGATTATTCAGAATGTTGTTTATCTGGATGAAGTTTTTAATGCTTATTATCGTTAATGTTTAGTCTTTGTTGATCTGGAGTCTATCTACTGGATGCGAGCAGCCAGCTGATTTCTTTTTTAATTTTTGATATGGACGATGATGAGTTTTATCCAAGCACAACCCATTCGATTACTGTTAATCTATCAGTCTCCCTCACCTGGATGATTACATCTGCAACCATGGTTCCCTTTCTCGGTTTGAACTCCTTTTCAGTCGGTTGGCTGGTTCTTTGGGGAATCGCTTTGGATGGCGGTCTTGATAACCGTGGAGTGGTTTTCTCTTCACTTCTAGATGTCGCTTTGTTTGTTTGTCCGATCTTCTACTTATGATGAGTTTTGTGCCTGAGTCCATATTTTTAATAGTCTTTTCTTCCTACTTATTTTGTTTTATTCGTGACCAGCCTGACTTCCGCTTGTAACTTTGTTTTTAATTGTCTCTTCCCACAAGCGATTAATGTTTGTCTTTCTGTAACCACCATTTTGGAATACAATTGGGCTTTGGCCCTCAATTTTTCCAAAAAAAAAAAAGTATCTCGATTGTGAAGAGTTGAAGCACACCAATACTTAGATATATATTTCATCAATGCTTTCAAAATGCTTTTAACTAAAGACCTATTTCTGAACAATTTTATTGTATTTTTTGTTTTATTTTTAAAAATATTGTTATTTATTATATTTTAAAGTATTTTATTCTTTATTTTTTAAAAAATCACAATATTTTAAAATATTCAATAATTTTAAATATTTTGAATATTTTAAATATAATTATCACAACTAAATATACCTTAATATAAATTGAAATATAAATAAAAGAAATAAAAAATACAATAAAATTGTTTGAATGCCATCCATCGTTGGCAGTAGCCTTTAAAGTCTATTTCATCCTCCTCCATACTTGCAAATGTCATTAGCATTGTAAACGAGTCGAATCCTTATTCGTGTTTAAATCTGGGTCATTCTTTTGCATAACAAAAATTTTAACTACTAAGCTATGCTTATATTTATGACATGTATATGTGTTCTTATGCATATATAATAATAATAATAATAATAATAATAATAATAATAATAATAATAATAATAATAATAATAATAATAATAATAATAATAGTAATAAATAATAATAATAATAATAATATAAGTTTTTTTTTATTTCGAGCTAAATCGAGCCGAACACGATCGAATAAATGATTGTTCATGTTCGACTCGTTTATATATCGAGCTTGAAATGTCTATTCATGTTCGACTCGTTTAGTTAACAAACGAGCGAACACGAGCTGTTCGCGAACAACGAACTTTTTTGATAGCCTTAGATGTCGTCGTACATCATGCTTTATCTTAAACGCACGTGAAAGAGAAGGACAATGATGGACAAGCTTGTTTTGCACACTCCAATACATGAGCTCTAGGGTTTTTCTCCGTGCTCCTTCCTTGTCAACAGCTGGTTCATTCCCCATTTCTCTCCTCGATTTGGTAGGTTTTTCTCCGGCACTCACCACCTCCTCCCCCTCCAACGACCTGGGGCTTCCTTTTCTCCCCTTGGTATGAGGTGGCGACTTTTCTCACGCTCCACAAATCCTTCTGGTTCGTTCTCTTCTTCTCCCTTTTTTTTCTTCTCTCCCTCCTCTTCTGACTCACGGAGGTCTTTTGACCTTTATCCGATCATGGTTTCATCTGGTGACTTGTTTAACAAATCCTTTCCCCCCTTAGCTTCTTCCTCTACCACCTCCTCCCTTCTTGGTAAGAGATTGAGTGATTCCTCCCCTTCTCGTAACTGGAAAGAACTCCTCACAGCCCAGAATGAAAAGAGTAAATCTTTATCTCTTTCTTATATTCCAACTGATTCATCTGAAGTTTGTTTTTCCGAAGAGGATCTGTCTGAGGGACAGAAAGAATGGGATTTGTCTTTAGTTGGGCACGCGATTGAGAAGAGACCATTTTATGGTTCCTTGCTTGCTGCTGTAAACAAAAAATGGAAATTTAAGGGCAATATGGAGCTTCGACCGAAGGGGATTTCTTCCTTTTCAAATTTACCAAGAAGATTACAATCTCGTATGGGATAATGGACCGTGTTTCCTTAACGGTCGACCATTTATTTTTCAACAGTGAAAATGGAACTTTAGGCCAACTAAAGAGCATATTACTGAAATCCCTCTCTGGATTAAGCTTCCGAACTTTCCCTTATATTGTTGGAATGAGAAAGGCTTCTCTAAGGTGGCGAGCCAGATTTGTATACCCCTTACGGTAGATAACTTAACTGCATCCAAAGCTCGTATTACTTTTGCTCGTATTTGTGTGCAGATCAACACATCTTCTACTCTTCCGGATTCTATTCCTATTAATCTAAACGGGATGAAGTTTGATCAATCAATAGTTTATGATTGGAAACCAGTTATGTACTAGGTGTCAATCTTTCTCGCACGATGGGAATAAATGTCCTCAGATGTCTGCTATTCCTAAGGGGCCTAGCACTGTCCATCCTGCCTCTAGAGGAAACAATAGTGCTCAATCAAACTATTCATAATGGGTGCTCTGCTCATACTCCCTCTGCGGAAATTGTCTCAGGTTTGGAGAAGGAAGTCAATCCTGATTCCATACCTCAGAACCTGCTTACAGCTGACCTTAATCAGCCGCCTATACCCTCTCCACATCTAGATGACTCTATGGAATTCGATGCTAACTCTCAGGTAAATGAGGAAGCAACAGAGAATGACCCCACCATGGATCATCCAGTTGAACATACGGCCTCAGGAGTTTTGACAAGCAAACTCACCTAACAAATTAGAGTTATCAAGGCGAAAGGCAAAGCTCCTAATACCCCGTGGAAGGTCTCAAATAACAGGGAGAACTCTAAGTTATCTTCTAACTTGACCCCCTCAACTAATAAAGGGAAACAGAAAAAGGGCAAGAAGCCCGCCACCTCTTCTTCTCAATGACTTTTCCGGTTTTGGGTAGTTGGAATGTTCGCGGGCTCTCTGCTGATGGTAGGATCCGTGACTGCTCCAGGCTTATTAAGGAATATAGTATCGATATTCTGTGTCTCCTCGAGACTAAGATAAGTTCTGAGTTACTTTTAAATCCATTCTCTCTGAAGAAATTTAACCTCTATCCTCATGAATCTAGCTATTCAAATTTTGAATTAGATCCAGGCGGCCGCATATGGATTAAGTAGAGCTCTAGCAAGCTGGATTTTAAACCTCTTGTTAAGACTTCTCAACTAATTCATGGGTTAGTTACTATGGTTGGAGGCGCTTTCTTTCAGCTGACTTGTGTGTATGCTGAGAATGATGCTCAATCTCGCTTAGTTCTTTGGAACTCCTTGAGATCCCTGGCCACTGATATTTCTGAATCATGGATTGTTATGGGTGATTTTAACTGCTGCCTATCTAGTATTGAGAAATATGGTGGAAATTCTTTATCCCTAAATCATTCTCTTGAATTTAAGAGCTGTGTGAATGGTTGTGAGTTGTTGGATCTTCCTAGTGTGGGGCTTTTCTTTACTTTGTCGAATCGGCAAATGGCTAATCCAATCTTTTCCAAGCTGGACAGGGTTCTGTGTAATCCCCTCTGGCTTGATCTTTTTCCAAACTCCTTCTACAAAGTTTCCTCCTCTCTGTCCTCCGATCACTCACCCATTATTACTTTTGCTCAACATACCCCCTCCATCACCCATAGATTCATGTTTAGAAATCATTGGACTCTATCTCCTGATTTTTCTCAAATTACCAAGGAAGCATGGTGTGGTTTTGTATCTGGAGACCCTCTCTTTGTGCTGTCTAAGAAGTTGGCTAATGTAAAAAGAACTTTTAAGGATAGAAGATGGGATCATTACCCTCTTCAAACTCAAATAAGCCAAGCCAAAAATATGCAATATGAGGCCTTTCTCAAAATTGATCCGAACCGACAATCAATCATTATTCGTGAAGTTAAAGAGTTAAACCTTAAATACTTGAATTAGTTCAAGAAGGAAAATATGTGGGTCAAGCTACGGGCTAAGGCACATTGGTTAATGCACTTAGAGGATGATTTGAAATTTCTGTACAGTTAAAAGAAATGAAGAATTCTAATCTTATTAGGGAACTTCATTCCGATTCGGGCTTGGTTTCTAATCAAGATCTGATGGCTTTTGAGATTTGTAAGTACTATTCTTCTCTCTTCAACTGCAACTATTCTGATTCATGGCATCCTTTGGATCTCCCCCTGGGAGAATCTATACCCTTATGGCAGGTAGGAGACTTGATGGCTGATATCAGTGAGTTGGAAATCCATACTGCACTGAGAAGGATAAGTGACAATAAGGCTCCCGGTCCTGACGGCTTTAATACAAAATTCTTCTTATCCACCTGGGAGATGACTAGGAAGCAATTCTTAAGGGCAGCTCACCATTTCTTCAATTCCTCTAAACTGCCAAGATGCTTCAAGCATACTCTTATCTCTCTAATACCTAAAGTTAAACATTCAAGTCACATATCTGACTATCGGCCAATCTCTCTTTGCAATCTGTTCTACAAGGTTCTTGCAAAGGTATTGGCAAATAGATTAAAGAAGACTCTTCCATCACTAATCAATCAAGCACAATCAGCTTTCATTAAGGGAAGGGACATAGCTGATTGTTTGACCATGGCTAACGAAATTTCCAAGGAGTTTTCATCAATTAAACAGCAAAGTATGTTTCTTGCTAAGTTTGATCTCAGGAAAGTTTTTGATTCCATTAATTGAAAGTCTTTAATTCATAGGATGCTTGCAAAAGGTTTTCCAATGCGATTTGTGAAGTGGGTGGAGGCTTGTATTATGGATGTACCCTTCTTTGTGGTTCTTAACGGTGAAATTAAGGGTTGGTTTACGTCTTCATCGGGGCTGAGGCAGGGGTGCCCTCTCTCCCCCTTTCTTTTCACAATAGCAATTGACACTTTCTCTTGTCTTTTGGATAGGGAAGTCAATCTCAAGCGTTATAATCCATTTGCTATGGGCTCCTGTAAAGTGTCTCATTTACTTTTGCAGACGATCTTCTAACTATGGGTGTTGCAAATAGTTCTTCTATCACTTGGTAGGGTGTCTAGAGGCTTTAAAATCCTATATGGGATTGGGTATCAATGTTGACAAATCTGTCATCTGCTTCTCTAATGAATCTGTGAGGGTGAGGGAACTTGATCTGTTCCCTAATATCAAGATAGGCTCTCTCCCTCTCACCTATCTTGGTCTTCCTCTGGTTGCGGGAAACATCAAAGTGGTGCATTTCAATATACTTTTTGATAAACTTCATAGGTGGTTGGAAGGATGGAAGTGTAAGTTTCTTTCCTTAGGTGGGAGATTTCAATTAATCAGATCCTCTGTGAATAATCTACTTTCCTATTGGTTTAAATCCATTGCTATTCCAATAACCATCTTAAGAAAAATAGACTCCTTCACTTCAAACTTCTTCTATCATAATGGAGGATTTAAGAAGTTACATACTATATCTTGGCCTAGATCAACTCTTCCCAGGGAGAAGGGGGGTGCTGGTCTCATTTCAGCTATTGCCCTGAATTCCTTTAGCAAGCTTAAGATGCTGTGGAAGATTCTTAAGAAGGATTCACTCATAGCTCTATGGAGTGAACAAAAATATGGTTCAGTTTGGGAGCTTTCTAATTATAGAGTCTCCTCCTTTTGGAAAGAGAGAGCAATCAGTCAAAGGTTCAGGGAGAAGTTTAAATTTAATATAGGAGATGGTTGCAAGCTGTCTCTATTTATGGATCCTTGGTGTGAAAACAACACTCTGAAGAAATGGCTGGGGGATCGAGAATCTGATAACCTGGGGTTATCCTTTGAAGCTAAGGTAAATTCTCTTATTATTAGGGGAGAATTCACTTTATTGTTTGAAAAAATCTCTAGTATACAAATTAACGGAGGTGCTGATTGGATATCTTAGGATGGAAAAAAAATCCTTCAAATAAGGATTTGAAAATGGCTCTGTTTGATAATACCCCTCTTATTAGTTGGCACAAAGATATATGGTTCAAAGGAAATTCTCTAAACTATGCTTTGTATTGTTGGATGGCTTATTTGGGCTGTCTCAAGACCTCAGATGTGTTAGCAAGGAGGGGAATTGGGTCTACTATGCTTTGATGTTTCTGTAATAACTCTTATGAATCCTATAATCATTTGTTTTTCGAATGCTCCTTCTCGATGCACTTAATCAGGCTCCTTCTCCCTAACGAGCAATTCTTCCTTCTGAACCGTACTCTACAACACATTTTGGGAAACGTGGATGCCTTTGCACACAAAATCATTAAGAAACTTCACCTTCTTATTATTGTGTTTACATTATTTGGAAAGAAAGAAGCAGGATCTATGCCTCTTCCTCTGCCAATATTCATTCTCTCTTGTATCCTATCAAAAGTCGGGTTGGTTATAAAGTCAGGAGGTGGAAATTTAAAGACACTTGGCCCTCCTTAAAGTCCCATTTGAAGTTGGATGATTGTGGCCGGGTTAAAATTGTTACTTCCCCCCTCATCTATCTCCCCCCTGTATTCCGATTTTTTTCGAGAATTTGTTGGTTTTTCTGGACGATGATGACAGCAGCCTTTTATTATCAGGAGTAGCCCTATTGGATGGCCTTCGCAGCAACCAGGTTTTTATATATGAAATCATGATTTTCCCTTGGAAGGCAGTGAAGGAAACCGCAGGCTCTCTGTGTATCCTTTTCAATTTGGTCTATAATCATCGATATGACATGAAATTCTTGCCGGCAAAAGTCGAAATCAATCAAGATCACAAACATCGTCGGAAACTTTGAAACATGAATTAAACCTCTAAATGATCATCAAATATAGAGTATTTATAGTCAATCGAGCATCTCGAGGCGAATCTAACAATCCTAAGATCTCACATCATTTGAGCATCCAAATGTTCAAATACATCAAATGATCAAAAGGAATCGAGCCGTCAGGAGGATTTGGGTTTTCCATGTATTTACAAGACGCCACTCCATATAAATAGCCTCATTCTCCATATGAGGGACACTTTGGGAGGCCAAGTGAAGAAGGAGAGAGCCCAAGAGAGAGAGAGCTCAAAGATCCTCCAAGCACATCGACCACCATAGTGCCAACCATCGCCGCCATACGCCACCGGATGCCGACTATCATCGGTCATAACATCGTCATTAACTTCATTGTGCAACATTGTCGTTAACTGGCTATCAACTTACAACATCGCCGTAACTTTATCCAACATTGTCTATTACATAGAATCGTTGTCCACTTTCACATACAATTGTGAATGACGGAAGATCTTGAAAAGATACATAGTGGAAGCTTTTTATTTAAAGTGGTTTTTCCCTCTTTTGAGATTTTCCAAAAATATTAGCTTTATAATTTTTAAAAATGTGTTGAGAGGCATAAACTTTTACTAAAAGAAGGTTTAACACGCAAATAGTACCGTGGATGGAGTGGTTTTCCATGTATTTACAAGACGCCACTCCTCCATATAATTCTCCATATGAGGTTGGGAGGCCAAGTGAAGAAGGAGAGAGCAAGAAGGAGAGAGCTCAAGCTCGAAGATCCCCAGAAAGATTGCACCACGCCGACTCGTCAACCACCACCGTGCCGTGGCCGCCGTCGAATCACAATCATTTCCATTTTTCGAAGTTGATATTTTGCCGAATTTCCACCGCGCTTCCACCAAGTTCCTACAGTAGTCAATATCGCCGCCGCCACTAACAATTATCTAGACCATTGTTACATATGTTGTTCCTTTCTTGTATACCATCTTAATCTTCTGGAAGATTCTCAGACATATAGGCATATAATAGTCATTCTGCCCGATTTTTTCCCTCTTTCGAGGTTTTCCACGTAAAATTCTCGAGTTCTCTCGCCACTCTTTAAATACCTGTGTGCCGGACTAATCAACAAAGCTTGTAAACTTTCACTCTACCGCATTGTTAAGACACAATTACGCCTCTGAATCGAATTCTCAATCATACTATGAACACCTATCATGGCCAATAGGCAATCTGTAACACCGAGCCTCTCACTCTAACTCCGCTCAAACCAATCCTTGAACTGGGGACGCCAAGCTTCCGCCCCACTTCCCCTAATGGGCATGCCAAGGCACGACAGAATCTTAGAAGAACGTAGAATGGAAGAGTCTCAAAATGAGATAATCCGACTTTTACGAGGAACACAACAACCTCCATCACGAAACACACCGCCTAAGATCGATTATTACCTAGGAGGACAATATGCTACTCTCTTAGACCAAGTTCCACCACCTCCAAACCGTGATGTCAACTTGACAGCTAGTTTCACTCATCCATCGACCAACCTTACTAATCCACCGATCGTTGTTGATAGCTTCACACATGCTCATCTTGTTAATCCCGCTTCGTCATGACATTAACGCGGCACGTTTTAATACAAGATGAATTTCACCTTCAAGATAGAAATCATCTTCACCCACACCGCATGAGTGAGTCCTCACCTTTATAAGCCATTCTTCAACATCCAATTCAGGTTTCAAGCTTAGAGCATTGATTCTTATTGTGTTAGAAAACCGGCCATGCGGTAGAGTAAAAGTTTACGCCTTAGCTTCTTTGGGGAGTCCAGCACACACACAGGTATTTAAAGAGCGAATAATAAAACTGCAAAATTTTTACATGGAAAACCTCGAAAAGAGAGAAAAAATCACGGGGCATGGCCCAGCAAAAATGTTCCACTATGTATATGCCTCGTAGTACAGAATCTTCCCAATAACGAGATTACAAGATGGTATACAAGAAAGGAACAACAGATATGTAACAACGGTCGAGATAGTTGTTAGATGGCGCGATGGTGGACTGCGTGAGGAACTGTGGAAACGCGGAATGAACAATTTCACGAAATATAGGAACAACTTCGGCAAATGCAAGAAATGATTAGGTGATTGACGACGGAGGGTCGATGGCGGCCCGACGGTGGTGGTTGACACCGTCAGGTGGTGCGATCTTCGGGGATCTTCGAGCTGAGCTCTCCTCCTTCTTGCTTGGGCTCCTCTCCTTCTTCACTTGGCCTCCCAAAGTGTCCCCTCATATGGAGAATGAGGGGCTATTTATAGATTGGAGGAGTGGCAGTCTTGTAAATACATGGAAAACCCAAACCACTCCTCCCCATCGGACGGCTCTGGACGATTCCTTTTGATCATTTGATGTATTTCGAACATTTGGATGCTCAAATGAGGTCGGAATTGTGAGATCTTAGACTTGTTAGATTCGGCTTGTCAAGACGCTCGATTTGACTATAAATACTCTATATTTGATGATCATTCGAGTGGTTTAATTCATGTTCCAAAGTTTCACGATGTTTCGTGCTTGATCTTGATTGGGATCGCTTTTGAGATTCATGCCACTAGGAATTTGAATGTCATATCGCCCCCTATTTTGGATGGCATCATCTTGATCATTCAAAAATATATGCGTCAAATACTTGAAAACAACAAATTCTTTAATGAAACTTGCGGTCCATGAATCATACATTTTAGGAGAATAAATCTTCATAAAAGTACAATATTATGATTATGGAAGTAGATGTAAGGTCATAGGTGTGATATTTTGAGGTTATGAACCTGTTCGGACACTTACGGAAGTTTTCAAAGGCTCGGGGACCCATACCCAGGTCTCATAGGCACTGGCTACGGCTACGGGCGAGTGCCATATGCTGGCTAAGGTGTACCTTCGCGAACGGTCACGAGCACGTCGGTTATGCGGTCGCGACGTGAAGGCGAGCGCGGGCGCATGACCGGGTCGAATAAACAATGGCTGGTCGGTTGGCGCCAGCGGTACAGACGGTCAATATCTGGCTCACGTGACGGGTAAGCGCGAGTTCAGGTCACGTACGGCGTTGCGGTCAGTACGTCATGGGCGGTTCATACTCGGCCATGTAATAGCGCCACGACGTCGCGAGGATGACGCTGGGCACGGATCCGGATGGGCGGCAGGCCAGAGGGTCTACAATACGGCTGGCTGGCCGCGACCGAGTCTTTCTGCTTTGGTTTTGATGGTTTTGGGGTTTTACCCTTTTATCCCTATGGGGTCTATAAAACCCCATAAGAGGAAATGCACACTTTTCTCATCTCCTTCTTCTTGAGTTAGATTATTTGAGGCGATCACAGACATACGTTGGTTCCGGTTTTCCCTCGAAAGAGGTTGACCGTCCGTTGGAAGCGATCACTACCAGACATATCATTGCGCTTTTCCTCGAAGAGGTATCAACCGGCCGGACCGTCCGGTGGAGGCGATCAGGCCCACTGCATACGTCGTTGT
Organism: Cymbidium sinense; assembly: GCA_021442155.1. Classification (NCBI taxonomy): domain Eukaryota; kingdom Viridiplantae; phylum Streptophyta; class Magnoliopsida; order Asparagales; family Orchidaceae; genus Cymbidium; species Cymbidium sinense. The sequence continues at coordinate 17,766,121 of CM038218.1, read as the reverse complement.
TCTCGTTTACCGGCCTCGTCCGGCGACCGCCTCGTCGAATCGGTTAGAGGCGATCACCCGACATACGTCGTGGTTCCATTTTCCGCCTCCCAGTTTATCGGCCTCGACACGTTGGGAGGCGATCCAGGAGATGGGGTTACGGCGATGCTCGACGATGCGGCCATATGACATGGTCGTGGATCGGAGATTGCCGGCTGGCGGTCGGGAAGGACCGACGACGAATGGCAGACCGGCTACGCGTTGGCGGCAACGGGTGGTACGATAAGCACGACGATGGTCTAGTGATCGACGACGGTACGGCGGCGCGGACCGCCATACGGCTGGCCGATGGAGGTGGTCGGCGACGTGACGGCCGACGGAGATCTTTGACCTATCCGAGGTTGTTTGTCGAGTGACTCAATGACGTTAACTGTAGGAAGAATTAATCCGGCGAAATTTTGACTATCAAGGTTGTTTGTCGTGTTACCGATGACGTTAACTCGTATGGAAGAGGTCAATTAACTGAGGATTTTGACCTATCCAAGGTTGTTTGTCGTGGTGTTACCCATGACGCAACATGTATGGAAGGGGTCAATTGAATCCAGGATTTTGACCTATCAAGGTTGTTTGTCGTGGCATTACCCGATGATGTTAACTGTATGAAAGAGGTCAATTGAATCCGCCGGGATTTTGACCTATCGGTTTTTTCGCGATGGCGACGTTAACTGTATGGAAGAGGTCACGAGAAGTCCACCAAGGACCTTTTGGCCTTTCCTGGGTTGTTTGTCAGAGTATTTGCTCGATGACATTAACCAATATGGAAGAGGCCGTGGGATGTCCACCAAGGACGTTTTGACCTTTCCTGGGTTGTTTGTCAGAGCTTTTGCTCCATGACATTAACCCGTATGGAAGAGATCGCAGAAGTCCACCGTGGACGCTTTATCCGGTTGTTTGTCGAGCTTTTGCCGATGACGCTAACTGATGGAAGAGATCGCAGAAGTCCACGACGCTGACCTATCCCCGTTGTTTGTCGAGTGTTTACCGATGACGCAACCTGCATGGAAGAGGTCGCGAAGTCCACTGGACTATATCCCGGTTGTTTGTCGAGTGTTTACCGATGACGCGTTGCAAGAGGTCGGAAGTCCACCAAGGACGTTTTGACCTATCTGGTTGTTTGTCGAGTGTTTACCGGCGACGCAACCCGTGGTCGAATTAAATATTTGTTTGAGCTTGTACCGAGTTTGCTGATCTTTGCCTTTTCAATGGTATTGTTGACTTACTTTTCGAACTAATAATCAATCACATATCCAGAATTTTGTTTTGGGTAATCTTTTGAGATCAATAGTTGCCCCCCAGTTGGAGGCATGTTCGTTTGAGTCGATTGATATGGAGGTGGAGGGAGATTACTGGTTTTTTTTTTTTTTTTTTTTGAGATTGTCGGTCTGCATTTTATGGGATGCTCTTACATTTCCCTACAGATTGTTCAAATTGTTTGCATGGCATGAATAGCTTCATCAGAGATTTGTGCTTCCACACGATGAACTAAGCACATATGAGGTGACCGTCTCGACAAGGATGAATAAAGGCCTCTAGACGGAGCCCTCCAAGGAAAACTCCTCTTAATAATTCAAGGTTTATCCTGTATTTGGCGAAGCTTCTAAGGAGAATCTCGGAAGTATTCTTAAGTGATTCACCCTCATTCCGACGAATGTCGAGAGATGGGAGTAATCTTTAATGATTCTCTTGAAATGAACTGCTCCACAAAAAATCTTAGTTCGTTAAAGGTGCGGATAGATCCCCTTGGAAGGGAGTAAAACCAAGTGCGAGCTTGCCCTTTGAGAGTAACGGGAAAGACATGACAAAGCAGTCGTGAGCTTCGTTGGATATGCATGATACCCAGAATGATCGATGTGTTCGGTGGGTCGGGCTTGCTTCATCATAGGTGATATGACATTCAAAATTCCCCCACAAGCATGAATCTCAAAGGCAATCGATCCCAAGTCGAAATCAATCAAGATCAAGCACTTCAAACATCGTAAACTTTGGAACATAAATTAAACCTCAATGATAATCAAATATAGAGTATTTATAGTCAAATCGAGCTGCCTCGAATGAGCCAATCTAACAAGCCTAAGATCTCACACTGACCTCATTTGAGCATCCAAATGTTCAAATACATCAAATGATCAAAAGGAATCGCCCGTGAGTCACCATGGGAGGAGTGGTTTGGGTTTTCCATTACAAGATCGCCACTCCTCCACCTATAAATACTCCATTCTCCACATGAGGGGACACTTTGGGAGGCCAAGGAAGAAGGAGAGGAGCCCAAGCAAGAAGGAGGAGAGAGCTCAAGCTCAAGATCCCCAAGAAGATCAGACACCGCCTGACCCGCCAACCACCACCGTCACCGCGCCACCGACCGCCGCCGCCAATCACCTAATCGCTTCTCAGAGTTTTCTATATTTCGCCAGAATTGTTCTCGATTTCCACCGCTTTCCACTGAAGTTCCACACGCAGCCCACCATCGCCGCCACTAACAACTATCACAACACTGCTTGTTACATACTGTTGTTCCTTTCAGATACCATCTTGTAATCCGCTATCGGAAGATTCTCTATGATATACATAATGGAACATTTCATTTGCCACGCCTGTATTTTTTTCCTCTTTTCGAGGTTTTCCAAGTAAAATTTCTAGAGTTCTCGCCACTCTTTAAATACTGGGCTCTTAATTAATCAACAAAGTTTGCTAGAACTTTCACTCTACCGCGAATTCCCAAGACAAGGCTGTTTTTTGCTCCTTGCAGTTTTGAGTCTGAGTCCAGTTTTTTTTTTTGAATACAGCTCTTCGTCTTGTTCTATTTTAGATCTCTTTTGGAAAGGCTCCACTGCTGGGACATTCTCAGTTACAGTTGACTTTTAGGTTATTTTGTAATCTTTTAGATATTTTTTCTTACACTTATAATCATTTATATTTTGAAATAAATTGGGCAAATGCCCGGCGCAAAAGTCTGACCTGCTTAGCTGGCAACTGCTCGTTTGGTGAGCGGAGCAGGTTCGCTGACCGCTTAAATAAAATTAAGCATTATAATTAATACGTTGAAGAGAAATAATATAGAACTCATAGAGGCTTATATTTGCTTTTGATATTTGGACCATTTTTTTATATAGTGATTTGGGGCATTGGCATTAACACTGACTCAAAACGAATCGAAAGCTCGAAATTTTGGAGTAAAATAAATTAAACATTTCAATTTTTTAAATATATTTTTTGGTTTCTTAAGTTATATAATTGAACGCGTCATCAGTTCATTGTACAACTAATTTGTATTTTTAATCAACGAAGATTTTTTTTTCAAATTGATATTGACTTTTCTCTGAGCATGGTCCAGACTGGCGCAGCACCGCTGTATCTGTTTCGCCGCGCCTTCATAAGGTTTGCATTTAATATTTTTAATATGCATTAAGTAATAATTAACTAGTAACTTCCAAGCTACACCGGGGCCTCTTCTTCTCAGTGACGCTATAAGAACCCACTAATGCTCCACACAACAGTCACAAGGTCATTGTTAAGGATTTCGCTTTCTCGAATTTCATTCTTTCAGAGGAGAAATCAATCGCTTCTCATTCTTTTCTAAAATCCTTTGGAGCCATGGGTTCTTCATCTCATTCCACGTATCTCTGCTTCTTTCTGCTTTTTGCTCTTCTCTTCCACCATTCAAGTGCTGCCCGGAGGCTTTTCGCAGTGGTAGAGGAGCAGCCGCTCACCATAACCTACCACAAGGGAGCTCTCCTCTACGGCCCTATCTCTGTCAACCTCATTTGGTATGGTAAGTTCACCGCCTCCCAGCGCGCCATCGTCTCCGACTTCGTCGCTTCCCTATCCTCCAGCGATCACCAGAAGAACAAGCCCTCCGTATCTTCCTGGTGGACGATGGCCGAGAAGTACTACGCCCAATCGAAGAAGGCGCCACCTAGCCTCACTCTCGGTGACCAGATCGTCGACGAGGACTACTCCTTGGGTAAATCCCTGAAGAACTCAGACATTGCAGCTCTCGCGACGAAAGGTCGGCCGAAGCAAGCCATAAACGTGGTGCTAACGGCAGATGACGTGGCGGCAGAGGGCTTCTGCATGAGCCGTTGCGCGACCCACGGGTCATCTCCCAGGTCCAAGACCGGCCGCTTCGCGTACATCTGGGTGGGCAACTCGGCTGTTCAGTGTCCCGGCCAATGCGCTTGGCCCTTCCATCAGCCGGTCTACGGCCCACAGTCTCCACCACTTGAGCGCCTAACGGCGACGTCGGCCTTGACGGCATGGTGATGAATCTGGCAAGCATGATCGCCGGCGCAGTTACCAACCCGTTCGGCGATGGTTTCTTCATGGGCCCGAAGACTGCGCCGCTTGAGGCTGCGACGGCGTGCCCTGGTGTCTATGGGAAAGGAGCTTATCCGGGCTATGCCGGCGAACTTCTGGTGGACCCCATCACTGGTGCCAGCTACAACGCCAATGGATCCCACGGGAGGAAATATCTGCTTCCGGCTATCTTTGATCCGTCAACGGCTTCGTGTTCTTCTTTGGTGTAATTGGAGGGAGCTGCTGTGTGGTTCATTTAGAGAGTCAAGAGTTTGGATCTTTAGTGTGTAGTTAAAAGATAGAGATCGTCAGATCAGCTTAGCTGCAATACTCAAAATATGTAATTCTTTTATTAATTCAATATGTTTGATATTTAGTTTTAGCTGCAATACTCATAATTTATAACTTTTTTTTCTTCTTTGATTTTTCTTAAATCGTTCTTAACTGGTATGTGTAAAGGCAATCGAGGTCTCCGTTATGCTGATTTGAATTTTTGGAAAGCCAAAGACATTGAATGAAATCTCATTAATTTTTTTATTTAAAGGTGAATCTACAATTATTGGAAAGGATCCCAATATTTTTTTTCAAGGGATAAATTTAGATTTAACATTGGTGCTGCTGCTGATTACTCCGGTCACCTGCACTGTTGCTGCATGCTGTGGTTCAAGTTGAATTTTTTTTAAAAAAAAACACACATTTTTTATTTTTACCTTATTTTATATTCTGTATTTTTCCAATTTTTTGTTGAGGGTGCGATTCTAGTTTTTTTTTTGGGGAAGTCGTTTATAGTGATTTGCGTGAGTCTGTGGAATTGTTGATGTTGATTAGGAAGTGGGCATCACTGAAATGAATTGCCATTCAATTTTTTATTGAAGGGATTACTTTTTTTAATCAATGCACGTCAATGACCGCGTTTAATAGTACCAAAGCATAGTCATTTATGCCCTATAGGTGAAGTATCTCGATTGTGAGTTGAAGCACACCAATACTTAGAGACTCATAGAACCTCCCCCGATGATAGTTTTCTCTAGGGCTTCCTTTGTGCCCTCTTCTCTCTGCCGTCTCTCATACACCTCCTTACTAATCTCCCCTCTCCTTTCTTCTTGGTTTTAGTTTTATTCAGAGTCTTCATGACCTCCTCGGAGGTCGTTTCCTCTTTAAGTTGGTTTTGGTTATTAGCTCTCTCTTAAATGCTTCATTCCCTCTCGTCTTCTTCCCCTCACAAAACTCTCACACATCACCACCAATCCAAATGACAAAGACTATATGGAAAGATCTTTTAGCGCAAGCCGACAAGAACCAAACCATCCCCTTATCTTATATGTCGACGGAATCCATCGAGGTGGATTTCACGGAGGAAGAACTTTCTGCCGGAAAGCAGGAGTGTCATCTTTCTCTCATTGGCCATTCGATTGGTAAACGACCATACCATGGATCCTTGCTAGTAGCAATAAAAAAGAAATGGATCTTCAAAGGTACACTCGATCTTCTTACCTTTGAAGGTGATTATTTTCTGTTCAAATTTAATTGTCAAGAGGATTATGATATGATGTGGAACCATGGACCATGTTTTCTTAACGGACGGCCTTTTGTATTTCAAAAGTGGACATGGGATTTTCGTCCTTCCAATGAATCCATTACAGAGCGATACGGATAAAACTACCCACCCCGTGTATGGAATGAGGCTGGTTTTTCCAAGGTAGCAAGTAGAATAGGAATTCCATTAGCGGTGGATAATCTCACTACGGCTAAATCAAGGATTACATTTGCCCGTATATGTGTCCAAATCAATCATCTCTTCCAGATTCCATTCCAATCAACTTAAATGGGAAAAAGTTTATGCAGAACATTGTATATGACTGAAACCAACGGTATGCTCATCCTATAATACTTTTACGCATGATAATCGAATTGCTCTCTAAACCCGACTTCTTCTCAACCCCAGAGGACGTAGAGTCTCCCTCCTTAAAGCTTCCAATAGAGTGGCCTCTCGACATCAAGGAGACCACTACTAATCAGCCATCTCACAACCACTCACCCCCACAGAATTTGATCTCTTCCCCTGCATGCTTAACCCTCCTTCTATAGATAACCCTTTGGCAGCTTCTAATAGGCCTCCTTCACCATCAAATACTATTGCTGATTTGAATCAGCCTTCAATCTTATCCCTACCTCAAGAGGATCCTCCTGGAAACGAAGACCTATCATCCTTAAAGGATATTGAAGACAACACAAACTCAGACCGGTATCGACTTGGTGTTATTCGACCGCTTCACCTGACGCAAGACCACCATCCTCATAGTAACACTAAAGGGCCTAAGTCTTTTGGAAGCACCCTCTTGGATGGAGGAACTAGCACCGCTTCTTCTCAACCAATACCAACCCCTCAAAAAGAAAATAAAAAAAAGGTAAAAAATCCACTACCTCCTCCTCTCAATGAATCAGGTATCCATTGGTAGTTGGAATGTCCGTGGTTTATCTGCAGCTAAAAGAATTTCAGATTGTAGAAGACTCATTAAAGATTTTCATCTTGACCTCATTTGTCTCCTTGAGACAAAAGTTAATTCTATCCCCTCTCATAACAATTACCTCCTCCACAACTATAATTTGTTTAACTCTGAATCTAGTGTAAACAATTTTGATTGTGCGCTTGGAGGACGTATTTGGATTAAATGGCAAACAGACAAGCTGAATTTTGAGCTATTAATCAAGTCCAATCAATTTATTCATGGTAGAGTAACTATTCCTGGTGCTAACAGTTTTCTATTAACTAGTATTTATGCAGACAATGATGCTGGTGTTAGTTCCTCTATGTGGTCCTCCCTTAGGGATATTTCTGATTCTATCAATCTTCCATGGATAATCTTGGGTGACTTCAATTGCCCATTGACAAGTAAGGATAAAAAAGGGGATAACTTGATCTCCCTAAACAGCTCTATGGAATTCAAAGATTGTGTCAATGAATGTGGCTGGCTAGACCTGACAAGTACTAGATTATATTATACTTGGTTCAATTAACAGTTGGAAAAGCCTATCTATTCAAAAATTGATCGGGTCTTTTGTAATTCCAACTGGATTGAGACATTCCCATCTTCCTACTATAAAGCTCTACCTCCAAGATCATCGGATCATTCACCTCTGGTAACTCTACTTCAACCTCCCTCTCCTGCTTCTCACCGCTTCCTTTTCAGAAATTATTGGGCATTAAATCCTAGGTTTAAAGATTATATCAAGGTTGTCTGGGGAAAATTCATTCAAGGAGATCCATACTATGTCCTCTCTAATAAGCTTAATCAAGCCAAAATTATGATGAAGGGAAGATATAGGGATGTATCTCCTTTGTAGCATCAAATTAATATTGTGAAATCAGAGCAAAGCAAAATCCTAGAAAATCTGGAAAGAGATCCTTACAACACTTATTTGATTCATGATGCCAAGGAGATTAAAAATAGATACACTTAGCTCATTGGTTAATCCATTCTGATGATGATTTAAAATATCTTTATTTCTCTATCAAAGAAAGGAAATGCTCTAACCTGATTAGAGAAGTGCAAACAGAATTGGGTGTTTTCTCTGATCAAAAGGAGATATCTGAGGTATTCTGTAAGTACTATGATAATCTATTTAATTGTCGTGACTCACTTGTTATTTCTGTTCAGAATTTTCTCACTGGAAGTTGCCTTTCCACGACTAATGGTGCAAACTTGAAGCTGATATTACTGAACAGGAAATTATTGCTGCCCTTAATAGTATTAGTGAGAATAAAACTCCGGGGCCTGATGGTTTTAACTCTAAGTTTTTTACCGAATCTTGGGAAATCACTGGCAAGTCTTTTACTAATGCTGTTTATTTTTTTTTTAAGAACTCCAGGCTGCCTAATTATTTCAAGCATACACTATTAACACTCATTACAAATGTGAAGCACTCAAATAGAATTGAAGATTACCGACCTATCTCCTTATGCAACACATTCTACAAGGTGGTGGCTAAAATTCTTGCTACTAGAATGAAGAGATACCATCCATTATTAATCAAGCTCAATGCTTTCATTAAAGGAAGAGATATTGCTGACAATCTGCTATGGCTTATGAGATATGTAACGAGTTCTCTATCCATTCTAATAGTTCATACTTTCTTGCCAAAATTGATTTGAAAAAAGCATTTGATAAAATTAATAAGAAATCATTGATTCATAGATTGCTTGATAAAGGATTTCCTAAGAGGTTTACTACTTGGGTGGAGGCATGTATTTTAGATGTACCTTTCTCTATAGTGCTAAATAAAAATATTTCTGGATATTTTTCCTCTTCTAATGGTCTTAGGCAAGGTTGTCCATTATCCCCCTTCCTCTTTACAATTGCCATGGATACTTTCTCTTGTATTATAGAGAATGAAATTAACAAAGGGCTCTACAATCTTATTACTATAGCTGGCGAGCACTCCTCACACATATTGTTTGCTGATGACCTTTTAGTGATGGGAAATGTTAATTACTCCACACTCAACACTCTTAAGTTCATACTTCAATCTCTTAAAACATATTTGGGACTTGAAGTAAACTATTCTAAATCTTCTATATGCCTCTCTAGTAGAACGGAAGAAGACTTACACCATGTTCTGGGCATTCGTTTGGGAACATTTCCCTTCAAATATTTGGGCTTACCTCTTTTCAAAGGACCAATAAAGATGGCACATTTCACTCCACTTTTTGATAGACTTCATGTGTGAATGGCTGGATGGAAAAGCAAATTCCTCTCTTTAGGTGGAAGATTACAACTTATAAGATCATCTATAAACATCTATCATAATCGGTTTCGCTCTATGGCTATTCGATGGTATTATTAAAAAATCTGCTTTTACTAGATTTTTCTATCACTGAGAGAGCTAAGAAGCTTCATACAATTTCTTGGGAGCACCACTCTTCCAAAGGATAAAGGTGGTATCGGTTTACTTTCTGCATCTTCTCTCAATACTATAAGCAAACTTAAAATTATGTGAAAAATCTGTTTAGGGGATACAATATTTGCTAGATGGTACTTAGCCAAATACATTTTCTTGTGAAAACCTAGCATTCTTAGAGTCTCACCACTTTGGAAATCAATTATGAAGGTTGTTGAAAAATTTGAAAATAAAATGGTCTTTAAAGTAGGAGCTGGTAATGCTTTCTCCCTATTCTATGACCCTTGGTGCAAAGGTAACTCTCTTTGTAGTTGGTTGGGTGCAAATGGGCCAATATCCCTTAACCTCGATAATGTGAAAGTCCACTCATTATTTCAAAATGGACAATGGATACTCCCACTCTTCTCCGGTTTCAAATCCCGGTGTGCACAAATGATATTAGATACTCCTATCATGGATGGAGAGGATTTTATATGTTGGTGCAACTCTAAATCACCTTCCTCTAAAGAATTTAGAGAGGTTGTCTTTGAATCCCATCCAATAATGGACTGGACTAAAAGAATTTGGTTTAAGGGTTATGCCATCAATTATGCTCTCTATTGTTGGATGGCATTTAAGAATGAACAACGATAAGTTAGCAAAAGGGGAATTGGCACTCCAATTCATTGTTATTTTTGTCACTCTATTTTTGAATCACACAATCATTTATTTTTTGAATGCACGGTATCCATAAAACTGGTTAGAGCTCTTATACCACAAGGAAGCTTTCTACTGCCGCAATCCTCCCTTCAACAGGTACTAAATTTCATTGATGAGGTCAACTTAAAGCATGCTACACTTTCTTATCATATGCTTGTTTATACACTTTGAGAGAAAGGAACAACCGAGTATACACTTCCAATTCTCAAACTTTTTCCTCTTTGTTAACTGGTTAGAAAGGGTTACAACCAAAATGCTAAGTCGGAAAATTAAGCCAACCCGCCTAGTGTTCAAGAGTCGCTTCAAAGTGGAGAAATTATAAACCTCCATAATTTTGATTCTAATGCGGGTGGTTGAGGATGATTATTCGTAATGTTGTTTATCCGGATGAAATTTTAATGCTTATTATCTCGTTAATGTTTAGTCTTTGTTGATCGGACTCTATCTCGGATGCGGCACGATTTCTTTTTTAATTTTGATATGGACGATGATGAGTTTTATCCAAGCACAACCCATTCGATTACTGCTAATCTCTCAGTCTCCCTCACCTGGATGATCACCTCTGCAACCATGGTTCTCTTTCTCGGTTTGAACTCCTTTTCAGTCGGTTGGCTGGTTCTTTGGGGAATCGTTTGGATGGCGGTCTTGATAACCGTGAGTGGTTTTTTTCTCCTTGCTCCTAGATCTTTGTTTGTTTGTGCTTGTCTGATCTTCTACTTATGATGAGTTTTGTGCCTCTGAGTCCATATTTTTAATAGTCTTTTTCTTCCTACTTATTTTGTTTCTATTATGACCGGCTTGAGTGACTTGTCCTTGTAACTTTGTTTTAATTGTCTCTTCATCCCAAAATTAATGTTTGTCTTTCTAACCACCATTTTGGAATACAATTGGGCTTTGGCCTCAAATTTTCCAAAAAAAAAAAGTATCTCGATTGTGAAGAGTTGAAGCACACCAATACTTAGATATATATTTCATCAATGCTTTCAAAATGCTTTAACTAAAGACCTATTTCGAACAATTTTATTGTATTTTTTATTTTATTTTTAAAATATTGTTATTTATTATATTTTAAAGTATTTTTATTCTTTATTTTTTTAAAAAAATCACAATATTTTAAAAATATTAAATAATTTTTAAATATTTTGAATATTTTAAATATAATTATCACAATTAAATATACCTTAATATAAATTGAAATATAAATAAAAGAAATAAAAAATACAATAAAATTGTTTGAATGCCATCCATCCATCATTGGCAGTAGCCTTTGCAGTCTATTTCATCCTCCTCCATACTTGCAAATGTCATTAGCATTGTAAACGAGTCGAATCCTTATTCGTGTTTAAATCTGGGTCATTCTTTTGCATAACAAAAATTTTAACTACTAAGCTATGCTTATATTTATGACATGTATATGTGTTCTTATGCATATATAATAATAATAATAATAATGATAATAATAATAATAATAATAATAATAATAATAATAATAATAATAATAGTAATAAATAATAATAATAATAATAATATAAGTTTTTTTATTTCGAGCTAAATCGAGCCGAACACGATGAAATAAATGATTGTTCATGTTCGACTCGTTTATATATCGAGCTTGAAATGTCTATTCGTGTTCGACTCGTTTAGTTAACAAACGGCACCGTATTCATAACACTTTTGATAGCCTTAGATGTCGTAGTACATCATGCTTTATCTTAAACGCACATGAAAGAGAAGGACAATAATGGACAAACTTGTTTTGCACACTCCAATACATGAGCTCTAGGGTTTTTCTCCGTGCTCCTTCCATGTCAACAACTAGTTCATTCCCCATTTCTCTCCTCGGTTTGGTAGGTTTTTTTCTCCCTGGCACTCTCAGCCACCTCCCTCCCCAGCCTCCGACTGAACAGCCCGGGGCTTCCTTTTTTCTCCCCTTGGGTATGAGGCGGCGACTTGGGCTTTCTCAAGGTACACTCCACAAATCCTTCTCAGCTCAGTTCATTCTCTTCTCCTCCCTTTTTTCTTCTTCCCCTCTCTCCTTTTCCTCTCTCGACCTCACGAGGTCGATCTTTGATTCTTTTCGATCATGGCTTCATCTAGTGACTTGTTTAACAAATCCTTTCCCCCCTTAGCATCTTCCTCTACCACCTCCTCCTTTCTTGGTAAGAGATTGAGTGATTCCTCCCCTTCTCGTAACTGGAAAGAACACCTCACAGCCCAGAATGAAAAGAGTAAATCTTTATCTCTTTCTTATATTCCAACTGATTCATCTGAAGTTTATTTTTCCGATGAGGATCTGTCTGAGGGACAAAAAGAATGGGATTTATCTTTAGTTGGGCACGCGATTGGCAAGAGACCATTTTATGGTTCCTTGCTTGCTGCTGTAAACAAAAAATGAAAATTTAAGGGCAATATGGAGCTTCTGACCTTGGAAGGGGATTTCTTCCTTTTCAAATTTACCTGCAAGGAAGATTACAATCTCGTATGAGATAATGAACCGTGTTTCCTTAACGGTCGACCATTTATTTTTCAACAGTGGAAATGGAACTTTAGGCCAACTAAAGAGCATATTACTGAAATCCCTCTCTGGATTAAGCTTCCGAACTTTCCCTTATGTTGTTGGAATGAGAAAGGCTTCTCTAAGGTGGCGAGCCAGATTGGTATACCCCTTACGGTAGACAACTTAACTGCATCCAAAGCTCGTATTACTTTTGCTCGTATTTGTGTGCAGATCAACACATCTTCTACTCTTTCGGATTCTATCCCTATTAATCTAAACGGGATGAAGTTTGATCAATCAATAGTTTATGATTGGAAACCATAGTCATGTACTAGGTGTCAATCTTTCTCGCACGATGGGAATAAATGTCCTCAGATGTCTACTATTCCTAAGGGGCCTAGCACTATCCATCCTGCCTCTAGAGGAAACAATAGCGGGCTCAATGAAACTATTCATAATGGGTGCTCTGCTCATACTCCCTCTACGTGTCTCAGGTTTGGAGAAGGAAGTCAATCCTGATTCCATACCTCAAAACTGCCATACGACCTTAATCGGCCTATACCTCTCCACATCTAGATGACTCTATGGAATTCGATGTTAACTCTCAGGTAAATGAGGAAGCAACAGAGAATGACCCCACCATGGATCATCCAGTTGAACATACGGCCTCAGGAGTTTTGACAAGGTCTGCTGCAAACTCACCTAACAAACTAGAGTTACTGAAGACGAAAGGCAAAGCTCCTAATACCCCAGGGAAGGTCTCAAATAACGGGGAGAACTCTAAGTTATCTTCTAACTTGACCCCCTCAACTAATAAAGGAAAATAGAAAAAGGGCAAGAAGCCCGCCACCTCTTCTTCTCAATGACTTTTCCGATTTTGGGTAATTGGAATGTTCGCGGGCTCTCTACTGATAGTAGGATCCGTGACTGCTCTAGGCTTATTAAGGAATATAGTATCGATATTCTGTGTCTCCTCGAGACTAAGATAAGTTCTGAGTTACTTTTAAATCTATTCTCTTTGAAGAAATTTAACCTCTATCCTCATGAATCTAGCTATTCGAATTTCAAATTAGATCCAGGCGGCCGCATATGGATTAAGTGGAGCTCTAGCAAGCTGGATTTTAAACCTCTTGTTAAGACTTCTCAACTAATTCATGGGTTGGTTACTATGGTTGGAGGCGCTTCCTTTCAACTGACTTGTGTGTATGCTGAGAATGATGCTCAATCTCGCTTAGTTCTTTGGAACTCCTTGAGATCCCTGGCCACTGGTATTTCTGAATCATGGATTGTTATGGGTGATTTTAACTGCTGCCTATCTAGTATTGAAATCGGTGGAAATTCTTTATCCCTAAATCATTCTCTTGAATTTAAGAGCTGTGTGAATGGTTGTGAGTTGTTGGATCTTCCTAGTGTGGGGCTTTTCTTTACTTGGTCGAATCAGCAAATGGCTAATCCAATCTTTTCCAAGCTGGACAGGGTTCTATGTAATCCCCTCTGGCTTGATCTTTTTCCAAACTCCTTCTACAAAGTTTCCTCCTCTCTGTCCTCCGATCACTCACCCATTATTACTTTTGCTCAACATACCCCCTCCATCGCCCATAGATTCATGTTTAGGAATCATTGGACTCTATCTCCTGATTTTTCTCAAATTACCAAGGAAGCATGGTGTGGTTTTGTATCTGAGACCCTCTCTTTGTCTGTCTAAGAAGTTGGCTAATGTAAAAAGAGCTTTTAAGGATAAAAGATGGGATCATTACCCTCTTCAAACTCAAATAAGCCAAGCCAAAAGAATGCAATATGAGGCCTTTCTCAAAATTGATCTGGAACCTGACAATCAATCTGTCATTCAGGAAGTTAAAGAGTTAAACCTTAAATACTCTGAATTAGATCGCAAGGAAAATATGTGGGTCAAGCAACGGGCTAAGGCACATTGGTTAATGCACTTAGAGGATGATTTGAAATTTCTATACAGTTAAAAGAAAGGAAGAATTCTAATCTTATTAGGGAACTTCATTCCGATTTGGGCTTGGTTTCTAATCAAGATCTGATGGCTTTTGAGATTTGTAAGTACTATTCTTCTCTCTTCAACTGCAACTATTCTGATTCATGGCTTCCTTTGGATCTCCCCCTGGGAGAATCTATACCCTTATGGCAGGTAGGAGACTTGATGGCTGATATAAGTGATTTGGAAATCCATACTGCACTGAGAAGCATAAGTGACAATAAGGCTCCCGGTCCTGACGGCTTTAATACAAAATTCTTCTTATCCACCTGGGAGATGACTGGGAAGCAATTCTTGAGGACAGCTCACCATTTCTTCAATTCCTCTAAACTGCCAAGATGCTTCAAGCATACTCTTATCTCTCTAATACCTAAAGTTAAACATTCAAGTCACATATCTAACTATCGGCCAATCACTCTTTGCAATCTGTTCTACAAGGTTTTTGCAAAGGTATTGACAAATAGATTAAAGAAGACTCTTCCATCACTAATCAATCAAAATCTTTCATTAAGGGAAGGGACATAGGCGATTGTTTGACCATACTAAATTTCTAAGGAGTTTTCATCAATTACGAAAAATATGTTTCTTGCTAAGTTTGATCTCAGAAAGTTTTGATTCCATTAATCGAAAGTCTTTAATTCAAAGGATGCTTGCAAAATGTTTTCCAATGCGTTTTGTGAAGTGGGTGGAGGCTTGTATTATGGATGTACCCTTCTTTGTGGTTCTTAACGGTGAAATTAAGGGTTGGTTTATCTCTTCATCGGGGCTGAGGCAAGGGTGACCTCTCTCCTCCTTTCTTTTCACAATAGCAATTGACACTTTCTCTTATCTTTTGGATAGGGAAGTCAATCTCAAGCATTATAATCCATTTGCTATGGGCTCCTGTTAAGTGTCTCATTTACTTTTTGCAGACGATCTTCTAACTATGGGTGTTGCAAATAGTTCTTCTATCACTTCTTTGGCAGGGTGTCTAGAGGCTTTAAAATCTTATATGGGATTGGGTATCAATGTTGACAAATCTGTCATCTGCTTCTCTAATGAATCTGTGAGGGTGAGGGAACTTGATCTGTTCCCTAATATCAAGATAGCTCTCTCCCTCTCTATCTGGTCTTCCTCCTGCGTGAAACATCAAAGTGGTGCATTTCAATATACTTTTTGATAAACTTCATAGGTGGTTGGAAGGATGGAAGTATAAGTTTCTTTCCTTAGGTGGGAGATTTCAATTAATCAGATCCTGTGTGAATAATCTACTTTCCTATTGGTTTAGATCCATTGCTATTCCAAAAACCATCTTAAAAAAAATAGACTCCTTCACTTCAAACTTCTTCTATCATAATGGAGGATTTAAGAAGTTACATACTATATCCCGGCCTAGATCAACTCTTCCCAGGGAGAAGGGGGTGTTGGTCTCATTTCGGCAGTTGCCCTGAATTCCTTTAGCAAGCTTGAGATGCTGTGGAAGATTCTTAAGAAGGATTCACTCATAGCTCTATGGAGTGAACAAAAATATTGGTTTGGGAGCTTTCTAATTATAGAGTCTACTCCTTTGGAAAGACAGAGCAATCAAAGGTTGAGGAGAAGTTTAAATTTAATATAGGAGATGGTTGCAAGTCTCTATTTATGGATCCTTGGTGTGAAAACGACTCAAGAAATCGATATCGATAACTGGGGTTATCCTTTGAAGCTAAGGTAAATTCTCTTATTATAGGGAAGTGGAATCTTCCTTTAGTTTATATCTAATTCACTTTATTGTTTGAAAAAATCTCTAGTAATCTGAGGTCGATTGGATATCTTGATGGAAAAAAATCCTTCAAATAAGGATTTCAAAATGGCTCTTTTGATAATACCTCTCATTAGTTGGCACAAAGATATATGGTTCAAAGGAAATGCTCTAAACTATGCTTTGTATTGTTGGATGGCTTATTTGTGTCTTAAGACCTGATGTGTTAGCAGGAGGGTGGGTCTACTATGCTTTGATGTTTTACGTAATAACTCTTATGAATCCTATAATCATTTGTTTTGAATGCTCCTTCTGCACTTAATCGCTCATTCTCCTAATGTTCTTCCTTAAAATGTACTCTACAACACATTTTGGGAAACGTGGATGCCTTTGCACACAAAATCATTAAAAACTTCACCTTCTTATTATTGTTTGGTTTACATTATTTGGAAAGAAAGCAGATGATCTATGCCTCTTCTTTTGCCAATATTCATTCTCTCTTGTATCATATCAAAAGTCGGGTTGGTTATAAAGTCAGGAGGTGGAAATTTAAAGACACTTGGCCCTCCCTAAAAGTCTCATTGAAGTTGGATGATTGGTGAAAGGTTAAAATTATTTACTCCCCTCATCTATCTCCCCAGATTTTTTTTTTAGAATTTGTTGATTTTTCCGATGATATGATGACCTTTTATTATCGAGTAGCCATTGATGGCTTTAGCAGAAGTTTTATATATGAAATCATGATTTTCCCTTGGCTGAAAACCAGCTCTCTGTGTATCCTTTTCAATTTGGTCTCGTCTTTTTTTTTGCTCCTTGCGCTTTTAGTCTGAGTCCAATTTTTTTTTTTTTTGAATACAGCTCTTCATCTTGTTCTGTTTTAGATCTCTTTTGGAAAGGCTCCACTGCTGGGGCATTCTGAGTTGCAGTTGACTTTTAGGTTATTTTGTAATCTTTTAGACATTTTTCCTTACACTTATAATCATTTATATTTACCCGAATCTCTTAGCTCATTGGTCTGCTGGAACCCCGGTCGATTCTCTCTCTGAGCATATAAAAATGCGAAAATTAAGTATTATGATGAATGTCCGGTTCTAGTGATTATATACCGTCCATAGATTGAGGTGATTGGATACTTTCTAAAAAATAAAAAAAAATCATTTATATTTTGAAATAAATTGGGCAAATGCCCTCAATACTTTTCCAAAAAAAAGCTACAGCCGGCGCAAAAGTCTGACCTGCTTAGCTGGCAACTGCTCGTTTGGTGAGCGGAGCAGGTTCGCTGACCGCTTAAATAAAATTAAGCATTATAATTAATACGTTGAAGAGAAATAATATAGAACTCATAGAGGCTTATATTTGCTTTTGATATTTGGACCATTTTTTTTATATAGTGATTTGGGGCATTGACATTAACACTGACTCAAAACGAATCGAAAGCTCGAAATTTTGAGTAAAATAAATTAAACATTTCAATTTTTAAATATATTTTTGGTTTCTTAAGTTATATAATTGAACGCGTCATCAGTTCATTGTACAACTAATTTGTATTTTAATCAACGAAGATTTTTTTCAAATTGATATTGACTTTTCTCTGAGCATGGTCCAGACTGGCGCAGCACCGCTGTATCTGTTTCGCCGCGCCTTCATAAGGTTTGCATTTAATATTTTTAATATGCATTAAGTAATAATTAACTAGTAACTTCCAAGCTACACCGGGGCCTCTTCTTCTCACTGACGCTATAAAACCCACTAATGCTAACACAACAGTCACAAGGTCATTGTTAAGGATTTCGCTTTCTCAATTTCATTCTTTCAGAGGAGAAATCAATCGCTTCTCATTCTTTCTAAAATCCTTTGGAGCCATGGGTTCTTCATCTCATTCCACGTATCTCTGCTTCTTTCTGCTTTTTGCTCTTCTCTTCCACCATTCAAGTGCTGAGGCTTTTCGCAGTGGTAGAGGAGCAGCCGCTCACCATAACCTACCACAAGAGCTCTCCTCTACGGCCCTATCTCTGTCAACCCTCATTTGGTATGGTAAGTTTGCCTCCGACTTCGCTTCCTTCATCACCAGAAGAACAAGCCCTCCATCTTCCTGGTGGACGATGGCACGCCCAATCGAAGAAGGCGCCACCTAGCCTCACTCTCTGACCAGATCGTCGACGAGGACTACTCACTTGGGTAAATCTGAAGAACTCAGACATTGCAGCTCTCGCGACGAAAGGTCGGCCGAAGCCATAAACGTGGTGCTAACGGCAGATGACGTGGCGGCAGAGGGCTTCTGCATGAGCGTTGCGCGACCCACGGGTCATCTCCCAGGTCCAAGACCGGCCGCTTCGCGTACATCTGGGTGGGCAACTCGGCTGTTCAGTGTCCCGGCCAATGCGCTTGGCCCTTCCATCAGCCGGTCTACGGCCCACAGTCTCCACCACTTGTGGCGCCTAACGGCGACGTCGGCCTTGACGGCATGGTGATGAATCTGGCAAGCATGATCGCCGGCGCAGTTACCAACCCGTTCGGCGATGGTTTCTTCATGGGCCAGACTGCGCCGCTTGAGGCTGCGACGGCGTGCCCTGGTGTCTATGGGAAAGGAGCTTATCCGGGCTATGCCGGCGAACTTGGTGGACCCCATCACTGGTGCCAGCTACAACGCCAATGGATCCCACGGGAGAAATATCTGCTTCCGGCTATCTTTGATCCGTCAACGGCTTCGTGTTCTTCTTTGGTGTAATTGGAGGGGGCTGCTGTGTGGTTCATTTAGAGAGTCAAGAGTTTGGATCTTTTAGTGTAGTTAAAAGATAGAGATCGTCAGATCAGCTTAGCTGCAATACTCAAAATATGTAATTCTTTTATTAATTCAATATGTTTGATATTTAGTTTTAGCTGCAATACTCATAATTTATAACTTTTTTTTCTTCTTTGATTTTTCTTAAATCGTTCTTAACTGGTATGTGTAATGGCAATCGAGGTCTCCCTTATGCTGATTTGAATTTTTGGAAAGCCAAAGAAATTGAATGAAATCTCATTAATTTTTTATTTAAAGGTGAATCTACAATTATTGGAAAGGAACCCAATATTCTTTTTCAAGGCATAAAGTTAGATTTAACATCGGCGGTGCTGCTGATTACTCCGGTCACCGGCACTGTTGCTGCATGCTGTGGTTCATGTTGAATTTTTTTTAAAAAAACACACATTTTTTTTATTTTTACCTTATTTTATATTCTGTATTTTTCCAATTTTTTGTTGTAAGCTGAGGTGGCCGCGATTCTAGTTTTTTTTTTTTTTTGGGGAAATCGTTTATAGTGATTTGCGTGAGTCTGTGAAATTGTTGATGTTGATTGGGGAAGTGGGCATCACTGAAATGAATTGGGGAAAATATTACGTCGAGTCCGCGTATTTACGTGCGGACTCCAATCGCTGACGCGTGGCTTCATCTGGCAAAAATGACGCCGTAGGGCGAACGCTTTTTTTTTAGCGGTTTCGCCCGGCCCAACGGGAATGAGTATATGCTACGGAGAAATTAAAATATCTTCATTTAGGCGAATGTATTTTTTATTTGCGGTGAGCGAAATTACGAAAGAGCTATGAAGAAGGAGAATGAATCTGGAAATGGAGGCGTTGAGGAAATAGCTGATGATGTCGTAAATAAAAATGGATCGGTAATCTTTTTAAGGAGTTGTAATCCTTCGTCTGTATTCATATTTATTTTTCATGATTTTTTTGTAAAGTTCGGAGAAAACATATTCAATGTAATCTTTCAGGAGGCTGTTGATTAATTTTGTAGTGCTTATTTACATATGTACTCTCTGTAGTGTCTTTCGAGTATAGGATTTTTTCCAGTTTTGTTTCACTTTCTGCACGGTTGTTGGATCATGGTAACTAAATCCCAATCAAGCAATGATGTGGTTTTGTGGATTTTAGGAGTTCGGCCTCTGCCTCTCTGCTGTATACTATACTCTGCATCTCCTCATACCTCTGTCGTGCTATGCTCATACCTCTCCTTATTTATCTTATACTGCATTTTGTATTGTATCACTGTAATCTCATTACTCTGTATATATCATACCTCTATCATAGTGTCATACTTATCAGACCTCGTGCCTCTGTGCTACTCTCCTCTGTGCCCTTCCTATTCCTCTGTCAATATATACCTTACCTTATCTTCAGATGCATTTACTCCTGTACTCCTCATCTTGATTTGGGGTCAACGTTTTTGGGTATTTTTTTTGTGTCATACTCTGGACAAACTGTACCCTCTATGCTCTCTGTACTCTCTGTTTCATCGTACTCTCTATTATCTGTGAACTGTTTGGACTCTATGTTTTCGCAGATGAATGTGGTGAATGAGCAATGCGATGATGAAGTTGTTTTATCTAATGACCCAAATTTGGGGTATCTGCTAGGCACGGTTGTGCATAATGAAACCGAAGCTTATGCACTGTACTGTGATTATGCACATCAAACTGGCTTCAGTGTTAGAAAAGACCATACAAGTTATTGGCCAAACTCTAAGAAATTGAAATCGAAAGATTTTACGTGTCGCAGTCGGAAAAAACAGTCAATCTAAACCATATAACAAAATTCAAGCGTCTGAGTGGTTGTCCTGGCGATGATTGATTCGTGTGGATTTGGAGGGAATTCGGTTAAAAAATATATAGAGAGCCATAATCATTCACGCAAAGGCGGTGATCTCATCTTCTCGATGACAGTCGTTCGATGAGAAGGCATCGCTTTGAAGACGATACGAGAGAGCATTAGTGCAGCAGCGTTATTCTCGAGGAAGTTGGTAGGAGAATATTGGATTCACCAAAAGAGATGCTTTCAATTTCATCCGGAAAAGCGAAGATCACAATTACAACGGTGATAGCAATTAATCAGCGGCATGGTGAGTTTTTAATGGTATGTGTTGATTGAATTTGATTGTTTTGGGATGTGATAATTTTGATACTAGCTATCGCTCAATAAATATAATCTTGTTCTGCCCCACTCGCTGGAGTGAATCATCATTGGCAAAACGCCTTATTCGAGTAATTTTTTTTTGTCTAAGAGAGACATCGAAGTCATTCATTTAATATTTCTTTCTTGATGGGTGGAAGGCATCAGTAATCTATATTTCATCGATCAAGATCGCTACAGAGCTATCGAGAATGTGCGATACGCTGCCACATAAGCCAAATGGCATATCTCTCAAAGAAAGCCCCTCCAAGGTCCATTGCTTTAGTAGTAACAAGAGAGTTCAAGGGCTATTCTATGCAAATGCATGACAGGAGATGAGTTTGAGGATGCTTCCGCCATGCTAGATGAGGGCAATCAGATGATCATGCTTCGCTATTCAACTTACAAAATTAAAGCGTAAATGGTCCACCGTGATTCAACAAAGATAGATTTTGTATTGGCATGTCCACTCCAGAGGAGGCCACAAATGGTGTCATGGTATTTCAAGCCAACAAGTTCCCTGACATTGTTTCTTTGATTGAGAAGGTGATGGAAAACATACCAAATGAACATGATGAAGACTTCAAGTGTATCCCAAGAATTGTTCCCGCAAGAGTAGTCCAATTCTTAAACAAGTCGCTTTGTTTTATACGGAAGCTTTTACTCTATGTTCAAGAAGAATTTCGCAGGAGTTGGGGATTATCCTTATCGCCGCTAGCCCATGGATTTTGAGGAACTTAGAGAAGAAGAATGCATCCAAAACCCTGATTGTCCACTATGATGTGTGTACTATGGATATTTGTATGCCGAAATTTGAAATGATGGGCATACTTTGTGCACACGCATTGAAGTTCTTAGCCATAATGATGTACCGCGATTCCTGATAAGTACCTTATGCGGTACCAGAGCAAAGAGGGACATCTACATGGTTCATTCATATGGTTAGTACATGGGGAGAGCGTAGATGGGACTGGCATTGTTTTCAGGAATCATATAAGTCGATATGCATATCAAAAGCTCCAGCAATGTGGTAATAAGATAGCCGAGATTACATGCTTCAGATCTCTGTTTACTCATCCATGAAGTGGACTCCTCGTAAGTGGGAATTCTCCACCATCAGAATGCTAAGAAGAAGAAGTCACATCATCCGTGATAAGGACAATCCGATCCAATCAAGAGACGCCCAAAGGGTGTTTCCAACGCAAGGCTCAAGGCTTATTGGGAGAAATCCAAAATCCACAAGTACTTATGCTACTTGCCTCTGATGTTGCTATTACTTATAGGCTCAGAATTTTAATTTATTATTTTTCTTGTCTTAGAAACAAAAGTGAAGCCCGAGAGTGCTGTAGAACGGATGCATCACCGGCAGCCCACTGTTATGCCCCTGCTTTTCGCAGTAAGCCTAATATTGCACATTGACGATGTAAATTATTCATCAATTACTAAGATGTTGTACTATTACTACAATATTGTTCCACAGAATTCGACCTCACCAACCAACATGTCAAGGGTATACCAAGCTCATGATGGATATTATTACAAGCCAGAATTTTGATGCATATTATCCAAGAAGGCATTTTTTAGTTTCATTTTGTATGTTTTAGTCATAATGCGTGAAACTGTACAATTTTTTCCGTGCAAGAATGTCCTCAATTTTTTTGTTGTTTTTAAGTCTAGAACTGTTATTTGGTGAAGAATTGTTTACTATAGCCCGATGAGGTTTAATTATTTAATTGTTTTGTAGGTCTTCAGATTTTGTATCGCATTTTTGTAGAGTTAAAGACATCTTTTCATCATGAAAGACTTACTGCAGTTTTTTCTAGCTATTTAGCATTGCATTTGAATATTTAAATTTGCTATAATATCGCATTCTTTAATCTTAAGTTATGTAACATCTAATGCTAATCTTTATTCAGTTTTTCGATTTAGCCTGGACGGTAAATTGATACCCATCAATATTCTATGCACAACATGCCTCGTTTATTGTGCTAAATTTACATGTCGCAACTCAAAATATTAATATGTATCATCATTATCTTTAAAATAAAATACATGACTTAATTTATTAAAAAAAATGCTATATTAGAAAAGAATTGTATTCTAGATGTATGTAATATTTAGATAGAATTCATTTTTCTCTAAAAGAATTGTATTGTTATGTTTTTTTTTTTTAAACATATTTTCTCCAAATCAATTTATTTCGCCAAGATAAAACGTAAGCATTCAATTGGGATGCATTTCATGTATTTAAGGTTATTTTTTGCCTCATTAAATTTATTTATAAAAATACTATTTACCATTTCTCTCATATGGAACATATATTCAATGATTAGACAATATTCAATTCGATATGTATTCAAGAAGTCTATGGAGCTCAAATGTTGGCATAGAAGGCTCGCAATATATATAATATTCAATGATTAGATAAGTATAGGTACATAAGGCTCTTAAATTTTAATTTTACATATATTATTTACTATCATCAATAATCGACTATTTAAAAAAATAAATCTTTAATTTGCATAAAAATTGTCTATTAAATTTTAAAAATAAATCTATACAGAGGTACAAGAGGCATATACGTATATGTAAGAAAATGAGGTACAGGTACGTAGGCACAAATACGTAGGCATGTGAGTACAGAGGTCAGAGGTATGAGGTACAGAGGTACAAAGGTACAGATGCAAAGAGACAGAATCTACTAAGATTCCAAGCACGTACCCTCATCATCATTAGAGATTTAGTTACAATGTTCAACAACCCAGCAAAGTAAAGTGAAACAAAACAACCGCACAGAGAGTTTGTGAGGTACAGAGCAGAGGTACAGACAGAGGTACAGAGGTATAGAGGCACCAGAGTACAGACCAATCTACTAAAATTCATCGACCACCCATATTGCCTCATTGGGATTTTAAATGTTCAACAACTAAAAAGTAAAAGTGAAACAAACCCATCAGAGAGTACAGAGGTACAGAGTGCACAGAGGCTGAGTACAGAGGTGAGGTACGTGAGGTATAGAGGTACAGAGGTACGAGACCAATCTACTAAAATTCATCGTAACCCACCTCATTGCCTCATTGGGATTTAGTTACAATTCAACAACTGTGCAAGTAAAAGTGAAACAAAACCCCGCAGAGTTCGAGAGAGGCAGGTACAGAGGTACGAGAGGCACAGGGTACAAAGGTACGATGTACAGAGACCAAAAATCTACTAAAATCATCGAACAACCACCTCATCATTGGGATTTAGTTGCCATGATCCAACAACCATGCTACGTAAAGTGAAAAAACTGAAAGAAATAGTCTAACCTAAAATGCAAATGAACATGCCTAAACAGATTGTCAGTACATGGAACAACGGAATTATCACTACATAAACCCACTGAAATAACAAACAGTTTTATCCCTACCTAAACTGAACAACTAAAGGTGCAAACTTTTATTTAATTGTTTTTTGAGGCCAAGCAAAAAATCGCATAAACAAAATCGGCCCTAAATCTATTCATTTTTTGTCCCGCCCTTGTTCGAGCCCGCTAATTGTGGGCTTCGATACCGCTTCCATGTATTTGCAAATGAACATGCCGCAATGACACCGTTAGATCGACTGCAACCCGCCACCGTTTCAACCGCCATTTTACTGGGTTCATTCAAAATAATGGTATATCCCGAGCCGAATTTAATCTCGCACGTGAAGATGGATAAGGTATTAGTGTGATCCCTGTGAGAACCCGCAAGAAGAGTGCATACCATTTCTCGCGTATGCCTTTATGTGTTTGCTTGGCAATGAGTGTAAATGACCACACGCCAAGCTTGATATTACCGACAAGAAGTGTCCAGTGCTGATTATGGATAATTGGGAGTAAGAGCAGCCATATGGATGCACTATCTCGACATGCTTTGGATATACATCTTGCTTTTTAGCAAGCCATATCAAGATAATTCTACAAGGGATGCAGATAACATCTATAAGACACAGATACATACAGAATATCAAGAATGAATTGCGTAACTAGTAATTTTGGAGGAGTAACTCACCCAATGTAAGCATGGAATGTAAAGGAATGGGACATACAATCAAGTGGAGTACTTCTCGCCTAACAGAACGATCGACGCGGTGCATCCGATACCGGTCCATCAAGAATCGTCAATCCGCCTCACAAATAATAATATTGCGCGAAAGATCAGATCTCCCCGTGACATTACGCCATTTTTTAAAGCAAAGAAATGAACGTAAGTGAATGATATGAGGAAGATGCCGTGACTTACTTGTCCCGAAACGAGCACACACGAACGGCCTATGAGTTGAGCATCGGCCGAGGCATGCCATCCCTAGATGGGAAGTCCACAACCCGCCGCGTGCTCTACCGTAATATAATTATTTAGCCGAAATTAATTGGTAAAAATCTATATCCATTGTCATCGAAAGATTGAATCGCATTCGCTACTGACCGGTGCTCCCACAACTACGATAGCCTCGATGGCTCATCAAAGGAAACCGCTGCCGACGCATACCGCAATTCGAAGGGTGAAACCGAACAACCGGGTCATCTATTTAATCATATTATTCATTAAATTAACGTGACACCCGTACGCCGTGTGGGTGGATGGCGATCGAATGTACCCACTTAGACGTGAATGCTGGTGAACGGAGAGAACACGATTTCCTCTTCCTCGTGCCTTCACCCGACGCAGTCCGCCAATGAAGGGGACGATAGCATTGTATGCTCGCTGGGAGTCTCCCTTCCCACTGACGGATCTTCGCACAAGACTCCACGGAGGGGCTCCCACTATAAAGGTCTCCCCGAGAAGATACCCGGTCTCCTCCGTAGCAGCCTTCCACTCACGGGATGGGAGCACCCTTCAGGCAGGGTAACTTCCATAGCAAGAACTGCATGAATCATCCATCCTCTCACGGCATGGTAGGATGCCACAACTTCCCTCAACTCCCTCAAACCTGCAAATAACTTATCTACTGCAGATCCTTCTGATTGGGGGGTAGTAGCAGAGGGCAAGCTAGACACACTGCTTGGGGGAGAATATCTGGGAGAGATATACGGGGAATCAAGAAGCAAGAAATGCGGACCGTCGATGTCGAAGTTCGCTATGGAAGTTTCATGGGGATGAGAGGATGATTCAGCCCAAGTCTCCTCTTCGATAAGTCCTCGAGTGTGAGGACTGTTAAACCAAAGATAGATATGACGACCTAAACATATGTAAATGCATCACTACATTGATATGAACGAATATAACTAATTTCCTGCACTGTCTCCTCCCAAATCGTCAAGGCAACATCTCAGAACTTTATTTTAGGCTAACGCAAAATAATGCGGTCATGATGGAAATGACTTTAATGCCGATAATGTGCTCACCGCCTGCATCTACAACAAAAATGTATACGTGTTAAATTGCTCACATCAAGTAAAACTAAACTAACGTCGAGCATACCATAAGAAGAGGCACAAAGCCACTCATGTAGCGCTTTGGTTCAGATCTTTCTTGTAATGCCATTGAATTGTGACACTAAGAAGGCCCAAATGGCTCAAACCAATTGTACTCAAAGAAATTTTTTCGATATTATCTACAGAGTAATTAAACTAAGCTACTCTATAGTTGTGGTATGCAAAGAACAAATTTGAAATAAGAAAACGTGATGTAATCAGTAAACTGTACGAAGCTATGATTGCTCGAGCTTATTCTTATAATCGAACTATACTGGACAATGGAGATTTCGCCATAAAACTTTCTCCCTTTGTTTGGCATCCCCAAAGATCACTACTTCATCCGCTGAAAGAAATGCCGCCCACCCAATAAAAGGTTTCTTGCCGATGTCCCAAAGATAGATAGGGTTATAACAGCCTCTTGCCGCAGAATGTGATTAATTGGTTCGTGTGAAGCCGCTTCAATATTTCCACTTCACTAGTGAAGCGAGTAATATTATCAAATAATGCTCGATGCCACTCCCGCATCTGACGTTATCCTTTTGCATATGCAACTTCAAAATAAAGCTAAGGTAATCAATATTACAAAGATAATCGGATTCCAAGCACCTTAATATCGTGAGGGTACGAGGTAGAGGTACATGGGTACAAGAGTGTGATTCATTTTCTTGTCTTGAACACATCCAAACCGACAAAATCTCAAGAAAGTATAGGTACAGAGGGAGCGTCTATGAGTACATTTTACAAACAAGCATCTAAATTAGCTTCCAAACAACCTCTAAACTACTTCCACAAGAAACATTGTCTCAACAATCGACCGAAAGCAATCAAGAAAACATCCCAAAAATGTCTCTACTATCCCGGAGGGTACAGATGAGGTACAGAGGCAGAGGTACAGAGGTACGTGAGGTGCTGAGGCAGACGCATGTGAGGTTGATTCATTTTCTCCACGTAACACACCCAAACCGCAAAATCTCAAGAAAGTATGAGGTGAGGTACAGAGCGGTTCTATGAGTACATTTTACAAACAAGCATCTAAATTAGCTTCCAAACAACCTCTAAACTACTTCCACAGAGCAAGAAACATTGTCTCAACAATCGACCGAGCAATCAAGAAAACATCCCAAAATGTCTCTACTATCCCGAGGGTACAGAGGTGCAGGCAGAAAGGTGCAGGTACAGGGGTACAGAGGTACAGAAAATGTAAGAGGCAGGGTACGACATTCATTTTCTCCACGTAACACATCCAAACCCAAGAAAATCTCAAGAAAGTATAGAGGTACAGAGGTGCAGAGCGGTTCTATGAGTACATTTTGCAAACAAGCATCTAAATTAGCTTCCAAACAACCTCTAAACTACTTCCACGCTTAAGCAAGAACATTATCTCAACAACCGTGACAACAATCAAGAAAAATAATGCTCTCTCTAATATCGGGAGGCAGAGGTACAGAGGTAAAGAGTAGAGGTACAGAGGCAGAGATGTAGACAGTGAGATGAGGTATGGAGGTACAGAGGTATGAGTACAGATGTGAGGTGACATTTTCTACAAAATACACCCAAACCCAAGAAACACAACCTCCCGCTTATTCAACGGTTCTAGCCATAGTATGCCTCCAAACGGGAAAAGTGGATCAAAAAAAAGCAAAATCTCAAGAAAGTAAAGAGGGTATGGGTTTGAGTACAGGGTACAGCAACAATCAACAAAAAAAAACAAAAATCGCTCTAATATCGAGGGTACAGACGCAGAGGTACAGAGGTACAGGCAGAGGTAGCCATATAAAAAAACGCCATAAAGAAACCTAAACACTTATCGATGGATCAGAATGGACAAAGACAAAGAAAACCCTAAAATCTCTAAGTTCAAGAATGCATATGGAAATACCTCAGATAACCAACCGTAATACCTCAATTTGAAATGCGCCAAGCCCTAAGCCGCTGACCGAACGACGGGTGGGTAACCGACAATGGAGCTCGAAATTCTCTTCTTCGAAGCCCTATACGTGAGTATTACTAAAGAATACGAACGACGCAGATATATTTGGTTCCCCGAGGTTTAGACGAGGTAAATCGGTCGGTCGGGCCGACGATAAACCGCTAAAAAAACGCCGCTTCGTCCACATTTTGCGAGAGCCACGCCGTCGCCGCGATTGAGTCCGCGACGCAAAGCTACGCGGGACTCGACGTATTTTTTCCCAATGAATTGCCCTTCAATTTTTTATTGAAGGGATTACTTTTGTAATCAATGCACGCCAATGACCGCGAATAGTAATAGTACAAAGCATAGTCATTTATGCCCTACTGTGAAGTATCTCGATTGTGAAGAGTTGAAGCTCACCAATACTTAGATATATATTTCATCAATGCTTTCAAAATGCTTTTAATTAAAGACCTATTTCTGAACAATTTTATTGTATTTTTTATTTTATTTTTAAAAATATTGTTATTTATTATATTTTAAAGTATTTTTATTCTTTATTTTTTAAAAAAATCACAATATTTTTTAAAATTATTC
This sequence comes from Cymbidium sinense, assembly GCA_021442155.1. Classification (NCBI taxonomy): domain Eukaryota; kingdom Viridiplantae; phylum Streptophyta; class Magnoliopsida; order Asparagales; family Orchidaceae; genus Cymbidium; species Cymbidium sinense. Next base: position 17,737,091 of record CM038218.1, on the reverse strand, counting down.
AATAATTTTTAAATATTTTGAATACTTTAAATATAATTATCACAATTAAATATACCTTAATATAAATTGAAAAATAAATAAAAGAAATAAAAAATACAATAAAATTGTTTGAATGCCATCCATCGATCATTAGTCTTTGCCTATTTCATCCTCCTCCATACTTGCAAATGTCATTATAAACGAAATCTAATCTTATTCATATTTGAATCTGATCATTCTTTTGATAATAAAAAATTTTAATTACTAATATGCTTATATTTATGACATGTGTTCTTAATATATAATAATAATAATAATAATAATAATAATAATAGTAATAAATAATAATAATAATAATAATAATAATAATAATATAAGTTTTTTTTTATTTCGAGCTAAATCGATAACACGATCGAATAAATGAGTCATGTTCGACTCGCTTATATATCGAAATAATGTCATCGTTGCTCACGCTTAGTTAACAAACAGCAACACGAAGCTCAATTTAACAACTAATTTTTTTTTGACTTTTAGATGTCATCGTACATCATGCTTTATCTTAAACGCACATGAAAGAGAAGACAATGATGGAAAAGCCAGAACTCAATACATGAGCTCTAGGGTTTTTCTCCGTTCTTCCTTGTCGAATGGTTCATTCCCCTTTCTCTCCTCGGTTATGTTTTTTCTCCTAGCACTCCCTCCTCCCTCAATCACCAGGCTTTTTTTTCCCCATTTTTCGCCAAATGGACTCCTCAAGCACTTCCTCCCCTCTTCCTCCCTTCCTCTAACTCCATTCTGAACTTGCCTGGATAAAATCCCTCTAGTAGTAAGACTTCCCGCTCTCCCAGAACTGAATGATTTACTCTTTTCTCATAATGACAAGAACAAGTCATTCGCCCTCAACTATATTTCGTGTGATTCCGAAGAGGTAAGCTTTTAAGAAGAGGAAATTCAGGATGGTCAGAAAGAATGACAACTTTCTTTGGTTGGCCATGCGATCGGTAAGCGCCCCTTCTATGGTTCCTTGTTAGCAACGATAAAGAAGAAATGATATTTCAAAGGGAGCCTTGAATTACTCACTCTAGAGGACGATTTCTTCCTCTTCAAGTTTTTTTATAAAGAAGATTTCGACCAAGCCTCGGACAACGGCCCGTGCTTCCTAAACGGAAGACCCTTCATTTTCCAAAAATGGTCTTGGAATTCCTCTATGGATCAAATTGCCCAACCTCCCTTTGTGTTGTTGGAATGAAGCGAGCTTTTCTATGATGGTGAGTCTGATTGAAGTCCCTCTCGCTATTGACTCCCTTACGACGTCTAAAATAAGAATTACCTTTGCTAGAGTCTGCGTTCAGGTTAACCCTTCCTCCCCTCTTCCAGATATTGTTTCTATGAATATGAACGAACTCAAATTTAGGAAGAATATTCTCTACGATTGAAAGCTTAAACCATGTATCAAGTGCTCCTCCTTTGCACATGAAGAACACTCATACCCTCTCAACCATAACCAGTCCCTTCCTCACAAAGGTCGTAGTAGGAGTCCGCCTCGTCGAACCTCCAATGTGGCATCTCAATCTCTCCCTACCTCACTCTCAATACTCCCAAGACAAATATTTTAAGTGCATAATAATGTCGACTCTTGCACTCTCAAGAGAATGAGAGACTTCCTTCCTCTACCATAAATGACCTAAACCAGCTCCCTGCCCAATCTCCACAATCTCTCGAGGATACCAATGAATCTATAGCACAAGCCAGCTCAATGCAGTTTGATCCTCAACAAGCCGTCTACTATTCTTACAACATCATCAGTCATTCTGCTGTTATTTCTCCTGCGAGACTTCATGCTCAAAAGGTTCAGGATCAGTTCTCAAACATTCTTGGGAAATTCTTGAACATGGAGAAGACCAATTTTGATTCATAGAACACTAAGTCCCCTGCCTCACAAGAAAATTTAACTCATAAGGCTAACAACAATAATAAGAAGAAGGGGAAGAAACCCTTTGCCTTTCATACTTCTTCATGCGATTCCTAGTAATTAGCTCCTGGAATGTTCGTGGTCTTTTGGCCAGTAGTAGACTAAATGATTAGTCGAGACTTGTTAGGGAATATCACATTGTTATTCTTTGTCTTATTGAAACTAAACTTAATTCTTACTCAACTAAATTAAGCCCCCTCTCACAGAAGCTTAAGTTGTTTCCTTGCGAAGGAGGCATCTCCAATTTCGGCACCACTCGGGAGGTCGAATTTGGATAAAGTCGAATTTTTCATCTGTTTCCTTCAAACACTTGATTAGCACTCTTCAACTCATTCACGGTGAATTCACGCTAAATAACACAAACTCCTTCTTCTTTACTTGCATCTATGCTTTTAATGAGGCTTTTGATATATTTTCTATGTGGAATTCTCTGTGGGATATCTCCTCCTCTATGGATACACCTTGGATCTTAATGGGGGACTTCAATTGTGTTCTTTATAGCAAAGAAAAATGTGGTGGTAAACCCTTGATCCCCACCATGCTTTTAGATTTTAGGGTGTCCATGTGAACTTATTAAACTTCCAAGCTCTAGCATGTTCTTTACATTGTTCAATCAGCAACTAGTAATCATATTCAATTCAGGATCGATAAGGTGTTGTGTAATATGAAGTGGTTGGACCGTTTTCCTTCATCATATTATAAAGCCTCCGCTCCTCTTTCTTCCGATCACTCAACAATCATCTTTTTCACATGACACTGCCCATGATGGTAACCAACTACCATTCCCACCTTCTCTGCTGAGATCAAAAAGGCTTGGAACTCTTTTTTCCTCGAGGATCCCCTTTATGTTTTCTCTAGAAAACTAAAACTCACTAGAGATACTATCAAAAGTCAAAATTGAGACTCTTTCTCCCTTCAAAACCTTATTAAGTCCCTCAAACTTGACCATGAGAAAGCCCTCCTTTCTCTTGAGAAGGACCCACAAAACCCTTTTCTTATAAGAGATGTCCTTGATATCAAAGAGAGATATCAAGACTTAGCATATAAAGAAGCTCTATGGGCCACACAGAGAGCAAAAGTCCATTGGCTCACAAACTCTGATGACGACCTCAAATTCTTGCACTCTTCCATTAAGGAGAGGAAGAACACTAATCTTATTAGAGAACTGCATACCAATCAGGGCTTGATCTCTAATCCCAGTGATATTTTCATTGAAATCTGTAAGTTCTATTCGACTCTCTTCAATATGGACAACTCAAGGGCTCTCAGTATCCATGATGTCCCTTGTGGCAACATTCTCTCCTTGGATCATTCTTCAAATCTAGTTATAGATGTGAGCTCAAAGGAAATTCATTCAGCCCTCTTTGAGATTAAAGAAAACAAATCACCTAAGTTTGTTGGGTTGAACTCTAAATTCTATACACACTGCTGAGATTTCATTAGCAAGCAGTTCCTCTTAGTAGCACATGATTTCTTTAAATGCAATAAACTCTTTAGTATGTTCAAACACAGTCTCATTACCCTCATCCCAAAGATCATGCATTCAAGTTCTCTTATTGATTTCAGGCCCATATCCCTCTGCAACACTTTTTACAAAGTGTTAGATAAAGTATTGGCAAATATACTTAAGAACATTCTGCCTTCCATTATTCATCCTACTCAATCTACTTTATTTTGAATAGAGATATCTGTAATAATATATCCTTGGTGCATGAAATATGTTGGGATTTCTCAAAAAAATAAGAGGGCTTCCATGCAAAATTTGACTTAAGGAAGGCCTTTAACACTATTAATTAAAAATCTATTCTCCTCAGGCATCATCAAAAAGGCTTTCCTTTAGAATTTGTTGGTTGGATTAATGCCTGTATCACTAATATCCCATTTTTAATTATTCTTAATGGAGAGATAAGGGGGTTCTTTAGCTCATCAAATGGCCTCAGACAATGCTGCCATCTCTGTCCTTTCTTATTCACTTTGGCTATGGACACCTTCTTCTGTTTGCTGAATAGAGAATTGAATATTGGCCTCTTGTCTACATCTTCTCTTAATCTCCTATGTAAGTCTAAACTTTTGGGGGGTTCTGATTAAATCCTCCCCCCTTGCAACTTGGCTTTTTTAACAAGTCGTCCCTTTGGTCTAAGCTCCCGTGCTTCTTCCCCTTTTTTTAAAGGATATGTGCTACTGCTTTTAAGGATCACCTTACTTTCAACATAGGTGATGGGGCATCTTTATCTCTATTTTTCGATCCATGGTGCGTTGGAAGCTCTCTTTATGAAATATCCGACCCCTCATGTTTCAACATTCTAAACATCCATTCTTTTTTTACTCTCAGTTCTATCATCCAAAATGGGAATTGGCTCCTCCCTGAGTCCCTAAAGTTAAACTATCAGCACTGTTATAATATTATCTGTGGTATCCAAATTGGTATTAGAAATGATCTCATTCTTTGGAAGGATAGCAATGCTCCAACTAATACAACCCTCAAATAGATTATTTTTTAATGTTAGCTGATCCTGGAGTGACAAAAGGAAATCTGGTTCAAAGGCTCAGCTATAAACTACATTATTTTCTATTGTATAGCCTATATTGGAGGGCTTAAAACATCTGATACCCTCTATGATAGAGGACTAGATATCAATTATGATTGTTGTCTTTGTCAGTCCTTTAAGGATTCACATCCTCCCTTATTCTTTGAATGCTCATACTCCTTGTGGCTAATCAGAAATCTTTTGCTCAAAGGACAGTTTTTCATATTACCTTATACTTGACAACAAATTTTGGGGGCTGCAGCAAACTTGCCACATAAATCCTTGAAAAGGCTTCACTATCTAATTACTACTATTACTGTTTACTCTATTTGGAGAGAAAAGAACTGCACGTTTCATCATAATGGTGCTTCTCCCCCTCAAGTCTTGGCTTCTAACTTCAGATCTTTGCTTTTAAACTCGAAGGTGGAAGTTCAAATCATCTAATTCATGTTACTCAATCATTGAAAATCTGAGGGGTTTTGAGATGGAGCCTATCGTTTTTTTTCACCCTCGTGGTTTTGGGTTATCCCGATTTATTGTTGGAGGTCTTTTTATTGTCAACATGCTTTATCAAAGTTGATTTTTCTTATTCTTTGCTCGGATCTTGATGAGAACACTTTGCTGCAGCGATTTTATTTCCTAATGATCTTCCTGCAACATTCCTACCTATTCTTGCCAGCTTGCAACCTGGAGCTTGGGAGTGCCCTCTTTATGATCACAACCTCCTTGTTCATTTCTTTCTCTCTGAGGGTCATCTGCTCCTGTGGCTCTACCGGAAGGCAGGGGGTGTCAACCGTTGGTTTACTAGTTTTTTATTGCTTCACGACCATTATGAGCAAACTATTGCTTTGCAGGAATTTTTTGCCTCTCTAAGTCTGGATGATTTTGTTTGTCTTTTAATACTTCAAATTATATCTTACCTCGTTTCCTTTTTTATTGGGTCTTGATTGCCCCATTTTTAGTCTCGATTTCTTTCTTGTAATCCCAGAACTATTCTATTTGAAATGAATTAGGCTTAGCTTTTTTCTCTATCAAAAAAAAAAGTAAGGACAATGATATGTAGAGAGGGGATTCCAAGCACCGAAGAGATGGGGGAGTGGAAAGCTCGTTGTTGATTAGGTGGCTGAGTGGTTGCGTTATTTGAGCAAGATTTAACTTAAATTTGAGACTTTGTGTAATCCGCTAAAGCGACTTTTGCTTGATTAAATCTGGATTTACTAAATCCTAGATGAATTTATAGGAATTAGACAAGCGCGAAGGGGTAGGAGAGAGGGTTACATTCAACGCTCCCTTCTTTTTTTTAGGGATGTAACTAAATTTTTATATTAAGCCTAATTAAAACATTAATTAGCTAAATAAACATAAAAAAACAAAATTTAAAAATAAGCCTAGTCGTCCGTTGAACGGGAGACTAGGCCTGAGCTATTTTTTTTTTTGTAGTCGCAGTATTTTGTCCTTATCTGACTCATCAGTGTTGGAATCAAGTGAGCTTTAGTATCGTTAGAAACATAACAAAATTTCTCATGACTTTCATGTTGATAAAAATCTGTGATTTTAGCCCCGTTACACCGCAGTTTTTGCAAATACTCACAAAAACTACGGTGAGTTAAAAATTTTAGCACAACAGTAGAATTTTGTCAGACGAACTCCCAGTATCATAATCGAAAGCGGATCATGGAAACATAATGAAATTTTTCACGAATTTTTATGTTGACAAAATCGAGATTCTAGCAGATAATCGATTTTGTCAAACGCTTGCAAAATTTATGATGCGAAAGCTCACTCGATTTTTGTGTTGATTATTTTTTTAATAATCTTTCAAATGAAACTCCCTCCTTCAGCTTTTGCTACTTGACGAAATTTTTTTACGGTGAATAGAAAAGCAGTGATGATTATGGCTAATAATGGGCAACTTGTCCCGATTGATTCTTGAACTCACAGGTTATGAGTCATCAAATGTGGGCTGAAGCTCCTCTAGTAATCAATGTCATTGCATTTGATCTTGAAGTTTGGGTATTGAGAGTTTGTTGATAACTATGTCATGTTACTTTTCCTGTTCAAAGAGAGATTGATGAGAAGGCTTCTTTCCGTTCAAAGAGTGTCTTACACTACATTTATGCCTATATATGCATATAGTTATATATGAGTCTCAAAAGAGATTACCAATTATTTGATTTCTGTTTTAACTCTTTTATATGGTGGTGTGCAGCATGGACTTATGAGCTAACAAATACTCTTTTTCTCCTCATGTGATTTTGTAACTTCAGATAAAAATTACAGCGTATCGGGTTAGAATCTTAGATTTTTATCAACAAGAAAGTCATGGGAAATTTCATTAAGTTTCCAAAGATACCAAGCTCGCTTAAATCTGACATCAGACGAGTTAGATAAGAGCAAAATTCTAAGACTATGCCAAATTTTTTAACTCTGTACCACAATTTTACGATTTAAAAAAACGCATGGAATTGTAGATTTTGTCAATATGAAATTGTGAAAAATTTTGTTACGCTTTCCAACGATACTCTCAATTCGATATTGGATGATTACATGGTTAAATAAATTTATGCCAAATTTTTTTTTAAAAAAAAAAATTAGTTGATTTAGTCATTGAACTTTTATAACGGCCCATTCAGTGACAATTATATATATTTTAAAATTTTGTTTTTTTTGTACTTATTTAGTTAATGAAAATATTAATTAAACTTAATTTAAAAATTTAGCCGAAAGCAGCAAAGGATCGGAAGGGGGAGAAAGGGGAGGGTTTCAAACGTTTTTTCTAAAATGTTCTCCCATTTCTCATGGTGGGCATCATCATTGTTGCGTGCAGAAAAATTCTAAGTCAGTAGAGAAAAATATCTTAGTGACAAAAGCCACACAAAAAAGGAGTTTGAGACGCCGTGATTTTACAAAAAATCCAAAAGTTAAAACTACGGCGTACCACTTGAAATAATTTCACTATATCAGTTGTTATAATTATTATCCTTTCTCCAAAGTGAAGAAGGATAACTTACAAGAGTTCACGCTCGCAGGATTAACCACGAAAGTTCTCATTGAGCTATGATCGAACGAAAATTATCAAAAGACGGGGATGCTGAATAAGAACGACAACCATAACAATGGCATGATTACGAATTCCGCAGTACTTGGTGAGACCAGGTGGCAATTTACTGCAATTTGACCGGCCGAATCGTGACCGACGAAGGATCCGGGCGAGGCATAGCGTATCACGTAAATGCAACTCGTCGACAAAGTGCAGTAACTTTCGGGCCGGAAAAGAGGAATGGGAGAGGAGGTTATTATTATCTTATTTTAATTTATTTAGCTTAAAATTCGTATTTTAATTAATTTTATAATTTATTAATGCTTATATAATGATTAATGAATATTATTAAATTAAAACTATTACTAATTTAATTTAAAATGATTTAGATAATGATTAATTAATATATTATTTTAGATCAATTATGATTTAATGAGATTAAATGCAATTGATATAGGCTTAATAATTTATGATTAATTAATACTTTTAATTAATAAATAATCAATATATTAGATTATTAATTAATAACTAATTAAGAGAATGTAATTATAATTAATAATATTCATACAAGTAAATTAAAAGTAAATATATTAATTAAAAGGTCTATTATTTCTAATAATTAATATTACTTAATTATAATTATTTCACTTAAGTAAATTTGATTGCATAAAAATTATTATTTAAATAATTTAATAATTTACAAATTAAAATATTAATTAGTCTAATTAATATTCAAATATACTAAATAAATATAACTTTTATATAATTATTATTAAAATCATATTTGACTTAACTAACGTAAATCTTGAAGTAAGTAGCCAATCGTTATTCAGAGTTAAACTTAAAAGATTTAACTAGCTCGGAATTTGCTAAATTTGGATTTACAAGATTTACTAAATCTTACTCGAATATTTTGAATACTATAGATATAATATTTATAATTTAGATATAAAATATTTAATATTTAAAATGCTATATATGTAAATCCTCCTGTTTGCTTTTTTATTTTTTATTTATATTTTGATTAAAAATAAAATATATTTGATAGTAATATTTATAATATTTAAAATTTATTTTGAGTATTTTTAAAAATAACATAAATTATTTTTAAAATTAAAAATAAAGATAATTAAAAATACTAGAAAAATCATAATTTTAAAGTAAAAATAAAAACACTAAACAAATTTAATATCAAATAAGGCTTTAGCATTTTCCTTTTGCTTTTTTAATATATATTTTTTCATATCGAAATTATACTGTGAGTTATTTAGCTATTATTTTTTTGTTATTTTTTTAAAATATTTTTATAGCCAGAAACAACTTTTTATAGTCATATATTTTAGAACATGATAGTTGTGAGAAACTTATTACTTAAATTAAAAAACGTTATAACACCCACAATAATTATAAAAAAAAAATTACAAGTTGTAGTTGTCAAAAACGGACGCTTAATGCTCTCCTTTATCAATTAGGGACATGCACAAATATGTAATTTTACAACCATTCATGACAAGCTATAAAAATAGGCACAAAATTCTCTTCTCCGTTTTTTTTTATTTTTTTATTTTTTTTTATTTTTTATACAATGGATATCCACCTAACACTCCACCCATCTTATAAGTAGAGATATATCATGATTAATTCTTTACAAGATATTCATCACCCATATATGTGCCTTTTTTCATCTTAGATAGATGTCTCAACTTAAGAGATTCAACTGATGAGGAACTTAGGTCATATATTTGCTCATCAATTGAGCTGAGAGACGGTAAATCACTTCTCAATTTTTGCTGATTCTTTCGGAAATCAGTACCATCAAGCACCTGTGCTGCGGCGTTGCCCCTATCCTTATGATCGATGGCCTTTTCGAGAGGCTAGCAACTGTGTAGCTCTCCCTACTGAAGCTCCTAGCTACTACCTTGCCAACATTTAAAGCTGCTCTCCACCAACCAAACCTATCCCTTCATAAGATATTCTCTTAATGACACCATTATCTCTCGTGTCCGCCAACACTTAAGTGGAGATAAAATATCTTATCATCTAATTGATATGTGCAATTCTTAAATAAATATCTAAATTTAGATATTAGATATATAAATACATAAAAATTATGTGATATATATATAAATCCTCTAATTATTTATGAGTTTTAAACAAATTTATTATTTTACTAAATTATTTTTTCTAAAATCAAGTTACTGCTAGATTACATTTTACTTTTTTTAATGTGTTTAGACTATATTTTTAGATGTACATGATATGATTTCTTCTACCCTTCACTAGTGAAGGAAATATATTCTTATTGGTGTCAAATATTCTATTCTAATGGCACTCAACCATTTCATGTGTACAAAGTCAACGTAATATAAAAATATTGTGTCAATGCAGCTAGATATGTCTTCATTGTTATAGAAATCTCAACAATAAGATATATTAGTAACAACACAAGTATTCTAGCAGCCAGTACTATAAATATTATGCACTATTCTTCTCATCATAGAGGTAGAAAGGCAAAGAGCAAAATCTATAAAAGAAGAATTTAATGTCAAGATTTTCCCAATTCCTTCGCTACAATTCACTCTATTTTATGTTGGATTACACATTATATAGCAACAAATCATAAGAAAATCTCACGAACTATTTGCGAGACACAATTTTTTTAACCCCCCTAATAATAATCCAAATTATGATGTGAATATGAGATATCAAATAAGTTTAAATTTGCCCCATTTACTTTTGAGTCTCGATGTAGTTACGTGTTCACTTTAAGAGATTGCATCATCTAATCATGTATATAATATGTATATATAATTCAGATTATATATACACATGGCCAAGTACCCAAATCTATCGTTCTGGAGAAGAGCTGACTCTGACATAATACCTCACGGGATCTTATCAATTCAGATTAAGTTGACAGAGATGAAACCAGAGAGGACATTATCCTTATGATAGGTGATGGTGAATGGCTTGTCAACTATGGAGGATAGCTTTCTCGCGCTTAGGGAGGGCTGTAAGAGCAATGCGGACAGCATGAAACAGAGCAGGAACGAGTAAGAAGCCATTTCCCTTCAGAACTTTGCCATGGGTATATGATTTATTTAAAGAACCACGTTTCTTTGATGCTTATATAGAGGGCTGAGTCAAAGTTGCTACTTGTACGCTAGATCTAAGCAGGCTCATGGGCCTACAGATACAGGTGACCGCAGTTTTCGCTTACAGTTAATCAGCGAGTATAAACAAAATGTGACTGTGCAGCTTGATAGATTTAGCGTAATTTTGGGAATAAAGGAGCGCACGAAATCTCGAAAGCAGCTGGGGCGGCCACGTCTCCGTTAACGGAACTCGCACGTGCGAAGGGAAATCGAGGAACGTGGAGAATTATAGAAAACGTCGGATTCTTTCAGGGTACGGAAGGCTGCAACGCTGAGGGTTGTCTCCCCCACGTCCACGAGTTCATCGTAAGAGATAAGGATGACAGTGAGGAGATCACTAAATTATTTTTGAATTTTTAAAAAGAGGTACCATTAAATATTTTTCTAGTGGAAATATAAATAAAATTAAAAAATTATATATATATATATATATATATATATATATATATATAGGGAGGAGCCATGCTAGGGGCATTGGGGCACCCTACACACTGACACGCTGAACCCTATTTAAACCTGGTCGCCTCGCTTTTCTCCCCGTTAGTCTACTTCAAACCGCCTCCTCCTTTCCGGGCGAGAAGCTCCACTCTTCGCTCTCAAGTCCGGTCTTCTCCGCTTCCAACCTCTTCACAATGCTCTTATCTACATCTACGCCTGATGGCCATCTTTTTCATACCGTCTTTTTCTCTTAGCTCCTCAACACGGCCTCCTGAACATACTCCTAGCCGCTCACCTCCTGTCCACGCCTGATCTCGCTTGATGATACTCGCTGCTGTTCAACAGCACAAAAGGACCACGTTTTCCTCCTCCACATCGCCATTCATTCTCTCATTTTTTTATTCGCTTCTCAATCCCGGAGGCGATTCTGAAAGAGTTTGAGAGAACTGAAGATTGCTACGCCATTGCTCTTTTTTGTTACGCAAATTTGCTCGAGCCCGTCACGGTGAAAGTTTCAAATATCTATGTTACATTCGTGAGTTATAACGTTCCTTGTGCTCCTCTTTTTTTTTTTTTTTCTTCCTGTTTTCATTTCAAATTTTGATATATATAGTTTTCATTTTCTATTTTTCTTCCTCCCACGATTTTAGGTAAACCGTGAAACGCTTTTGAAGATCCTATTTTGATTATTTCGATTAATTTTAAATGCCTATAAAGTATAAAATGAACATCTATTTGGTTGGACATTATATCATTGCATGTTATATGCCCTAAGATGCACATCAAAGCCTATTGACGATAATTATGTTGCAATTTTGATACTTCCTTCTTGCTTATCGTGGGTATATTCTTGTATTATGATTTTAAATCTCATGTTTGTAGAATTAGAGGCATTCATCATCTACGTAAAGCAAGACCTATTAGAATACTTCAAGATGTCATGATTGTGTTATTAGTCTTGTATTCTTCTCAGCAGGTAGAAGAATAAGTCTCACCTGACTCAATTAATCACTTGATCGATGTTGAGTCTTGCTTTCATATATATCAAGGTTGATATCTTTTCGGGTTTTGTGAGTCTATCAGCATTTTCCTCTTATTGCTTAAGGAATTGTATGTTTCCTCAGATCGATGTGGTTTGAATGGAATTGGTTTCATGATCAAATTTGAACCGATTTAAAATGGTCGGTCGCAGCTTTTAGAACAATGGTTAAGGCAAAATAATCTTGAACATGAATATCAACTTTTAAGTGTCGAACTCGAATATGAGATGTAACTTCAATCTTTGTTCGCATATTTTTGGCTCCAATGGGTGGTAAGAAAAGCTTCTTTAATGATCTATCATGTGATGTCTACGATAAGTTTCATCATGTATCACTTTATTATTCTTGTCCTTTTCATACCCACTTAATTGCTTTACTAGCTAGTTTTAGGGTCTCTTTATATGCCCTTTTGTCCAAAATTCATATAACACCTTATTGTTGTTAGTATAGGTTGAGGATCTTCAATGAATAGGTGTAAATGAGTTGAAGCGAACCCTTGTTCGTGAAAATTGTTTTATTCTTTCCTTTGAATGCAATTCCTATTTTAATCATTACTTATACGCTTTATGTTTTATGATTTTAGAAGAACGTAACATTCGTAAATATTTGAACCTTCACAATTAATTAAGATGCTGAATATTTTTTATTTAATAAAGGCGAAAGTGTGCCTTTTGAAAATTTATTGATTTATTATTTCTTAATAAAGGTCGACGGTATGTATTTATTAAAAAATACTATTGATTTATTTTTTAAGTCTGACCGGTACTTTATTTTAGAAATTATTTTTTAGAAAAGTAAAGTGTGCTTTATTTTATTTTTTGAAATAAGTTCAAAAGCATGTTTTCTCATTTTTTATGCATATTAATCTTTAAGACTTTACATCAGCATTTTAATCTGTTCTTTTTTAAGTTATAAATGATATGTAATATAAAAAAAATTTATGTTATTGTAAGGTTTGATTTCTTTATTTTGTTATATGAGATGCTTTGATTTTTTATTTTATATAAAAGTAAATTATTCATTATTTTATTGTCCTAAAAAAAAATTTCGGATCTGCTCAGATATATATATATATATATTAAAATACCAATAGAACTTACATTTAAAAAAAATCAATATTATTTATATTTTTTAATGAAAATGCTAATTAATTTATGCTTTCAAAGAGAATGCTAACTTGCAATCTCATAGTGAGTAATTGGGATAAGTGACTTTAGTAATTAGAATTTTTATATGTATTTTCTCGATCTCTCATGTCATCTCATCTCATGAATAAATAAAATTTATTTTGAACAGCATTATTAGTTAAATTCAAATACAATTGAGGTACAATTAAAATACCAAAATCTTCCTAAATTAAAATTTTTACTAGATTATTGTCATTTGGAGATAAAAAAGAAAGGAGGCATGGAAATTATTCTTATTCTATGCTGCAACATTCATCAATATATATATATATATATATATATATATATATATATATATATATATAGTGTAAAATAATTATTAAGTAATTATATTGCCTTTATTTATTTTAAAAATATAATGGACATGATGGAGAGGATTCACAAGAGTACTATTGGTTCATGAGCTGACATAAGAGACTGAAAAAATGCATATAAAAATTCCAATTATTAAAGTCGCTTATCCCAATTACTCACTATGAGATTTTATAAAATATTATTTATATCACCTTTTTTTCTCTCCCCTACTTTGTCTAGCCTACCTAAGATCCTTTCTAATGAAATTTTGATAATTTTAATAGTATTTAACATTCATTAAATTTTGATAATAATGATGATGTTGAAAAATAGGCTTATTCAATAGATATTTTGAATCTCCATAGAGATGAATTATATGCATATTACAAATAATTTCCATCAAATTATATTATATTGTCATGAGTAACACATTTATTATGTGTCGTAATTTGACTATTTCATCCATATAATGAGCATTGTAGAACCATTCGCGGGTGGCTGTAATGAACATGCTAGTTCGAAGTAGCTTGTATTAGATGAGATCATAGAGTTATCGATTAGAGCAAAGTGATCAATTCATATTAACCATGATGCGTTTAATCAACTGATTGATTATGAATTTTATGCAGAGTGGACTCATCAGAGTTAAAAGAAATATTGAGGTTAGACTTGATCGACTTCATATGTTCCACAAAAAGCAATGCCTAATGCTATTTGAGGATTGACAATTGAACGAAAATCAACTATAATCGCTCCACAATGATTGAAAATCAATGCTCTTAAATAATCAAAAAGTATATAGGGTTTCCGGATTATGCAAGATTGTTAGCATATATAGATGAAGGCCTATTTATTATACTCAATTAAGGTAATCGGTGTGAGATCATCAGAATTAGTACCCACCATTTGAACAACAATGAAGTGCTTTTGGAGGTGGTCAATTATAAATTAAGAACTTGTTGATGCTCACATCTTATGAAATAAATATTTACTTATATATCTCTAATTGATATTTCATCAGTATCAATTTATCAAGATGAAAAATATAATTAAGAAAACTAAGATGAGCACCTTAGATAGATCATATTCCACAATGTTGTAGGAAAACTTAACTTTTTGTAACTTATCACTGTAAAAAAGTTATATTTTTTTAATTTTGCTTTTCAATAATTTTTTCGACTAACAATGAATAATCAATAAATGAATAAAATGTTATAATTTCAACATAGAAGCAATTCCTTGAAACATTTTTAATTTATTATAAAACAAATTAAAAAAATAAGTAATTGCAAAAGTTATTGAAGATCATATATTTTAACTAAATTAATATTAAGTTATTTGATTGGTTAATTTTTAAAATAATATTCAAAACTATTTTATATCCAAAAGTTTATTAATAATAATTATAATATAAATTCTTCACTAAGCATTCATATTTATGTTAATCAATGTCATTATTATTTCATTACTATATTATATTATATTATATTTTTAAAATTAAAAATGCATTTTAAATTATCCTTAAAATTGATTAAAATAAAGTTTATTTGAAAATGTAAATAGGATATACTCAAATTGAATTAACATTTTTATAGAAAACGAAAAATGTGTTTGCTTTTTATGCACTCCCCACTCATGTTTCCAACCTAGGGTCTGTTTGGGTCAGCTTTAGTTTTTTGAAAGCTGGTTGTATAATGTGAGGAAATAAATTTTTAAAAAGTTGATGTGTATATTACAAATATTTTTCTTTTTAAAAAAATTCAAATAGTAACTTTATGACAATCAACACATTCTAATATATTTGATTTTCAAAATTAACTTTTCAACAACATAACTCCTCGTACAAATTAATATCACTATCATGCAATTAATATAAAATATCTTACTATTGAGTTTGCTATATTGGGCAATAGTACTTTTATTAATAATAAAGAAGGTATTTCCCTTCCATGAAAGCTTTATAACTCAATCAACTTGATTCCTTCAATCAAAGCTTTCATAGGGAAATCATCTCATATATCACTCCAAAAATGCTTTTCTCCAATTACACACTTAAACTCCTAAAATGAGAGGCATTTTAATCTACTTTTTTATAAGCTCTACTTATGAATTAAGTAGATTTAATCTAATAATAATCTTAAAAACAATGTTGACTTGTGTATGTTTTTATATAGTGAAATTTGGTTTCTTTCTTCTATCATAGGACAATAGACCATGGATCTTCAATATCTAAGTGTAGTCTAATATCACCTATTATGGGTCGTAAAAGGGGGTCTAATTATGACTTTATCAAGTTGTACTGAATTAGTTGTAAGTAAAAATTGCTTAAATTAATAAAAAAGAGTCATTATTGTAACTTTTTAAAGATAGACAGCATAGGTAACTTTTAAATGATTCGGGCTATAATGATCATATTTGATCCAAATAGGCTTGTAATTAACTTTCCACTACTTGTGGGCGCATGAATACCGCTTCAAATAATTTTGATATTGCTCATGATGTTTAAGTAGTATACATAGAGTTGGAAGCTCTCTCCTTAGTTGGATTTTGTGTAATAGTAGTCCAAAATATGAGAGGCAATTTCTTGTGATGACCCACATCAAACAAAAATTTAGGGTATATACATTCCATAGAAGGCAAATAGGCAATATAGATACATTTGGGCAATACTTTTGAATTTTATAATTTTTTTTATAAACAAACAAATTAATTATTTACCTTCTTTAAAAATTATTATTATTCATCACTTTTGTTCTAACATTTAAATTTACACTTCCTAAAAAAAATTACCTTACTCCTCCCCTATTTAAAAGGCAGCACATTTGTAAACAAAACTTTGGCTTTGATTTCAGTATCATCTTTATATCAAATTGTAAAATCATGTCGCTACTTTCGACCAGATTAGCTCAAGGTGCAAATTTCTAAGCACTTTGAACTATGATGAAAGATGAACGTCGTGACTTGTAAATTCTCAAATGAAACTCAATTAAATGAATTTATATTCTCTCCAATAAAATTAAATATAAATTAGGAATCATTTGTGCTTAATGAATGTTTTAAAACATATTGATTTATTCGATTCCATTATTTGATTGAAAGTATATAGAATTAATAATAATAATTTCTATAATTTTAATATATATTTTTTAAAATATGGTGCTTTTATAACACCTAAAATAAATAAATAATATAAAATTAATTTTTTTTACATATATTTTCTATCGAAAAATAACTAATGGATCCCATAGAGAAATTTACTAGTTCAAATTTGAGGTGAAATCTCGATTAAACTAATGACATAATATCAGGTAGACGAGCCGAATTACGTAGCTAGTTATACCCTCTAGAAAACTTATAAAATGACTCGTATTAATTTGTAAGAAAATACGTTATTCTTTGTTTAATTTCTTTAATTATGCTACACATAATCTCTTCATGAGGCTTGATATGACACTTAAAATACTACTAGTCGAAGCACGAATCTTGATGCTAAAAGCAAGTCGATCCAAGTAAACCGGTGATCAGACTTAAAATATCCTTAAAACTATGTCAATTAAATATCTAAATAACTCTCAAACATTGAGTGTTTATAGTCAAATCGAGCGTCTCGACGAGCCGGATCTAACGAGCCCAAGATCTCATAATTCTGACTTCATTTGAGCATTCAAATACACAAAATACATCATATGATCAAGGGAATCATCCCAAGGATGGAGTGGTTTGAATTTCGTATGTATTCGTAGACGCCACCTCCATATAAATAACCCTCATTCCTCATATGAGGGAGAGAGAGAGAGAGCTCTAAAGCGAAAATCCGTGCATAATCGTTAACACTCGACGGCCAGCCCCGGTTACAACCACGCCACGCCTCCACCGATCCCATTATCAATCTCGTCGATCTCCATCATGACACCTTCATCACAGGTCGTTTCGTCATCATCATCTCTACCACTAGAACTACTATCACCTAAATATGATTATATATTGTTTGGTCGATTTTGGTTCTCATTATCGCCTCTTCTATATAATTTTGTAATCCCGTAACGGGAAAACTTATACTCCAAAATAAATATATAGTGGAAGCTTTTTACAAGGCTAGGTCCCGTAATTTTTTCCCTCTTTTTGAGATTTTTCACATTAAAATTTTTAGAGTTTTTTTATTCACTCGTTAAATAACTGTGTGCGTTTGAGGCGAATGTCTGTGAGGCGGCTAGGGTTTCTGCAAGGTAAGTTTTTCTCCTCCTCTTTTGCTTGGTGTGATCTCCTTTTCTTCCCTCCTTCCTCTTCTTCCACCCTCCACACCTGACCCTCCTGCTGAAACCGAGGTCACCACCCTCTTGAATATATGGCTTCTAACGGAGATATGTTCAATAAATCATTTCCCCCATTATCTTCCTCCACCTCTACTTCCTCCCTTCTTGGTAAAAGACCATGTGAAACATCCCCTTCTCGGAACTGGAAAGAGCTTCTGTTAGCTCAGAATGTTAAGAGCAAATCCCTTTCTTTATCCTACCTCCCCCCTGTGTCAACCGAGGTATGTTTTTCTGAGGAGGACTTACATGAAGGTCAAAAAGAGTGGGAGATGTCCTTGGTCATGCAATAGGGAAAAGACCCTTTACTTGCTTGCTAGTGGAACAAAAATAGAAGTTTAAAGGGAATATGGAGCTTCTTACATTGGAAGGTGATTTCTTTCTATTCAAGTTCTCATGTATAGAAGATTACAACTTAGTCTGGGATAATGGGCCATGTTTTCTCAACGGTCATCCATTCATATTTCAGCAGTGGAAATGGAACTTTAGACCGTCGAAGGAGCACATCACAGAGATCCCCCTCTGGATCAAACTTCCTAATTTTTCTTTATGTTGTTGGAACGAGAAAGGTTTCTCGAAGGTGGCGAGTCAAATAGGTGTACCTCTTGCAGTGGATAACTTAACACATCAAAGCTCAGAAGCTCGCCAGACCGTACGATAAATACATCCATTGTTCTTCCGATTCAATTCCTATTAACAATGAATGAAGTTTGATCAAGCAATTGTGTATGATTGGAAGCCATCGATTTGTACCAAATGCAATTCCTTCTCTCACGAGGAGATTAAATGCCCTCTTAACACAGACACGGGGGAAAAGCACTATCCGGCCATCAAAAGGAAATGCTCGAGTCAACCGCATGCCTTCGGGCCGATACCTCCAATCAAAACCCCTCTCTGAACAAGGATGCTGGTATGGATCAAGGAACCAATACTGACATACTACCTCAGAGTTTGCTAATGGCGGACCTCAACCAGCCGCCAATTCCCTCCCCCCATCTCGATGATTCCATGGAATTGGAAACCAATTCTATTATTATCGAGGAGCCTAATGACAATGACACTTCCTATGATCAACAAATTGATCATTTAATATTAGGAGTCACGACAAGATCAGCTGCAAGCTCTCCAAATCGGTTTGAGATTCTGAAATCGAAAGGCAAACCACCCAATACACCAGGGAAAGATTCAAATATTGGTGAGAATACAAAATTGGCTCGAGAATTGACCCCAAAGGTAAACAAAAAAAAGCGCTCTTCTTCTTCTCAGTGATGTTTCCGGTCATGGGCAATTGGAATGTTCGTGGACTTTCTGCTGAGGGTAGGTTGCGTGATTGCTCTCGACTGATTAAAGAATTCAATGTTGATCTTCTTTGTCTCCTGGAAATAAAGGTCAACTCTGAACTCATTCAAAGTTCTTTCTCCCTGAAAAAATTCACACTTTTTCCATTTGAGTCTAGCTGTTCGAACTTTGATTTAATTTCGGGTGGCCGCATTTGGATTAAGTGGTATTCTAATAGGCTTGACTTTAAGCCTATTGTCATGACTTCTCAACTAATTCCGCGGTTGGTAACCATGGTTACGGTCGCATTTGATGATGTGTGTATGCTGAAAATGATGCTCATTCCCGTTCAAATCTATGGAATACCTTGAAATCTTTGGCTCTTGATATCTCTGAACCTTGGACTATATTGGGAGATTTTAATTGTTGCCTTTTTAGCTCTGAGAAATCTGGTGGAAATCCTTTGTCTCTTAATCACACACTTGATTTCAAGGGATGTGTTAATGCTTGTGAATGGTTGGAACCGCCTAGTGTTGGACTTTATTTCACTTGGTCCAATCAGCAAATAGTTAATCCAATCTTCTCAAAGTTGGACAGAGTATTTTGTAACTCCCAATGGCTTGATCTCTTTCTAAATTCCTTCTATAAAATCCCTTCCCCCCTCTCTTCTGATCATTCACCTATCATCATGGTTTTCAGAAACTCTATTTATCTCTCACATTCATGTTTAAAACCATTGGTCATTATCCCGATTATATGGATCTCCAAAGAAGCATGGAGTATTTTTGTTGCAGGAGATCCTCTATTTGTGCTTTGTCTAAGAAAATGGCACAAGTTAAAAAAGCTTTTAAGGATAGACATTGGGATCCTTGCTCTCTCCTATCACAGGTTAATCAAGCTAAAAAAGATCAATATGAAGCATATTCCAAATTGGAGCAAGATCACGGAAATCATCCCTTGTTCAAGTAAAGGAGCTAAATTCCAAGTATGCAGAGCTAGCTCGTATGGAGAACATGTGGGTTAAACAGCGGGCTAAGGCTCATTGGCTGATACAAGCTGAAGATGACTTAAAATTTCTGTACACTCCATCAAAGAAAGTCAGAATACCAATCTTATTAGGGAACTCCAATCTGATCAGGGGCTGATTTTTAATAAGGAACTGATTGCTGAGGAGATATGTAAGTATTACTCTTCACTTTTTAATAGCAATTCTGCTGATGCTTGGCATTCTTTGGACCTCCCTCTGGGAGATTCCCTCCTTTATGGCGGGTTGGAGACTTAGAGGCAAATCGGTGATCGGAGATCCTTTCACTAAAAGCATTAACGTTAACAAGGCTCCGGGCCTCGATGGCTTTAACTCAAAGTTTTTCTTATCAACTTGGGAGCTGACTGGAAAACAATTCTTAAGGGCTGCTCATCATTTCTTTAATACTTCAAAATTGGCAGATGTTTTAAGCACACTCTTATTTCCCTCATTCCAAAGGTGAAACACTTGAACCACATCTCTGACTATAGGCCTATCTCTCTATGCAACTTCTTCTACAAGGTTTTAGCTAAGGTCTTGGCTAACCGATTAAAAAAGACCCTTCCATCTCTTATAAATCATGCACAATCTGCATTCATAAAAGGTAGAGATATTGCCGATAGTTTGACTATAACAAATGAAATCTCTAAGGAATTCTCATTACTCAAGCAGTAATGTATGTTTCTTGCTAAGTTTGATCTTAGGAAAGCATTTGATTCAATCAATAGGAAATCCCTTCTTCATAGAATGCTTGCAAAAGGTTATCCAATACGATTTGTGAAATGGGTTGAGGCTTGTATTATGGAGGTCCCCTTTTCAGTGGTTCTAAATATTGAAATAAAAGGATGGTTTATATCTTCTACGGGACTAAGACAAGGGTGTCCTCTCTCCCCTTTTCTTTTTGCCATTGCAATTGACACTTTATCATGCTTATTGGATAGAGAAGTTAATCTTAATCGATTTAACTCATTTACAGTTGGTTCTTGTAAAGTATCTCATTTGCTGTTTGCTGACGATCTTCTTACAATGGGGGTTGCAAATAGAACATCTCTCACTTCCTTTGCAGACTGTCTTGGGGCTCTGAAATCCTATATGGGGTTGGAAATCAATCTTGATAAATCAATAATTTATTTTTCAAATGAGAAAGCTAGAAGGAATGGCCTAGATCAAATTCTCAACATCAAGCTGGGCTCTCTACCAATCACCTATTTAGGCCTTCCACTGGTGGCGGGTAATTTCAAAGTGGCTCATTTTAATACTCTCTTTGATAAGCTTCATAAGTGGTTGACTAGTTGAAAGTGCAAATTCCTTTCACTGGGTGGGAGATTTCAGCTTATCAGGTACTCGATAAATAATCTTTTATCTTACTGGTTCAGATCCATAGACATTCCTAAAAGTATTTTAAGGAAATTCCTTCATCTCTAATTTCTTTTATCATAGTGGAGGGTTAAGCGCATTCCATTTCACGGTCCAAAACTACCACCGGAAATGGGGGTTGGACTCCTCTCTGCACTAAATTCCTTTTGCAAGCTAAAAAGTTGTGGAAGATTCTGAAAATGAATACTCTTGTAGCTCATTGGAGTATGCAAAAGTATGATTCCATCTGGGAGTTTTCTGCTCATAAAGCCTCATCCTTTTGGAAAGAATTGAAATCTTTGGGACAAAAACTTAAAGATAAGATTAAGTACAATATTGGAGATGGGAAAAGTTTTTCGTTATATAATGACCCTTGGTGTGATAATCGTAATATGCATCAGCTCCTAGGGGGATATGGGAATCTCTTGGGGTTAAATTCTGATGCCAAGGTTAATACACTTATTGTTGATGGAAAATGGAAACTCCCATGGAATCTATATCCTGAACATTCTTTATTGCTAGAGAAGATAAATTGTCTTCAAATCCATGGGGGCACTGATTGGATTTCATGGGAAGGGGAAAAAAATCCCTCTAATAAGGAATTTAGATTGGCACTTTTTGAAAACATTCCTTATGTCAGCTGGTATAAAACTATATGGTTTAAAGGGAATGGATTAAACTATGCTTTGTATTGTTGGATGGCAAACTTAGGCTGCTTAAAAACATCTGATTTGCTTGCTAGAAGAGGTATTGGCTCGACTTTACTTTGTTGTTTTTGCCACAACTTTAATGAATCTCATAGCCACCTATTCTTTGAATGCTCTTTTTCTATGAACATCATGAGAAAACTCTTGCCAAATGGGACTTTTTTTCTCATGAATACCACCCTCCAGCAGATCTTGGGTCATGTGGACACTCATATACATTGTGCTGTTAAGAGTCTTCAATATCTGATCATTGCTGTGTCGGTATATATAATTTGGAAAGAAAGGAATAGTAGGATTTACTCTTCTACTTTCTCAAATGCTCATTCTCTTATGTTTCAAATTAAGAGACGTGCAGGATACAAAATTTTGAGGTGGAAAATTAAAGAAGATTGGCCTTCCTCAGTTAAGCTCCTTCTTCGGAACTGGATGGCTGGAAATATTACATGATTAACAACCCCCCCCCCTTTTTTCGAGATCTTCTGTATACTGGACGATGATGACTGCAGCCTTTTCTCTTTTGGGAGAGTCCTGTCGAACGGCCTTTGCAGCAACCTGATTATACATATTAATTGTGTATTTCACTGGACGGTAGTGAAGGAAATCACAGGCTCTTTGTCCTTCAATCGGGTAACACAGCTTCAAAATATATATAGTATACTGGCTGCTACGTATCTTTACGTTTTTTTGCGTATGAGTCCAAGAATTTTATTTCTGTTTTTTCCTTCTCTGTTACTGTCATTTTCTCCTATGGAAAGTCATCCAGGTGATGGAGAAATCATCTATTATACTTTTTATCCTCTGTCATCTTGCTCTCTGTAATCTGTATTTTAGTTTTACCCATATAACACTTTTACTTTTAGAATGAATTGGGCTATTGCCCTCAACATTTTTCAAAAAAAAAAAAAAAAAAAAAAACTGTGGGCGTTGAATTTCGTAACAACTACAAATAAAAAAAAAGGGCGGGGTGGTTGGACAGCGTAATAAAAAAACAATTATAATAAAAAATTTCCTATACACCTGTCGAGTCCAGCACTATAGATAACTCGTACCGTCTTTATTTTATCTAATCCATAATTCTCACTCTCTCTCTTTCACTCCACACGTGAAAAGCACAAATCAACTACTTTTTTTTCGTTTATATACATAAGTTTTCGCATAAAGATAAATTATTTTATCACATGATGCCACAAACAGACTAAATAATTGATTTATAATAGATATAATAGAAATTTTTTGAGTCATGCAAAGCAATTTAGTCTGGATTGAGAGTTTTTGACTTCCAATCAAATTATTTTGATTTTATTTTTGCACCTGAATTATGTGTATAAGTTTAAGAATAAATTCACTTAAATATCTATAAAAAAAAATTTTAGCTACAGTGTTTTTTAAAAGTAGATAATATACGAAATAAAATAACAAGCAATATGTACGCAACATATTATGCCATATAATTCAGAAAGAAAATCTTGTGCTATAATGATCAATTGAAAAACATTTCTTTGGCAATCATACAAAGCGGAATAATGGATCACAGATACGACGCTATTATCTTATAAACAAATTCAGACAAAGTAGTTGACGAAATGATATTGCTTCCAGATAAGGATTAGCAACTAATCTAGAAGCCAAAGAGCTTATTTTACGGAGCTCCCAGAAAAGCTGAAAGAAGGATGCTGCTCAAAGCGAAGACTGCAATCATAGTTTGGAATATCAATCCAAGCTTTTTCAAGTGTCCCACTACAATCATATTGTTTTGGCTCCTTCCTCTTTATTAAAGCTCTCCCAAGCTATTATGAAAGGTAAGCACAGGCCTTATGCTTAATTTCTGATAACATATTTAAAGCTGCTAGCACATTTATGAATGCTATCTTTTCACAGTAACAGAGTCTTTTATCTATATGAAGCTTTCTAATGAAGTTATCAGACACATAAGTTTCATGTAGGCTATCAGGATAATTTCTTTGAACTAATAAATTCTCTCTTTCTGAAAAAAATTGGACGCACAGTAAATATGAATACTCATATTGATACAATGTTATATTATTAAAAAATCATTATATTTTTTTATAGAGGAGAGATATTTAAATGAATTTAATTATAAATTTATACATATTATGTAAAATTTTAAACTCAAAATATCTTGATGGAAAATTTAAATTCTCAATTATTAGGTAAGATAACTTAAATAATTTATTTTAAACTTTTATAATTATTGGCCATTAATTTTTCTCATCCAATTATCATTCCATCTGGTCGACGTGCCTCCCAAATTTGGACAAACTCCTTCATAACTTTAAAGTCATATGTTCTTGTTGTGTGCTAAAAAAGCATTTAGAAAGTAAAAGTTTATGGCCTTGAAATTCAAAGACACACACAGATTTAAAGAAAAACAAGAAAACTCTAAAATCTTTACAAAAAATCGAAAAGAGAAAAAATCACGGCCTAAATTAAAAGCTTTCACTATATGTAATACAAAGATCTTCCGATACGAATCAGTATAGAAAGGAATAAATACGTGACAATGATCGTTGTAATAGTTGCTAGTAGTAGAGATGATGGTGAACTGCGGAGCAATCAGCGGAAATGAGAGGAACAATCGGGCGAAATACGGAACAATCAAGAGTCATGGAGACCGATGAGATTGACGGCGCAAGGATCAACTGCCGATGGCCATGCGGGTTGACGACGGCCGAGTGGCGACGATGCTTGAGGATCTTCGAGCTCTCCTCTCTTGCTTGGCCCCTTCATATAGAAATAGGGGCTATTTATAGATGGAGGTGGCGCGCCTCAAATACAACAAACTCCAACCACTCCACTTCATCTGACGTAATGATTCCTTTGATCATTTGATGTATTTTAAGTATTTGAATGCACTAACTAAGTCAGAATTATGAGATCTTGGGCTTGTTAGATTTGGCTCGTCAAGATGCTCGATTTGACTATAAATACTCTATGCTTATTTATGGATTCAACTTATATCCTAAAGTTTCAAATGATATTTTAAGCCTTGATCTAGTTTTAACGAGGATCAACTTGCTTTTGACATCAAGAATCGTTTTCACTAGTAGAATTTTGATGTCATATCGCTACTCTCCTATTTTCGATGACATTATCTCAATCATCCAAAAATATTTATGTCATATACTAGAAAATAGCAAATTCTTCAATGAAATTTGCGGGTCTATTAACCAAATATTTTGAGAGAGCAGATTTTCATGTGAGCATAAGATTATGATTGTGAAAGCCGGTGTAGGGCCGCGGATGTGTGCGAGTATGCGCGGACGCAAGATTTCAGGGTTATGGACCTATCTGGGTACTTACAAGTGCTTGCAGGTATCCACCTGGCGTTGCCAGCTATGGATCGCCATGGAGTTCATGACGCTGGGCAGCGAAGGCGAAGTGCTGTCGGCTACGGGCGCTGATGCCGCTGCAGGGCAGAGTTCAACAGGCGCCTGGGCTCAAACCGTGCCGATGAGGATATTTCCATCTATTTCACAATTTTTCACGCTGAGGTTTTAAGCCATTTTTCTTGGATTTTGACCAAGGAGAAGGCACACTTCTCATTTGCTTATCTTCTTCTTGAGTAAAGGTCGTTCAGAGGCGATCAAGACCCGTAGTTCATGCAAAAATGCTCCAATTTTCCCTCGAAAGAGGTGTCAACTGACCTCGTCGGACCGACCGGTTTCGGAGGCAATCAATACCCATAGTTCATACGGCAAAGCTCCATTTTTCCCTTGAAAGAGGTGTCAACTTCCCTCATCGGACCGATCGGGTTAGGAGGCGATCAAGACCCGTAGTCAATGAGCTGTTCCCTCGAAAGAGGTGTCAACTAACCTCGTCTGACCGACCGGGTTTGGAGGCGATCAAGACCCATACCATATGACGACGTGGTTTTCCCTCGAAAGAGGCGCCAACGCCTTGTTGGACCGACGGGTTCGGAGCGATCAAGGCCCGTAGTTCATACGGAAGTTCGATTTTCTCGAAGAGTCGAACCGCTTGTGACCGATCGAGTTGAGGCGATGATCGGCGACGAGCATCGTGACGGTGATGACGGGCGTCGCCGGCCGGTGGGGATGACCGGCGACGATGGTGGTAACCGGCGGAGATGACCGGCGATGATGGTGAACCACGGAGATTGCACGATGGTCGACGGCGACCGAACGTGGTGCCGACGGTGGTCGCAGCGATAACCGGCGATCAGCCGGTATAGCGGGATGTCCGCCCATGGTGGTGACCGCGCAGATTGTATCACGGGCGATGGTGGTCGGATCGGCAACAGCGGGCTGGGGATGGCAATGATAGGGCGATAGATAGTGGGGATGACCGACGACGATGGTGGTGACCGCGAGATGCCGAATGGTCGGCGGTGGTGACCGCCACGATGGGGCTGGCACGATGTCGATGGGGCTCGGCACGAATCGGCAACCGGTAAGCGCTTCAGCCGAGATCAACGGCGACGATGGGCGACCGCAGAGATGCGATGGTCGGCGGGCGCGGACCGACGATGGTAGTTAGCGGCGACCGGCGACGTAGTCGGTGATGGTCGGCCGACGGATCGCCACGGTAATCGATGGTCGGGCCGTCGGTGACCGCCGACGATGATGATTTTGACCTATCCGAGGTTATTCGCCGATGCGATGGCGTTAACTATAAGAGAATTGAATCCGCCGAGAATTTTGACCCATAGGTTGTTTGTTAAAGTGTTACTCAAAGACGTTAACGCTGTGGAAAGGCGAAGTCCACCGCGACCTTTTGACCTATCTTAGTTGTTTGTCAGCCTGATGACGTTAACCTATGTGGAAGATGTTGAATTGAATCTGCTGAGAATTTTTGACATATCCGAGGTTGTTTGTCAAGGTGCTACCCGATGATGTTAACTTGTATGGAAGAAGTCGAATTGAATCCGCTGAGGATTTTGACCCATCCAAGGTTGTTTGTCGAGTGTTACTCTTAACAACTTGGTGGAAGAGGTGGAAGTCCACCAAGGACCTTTTGACCCATCCTAAGTTGTTTGTCGTGGTCTTTGCTCGATGACGTTTAACATGTTGAAGATGTTGAATTGAATCATGGAAGATTTTTGACTATCAGGGTTGTTTGTCGGTGTTAGATGACATTAACTTGTATGGAAGAGGTAATTGAATCCGCTAGGATTTTGACATATCCGAGGTTGTTTGTCGAGTGTTACGATGGCGTTGCTATGGAAGGTCGAATTGAATCCGCGGATTTTGACATATCCATGTTGTTTGTCATAGTGTTAGATGGCGCGTATGGATGATGTTGAATTGAATATGCTGAGAATTTTTGACCCATCCGAAGTTGTTTGTCGGGGTGTTACTCGGTGACGTTAACTTATATGGAAAAGGTCTTGAGAAGTCCACCAAGGACCTTTTGACCTATCGTAGGTTGTTTGTCTTCTTTGCGATGGCGTTAACTATATGGAAGAATTTGGATCGAGAATTTTGACATATCAGGGTTGTTTGTCAAAGTATTACTTGATGATGTTAACGTATAGAAGAGATCGAATTGAATCCGGGATTTTGACCCATCTGAGGTTGTTTGTCAAAGTATTACTTGATGACGTTAACCTGTATGGAAGATGTCGAATCAAAACATATGTTTGTGGTTGTAGCCAAAGTTGCTCCATAACTTTGGTCTTTTTCATTGGTATTGCCTACTTGCTTCTCTAACTGATAATCAATTAGATATTCATAATATTGATTTGGATAATCTTTTGAGATTAAGAGTTGCCCCCCAGTTTTCGACAAAATCTGAAGGAACGAAGTTTGATGAATCTTCATTCTTCACTTGCGCTCCTTAAAAGCTTAAAATGCTCCACCTTGATGGTGTTTTTGATCTTGTTGGGAAACTTGGTCGCCATACAAGATGAAATAATGGAAATCAATTTTCCACAGACGGGGCAAAGCCTGCGTGCTAGAAAACCAGTTGCGGTAGAGTAAAAGTTTACGCCTTAGCCTTGTTATAAAATCTAGCACACACACAGGTATTTAAAGAGTAAACAAGAAAACTCCAAAATTTTTATGTGGAAAATCTCGAAAAGAGTGAAAAACTACGCTTGATAAAAACTATGTATGTTGAATCTTCCCGGGATTACAATTGTATATGAAAGGAACAAGCGGATCGGGGTTGTACGATTCTTGAGTAAATGCTTGAATGATGATGGTGTATGCGAAGCAATGATTAAATCAGAGAACAGTGCGGCAATCAGAGCAATTGGTAGAAGTCATCATGATAGAATAGAGATTGATGATGGCGAGGATCAAGGCGGCCGTGGCGGTGGTAACCGAGGCGTACGACGGTGCTTAGAAGATCTTTAGAGCTCTCTCCTCTCTCTTGGCACTATATGAAATGATAAATGGAGGAGTGGCGTAATACAAGCAAAATCAAACCACTCCACTTCATGGACGGTAAGAATGATTCTTTTGATCATTTGATGTATTTTAAGTATTTGAATGCAGAATTGAATTATGAGATCTGGCTTGTTAGATTATTCGTCAAGGCGCTTCGATTTGTATAAATCTCAATCTTAAAATTTTATTTATGAATTTAACGACATCCCAAAGTTTGAATGATATTTTAAGTCTTGGATCTGGTTTGAAGATCGGTCGTCAGATTAGATGCTTCATTGTAGAATTTTCGATTAATATCAGTTCTGTTTTTTTATGAATTTTTGTTTTTTTATGAATTTTTGTCATAAAAATTTGACAATGACATCCAGCTGTCTTTGCGATCAGAAATAACAATAATAATAATATTATTATTAGTTTTTTTTATTATTTTGAAAATATTTGTAATATAATCTCTTAAATCTCACGATCTTAAATATAATTATTTTGAAAATATTTGTAATATAATCTCTTAAATCTCACGATCTTAAATATATTTATTTATTTTCAATGCAGCAAATAATTCTTCGTTGACCAGCTAGCAAACAGTTTATTCAAAAATATAGGCAGATTTAAATCATATAAATTATTAGGTGCTAGAGAACTCATAATGATAGAATAAAATTTCACGCTTCAATTTTGTATAGAAATTTATCACACACATAAATAATTAAAAGGGAAAAACTTCATAATTTTTTATATATAAAAAAAATCTCAGAAATAAGAGAAAAATTAAGAGGCATAGCCCAATTAAAATATTTCACTATATATATTTAAATTATAAAATTCCAACTTTTCTGATAACGGGACTGAAAGATTATATTTGAGAAATTAAGTTGAAAAGAGTTTCAAAATTTGGTTACAAAGTTACATGCTAGTATTATAACCTATGACAATATATATGATGACAACGATGAGAGCTGACAGCCGTGATTAACTTGTTTCTTTTCTTTCTCTGCCTTTTCATAAGTTTTCTTTAAAGTTTTCCTCACCCTCATGATAAACTTATTTATAATCTTGTAGAATTTTGAGAATAGTTCAAATTATAGTCAAAATACTTAATCTTCATATTAATTCTCGATCATTGATCCTTTTAATAATAATTGATCATTCAAACGATCTCCGATTTCAGTAATCACTGGTCGATCATCTCATCACGTTTATTTGACTATAAACATATTAAATATCATTCATACTAAATTAATATCTTAAAATTTTTATGTATACTCTTTCAGCTTAATTTGAACTCATTTCAACTTAGATTGACCTATTTTTTGTCAATTGACCATCCAAACAACCTTTGATTTGAAGTATATATTTTGTCTTAATATTTGTGTCTTACTGGATAAATTTTAGAATGTATCATAAATTTAGAGATGCTAATTCTCGTGCAGATAACATTATGGAACAAACTTATTTAAGATGAAATTTTAAACTCAAGAAGTTGTAAAGTTTTCTTTTCTTGCTCAGATTCTTCTTTCTTGTTTTTGAGAAGCGAATCCTTTTTATTTTTAATTTGATATGCTATGATTATTATGCATTTTATTTATTATATTAATATAATATTAACTTTTAATTTATTATTATTATGCTATTAATGTTATGCTATTGCTCTTAAATGGCACTTTTTATATCATATCTTTTATGTAGTTCTTCTTGTATTTTACTATATTGTGTTGTATATCTTAAATGACAATCTATTTTGTCAAATATATAATTTATTATATTATAGATATTGTGATTTTGCTCAATCTGCTATATAAACCTCGCAGTCTACTATGTTAAGGTCATGAAAATGCACTATATTTTATCTCCTATAGGCAAATCATGTTTAGTCTAAATTCAAACTTTATTTTAATCATGCTTGAACCTTGTTAGAATAAAGTTTCAGCTTTTAAAATAAAGTTTGAATAAGATGATTGAAATTTTGCTCAAATTAGGGCGAAGTATGTTTCAGGATATGGACTGATTCTTAGTTGAATATGATTCCATCAAATTTGGTGCTAGAATTTATTTGACCCTTTTTAAAATCTGTCATTGGTGGCATACTTTAGCCGTACATAAAAATGAGAGTATTTTGATCTCAAATAATTTTTTATGTACATTTCATTAAGAGAAGAAATAACAAATATATTTTTCTACTTGTTGCGTGGTAGAAAATCAGTTAAGGTAAAGTGAAAATTTAAGCCTTAGCCTTGTTATAAAATCCAAAGACACACAAGTATTTAAAGAAATGAACAAGAAAACTAAATTTTTACGTAAAAAATCTGAAAAAAGAGAAAAATCATGCTTACAAAAAATCTTCCACTATGTATAAAGTACAAAATTTTTCCCGATAACAGATTAATTCAGAGAGAAGGGAACAACAATGTAATCGTGTGGTATTGCTAGTGATAGCGGATGATGGTGAACAGAGGACATCGACGACGATGAAGGTCGCCGATGGAGACCGACAGAGATTGGCACAACGGATCAAGCGGCCGATGCGGTGGTTGACAACCGTCGAGTGGTGGCACGATTGTGCTTGGAGAATCTTCAAGCCTTAGAGTTATCTCCTCTCCCTTGCTTCAGCTCCCCTCATATGAGGAATGAGAGGGTATTTATAAATTGGAGGAGTGGCGTCTCTGTAAATACATGGAAAACCTGAACCACTCCTCTCATCGAGCGGCTCAAAATGATTCCTTTGATCATTTGATGTATTTTAAGTATTTGAATGTCAAATGAATCAATTATGAGATCTTGGGCTCGATCCGACGTCGAGATTTGAATTATAAACACTCCATGTTTGAGAGCTATTTAAGGATTTAACTGATATCCAAAGTTTCTTCGAATATTTTAAGTGCTTGATCTCGACTAGTTTCAACTTCGGATCAGCTTGCTTTTAGCATCAAGATTCGCTTATTATAGATTTTAATGTCATACCTCCTATTTTTGGATGACATTATTTCAATAATCCAAAAATATACACGTCAAACATTTAAAAATAGCACATTCTTCAATGAAATTTGTGGGTTCATTAACCATACATTTTGTGAAAGCAGATTTTCATGTGAGCACAAGATTATGATCGCGAATGTGTGCGGGTATGCGCGGACGCAAGATTTCGGGATTATGGACCCATCTGGGCACTTATAGCCAGAGAGAGCGATCTTCATGAGCACAAGATTATGATCGCTACGCGTGGGTCGCTGCCTGCATGCACAAAAATTAGGGACCCAGCACTTATAGGTGCTAGATGCCCTACCATACGCCGGCGAGCGCGGGCAACCGCCAATGAGTATTTTCGCCGGGCTACCGTCAGTGGTTTTGATTTTAAGCTATTTTTGATGATTTTTAGCGATTTTTTTTACCTTTTTGCCCCTATAAGAGTCTCTAAAACCCCTACAGGGAGAAGGCACCTTCTTCTTGAGAAGGTCTGAGGCGATCAAGGCCGTAATAATGAGGCTCTAATTTTCCTCGAAAGAGGCGTCAACCCTCTTGTTGGACCGAGTTGAGTCGATCAAGTGAGTTCATCTGGGTTTTCCTCGAAAGAGCGCCAACCTTATCTGACAGTTGAGGCGATCAAGACCCATACTTCATACCGAAGGCTCGGTTTTCCTCAAAGAGGCATCAAGCTTTGTCGGACCGACCGAGGCTATCAAGGCCCATAGTTCATACAACTGGCTCTAGTTTTTCCTCAAAGAGGCGCCAACCGCCTGTTGGACCGACCAGTTTGGAGGTGATCAAGGCTCGGTTCATATGCATAAGCTTTTCCTTGAAAGAGGCTGCCTGGATCGACCGGTTCGAGGCGATCAAAGCCCGTAGTTCATACGAGACTCTAATTTTCCCTCGACGCCAACCGCCTGCGGTCGGACCGACCGGGTTCGAGGCGATCAAGGCCCATGGGAGCACGCGGCTCGCTTTCGGCGAGGTGTTGGATGCCCTGTCGACCGACCGCTCGAGAGCGATCGGACCGAAGTTCATACCCGGTTTCCCTCGAAAGAGGCATCGCCATTGTCGGATCAACGGTTTGGAGCGATCAAGCGCCGGAGATTGCCGGGAACGGGCAGCGACCAACGGCGGTGACCGACCGCGGTTGCATGACGGGTGGTTCCGGCAATACGGTGATTGATGACGTCGGTGAAGTCGGGATGACAATGAGCGGGTGACCGGAGGATGATTTCGGCAATTTTCTTGTCGAGGTTGTGTCGAGTGTTTGTTTGATGTTAACCTATGTGGAAGAGGTTGAATTGAATCCGCCGAGATTTTGACCTTTTGAGGTTGTTTGTCGAGTGACTCACGACGTTAACTATGGAAGGAAGAGTCGAATTGAACGCTTGAGGATTTTGACCTATCCGAGGTTGTTTGTCGAGTGTTACCCGGCGACGTTAACTGTATGGAAGAGGTCGCGGGATGTCCACCAATGACCTTTTGATCTATCTAGAGTATCGCCAAAGTGTTACTTGACTTCTTACCGTATGAAGAGGTCCGATCAAGTCCCCTTGGGATTGATCATGCCCGATTGAGATATAACGTGAGTTGTATATTTCTCAAGTGGGAGGATTAAATGAAGAAGAAATAAGCTTGTAAGAAAAATTCATAAACTCATTACTTTGATAATGTTGGTGATATAATATTGTCGCAAGATAACTTAACAAAATAGACGAGATACTTTTTTAGAGAGAGTTAACAAAAGACAAGAGGTGAAGAGGAAAATATAAATGGGATAAATTAAAGACTACAATATTTATGCACCAAGGATTACATATAATACTTTTCGTGAGACCCTCCATGTTCCATATTTTAGGAAGATTTTTCCTCCGATCTTTGGTCATAGTTTGATTGGTCATTTGATAAGAAGTGGGAGCAAATCTTTACAGTAAAACCCTCAAGATAATTCTTTATCTTGAAGATTAAAATTCTCGATGTTGAAGGTCACCAAGGCGTGGTTGAGCTTGTCAAGGTAACATGATTGTGATATTTATTGATTTTCTGCACACTCCAACCCCAATGGGAGTTTGAAATTTCATCTTAAGATGAGGTACCGAGATAACGGCACCGAAGATTGATTGGAGGGGTCTTCCAAAGATAACATTGTATGCTGAATTTGACTTGACCACTATGAATTGAACTGAGTGAGTGACTTGTCGAAAATTCTCAGAACAGAAGGGTGATTGTCTCTCCACGGTACATATCAAACCCATATAATACGCGGGTTGAAGTTTTTCTTAACCGCACTATGCTAAGAAAGGTGGAGTAAAATAAAACATCAATGGAACTCCCATTATCAATCAAAATTCTCTTAACAACATAAGGGTCACCAATCGACCGATGACAAGAGGATCTTGATAAACTGACTCCTTCCAAGTCCGAGTCATTAAAAGTGATGATGATTAATACAAGATTTTTTTAACTCTTCAAAGGTGATGAAGACTTGATTAGATAGTAGTCCACTTGCAATTGTTTCAATTTCTCCAACTATTTGGCTATTATGTTGTTCGTGATGATTGTCGGTTGCCCTCGCTTAGAGTTATGTTTGCTTGGTTTTGGTTTTGCACAAATTGACGTAGAGATATCCCATTGAATGAGCCTCTCAATTTCTTCTTTAAGTTGTTAGTATGTCCACTGATGGAAGTGACAATATTGCTCTAATTTCGAATTTCATTTTAGGAATGTGCCACTTGATGGTCTCTTCATCTCCTAACAAGAGTTAACACGAGATGTTATGTGTTGGTTCTGCCATAATGTGGGGCCATGGAGGGAGATCATGACCGCCTTGTTGCTTCTTCCGATGGGATTGTTGATGTGTTTCCTAGAGCACTCTTACGCTTTTGTGGATTGTTCAAATTATTTTCGATGGGCATTAATCATCAGAAAAAAAATTGTGCTTCCATATGGTGAACCAAGTCGGCATATGAGCAGCCCGTATCTCGCATTAGCGATGAGGAGAAAGGTCCAGGACGGAGCCCTCCAAGAAAAACTCCTCTTAATTGTGGTCTACCCATTTGGCGATTTTTGAGGAGAATCTGAAGTATTCTTTAAGTGATTCGCCATCATTTTGATGAATGCCAGAGATGGGAGGAATCTTTAATGATCCTGGTTTGCAATGAACTATTCTACAAAATCTTGAAGTTTGTCAAAGGTATGGATGGATCCCTTTGGAAGAGAGAACCAAGTGCGCTTCTTGTAATGAAAGACTTGACAAAGCAAGGTGTCGAGCTTGGGATATGCATGATGGTCCTGTAATGGTCGATGTGTTCATATATGTCAATTGCCCCATCATAAGAATCAATGCTCGGAAGCTTGAAGTCTACCAGAATAGGATAAAGAATAGCTAAAAGGTGAGGACTCCTCATACCGCATGAGGGGAAAGATGCTTTCTATCTTGAAGGTGAAATTCATTGCATTGCATATCTAATGATAACATAACGAGTGGGTAACATGACGAGAATGTGTCAAGCTACCATCAATTGGTGGATTAGCAGTTGAGCGACGTGATGGATGAGTAGAACTCAAGGTCAAGAGATCGCGATCAATATCTACGCAGAGGAACTTCAGTGTCAAGGAGATTAGCAATTTGACCTCCCATGGATAACGATCGATCTTGGGGGAGATGTGTTTGGAGTGGTCGCTGTGTTCCTCAAAAAGTAGGATCATCTCAGACTCTTCCATTCGACACCATCTTCTAAAGAGATTCTTATCACTCCTTCACCCATCGGTCTCATGCCTGATCCTGGGAGGAGGTAGAAGCTTGGCCCTGGGTTCAAGGATTGGTTTTGAGAGTGACTGGAGGTCTGCAGACGCAGTATTAGCTCAATTAGCCATACGGATGTCTTAAATCGCGGAGGTTCTTCTTTTCCCATGACGCTAAACCGCTATGCTAGAAAACCAGCTATGATAGAGTGAAAGTTTACGCCTTAGCCTTGTTATAAAATCCAGCACACACAGGTATTTAAAGAGTGAACAAGAAAATTCCAGAAATTTTTACATGGAAAAACCTTGAAAAGAGAAAAAAAACTACGGGGCCTAGCCCAGCAAAAATCTTCCAATATGTATATGTTTTAGAGTACAAAATTTTTTCGATAACGGGATTATAGAATTGTATATAAAAAGGGAACAACAACTATGCAATACCTTCGTGGTAACGCATGCGAGATGATGGTGAATAACGAGGGACATCGACTGATGATGAAGATCGTCATGATGGAGACCGACAAAGATTGACGACGGAGAGGATCAGCGGCGACCGGTGGCGGTGGTTGACAACCATCGAGTGGTGGCACGATTGTGCTTGGAGGATCTTTAAGCTTTAGAGCTCTCTCCTCTCTCTTATTTCGGCTCTCCTCATATGACGAATGAGGAGCTATTTATAGATTGGAGGAGTGATCTCTCTATAAATACATGAAAAACCTGAACCACTCCTCTCCATCGGACGGCTCAAAATGATTCTTTTGATCATTTGATGTATTTTAAGTATTTGAATGCTCAAATAAAGTCAGAATTATGAGATCTTGGGCTCGTTAGATCCAGCTCGTCGAGACGCTCGATTTGACTATAAACACTTCATATTTGAGAGTTATTTAGGGATTTAGATGATATCCTAAAGTTTCAAGGATATTTTAAGTGCTTGATCTCGACCGGTTTCAACTTCAGATCAGTTTATTTTTAGCATCAAGATTCGTGCATCGATTAGTAGTATTTTCCGAAAATTGCATTGCATTTAATAATAAAAGTAGTACAAAACTAGCAAAGGCTAGGGAGCCTAAAACAAAGAGCTAGATAAGCAACATGCTTCTTATCATCCTCAAATAATGAAACAAAAACAGAAGGTAAAGTGGTAACATCTAAAGAAAGCCAAGTAAAGTCTGCTTCTGGGGCCAAGCGAGCACAGTAGTCCGCCACCCGGTTGAAGTCCCGTGAAATGTGTGAGAACAGGACTTGGTGGAAGGCTAGGAGAAAACCCAAGTCTGAGCTCACTGAGAAGAGAAGACCGAGAAAGGCACGCATGGTCTTTCTAAGGAAATTGACAACACTAATGTTGTCCCCTCCAATATGATGCCCTTGTACTCATACATCCAAGGGTCTATAAGCCAATGGCAAGCATGGCATCTCTATGAAAGCACTATCCCAATGGAGAGATTGGATACCGCACTTGATGAAGTCACCAAAGACTATCCCCGAAAACAACTCCAATGCCCAATCCAGGAGAGAGGAGAGTACCATCTACATTCACCTTTAGCCATCAGGGGGAGTCCAGGAAAGGGGAGAGTGGCCCTAAGCGGCTGGTGGAGTTCCCATTGCCAAAACGTAAAGGTAGATGCATTAGTGAACCTCCAATAAGAATGACCTTTGGTGTCCCATGTTGGTGCCCATGTGTCTTTGCACTGTCCTCCAAACTTGATATATCATGTCAATAAACTCTTCCCCAAGCCATGTCCGACTTGGCGGTCCGCTCAAAGCTCAAATAGATCATGAGCATTAGAAAATAAGGGGAGGTTAACTCCCCAGGAGGACAAGACCTGTATGATGGAAGAAGTAAGAGAGCAGGTGGTGAGGATATGATCCGTCTCGCCTCCATGCCCCAGGGGCAATGAGTCTCCTCAACAAGACCTGAGAGTGGAGCTGGTAGGTTGGTGGGCATTCTTCAAGATGCGCCACCAAAAGAACTTCTCGTGTGCAAATGAACCTCTGAAGCTGTGAGGTGGCAAGCGGGGAAGAGGGCATCAAAGGCCGAGTCCAACGCTTTTCCCAGGGGAGGTGGATAAGCTCCGTCTGCCTTCATCTAAGTCCTGAATGAAGCTCCACCTTGGTAATGTGCTCCACAAGATCCTTGCCAAACCACGCTCAAGTTGTGTAATATCCCATGTCCCCGTCCCTATGGATGAGGCTTGCCAGTCGATCCTCAAGGCTACCGATCTAAGAAAGTCGCCTTCTGCCAAGGAACAATCACCTAACCATATGTTGTCCAAAATCAACTTTGCCATCAAGAATCTTCCAAATGAGGGGTTCAAGACTTTGAGCCCCACCGAGAATGACAAGTTTTGAGTCCCCTCTTCAAGCTCCCACTCCAAATATCTTCCCCATAGCTCCGAATGCAAGTGAAGTAAAGAAGTGGGCTTAGAAAAAATCCCAAGCCAACCTAGCCCTGAGAGGGCCAGCCCAGGTTGGGGTGGAGTGAAAACCAAGTCCCCATGCTTAAGCAAATAGTACAGCTGACATAGTGTATGCCCTCTGAGTTGGACTCTTGTCCCACAAGAAGGATCGCCGCCGATCTCCGCAAAGACATTCAAGGGAATAGTTGTATGTGTTAGTTGATAAACCAACCTGTATAAGAGCCGAGAGATACTGCCCGCATAAGAGAGGTGTCGAGTTCCCAGCCATAATCTTCCTTTGACCTGGATCGGAACTGAAATCATGCTTGAGCTTCCTCATAGCGCCTTAATGCCAAGATACTCCATCTCTTGGACCTTGTTGAACCCAATAAGTCTGAATCCGATTAGTCCTCCATCTCTTGGCGCTTTGCTAAAGAGAATGGCGGACTTAGCACCGCTGATCCGCTGGCCCTGCCCACAATAATCATCAAGTATGGCTTTAATTTTCTTGGCATGGAGAATAAGCCCGAGAGGTAATCGTAATATCATCGATATTTAGAGATGAGGTACCTCCTGTTTTCAAAGTCACACCTGTGTGGCCCCTCGCTTAAAGGCTAAAGTAGCTCGAGCATAGAATAAATGTAAGGTGAGAGGGATACCTCAATCCACATTCTCGATCGATCCAGGAGACTTCTCGCCATTCAAGATGGAGAATCTAGGGTGAGTGACACACGCGAATCCACTTGTCAATCTATCGTGAACCCCATCAAGGTGAGCATCTTGCTCAAAGTAAGCCAGCTCATCTTATCATAAGCTTGCTCCATATCAATTTTAATCGCCATGAAACCAACCTGGGAGGAAGAATGCTGGAATTTGTTGATGATCTCTTGGGCAAGGAGAGCATGATGGGAGATGTTCCTCTGGGGACAAAAGCACCTTGTTAAATGAAACAAGAAGAGGTAGTAAATGCTTCAACTGCTGACCGTGATCTTGGCCACCACCTTATAGATCGCGCAGTGCTAATGGGCCAATTTGGAAGGAGTGCTAGCCCCAACAACTTTGGGGATAAGAACAATAAGTGTCTCCTTCCATGAGTCCTCCATATGATCAAGTTCAAAGAACTCAATGGCAAGAACGACATCCTTCTTCACACAAGGCCGAAATGCTTGTAAAAGAGGCGTGATCCCATCAAGTCCGGTGAGCGTTACTCCCCATGGAATGTATTGCCTCCCAAATGTCTTGATCCACCGGGCTTCAAGGAGGGATTTGGACAAGGAACCCTCAATAGTGAATAGGCCACCCGTCGAGGGAGACATCCTCTCAACCCATTTTGCCTAAAGAAGGAAGTGAAAATATCAAATATCGAAGGTTCTCAATCATACCTCCTCCGATGCAAGATCAATCCTGTGGTCCCAGACCGCAGAGGCCACCGTGGTGGAAAAATGAGTGTTCCCATCTCCATCCTTGAGCCATCCTGCTTTAGCCCTTTGTCTCCACCAATGAGCCCTGCCAATGTAGAGTTAAGCTCAATAACCTTGAGCTGAGCTCCCTTCGGGCGGTGAGTGAGTCCATCATCGAGCATTCAAGAGTCCTGAGAGAGGTAATGTCCTTCTCCAAGTCAATCCGAGAGAGTGGAGGTTCTTCAACATACTCTTACTCCAATGGAAGAGAGATGAGGCCACAACTCTTTCTATGGAGAATCTGCCTTTGAGCCAAAGTCTTCCTTCTGCCAGTTCTTCCAAACCATTCCAACTCATGGATAAGAGAGCCAAGTATCTTCAAACCTAGCCATCTGGGTTTCCAGAGACCGTGAGAGAGGAAGTGAGAGGAGCATGGTCAAGCAACCGAGTGACCTAACGTATCCCCAAGAATTGAGAGGCCATAGAGTTGATCAAGATCCCATCGGGAGGATCCTACGTTCCCATCTTTGTTGTTGGTCCAGTGAACTTTGGGCCAACAAACTCCAACTCATGCAAGTCTACCATACAGCCCCTCCATCTCCGTCGCAAGTGTGTAATGAAAGGCTTCCCACCCTTCTTGTCACTCGCCAAGATACAATTAAAGTCACCCCCAATAGCCAGGGGCTTGAAGATCCACATTTTCCTGATGCCAGGTCCCCTCAGAAAGATAACTATTGTTGCATAGACCCACCCAATGGTCCACCTCATCCCGCGGCATAAGAGCAAGAGCCCAAACAAGTGATCGAAATAACCAAAGGGGAGAAATCCACAATATCCTTTCTCCAAAGGATGATAATACCTCCGTGAGAACCCATTAGAGGGTTTGCAAAGAACGCCACTTGGTCCCCGCCATTTTGTCCACTTCATGTCTTGAGATGCACTCACGGTTTCAAGTGCCTATAATGAGGTCGTTACCATGGTGGTGATGCAGTAGTGCGTAGTCTTTTCTGCCCCTACACCCCAGAATGTAATGGAAGACATTAATCTTCCATGGGGGAATCGCCCCGACATGAAGTGAGGCTTTCTTTCTCTTCTGAACTAGCTGTTTTTCTTCCTCCCCTCCCCGCTAGTGTGGACCTGGGGCCTTCCCTTTATATTACTCTTCCCACCTCATCCTTGGGTGGTTTAGTTGCCTTCTAAGTTTGGTGTGCTTGGAAGATAGGAGGGATTGAGATATCCACCTGGAAGGATCTCAAGTAGAGGAGCCTTGGGAGGGGTGACCCTTGGGTCGAGCCCTGTGTATGGTCAGACTGCTTCACTCCTTCTTGCTTTTCACGTGCAATGGGGCCTAGTCTTCTTCTTCCCGGTCACCAAAACCCATGGACCATACTGATCGCCGAGTAGGAAGGTCGCTTCCGTGGGATGGTGGGATCAACCTGTTCCTTTCCTTTGTTCCAAGTGAGTGAACATCTGGTGAAGGAGCTACCGCTCTCCCCTTTCTCAAATCTGTGTAGGCCTTGTCACCTGAGGGGGATGGCATGAGGGGTTGAGTATTCTTACCCAAGGGTGGGGCGCAGAGGTGGACCGCAGCAGACGGGCAGAGTCGCCTTGTGGCCAACCTTGCCACAAGAGAAGCATACCGAGAAATCCCCTCATATTCCACTTGGAAGAAGGCCATGTCTTCCATGGATCCAAACACTGCTGGAAGTTTAGCAGAGATCTAACCCGATGCAAACTCGCATATGCTGCCCCATGAGTTGGTTTGGTGGTCCATCCATAGAGGTTCTCCAAAGAAAGATGCAATCCTGGCAAGATTGCTGCTGTCCCAGTATAGGAGTGGCAGGTGAGGAAACCGAACCCAGATAGGGGAGGAGAGCCCATGAAGAGACTTTGGGTTGAAGGATGGGGTCCATTTGTCCAGCCCAATCACATTTCCAGCCACAAACCATGGTCCGTTCATTAAAACAGCATCCCTAGCCTCAAGGTCAAACAAACACACACAAGGCCAGCCACCATAATTACCTTGAAGGTTCCCCATTGTCCCCATTTCCTTTGAAGGTCAGCATTCAGGAAGTAGAAAGATGGCCTTCTTCCTAGTATTTTCCCCACCAGAGCTTTCTCAAGCTTAGCTTGGTTTGCATCGAAGATTGTCATCTATCATAATAGTGACTCCATCCTCCATAAGTGAAGAGGATCTATCAATCTTGTCAAACTTTACAAATTCCTTTCTCCAAGGATTAGATTGGGAGGGCATACCTTTGCCATTGCTTGGTTTTGTAGAAGATTGCTTTTGATGGCGGCCAAATCCTCCCTCTGCTGTCCTTGGTGCTCAAACAGTGGGTTTGAGGTAGTGGAGTCTGCCCCTAGGCAAGGCATGCTGAATTCCCAAGAAAAAGTTCTAGGTTCTGTTGAGGCATTTTCACAAACACCTTGTGTGCATGAACCCAGCATTTTGGTCAGCCATAGGGGCATCCTCCCCTAGTGTGTTATTAGCCTCGGAGAGGCCAGCATGTTCTTCATCATCCTCCATGTCAGTGTCCCCATTGGCCACTTGATCGGCCAGTTCACCTTGTCTAGCCAATGGTGATACGCCAGCAGCGAGTGAATAGTGCTCTGGCTGGCTAATTGGCTTGTCCTCTGGCTTCCTCCAGTCGCCCAGAGTGAACAGTGCTCCAGATCTGCCCGCAGAGAATAGTGCCGCGGCGCCGCTGGCTTCCGAATCAGCGCGCCTCATAATCCAGCCGTCAGCGCTGCGTCGCCTCGCGCGCCGCGCCAGCACTGGCCATGGCCGATTGCCAGAATCACAGATGCTTCCTGAATCCGCCTCAAGAATGGCGCCTCAAGAATCACGCTCACATGGCGCTGTTCCGCCTGCAGCCCTGGGACGCCCGCCGCTGCAGATGCTACAGTACCCGCAGAGAAGATGGCCTTGAATTTTGAAATCCATTTTTCCGCCAAATCAGCACCACCTCTTGTCAAACCGAGCACCTCCTGTTGCCGGAGAAGCCTTGTAGGGTCTTTGGAGAGGTCGCCTTCCCATGCCTTCCAAGATCAACTTCATCACCAAATCGACCTTCCTTGCAGAAGAATCCAAATCCATCCCTAACATCACCTTGCCATGGCCCCTCTCCTTCTTGCCACCTTCTCGGCCATCCCTCCTAGTCGCCTTGTCCTCAGAGGGAGGAGGTGACCGTCGGCCACCCCCCACCATGGAGATGAAGGAGTATTGGAGAGCCGCTTCAAGAGACCAAAGTTTTTGGGTCCCGCAACGAAGGGACAACGATTTCGGATGAAAGATGCAGCAGTCGACTCCCAAAATGCTGAATGACCATTTCCAAAGCTACAACATTTTTTTTACCGCCAAATACTCACATTCATACAATATTAGTAGTATTTTAAGTGTCATATCACGACTACTATTTTTATGGAACATATAAAGTCAAATTCCCAAAATAATATTATCTAATTTGAATTTTTATATTGTAAATAATAACGATTAATTTGAGGTAATAGAAAATTGTTATATTGATTTTAAAATATATATTATATCTTTTTATTCATCATGGAAAAATCTAATTAGAAATTATAAAGATGAAATAAAATGATCACTCATCAATAATCTTAAAAATTATGCCAAGATATATTAATATAAGTCTATTAAAATGAACATGATAAATAATATTATATATATATATATATATATATATATATATATATATATATATATATATATATATATATATATGTATTTCAATTAGAATGATGGAATAATGATGTGAAGTTGGGGCCAATTCAAGATGCCTAGAATGTGTTAAAGGGTGTAAGCGGGTCAAGTCAACTCGTGAATTAAATTTGATAAGCTACCAAGTCACGTTTAGGCCAACCTCAGCTTGATAAATAGCTCGTGAGCTAAGCTCGATGATTTTAACAAGTCAAGCTCAAACTAACACAAACTTTATTTGCTAAGTCATGAGCCAACTTAAAAAATATATTAAAAATTATTTATTTAATTATACAAATTTTAAAATATTTAAAAATTATGTCTCATTTTTTTAGATTAAGTAATTTATTATTATTTTTTTACAATTTATTAATTTTATTTTGTTATTATTGGCTGAAAATCAGAGAGTAAAAGTTTTAGCTTTAGTAAATCCAAAGACACACACATGTATAAAAAGTGTGAACAATAAAACTCCATAATTTTTACGTGGAAAATCTCGAAAAGAGGGAAAAAATCAAGGGGTCTAGCCCAAGAAAAGCTTCCACTATGTATCGTTTTGAGTACAAGATCTTCCGACAAGGATTACGTGATATGAGAAAGGGACAAGCGAATACTATATCGAATACGATGTTGATGACGATGTTGCGACGATGGCGATGAAGTGACGATGATATCACAATATAATGGCGATGACCGACGATAGTGGTGATGATGACGAATGCGGTCGACGGCGGCGGATCGCGGTGGCCGACGGCGGTGGTTGACAACCATGGCTGCGACGCTTGCTTGGAAGATCTTTAGAACTCTTTCCTCTCTCTTGCTTGGGCTCCCCTCATATGAGGAATGAGGGGTTATTTATAGATTGGAAGAGTGACGTCTCTGTAAATACATGCAAAATCCAAACCACACCTCTCCTTCGGACGGCTCATGATGATTCCCTTGATCATATGATGTATTTTGTGTATTTGAATGCTCAAATGAAGTGAATTGTAAGATCTTTATTGTTGGAACCGCTCGAGACGCTGATCTTATAAACACTCCATATTTGAGAGTTTTTTAAGAATTTAACTTATGTCTCAAGAAAGTGCTCAAGATTCGATTAGAGGAATTTTCGTGGTCATATCTTTCTATTTTTGGATGATATTATCTCAATCATCAAAAAATATATGTCATGTACTTCAAAATAGCAAATTCAACAAATCGCGGTCCATTAACCACACATTTTGAGAGAAGATCTTCATGTAAGCACAAGATTATGACTACGAAGCGATGCACAACCACAAATATGTATAGTATGGGCGAAATTGAGGTTATGGACCCATCCGAACCATGGAGTGAGCGAAGAAGAATGGGCTCTGAACGCTACAGACGGCACAAGATGCTTAACGGCCAGCAAGACGCCGGTAGGGCAAAATAGCCGGTGGTCATGCGCATGAGGCGGCACGGCGGGTGGCGTCAGAAGGGCCCGCGGTCATAAACGAGGCGCGATGTCGGCTGGGTGAGAATTCAGCTGGCCAGCGGCGAGCGCTGGTACGCTACGCTGCGGCGCGGGCAAGGCTGAGGTAAGACGCGCGGGTCATACCATTAAACAGCTTTTGACGAGCTTTTGGCGCTTTTGGTGGTTTTGACGATTTTAACCCTTTGCCTCTGGTGGTCTATAAAACCCCAGAGCGGAGGAGGCACACTTCTTCACGGTTTTCCGATCGTCGGAGCGATCAAGGCCCGTAGATTCATACGACAAGGCTCTAGTCGAAAGAGATGTCAACCCACGGCCGAACCGACCGGTTTGAGGCGATCAA
The DNA here is from genome assembly GCA_021442155.1 of Cymbidium sinense. Taxonomy (NCBI): domain Eukaryota; kingdom Viridiplantae; phylum Streptophyta; class Magnoliopsida; order Asparagales; family Orchidaceae; genus Cymbidium; species Cymbidium sinense. Next base: position 17,692,388 of record CM038218.1, on the reverse strand, counting down.
GGAGACGATAATCGGAGATGGGTTGACGGCAATGCTCGATGATGGCGCGGCGGCGACGACGACCAGAATTGGTCGAGGATAACCCGACGGCGGTGGTGACATTATAGATGGCATGGCGCGGGAAGGACCGGCTTAGTGAGCGTGGTCGACGGGTGTAGTAAACAAAGAACCGAGATGGTGAATGACGCGGATGATGGCGCGAAGTGAAGATGCGATGGTCTGGCGACTGGCACGATGGCCGCGGACCGCTGTGGGTATCCGACGGGTTGTCGACAATAATGGCGACGTAAAGCGGCATCGGCATTGATAGGGCGATGACCGGCGACGATGAGATTTTGACCTATCCGAGGTTTTTTTTCGAAAATAACGCATGTGGAAGAGGTTGAATTGAATCCCGGATTTTGACCCATCCGGTTGTTTATCAAAGTGTTACAATGACGTTAACTGTATGGAAGATCGAATTGAATCCGCCGAGGATTTTACCTATCCGAGTTGTCGAGGTATTACCGATGACGCTGACTCATGGAAGAGGTCGGGAAGTCCACCAAGGACCTTTTGACCTATCCTAGGTTGTTTGTCAGAGTGTTACCCGATGACGTTAACCTGTATGGAAGAGGTCGAATTGAATCCGAGGATTTTGACCCAACCAAGGTCGCAGTGACTTCGATGTTAACTCAGTATGGAAGAGGTCGATCAAGTCCCCTTGGGATTGATCATGCCCGGTTGAGATACAACGTGAGTTGTATATTCCTCAAGTTGGAGGATTAAATGAAGAAGAAACAAGCTTATAAGAAAAATCCATAAACTCATTACTTTGATAATGTCAGTGATACAATATTGTCATAAGATAACTTAACAAAAGGGACAAGATACATTTTTAGAGAGAGTTAACAAAGGAGAAGAGATGGAGAGGAAAGGACAAACGGGATAAATTAAAGATTACAATATTTATACACATACATATAACACTTTTCAGAGACCCTCCATGTTCCAAGTTTTAAGGAACATTTTTTCCTCTGGATCGTTGGTCATAGCTTGACGGTCATCATGACATGGTGGAGCGGTCTTTAGCAAAACCCTCGAGGTACTTCTTTATCTTGAAGATTAAAATTCTCGATGTTGAAGGTCACCGAAGGGCGTGGTTGAGCTTGTTTGAGGTAACATGATTGTGTTATTTATTGATTTCCACAGACCACTCCAACCCCAATGGGAGTTTGAAATTTTATCTTAAGATGAGGTCAAGTGACAAGATGAAGATTGATTGAGGGTCTACCAAATATAGCGTTGTATGCTGAATTTGACTTGACCACTATGAATTGAACTGAGTGAGTGACTTGTTGAGAAAATTCTCCGAGAACAACGAGAAGAGTGATTGTCCCCTCCACCTGTACAGGGCGATTATCAAACCCATATAACGGTCCTGTAGTGGGTTGATATTATTCCTTAACCAGACCCATGCTAAGAAAGGTGGAGTAAAATAAAATATCAACGGAACTCCCATTATCAATCAAAATTCTCTTAACAACATAACACGGGTCACCAATCCCCGCACTGATGATAAGAGGATCTTGATGTGGAACTTGGACTCCTTCCAAGTATGAATTATTAAAAGTGATGGGATGATTAATACAAGAGTTTTTTAACTCTGGCTCTTCAAAGGCGGCGATGAAGATTTGATTAGATAATAATGGCCCACTCGCAATCGTTTCAATTTCTCCAACTATTTGGCGACTATTATGTTATTTTTGTGATGATTGTCGGTTGCCCCGCTTGGAGCTATGTTTGCTTGAGTTGGTTTTGCACAAATTAATGTAGATATCCTTGGAATGAACCTCACAATTTCTTCTTTGAGTTGTTTGCATGCCTCAAGAAGTATGTCCCGACTTGATGGAAGTGACAATATTGTTCTTGATTTCTAAATTTGGTTTGGATGCCACTTGATGTTTTCTTCATCTCGAATAGCCATTGGTTAACGATGTGTTCACGTGTATTCCTTGGTGGTTCACGCCGTTGATATGTGGAGGGAGATCACATTTATTGTTGCTTCTTTTGATAGACTATCAATCGTTCGGGTGCTTTTACGCTCAGTAGATTGCTCAAATTATGCGATGCAATAAATTTCATCGCCAGAGATTTGTGCTTCCACAAGATGAACCAAGTCGCATATGAGGGGACCGTGTCTCGTGACATGGACGAGGCCCTAACGGAGTCCTCCAAGGAAAACTCCTCTTAATAGTTGTGGTCTACTCAGATATTTGGCGAGCTTCTAAAAAGAACCTCGGAAGTATTCTTAAGTGATTCACCCTCATTTTGATGAATGGAGAGATGGGAGGAATCTTTAATGATCCTCTAGTTTGTAATGAATGCTCTACAAAAAATCTTGGCGAGTTCACAAAGGTATGGATGGATTCCCTTGGAAGAGAGAACCAAGTGTGAGCTTGTCCCGAGTGTAATCGGAAAGATCTAACAAAGTAGGTGTCGGCTCGGATATGCATGATAGTCGTAATGGTCGATGTGTTCATGTGGGTGTCGCCTATCAGGAATCAATGTTCGAAGCTTGAAACCCACGAATAGGATGTTGAAGAATAGCTTCAGCTAAAGGTGAGGATTTCTTAGCGTGAAGGGAAGATGATTTCTATCTTGAGGTGAAATTGCCTTGCATTAAGCGTCGTAATTCGACGTATAACATGACGAGGGGTCAACAGACGAGAATGTGTTGCTACCGAATAATTGGTGGATTAGCGGGTTGAACGCGTGATGGATGAGTAACTAGCGGTGTCAAGGAGATCAGATCTCTCTATGAGGAGGAACTTCAAGGAAATTAGCATTTTGACCTCCCATTAACGATCGATCTTGGGAGATGTGTTTTTCAGAATTTGTGTTTCGCAAAGTTGGATCATCTCATTTGAGACTCTTTCATTCGACGCACGATCTTCTAAAGAGATTTCACCGACAGGTCGCTATTGGGAAGTGATAAGGTTAGCCCTTGGTTCAAGGATTGGTGAGTGACGGAGTTGGCGAGGTCAGCTCAGTATCGCTATTGGCCATAACGAGGGTGTTCCTGAATTGTGATTGAAGGGTTTCCCACACGGCGAAACGCGCGTGCTAAAAATCGCCATAGAGTAAAAGTTTTCGCCTTAGCTTTGAAATCCAAAGACACACACAGTATAAAAGTGTGAACAATAAAACTCAATTTTTATATGGAAAACCTCAAAAGAGGAAAATCACGCTGCAAAAAAAAGCTTCCACTATATATCGTTTGAGTACATGATCTTCCGACAGGATTACAATATGAGAAATGGACAACAAATAGTAATACGATGTTGACGATGATGCGAAAGATGTTAAATGTTGACAATAAATGTTAACGATGATGAGGATAGTGGTGCGGATGACCGTGGTCGACAACGAGGATCGGCGATCAACGACGCCGCTGGCGGCTAATCGTCAGTGGACGTTTGCTTGGAGGATCTTTAGAGCTCTATCCTCTCTTTTGCCCCCCTCATATGAGAAATGATGGCTATTTATAGATTGGAGGAGTGGCGCCTCGTAAATACATGCAAAATTCAAACCACTCCTCCATGACGCTCATGATGATTCCCTTGATCATATGATGTATTTTGTGTATTTGAATGCTCAAATGAAGTCGAATTGTAAGATCTTTGGCTTGTTGGAATCACTTCGGGACCGATTTGACTATAAACACTCCATATTTGAGAGTTATTTAGGAATTTAACTTATGTCTCAAAGTTTCCAATGATATTTTAAGTGCTTGATCTCGACTAATTTCAATTTCTAATTAGCTTACTTTCGCTATCAAAATTCGTGCTTCGACTAGAGGACTTTTCAGGATCATATCAGTTATCATATTATTTTTTAAAATTATAATTATTTTATCTCTTTTATGCTAAATGAGAGAGCTCAAATTTATAAAATAAAACCCAAACTCAAATTCAAACTCTATCAATTAATCAAAGCTCAAGCTAAAGCCCACAGTGACTCTAGCTTAGCTCCATTTATTTACACCCCTAAATGAGATATTGATGGCTTTAAAAACACTAAAAATAGGTTATTATAATATTGGATTCTAATTTGTTCATCAGATTGTATCACCTAATAAGGAGTTTCTTAATAAGAGGAGATGATTGACATGTAAAACGGGGAATTAGAATGAAAAATAAGGAATGCAAGCTTTTGTTTGGCAGATGAAAGCCTACGTAAGGCTTCTAAAGAGTTACGAAGTTTAAACATCAAAAGATTGAGGTTCCAAAAGACCTCTTGTGCGCAGGAGTCTCTATTGATTTATAGGTTCAGATCGTCTTGAGCACTTCTTAGTTGATTGTTTGAATTTATCCAGAATAAATATAATTGAAATAGATAACTCTTCGGATTACGTAAGTGTCGGGTTGAAACTGATCTGACGAGCATAAAATATTTAAATAAAAATTTTAAGATTTAATTTGTTTTTGATTATTTGAAATTTAAAAATATAGTTACATTCATATAAGCACTGGGTCCCATTCCTAGCTTTTCCTAGCATAACGGCAATTGAAACAAGTATCCATCATATTTCAAACGTATAGAAGGAGTATATTACAAAACATAAATAGCATTCGCAACACCAAGAGGAAAAATATAAGAGAAAAGAAAACCCCAAAAAAATAGCGTTAAAAAAAAATATTAAACAAGCGTAGCACAATTGAACGTCTTCGGGTCCCACATCGCCGGCAACAAATACTCCCGCCCTTTCACCCCCCGCGCATTATAGCTCGCCCCAGTCTTACTATCGACAAGCACCTTCCCCGGATATCCCGGATAGGCCCCACTCCCAAATATCCCCGTACACGCTGTCACCGCCTCAAGCGGCGCAGCAGCCGGCCCCTGAAAGTAACCTCTGCCGTACGGATTCGTCACAACCCCTGCGATCAACGTCGCCAAATTAATCACCATCCCCTCCACTCCGACATCCCCGCTCGGCGGCACCAGCGGCACAGCCCCCGGAGGCCCGTACTCCGGCAACGCGTACGGCCACGCACACTGCCCCGGACACTGCACCGCCGCGTTCCCCACCCAGAGATACGGGAACTTCACTCCGCTGTTTCGAGCAGCGCCGTGAAGTCCACACCTGCTCATGCAAAAGCCATCGACGGTGACGTCGGCGGAGGTGAAGACGGCGGCTATGGCGTTCTTGGTCGGTCCAGCCGCGGCACGGCGAGCGAGACGGCGGAGAGAGGCGGAGGTGAGTGAACGACCGAGGGAGTAGGAGGAGTCGAGGGTTTCGCGGCCGATTTTGATGATAGCCGCACCGCCACCGTAGGCGGTGGTGGTGGCCCACCAGGAAGCGGTAGAGGGGGCAGGGAGTTTGGAAGAAGGAGAGAGAACCAAGAAAGTCGGATGGCAGCACGTTGGGAGGAGAATCTGCCAGAGGAGGTGAAGGGTGAGATTACCTGAGAAGGGGCCGTTATGCGAAGAATGAGGGTTGCTGGACTAGAATAAGGCTGCGGTGAGGTGGGTATGAGGAGGAATGGAAGGCCGTGGAGGATGATAAGAAGAAGAGCGAGAAGAAAAGACTGTGCCATCGCGTATCGGGCGATGGAATGGAGGGGGTTGGGTTTATTTATGTAGGGCGGGGAAGGGTGTGGTGGAGCGTCAGATTGCCACGTGGTTATATCTTTTTTTTTTTTTACCATGCATCTCGGATGATGATTACTACTAATCTCATAAATCGAGCTATATTCATCTTCGTGATTATATATCCTAGTCATATTGCTATTTTTTTAAATGATATTTATTAGGTTTTATTTTTTTTTCTTTGCTTTAAATCGAGGATGACAGGCTGGATAACCAATAGAGAAGCTGGGGACAGACGGGCGGGTTCGGTAATGTTGATACGGTAACTCTCCGGTGAACTTGTGCAAAGCAATACTTCGATTTTAATCTGGAGAAGACGGGCGACATTCGTGTGATCTGGCAAACAATAATACGTGGGGATTTGTGAATGTCATCGATCAGGCATAACATAACCTATATTAAAAGATTGTTTGGAATTAATTTATTTAATTTTATTTAATTTTTAAATATTTGAATATTTTTAAAAAAAATAATATTATCATCAAATATATTTTATTTTAAAATAAAACAAATATATAAATATAAAAAATAAAAAATAAAAATGATCCCAAACAACTTTTTTAAGAGTTAGACTTTCAATCAAAAAATTTTAATTCAAAGTTCAAATATATTTATTTTGTATGCAAATTTATTATTAAATCACCTCAAATCTCTCTCTAAAAAATATGAGGGCTGTAGCTTTAATTGATGTAATTATGTAAATAAATCGAGTTAAGCCTGTCACTCATCTCTTATTTGAGTTTGAATTTGATTTTTTTTAATTAAATTAAATTTTGTGTAAGATATTATAGCTTAATAATTGAGATGATAAGTTTTCAACTAAGAGTTTTTAAGTTTAAATTATTATATATATATTATGTATTTGAATTTAAGATTAAATTCTCTCAAAGTTTAAAAAAAATTAATTTTAATTTAATTTTAAAAACAAGTTCATTCATGAGCTAATTTTTTTTATTTATAAAATGAAACATGATTTTGGTAGAAAATTTTATTATAATAAAATAATAATAAATGTGAAGCCTGATAAAAATAATAGAAAATTACATCATATATATTTTCCAATATTATTGCTAATTTTATATTTAAAATTTTGAATTTTTATATATATTTAAATAAACTTTATATTAATACTTTTTAAATATTCATTTAATAGACTCTCTATATCAACTCACAAGTCATTTGGGCTCGTTTATACCTCTAATTAATACTCATCATGTTTATGTATAAACATATTGCTTATAATATAAAAAAAAAATTAGATTAAATGTAAATCTAATGAGGAAATTGGTGTTAAAATTTGAGGATTTCTAATAAATAGATTTAAAACAAAGTAATGCTTAGTGGTTGGATGCATTATATAATCTCGTGAGAATATTATTATTTTTCTCTTCTCTATATCTCTAGTAGTGTTTATTCATCAAAACTGTTTGAATTATTGGCTGGGAAATATTATAGTTTTTGGTCTTTTATCTATATAGTCATCATATTCTTCTATATTTTTAAATAAATCATTTTTAATATTAATTTTTTAAATTATTCAAAAATTAAAATTTATAACAAAAGTTTAATTCATATATATTTTTTATTTTTATAAAATCTTAATAATTTGATTGTGGTATATATAAATATATTAATATGATAGCTAAAAATGAAGAGAATAGTTATTGATATGATCCGAAAATTTCTTGGTGAAACGAATCTTGATGTGAAAGCAATCGATTCTCAAGTACTTAGATCAGCGCTTATTATCAATCGACTCTTAAACTTGAAGTGTTTATAGTCAATCTTGACAAGCCGGATCTAACAAGCCCAAGATCTCATAATTCGCTTCATTTGAGCATTCAAATACACAAAATACATCAAATGATCAAAGGAATCCTTTTGAGTCGTCAGATGGAAGAGTGGTTGATTTTGTATTTCTGAGGCGTTCTCTTATCTATAAATAGTCATTATTCATATGAGGGAGACCAACAAGAGGAGAGAGCTCTAAAGCTTGAAAATCCTCGAGGCATAATCGTGCCACCACTTTCGGCGGTACCCGTTGATTACCAACCATGCCGCCGCCGTGATCCGCCCGTCGTCGATCTCGCCGTTGATTGCCGACTCATCATGTCGTCAACCATCGTCGTCGGTCATCGCCATGACCAACGGCGCGCCGATCCTCGACGGTCATCTTCGCAGGTCACCATCCCGACGACCTTCATCGTCAGTCGCTGACCCCCGTTATTCACCATTACTATATTGTTGTTATTGCGTGATTTTGGGATTCCCATTGTCATCTCTTCTCATATACAATTCTGAAATCCCGTATCAGGAAAACTTGTACTCCAAAATAAATATATAGTGGAAGATTTCTACTGGGCTAGGCCCCATAGTTTTTCCCTCTTTTCGAGGTTTTTCATATAAAAATTCTGGAGTTTTCTTGTTCACTCTTTAAATATTTATGTGTGTGCTGGATTTCATAATAAAGCTAAGACGTAAACTTTTACTCTATCGCCTTCGTTTTCACGCATTAATAATTATATATATATATATATATATATATATATATATATGTTGCGTCTAGAGAATTTTATTAGATGAATCGAGATCTTATTAGTAAAAATTATCCAACACACAAGCGGGGATATGAACAGGGTTATCGTGGAAAACCCGTTAAGGGAAAAAACCACGAGGACTTGATCGAACTTTCACTATGTGTTCAAAGATACAGTCCTTGCTTCTCATTAGTTAGAAGAAGGTGTTTATAGAGGAAACAATATTAGAGTGTAGAAAAATACAATATCGGACAACTCCAACCAGGAGAAGTTTCCCAAAAGCGGCCTCGATCTTAAGGGAGCAACCTCTTGATCTTGAGGAGAAAGGAGAGCTGGTCTTTCTAGTCCCTGAGGCGATGTCCCCAGAGGCGACTCGATCTTCGAGCACTTGGTGGCAGTGGAGATAGATTGTCGGCGTCAAGGTCGACTGGTGGTTCTCAGAGCTCTGGTCTTCAAATCGATTAGGTCCCCTCTGGTGAGAATGAAGCTTTATTTATAGATTTTGGGAGTGGCGGGCCTTGTAAATTCGTGGAAAACTCCAACCACCACTCCCATGGACGGCGATGCGATCCCCCGATCGACGGTGTATTTTGATGATCCGGGTGCCTTAATGATGAATTGGGTGATCTTGGATTCGTTGGATTAGGTGTGGCTTCGATCGGTATAAATATGTCGATTTGGTGACCATTTGGCGGATGGATCCATTTTCATGCTCGATAACGATCGGTCGATTCGAGCTGGATCGGTATCTTGATATTTCTTATGTTCGTCTCGCCGAGGCGATGATTTAATTGTAAGTTCTTTGAAATCGGTGATTAGATCGAAGCATTTACGAAAATTCCTTGAGATGCTTGATGATTAATTTTAGATGTATCGGTTCTTATTTTTGGGTGACATTATCTGATCATCAAATATATGTCAATCTTGAAAATAGCAAATTCTTCAATGAAATTTGAGAGTCCATCAACTTCGCATTTGAAACAGTCTTCATCGCCGATATTATAGCGTGGAAAGGCGATCACGCTACAAATCGCATAGGTATGTGGGTGTGATATTTTGAGGTTATGGATCGATCCGGTGCGACGAGGATTGGCGTGGCGCCCTGGTAGCGCAGCCGCCATGCGCTTAGGCCGCACATGAGCACCGATGGCGGTCGCTAAGTGGAGCAGCGGATCGGATTGGATTCGGCGGCCGAGATGAGCTGGCCGGACGGTTCTTCGGCCGCATGAGAAGCGAACGTCGATTCTGACGCGGAAGCGGGCGTTCTGGGTGAGGCGAGCAATCTTCTGCAGAAGAGCTATGAGTCCGAATTGGCAGTGGGGTTGCGGATGAAGGGTTGATATGGCCGATAGTTGACCCGGCCGATTCGTCGATGGATCGGCGGTTCATACATGCGATTCTGCGTGGGCCTGGCCGTAGCGGTTTGACCCGTGGGGAGATCAGGCCAGCGGTTTGACCAGTGGACGATTGCGACCCGTCAGTCGAGGCGTGAAGGGAAGCGCACAGGCGGCCTTGGTGCGGCCCGTATGGCTTATGGCGGCGAACTGGCAGGCCTGACCCAGCTGTTTATTGAAGCGATTTTAGCGGTTTGGGAGGTTTTCGCTTTTGCCCCTAGAGGTCTATAAAACCCCAGGGCTAAGGAGAAGGCACCTTCTCTTCTCCTTAGAAGGTCATTTGAGGCGATCAGCGGTATACGTCGTTATTGGTTTTCCCTCGAAGAGCGTTACCTCAATGACCGGGTTTGCGATCAAGACCAGCGGTACCACGTCGTTGTTCGATTTTCCTCGAAAGAGCGTTGCCGACAGACGGACCGTCCGGTTTGGGCGATCAAGACCCAGTACTACGTCGTTATTCCGGTTTTCCCTCGAAAGAAGCGTCAGCCGTGGCGGACCGTCAGGTTTGGGCGATCAAGACCCACGGTACCATTCGTTGTTCGGTTTTCCCTCGAAAGCGTCAATGGCGGATCGTCCGGTTTGGGTATCAAGGAGAATCGGCGATGGTGTGGCGTGAAACTGACGTTAGCGGCAACGGGGTGGTCGAATGATAGCGGCGATGGTCGGTGAGGAGCGTCGGTAGTCAGCGCGGATGATCGACGATAATGGTCCGGCGATTACCGACTTTAGTCAGCGATAGCCGGCGGCGGACCGGCAAATAGTCAGCAGCGGTGATAATCATGATAATCAATGGCGTTAACCAGCGATAGTTGTTGCGGCCAACCAGGTGTGGTAGGACCAGCAACGGTAAGCGATGGCGGCTTGACAGTATCAGCGAGATAACCGGCACGATATGGTGGTAGCCGAAGGATCTGGCGATGGCAGCAGATAGGCAGCAGCGATGGCCAGCTATTGAGCCGGTTGGCAGCAATATTGGTAATCAATGGTAGCAGCAGCGTTAGTAGCCGGCAGATAATAGCCGAAGATAGTGGTAACCAGCGGTTCGCAATAATTCAACAACGATAACCAGCGATAGTAATCAGCAGCCGGCGGGTGTGGCAGCCAATGGCAGTAGTCAGCAACAGCAGACGTCGATGTTGCGAGATAACCGGCAACGATGGTGGTAACCAGAATTCAGCGATGGGTAGTAATGAAAGCGGCAACAGTAGTCAACAATGATAGCCATTACGGTTAAGCCGCAGTGGTCTTGGCCAGCAACAGTATGCAGAGTCGCGGTCTGTCAGTAATCATGAGATGACCGCAACGTTAATTGACCGGAAAAATTGTGATGGTCAGCGATAAGTGCGGCGATATGAAATGGCAGCCGGCGAGGTGGTCAGCGGCAATGCAGCGGCGATAGTCGGCAGCGGCGCGGACGTAGATTGGCGAGATGACCCGGCGATATGGTGCGGATGGCGATTGAGTGATAGTGGCGGTAAAGAGCGGCAGTGTCAGCAGCGGACCTCTGATGGTTGGCCGATGGGGTGGTCGGCGGCAATTAGTCGACGGAGATCTTTGACTATCTCGAGGTTTTGTCGAGTGTTATCCGATGCGATGCGTTAATGGAAGAGGTTATTGAATCCGAGATTTTGACCATCGAGGTTGTTTTCGAGTCTTTACTGATAGCGATGCTGTATGGAAGAGGTTGAATTGAATCCGGCGGATTTTGACATCGAGGTTGTTTGTCGAGTCTTTACCGATGGCGTTAACTGTGGAAGAGGTTGAATTGAATCTGGCGGATTTTGACCCATCAGGTTGTTTGTCGAAGTCTTTACTCGTTGGCGTTGACTTTGTGGAAGAGGTTTGAATCTGAGGATCTTTGACCTATCGAGGTTGTTTGTCGAGTGTTACCGATGGCGTTAACTGTATGGAAGAGGTTGAATGAATCCGAGGATTTTGACCATCAGGTTGTTTGTCGAGAGTGTTACCCAATGACGTTAACCTGTGTGGAAGGGGTTGAATTGAATCGAGGATTTTGACCAGAGGTTGTTTGTCGAGTGTTGCGATGGCGTTAACGTGTGGAAGGAGTCGGGAAGTCCACCAAGAACCATTTGACTATCTAGGTTGTTTGTCGAGTCTTTTGCTTGATGACATTAACCATATGGAAGAGTGTGGGAAGCACAGGATTTTGACCTTTTCAGGTTGTTTGTCGGGCTTTGCGATGACATTAACGTATGGAGAAGAGGTGGTGGGAATCCACCGCGTTTGACTATCAGTTGTTTGTGAGTGTTTCTTGGATGGCGTTAACCGATGGAAGAGGTCGAATATTTGTATGAGCTTGTAGCGAGTAGGCATCCATGAAGCTTCGACATCGATGTCACGATGCATCAACTAGTTGGTCGATCGAGGAAGGGAAGCTATCTTTTGGGCATGCGATTAAGGTCGGCGTGGTTGATGCACATTCTCGAGCGTTGGCCTTCTTGACTAACACTACGTTAGCCAACCGGTGGGGTAGTAGACTTCTCGAATGAACTTGACTTCCGAAGTTTGGTGATTTCTTGTTCTATGACCACAATCGTTGAAGCGAAGGTTCTTTTCTTACGTATCAGCTTGTAGGTTGAGTCAATTTTGAGGGAGTGCGTAATGACTTGTCAGAATATCGGATCGCTCGGGCAAAGATATCTTGATTTTACGTAGAAAATCATTATTCGATTTCGATCGATGACAGCGATCCCACCTTCACCTTTCGCGATGGATCAACTTCGAGATGGGAAGACAAATTACATCTTCAAGGAGAAGCCCTTTGAGGCATCCTCATCTCGTAGGTCGAAGTTCTCGATGTTGAGGTTCTTGGCGTAAATGCTGGGCTTGCTTGATATATGCGCTTGTGCTCTGTTGATTCCCACCTGCTGCCGGTGGTGTCGAATTTCATCTTGAGGTGAGCACGGATGTGGCGCAGAATATAGGCGGAGAGGTCTCCCAAATATTGCATTGTATGCAGCGGTCGGACTTGACTACAATAAATTGTATCAAGTGGGTTGCGTCGGGAAATTCTCCAAGAGTTACGGAAGGCGATTGTCCCTTCCACTAATCTGGTCGATTATCAAATCCATAGTGGAGCCCGGGTTGAAGCTTCTCTCTTTATACCCATGCTAAGGAAAGTGGTGTAAAAAAATAACATCAAGAACTCCCATTGTCGATCAATATCCTTTTAATATTGAAGCATGGATCGACCCACATGACAAGGGGATCTTGATGTGGGATCGAAGCCCTCTAGATCTAAATCATCAAAGGTGATAGAATGGTCAACCCGAGACTTCTTGACTCACGGCTCTTGAAGGCGGCAATGAATATTTGACTAGATAACAGCGGCCCTCACGCAATTATTTCTATCTCTTGGCCCGGTGATTCCTCATTTGGTTGCCCCCATTTCTTTGGGCAGCGGGTTGGTTTTGTATAAAGCGGCTAGATACCCACGGCGTATTAGTCTTTCAATCTCTCCTTGATTGGTGGCACTCTTGATGGTGTGCCCACCGCGGTGAAAGTGAAATTTCTCTTGATTTCCAATTCCGGCTTTTAAAGCACCACTTGGCGCTATCCTCTTCTGAATAGCATAGGATGTTGTTGCGCATGGCGTGTTGAGAGCATTATATTTCCTCTCGATTGAGTCATCGAGGGTCTGAGGAGGTTTTGGGGAGGTTCTTTGCCTCTCTTCTTTTTTTGAGATGTTTGAACATCACCTTTGGGAACCTTCTTCCTTCTTTGCTTGGTGGTTCAAGCTGTTATATGATAGCGATAACCGTCGTGGATATTTGTGCCTCTATTAGGTGGACAGTCGACATAGGAATGGGTGTCCGCATTAATGATGAATAAGTATCTGGCGGAGTCCTCAGAAAGCACGCCTCAAAGTTACGGATCTACTCATCTGTCAGACTTGGAGGAGAACCTCGGAAGTATTCTTTGAGGACTCTCCATCATTACATTCGGAGATGTGATGAATCACGATGATTCTCTTGTTGCGAGCTTACAAAAAATCTGAGCTCTCCAAATGATGGACGGACCCCTTAGCGGCGAATAGAACCAAATCACGAACTTTGTCCTTTGAGTCGGGAATACGACCCACAGAGTCATTTACCTGAATGCATGATCGTTCGAAAGTGATATATGCTTCTGGATCGGTTGTGCCATCGTAAGGGTCCATCTTGGGAAGCTTGAATCTCGTCGAATGGGTGTGAGATGATCTCGTGGCGGGGGCGAGTTTTGGAAGAAGCGGGAGAATGGATCATTATTGTTTCAGGAACTCTCTTCACGCACCGGTCGTCGTAGTTCATCGCGTATAAGGTGGCGTGGAGTTTCCGTCTGAGGCGAAACCATTAGTGTGGGGTGAGTAGAGCGGTATCGAAGTTCGACATCGGATGTGGTGCCAGGGTTCTCTACTTGTTGATCCGGCATTCCGGGTAATCATTCTCGGGAAAATCGGATTATCTTTGAGGGGCGTGCGGAATGGCTCTTCAGGCGTGTTGGAGCGTTTTGCGGTCTCTCGCGAGTCGAAGAATTTCGTTGGGAATCCTCCATCCTTTGAGCGATCTTCCAAAGAGGGCTGACGGACCCTCACACACGAGACAGTGTTATGTAGAGTGTTGGAGACTTGGCGTCCTTGATCACGAGAATGAGGGCGTTGGAAAACCCGTTTAACCATATTGGAGATATAGCAATGGGGGAAGCTGTTTTTCCACAGGCGTAAGCCTTGCGTCTTAGAGAATTTTATTCCGGTAGATGCGAGATCTTCGTAGCCAAAATTATCAACACAAGCGGGGGATATGAACACGAGGGGTTATCGTGGAAAACCCGTTAAGGGAAAAAACCAGGGCCTTGGTCGTAGAACTTTCACTATGTGTTCAAAGATCTGAGGTCCTTGCTTCTGTTAGTTGGAGAAGAAGGTGTTTGAGAAATAATATTAGTGTAGAAAAATACAATATCGGTCAACTCCAACCCAAGGGAGAAGTTTCCCAAAAGCGGCGAGGCGATCTTAGGAGCAACCTCTTGATCTTGAGGAGAAAGGCGGCAAGCGGTCTTTTCTAGTCCTCAGAGGCGTGTCTAGGCGACTCGATCTTGACACTTCTGGTGGCACTAGTGGTGATAGATGGCGTCAAGGTCGACTGGTGGTTCTCAGAGCTCTCTGGTCTTCAAATCAGATTCCGGTCCCCTCTAAGGTGAGAATGAAGCTCTATTTATAGATTTTTTGGGAGTGGCAGGCCTTGTAAATTCGTGGAAAACTCCAACCACTCCCATCGGACGGATCGCCTCGATCAGACGGTGTATTTTGATGATCTAGGTGCCTTAATGATGTCAGAATTGGGTGATCTTGGATTCGTTGGATTCGTCTTGGCGCTCGATCGATTATAAATATGTCGGTTTGGTGACCATTTGGCGGATCGGGATCCATTTTCATGCTCAGATAGCTTGATAGTCGATTGAGCTCGGATCGGACTATATCTTGATGTTCTTATGTTAGTCTCATCGAGGCAATTCGGTTATATATATATATATATATATATATATGATTAAATTTATTTAAATATGTAAAAAATGATGCTTTTTTTTTTTGGAAGAATTTGAGGCATTAGCCCAATTTGATTCAAAAGTAATAAAGGTTACAATTACAAAAGGGACACGGATCTATGACATACAAACATCTATACCAAAACAACAATCGATGGAGAGAGAAAAACAAATCCACCAAATCAAAAGCGGGAATTACAAGAAAAAAAAACAACAATTGAAAAGGAAGGACTCAGATTAACGAGAGATTGCTTAGTGGTAAGGGCTTAACATAAAGATCCTGCGGTTTCTTCATTATCCAACTGTTTTTACTATATAGAGCATTGTCCATATTTGCTAGAAGGCCCTCCAATCGATCCTTGCAAAGACAAACAAGATGATCATCATAGTCCTTTTCCTTCAAAACCACCCACCAACTTTCGAAAAATGGGGAAAGATCGGAGGGAGAAAGCAGATAACATGCCAAAATAATCATGCGAATTCAATAACCTCCCTGCAAAAAAATTTGCCAATGGAAAAAAAACCACATAGAAACAAATAGCCTCACCAAAGGGAGCAGACACTCCCACAAAGTTGATGGAAACTGAGCATATTAAAAAAGCGACCTCCAACCGACAAACCAAAGGCTAAACACCTTGAGAAACAATTTTTTCCAATTAGACAAGATCATTAAAACATGTTCCATGATTCCTTCACTTTCCATCTAGTCACTTTATAAGCTATCCTTTCCTTGATCGATCTATTAAAATCGAGTTAGAGGCAATGTGAGACATGATTCTTTTGTTTCTTTCTGTAAACACAATAAACAATCGTAGAAAGGTAGTGAATCGTCTAACTATCTTATGCACATGAGAATCCATACTATTTAGTACTTGTTTCAAGGTTGATTGCATTGCATTAAAAGTTACCATATGGCAAAATACTCCTAATTAGATGCATAGAGAAGGGACATTCGAAGAAAAGATGAGAATGTGTTTCAATATCTCCAAAACAAAAGCAGCAATCTGAATTAACCCCCAGCCCTCTCCTTGCAAGAATATCAGAGGTTTTTAACCCACCAAGGTAAGCCAACCAACAATATAGAGATAAGTTAATTGCCCCACCTTTAAACCAAATGCAGCTATACCAATTAGTAGATGGTAAATATTCAAAAAGAACCTTTTTAAAGTCTTTAGATGAAGGGGATTTGTTTGAATCCCAAGTAATCCAATCCTCTCCCATAGCTATAGGAGTAGAATTAATAGCCGTAGCAAGCAGTGGGTATTCAATTACAAGCCAATTAGGAAGATGCCATCTGCCCTCCAACAAGAAGTCCTGTAGCTTTACATTGTTAGCATGAAGCAATAAGTTAGAATCATTGAATGATAAAGAATCGCTAGGCTCTTCCTTTCACACCAAGGATCATACAAAGGGAGAATTTATTTCCATTCCCAATGTGATAGGTAATATTATTAGAAACCGTTTTGCATATATTTGAGTTCCTTCCACATGGGTGATATAGATCGAATCGATTGCTTCCAAATTGATCCAAACTTTTGATTACACCAAATAGCAAATTGTGACTCATGTGTGAGGGTTTTCCATAGTGTTTTGATTTTGCATATATCATTAAGAGAAAAAGTTGAAAGCACTCCAATTCCACCTTTTTCCTTTGGTCTAGCTGTTTTCTCCCATGATATAGTTGATAATTTGTTTGCAACACCATTATGATAGAAAAAATTTGCTATAAGGGAGGAAATGCGCTTTAATACCCCTTTGGGAATTACCATAGATCTGAACCAATATGAAATGAGATTGTTGACTGAGAATTTAATCAATTGTAGTCTGCCTCCCAATGATAAAAATTTACATTTCCATCCAGCTAACCATTTTTGGATCTTTTCAATAAGACTAGAAAATTTGATCAACTTAGGAGTTCCCAAAGTTAAGGGAATTCCTAAGTATTTGATGGGAAAAGTGCCTTGAGAGATATTTAGGATTCTACCAAGATTCTCAATCCCTTTGGTACCTCTAGAGAAGCAAATGAGAGATTTCTCCAGATTCACAGATAACCCCATATATCTGTTTAAACTATCGAGGCAGAGTTTCAATGAGCCCATAGAAGAAATATTAGCTTCTCCAACTACTATAAGATCATCTGCAAATAATAAGTGGGATATATGAAATGATCCAATTGAGAGAGGCACATATCTGAATAGATTAACTTCTCAATCAAACAAGAAAAGTGTCAATGGCCAAGGTAAATAAGAAAGGAGAAAGTGGACATCCTTGTCTAAGACCATTTTTGAAGTAAAATAGCCTTTTATTTCTCCATTCATTAAGCGAGAAGGAATATCATTTATGCAAGCCTTTATCCAGTTAATAAATCTAGGGGGAAAACCAATTGAGTGAAGTCTATGCAATAAAGCCTCTCTATTTATAGAGTCAAATGCCTTTCTGAGGTCAAGTTTAGCAAAGAATCTTTCTTTTGTGTGGTTTTGGAACATCTCATAACAAATTTCATGTGCCATTAAAATATTATCTGTGATATCCCTCCCTTTATAAAAGCGATTGTCTTGGGATGAATCAAGGGAAGTACACTTTTAAGTCTAGTGGCTAGAACTTTAGCAATCACTTTGTAAAAGGTGTTGCATAATGAGATAGGACGGTACTCTGAGATTTGATTGGAGTGCTTGACCTTGGGAACTAATGTAATTAAGGAATGTTTCACTCTCATTGGGAGCTTCTGTGTTTTAAAAAAATGATGAGCAGCATGTAATAATGTCCCACCCGTTACCTCCCAAGTAGATGAGAAAAATTTGGAGTTAAATCCATCCGGTCCAGGGGCTTTGTTCTCATGAATGCTTAGGAGAGCCTCTTTTATTTCCAAGTCACTAATATCAGCCTCCAAAGCTTTAGCAGAATCAGCAGAGTTCCCAGGAGGAACATCACCTGATGAAGGAATCGAGGAGGCATTGAACAAAATAGAGTAATACACATATTTCCTCGACAATAAGATCCTGCTCCTTCAGAATTCCTTTTTCAGAATGAATTTCCCTAATGTAATTGGTGCTTTTCCTTTCTTTTATAGAAAAATATAAGAATTTAAGATCATCCTCAGATGAAGTCAGCCAATGAGCCTTGGCTCTTTGCTTGACCCAAGCACTTTCCTTTTGAAGCAAGCCAATATAAGCATCTTTAGTTTCCTTAGCCATACCTAAAAGATTTGGATCATCTGGGTTGTCTTCAAGCCTTTCTAAAATTTCCTTTTGATCTCCTTTAGCTTTAGCAATTTGTGAGAGCAAAGAAGAAGAACACTTCATAGACCCTTTTAATGCACATGCGTTGGAGAGCTTATATTAGCAAGAACAAATATGGGGTCCCCGGAAACAAAACCTTTCCAAGCATCTTTGGTAATTCTCAGGAAGTCATGATCATAAGTCCAGTAATTCCGAAACATAAATCGATGAGCTTTAGGGCATGAATGTTGAAAGTGAATGATAAGTGGAGAGTGATCGGATGAGAGAGGAGACACATTATAAAAAGAGGATGGAAATTTTTCCATCCAACCCTGCAAAAGCTATCTAATTTTGAAAAATCAGTTCTAATCGTTGATTAGACCATGTATAGAATAGACCAGTATGGGGAAGGTCCAAAAGTTCAGAATCATTGATACAGCTAGAAAAAGCATGCGAGTTTGCGAGAGAAAGAGAATTACCTCCAAGCTTTTCCTTATTGGAAATGCAACAATTGAAATCACCCAAAATCACCCAAGGATCCAACAACCCTTGAGCAAGACCACGAATAGAATCCCACAGAGAAATACGCGCTAGAGCATCATTCTCGGCATACACACAAGTTAAGAAAACAGATGATGAGCCATTAATAGTCACTAGCCCATGAATCAATTGGTTAGAAATTACCAACGGTTTGAAGTCGATTTTATCCGATCTCCATTTGATCCAGATCCGGCCACCTGTGGCATTCTCAAAATTGAACAACTTGCTTGAAGGAAATAAAGTAAACTTACGCATTTGGGAGATTTTTGAATCTTCTCAGATGCATCTTGGTTTCAAGAAGACAAAGAAGCTCCAAGTTACAATCCCATAAAGTCGCGAGTAGCAGCAATGCCCTCAACAAATTTCAGTCTGCATGCCCCAAGCTCCAATATTGGGAAGGATCATTGAGAGGAGGATGGCTTCTTTCTTATTCTTCCCTTTTGATTCAAGGGTGTTGGAATAGGTTTTTGTTTCAACCCGCCACCATCGTAAGAAGGTTTAATCGTGTTTGAAATATCTTTCCCTTTAATGGTCCTGAGGTTTGGAGAGTTAGCCAAAGCTCGCAATCTGCCTCAACGATTCCCCTATCAAATGAGCTTCTGCGCTAGGAAGATCAAGGTAGGATTGATTCACAGATTGCTCAAGTTGATCTTCCACTTGAGGTGATAAGATAGGTGATTGGTTTAGATCAGTTGAAAGCACGTTTAGAACTTGCCTTGCATTCACTTCCGCTTCCCACCTCCTGCCTCTCCCATGATTCACCCCTGCTCGCCCAATGCGTCAAGTTGTTAACAAGGGAATATTCACGCCTGCTCCGCTGCTCCTCACATGGATTACACAGCTTAGTGACACGAAGCCGAGGACGTTTTGCATCATGTGAAAATGTGTTGCATTGAGGGCGCACTGCGGGTTTCCAATCGTGAATAATAACCGGTCGATCA
Organism: Cymbidium sinense; assembly: GCA_021442155.1. NCBI lineage: Eukaryota > Viridiplantae > Streptophyta > Magnoliopsida > Asparagales > Orchidaceae > Cymbidium > Cymbidium sinense. The sequence goes on along the minus strand of CM038218.1, from coordinate 17,672,586 downwards.
AACCTCTTCCCGCTCATGTTTATAGAATTGAATCGGGTAGCACCGAGGACGCTAGATTGTGATTTGCACACAGAGCCGAGCGAAAGTTATCCTCGCTTTAGATGCAGTGAGATTATCGACCGCAAGGGGCACTCCAATCATACTCCCAACTTTCGAGAATCCTTTTCGCTTCCAAAGATAACGGAAGTAAATTGGGCTTTGATCAGATTGGGATTTCGGTCACCTGATCCTTGGTCGGCCGGAAATCCCACTTCCACCTTTGAAAGATAAAAGGCCTTCCGTTGAGGAAGCACGGGCCATCATTCCATACTGCTTGGTAATCTTCCAAGCACGAAAATTTGAATAAAAAGAAGTCTCCTTCCAGAGAGAGTAGCTCCAAACTACCTTTTAACCGCCACTTCCTCTTTACCGCCGCCAACAGAGAGCCATAGAACGGCCGCTTGCCAATGGCATGACCCACCAACTGAGATTCCATTCTGTTGCCTCTACAAGATCCTCTTCAGTGAAGGAGACCTCAGCATTTTCCGAAGGGATGTAAGCTAACGGGAATTCCTTACTCTTTTCGTTTTGAGTTAATAGCAACTCCTTCCAGTTGCATTGGCTCCGAGCACACATATTGGGTTCACCTTGACGCGGTATTGATGGAGAGGAAGAAGAAAGAGGTGGAAATGCACTATCGTGTTCACCCATTCGGTGGGGGACAAGATAAGAGCGTTAGGTCTCAGAGAGGGAATCCTGACCCCCGGCAAGGAGCCGGAGGTCGGGATGGGAGCTGTAGATAAATTGAAGGTGGATGTAGGATTGGGTGATTTGGATATTTGGGAGGGAGTAAGGAGGAAAGACGACGCCGGAAGGAATAGCAAAGGTGCCCTAGCCGCATACGGGAGAAAAAAAAACGTGAACAGGAAGAAACTTAAAAAAAAAAAAAAAAAAAAAAAAAATGATGCTTCAGCGGTCTGGAGCTTTACATTTCCTCCGTGTTGAATATGACATGACAAGCGGCACTTTTATATTTCATGTATATGCGAAAAAGTCCGAAATTAGTTTTCAGATGTTATTAGATGTCTTGGACCTTGGTTGAAGCTGAGCATATTAATTAATGCTTTATTTTGCATGGTTGTTCTGTTAGTTATTTAAGCACTTTGACATTTAATAGAGATATTATTGGGTCTCACGTTTTAATTCTTGGGATTCCTCTTTGATCCTCTTCGGTCTAATTTGCTGAGTTGACGTTAATTTGATATATTATATATCTGTAACCTGAAAGATATTTGACATCAAATTTATTTTTTTTTTAATTTTTAAAAAATATAGTTATTTTAAATAGTTTTAACTACTTTTTTATTTTTATATTTATTTAAATTTATTTACATTATAATATCAAATAAAAATATATTTGATATATTTTTTATTTTTTTCTTCTAAATATTATATAATATAGTAATAATAGTTAATAGTGGTGATCAATAATATCAATAATTTATAGTTATTGATGGTGAACTATTAGTAAAGATTAGCTATAGCTAAAATGATCAGAATGGTGAGAAGTGCCCACTATTAGAGTCATAATAGAATTGGTTTTCATTTAAAAAGAAATGAAATTATTTGAAAGGATTTTTTTTTTTTTTTTTTTGCTATTTTTACAAATAGATTATTTATTTTGGAATAAAACTAAAAATATAATTCAAACATATTTTTAAAAATAAATAAATAAAATCTTAATAAGGCTAAAAATGATTCCAAGCGGATTCTACATAATTAAAATAGAAAAATGATTGATGCCATTTTACTGATTTGGCATGATAATCTTTTACCATTATTATTAGGTAAGATAGGAGTCGAGTTTCATGAAGTACATCAATATGAAGTTGGCTATTTTTGTTATATCTCATTAATAAAGGGATTAGATGATTAGAGGAAGAAGAGAGGGAAGAAGATTTAAGACAAAATGAGGAGAAATTTTTATTGCTCAGCTCAAGCTAATTTAGAATGAGGTATTAGGCTAATATTGTGTTAATGGGGGTGATCTATAATAAAATAAAAAGTGCCTCAAAGATCTAAGTATTTTGATAACCTATACGTAAAAGATGCATTCTAAGAAGTGTGAATACTTGACAAGTGTCTTTAGCAATGCATATATATTGACCAAATGTTAAAATTTTATTAAATGCTTCTAAATTCTAAACTATAATGCCATTGGATTATTCATGTTACTTTTTTTAATTACCTTAGAGAAGTTGATTAAAATATTCTAAAAATAATACATGATATTAAGAAAAGTCTTTAAGGACAATAGAGTTCTCATCGAGCGAAAGATACTCTTAAGAGACAACTGGCTTAGAGGCAATCCTAAAGAGGAAGTCTCAATAAAGAATGCTCTCAATGAATATTTTTAATAAAATGTGCTAGTTAGGTTAGAAATAATCAAATATGCTATAATGGATGTGGCCACTTGAATGTTAAAAGTCATGTTGAGGATTTGAGCACTATTAGAGGGTCATAGTTGGTATTATTTACGCAATTTAAGTTTCTAATGTTGAGACATGTTTGCTCTTATTCTCCTTTATTGATGATATATTGAGTCATTATCATGAATTTATGAGAGTGTATTCTTTTAAGTTATCAATGCAAAGAAGCTCATCAATGAGGCTATATAAGTGGCAATAATTTTCTTTGAATAATGATAAAGATATTCATGCAAGCAAAACTATTTTGATAATAGTGTTATGTTTATTGGTAGTAGTTAGTGAAATGCCTCTTGACATGGATGTCATTCATTTTGCTCATTGGTGCCTAAAATAAGTGGTGTCTAAGAAATAACAACACATAAATCTTAAATATCTTACATATCCTTTTGGAGATGAGTAAAAATTAGTAAAGAGATTAGTTGACTAGCACATTATGATCACTGATGAATGTGAGTTGCTCAAGAGCTTTTAAACTCTGATGATTATGCAATATATTGCAACTTGAAGTCAAAAATGAGGTAATCATTGTTAAAAGTATGTGAGAGAACTACCTTAATAACACCGCCATTAAAGTGATGAAAATAAATTGGCACTTCATAGCATCATACATGATAAAGAGAGAGAAAATTGAATTGAATTAAGAGATTTGATTGATTTGATCAAGTTTCCCTCCTTAAAAATCAAGCGCAATTATCTTCATTGTTTGCAATGGTTGAGGCTCTATTATATAAACTTAGAAAATATTCACAAGTTTAGCTTAATATTTTGTGATCAATTGAAGAAAAGTAGTCATTAGGATACATTTTATATGAAAATAAGATTAGTCATCTTCTAAAATGCTAGAGAATTATCTCTTACATAAATGTGATTCACTATTAAAAGAGATAAATATTAGTGCTATTAAGGGGAGTAGGTATTTCAAATTACTTGAAGGTCCTTTGAATCGCCCACATTTGGCCATCCTCCATGTTTTATAGCTATCTAAAAGCCTCGTAATCAATAGGGTGCTCACCATATAAGGAATGACCTAGATCTTCAAGAAAATTCATATTTCAATTTTTTGTTTGTAGGCATTACTCATGCTCATTTCACTAATATAGCTGTTGGATATGATGATATCATTAGAACAATATCAATAGTTCATTATATAATAGAATAAACTTAAAGATCAAAAGGTGTGAGAGGAACTAGCCCTCAATTTATCTTTTAATGAATTAATCTACAAAAGACTTAGTTGAACCCTTGCAATGTATAAGGGAGAGTCATATTAAATTATTACAAAGAAATTTGACTAAAATAAAATTTTTATGGAGAATTCAAAAAAAAAAAAGTGTTAGTAATCTAACTAAATGTTTTTTTCTTTAGTAATCTAACTAAATGTTTGATATTGCATATATCCATGACTTATGACCCTTTATAAATAATGATCAAATTTGATAATATAAAATTTGTTACATGATAAAATAAATTGAATTCTTTACAGCTGATTATGCAAGTAGATGAGTTAAGCTTGTAGTTGATTATTAGTTAGAAATGTTAGGTGATTTTATAATTGAATGTAATTACCTTCAATAAGTTCTTCTTTTAGGATGCCCTAATTTGTTGGCAAGTATTTTTAGCAAGTTATCAAGTTCTTTTCGGTGACTTTATCATTCATACTCCTTGAGTGGAAAAATATTTACTGCTAAGTTGGCGATCAACTTAGACAACTTGACAAGGCTAAATTATAAGCAACTCAAAGCTTTGGGACGACTTTGAGGTTCAGTGATTTTCAAATTGTAGATCCTCACATCAGATCATAATCAACAACTTATTAAACCTTATTTGAATACTTAAATCAGTTCATTTATATATATATATATATATATATATATATTGTGGGCTAGAAAATTAGTTACGGTAGAATAAAAGTTTATGCCTTAGTTTTGTTGTGAAATCCAGCACATACACACATATTTGAAGAGTGAACAAGAAACTCCAAGATTTTTATGTGTAAAAATCCCAGAAAGAGGGAAAAAATCACGGGCCTAGCCCATTAAAAATCTTCCATTATGTATCTTTTTCATAGTACAAAATTTTCCTGATAATGGGATTACAGAATTGTAAATGAGGAGGGCGACAATGGGAATGAATCGCAACAACCTATATAACCATGATTAGGTTGTAGCTAGTTAGTAGTAGATGATGGTGAACATGTTAGCCAGAAGGTGACGGTTGACAGTGGTGATGACCGACGGAGATGGCCGGCGATGGTCGGCGACGGTGGTGATGACCGGCGGAGATGGCCGGCGATGGTCGGCGACCTAGTGGCGGACCGGGGATGAGTTGGCGCGATTAATGAAGTGATGGTGGTAATGATAACGATGATTGATGGTGGTAAATGACGGCAGCCGACAATAAACCAGCAATGGGCGTAAATCGGGGGGGATGACCGATGACGATGGTTGATGGTGATAGCCGTGGTAATGACCGGCGATGTTAGTTGTTGGCAACGTAATAACGCGGTCATGCAGTATACGGCGATGATGACCAATGATAGTGATGACACGACGGAGGATTGACGAATTAACGGATAGCGGCAAGCGAGGCGATGGTTGGCATCCAATGGAGGTGGTCGGCGACCGTCGAGTGGTGGCACCATTATGCTTGGAGGATTTTCAAGCTTTAGAGCTCTCTCTTCTTTTTAGCTTGGCTCCCCTCATATGAAGAATGAGGGGCTATTTATAGATTAGAGAGAAGACATTTCCGTAAATACATGCAAAATTCAAACCACTCTATCGGATGGCTCATGATGATTCCCTTGATCATCTGATGTATTTTGTGTATTTGAATGCTCAAATGAAGTCAGAATCAAGAGATCATGAACTTGTTAAATCCGGCTCGGCAAGGCGCTCGATTTGATCATAAATACTTCATATTTAAGAACTATTTAAGGATTTAACTGATATCCCAAAGTTTCTAATAATATTTTAAGTGCTTGGTCTCGACTAGTTTCAACTTAGGATCAGCTTGTTTTTAACATCAAGATGTGTGCTTCGTCTACTAGTACTTTTAGTGTCATATCAATATATATATATACATACACATAATATTAGATATCTATCTAAAGAGGTGTGTATCGCTCTTGAGATTTCTTTAAATTATTATTTAATATTGACAAATAGTATAGATTATAAATTATTTTATTAGGTCATAAATTATTTTAATGGAGAAAATAATTTTTTAAAATACTATTATATATATTATAAATATTTTTTATTTTAAAATTTTTAAATAACAGCTTTATGACAATCACTATATTCTAACAATTATAATTTTTAAAATTAAATATTCATCACAAAATTTATTTTATTCATCACAAAATTTTTTAAAAATAGTCAAAATATTGATAGTCAAAATCACTGTGATTATTTTTTTATTATATTTTAAAAATCAAAATAATAAAAAATTATCTCAAACATATTCTTAATATTTCATAGAGAGTATCACTGCAATAATTATTCGTAGCGATGACTTCACGTCTCCGTTGTGTTCACAAGCAGCTGTTGAAACTCGCTCATTATTGCTCGCCAATGCCTATCCATCTCTCTACAGGAGAACAAATAATATATCTCCCTTCCTTTAGCATCCATAATCCTCAGCAAACACAGGTGGCTTTATCTGCGAAAAAAATTTATGAGACAAAACTTTTGTATTTTTACATTTATGCTAAAATTAATGCTATAAATGATGCTCAAAGACTGTATTAATCTCAACACAAATTAGGACTGTAATTTTTTTCATTATCCGTTGTCTTGAAATTAAATTAAAAATAATAATAAATATTTTTACTGTCTCATTCTGGCAGTTGGGCAAAAGATTTGCATGATAAAATGGCCTAATACTCAAGGAAAGTTATTTCATCAAATTAACTACATATTTAACGGTTTATCATTCAATATTAAAAAAATATATATGCATATCATAACACTTTTTATATATTTATATATCTAATATTTTAAATTTAATATTTATATATAATATATTTTATGTATAAAAAGTGTATTTAATTTTCAAAAATAATGATCATAAATTTATAAAATTATATATTATATATATAAATATTAAAAAAATTATTCGAAAAGAACTTTCGGTATAATATTGTGCACTTGGCTATAAAACATTAAAACCAGTAAACCACTGATCAATTACCCCCAGAATGACCGAAAGAGAAAGAGATAATCATTATTTCATTGGCGGACTGAAAAAGGAGATGGAGACGTGGGCGCTTCTCTTTCTTGTGAGCGGCGTCGCTGTCGGCACTAGTGTGAGCACAGCTGTGCGGCTTACCTCATGGGTGCGGGAGATGGCGACGACGTTATGGCAGTGGCGATGATAAAGCTGTCAAGGTTTCCTCAGATGGAACTGCTGGAAGCCTTTAAACACGCGTGAGAGGCCGAGTAGCTCTTGTTTGAGAATCATCATGCCCTCACGTTTAAGCCTTTCGAGTTCGAGTCTGAGCCTCCTGAGCTGGATTGTTCCGTGCCCGGCTCAATTTCTGTGAGCAATTTCCCAAAATAACAATAATAATTTCGAAGAGCAAGATTAATGATTTATTGGCTATTGGTGATCGAAGAGTGGGGCGCCTCTGTTTAATGGAATAGTTAGTTTCATTGAAAAAGGAGGGAGGAAAAATCCATTGTTTTGAAATCATTCAAAGTTGAATTTATTTAGATATATTTGAGGAGTCTACGGGATTCGACTGATTCAAAAGGAACGAATTATAATAATAATTGCATCACTATTTAAATATCTTTAATTTTCTTTTATTAATATATTTATATTGAAGCTATATAGATAGTTTTATTAAATTAAAACTAATATTATCATATATATATATATATTATTTATAGTTAGAATATTCCAAATTTGTTAATATTTTAAATTAATTAAATTCTTAGTATTGTTTAACCCTTAATTAATTAGTGCAGTAAACAATTAATTAATTGAATTTTTAGTAGAATCTGTATTCTATCAGATTAACTGACTTAATATAATATTAATCTATTAAATAAATTTAAATAATATTTTCTTTATTATGCAGAAAATAATTAACTAGATTTATCAATTTAATTATTCTGCTAACTCAAATTAGTCAAAGTAGTACCCATTTAATGAATCCTCACATTAAATTTATATATATTTTTTATTGACATTAATATGCTCAAGAGCAAAATTAAACACAACTTTCAGACTTTCTAAAATTGTAACTTCTAGTAAATTTTAATAAATGTGAATTCTAATAAAGGCAAAGATGTTTTGATGTAATTGTTTGGCAGTGGATAGTGCCAAGTTCATAATCTGTATTTTTTATATATAAATTTAGATAGATGAGATTAGGTGTGAGCATTCCATTGGTTTGATTAAATTTTTTATGAAATCGAATAAATCGAATCAAATAACTTAAAATAATTGAACAATCCAAATAACATATAAAACTGAACTAATCAAAAAGAATTATAATTTGATACATTCGATTCGATTTTCGATTAAATTCAATAACTTATAAAAATAAAATTAAAATTAAAATTTATATTTTAATAAACTAATTAATTAAAATAATTTAATAAACTTTATATATTAAAATTGTCTAGTTAATTAATAATCTATAAATCTATACAAATAATTAAATATTTTGCAAATAAAATTACAAATAAAATTACATATTTATGTTTCGGTTTGAACTTACTGATGCATACCCCTATATGTGATATCAGGCTCAATTAAATTGAAATGAATAAAAAATCTTTATTTGTTTATGCTTCTTAATTACAACAAAATATATTTTATAATGATAATTGTTGCGTCTTTGAAAAGCATTGATGAGTAAAAGTTTTAGCGTTGGGCAATCCAAAGCGTATTTAAAGAGTGAACGATAAAAGCTGAATTTTACGTGAAAAACCTCGAAAAGAGGGAAAAATCATGGGGCCAATAAAACTTCCACTATGTATTTTGAGTACAAGATCTTCCGTCTGGGATTACAGTGTATATGAAAGGGACAGCGATTCTTTATTAACGATGACAACGATAATGTTGGCGACGATGTTGGCCGATATCAACGCGATAGTGGTGCGATGATGGCCGGTGGTGTGGCAGAGGATCGGCGGTGGCGGTGATGGCGGCGTGGTTGACAACCGTCGAGTGGTGGCACGATTGTGCTTGGGGGGATCTTTAGAGCTCTCTCCTCTCTCTTGCTTGACCTCCCTTCTCCTTCCCTTCGCCTCCTCCCATATGAGAAATGAGGGGCTATTATAGATTGGAGGAGTGGCATCTCTGTAAATACATGCAAAATCCGAACCACTCCTCTGCATTGGACGGCTCATGATGATTCCCTTGATCATATGAGGTATTTTGTGTATTTGAATACTCAAATGATTAGATTATGAGATCTTGGGCTTGTTTGATTCGGCGTCAAGACACTTTCGATTTGATAAACACTCCATATTTGAAAGTTATTTAGAGATTTAGCGATATCCCAAAGTTTAGAGAATATTTTAAGTCACGATCTCGACCGGTTCAATTTGGATACTTTTAGCACAAGATTCAAGATTGCGTCGATCGGTAGTAGAGTTTTTGAGGTCATATCGGTTACTACTTTTGGATGATATTATCTCAATCATCAAAAAATATGCAGAAATCTTCAAAATAGTAAATTCTTCAGCGAAATGCTGATGATTAACACGTATTTTGAAACGATATTAATAATGAATTATGACTAAAGTAGGATGAAATAGATGTAGGTATGCGTGCGAGATTTGAGATTTTGAGGACCCATCCGGTATGAACAGGCGCTTGAGTACTCCACGGCGCACCAGCGTAGCGCCAATGCGTCTTGAGCCATGGCCATGGATCGATCGGCCGGCGGGCCGCATGTCAGTTGGCGCGGCTGGGCGGCAGCTGTATTTGGCGGAACCCATGGCCGGTGTGAACGGACAAGGATCGTGCAGCCAGTCAAGCGGAGGTTGGCGCCGGTCGAAGCGGTTGACCGCCAAGGTCAGCGGTTCGGGCTTGAGCCCGTGGCGCAGCTGGATAGCGAGCTTGCTAACGAGCGACGGTTTTGATGGTTTGAGGCGGTTTCTGGTTTTGGGCAATTTTTACCTTTTGCCTATAAGGTCTATAAAATCCTCCAGAGCTAAGAAGGCATCTTCTTCCTTCTTAAGAAGGTCATTCGATCAAGACCCGGTTCATCTGGCGAGGCTGGAGGCTCGCGTTAATGGGACCAGCAGTTTGGAAGCGTGAGGCAATGTTCATGGCGAGGCTCGATTTTCCCTCGAAAGAAGCGTTGGCCTTGTGGACCAACCGGGTTTGAGATCAAGGCAAATGGTCATCTGAGCTCCGGTTTTCCCTCGAAAAGCGTTACCTTGTGGGACCCGGAGTTGGGCGATCAAGACTCGTAGTTCATATCTGGCGAGCTCAGTTTTCCCTCGAAAGCGTTGGCCGCCCGGACCGGCGGGTTACCGAGCGAGGTTAAAATACGATGGGCCAGCCCGGCGGCGTGGTGTGGCAGCGATGACTTCGATGGTAGTGCGGCGATAATGAGCGGGTGATGCCGATTCATGGTGTGGTCCAGCGGCAGTAGTCAGCAGTGGTGGCAAGCGATTGTAGCAGCAATGGCCAGCGGCAAGTCGGTAGCAGCCAGTAGTCGCAGGAGAATAAGCGGAGAATGTGGTGGCGAAGATCTGCGGCGATAATTGAGCGATAGCCAGCAGCGATGGCATTCTGATGGTTAGCGGCAGCAGGGGTAGTCAGCGTAACCAGCAATGCAATGCCAGCGGCATCAATGATGAGGATAGCCAGCGATAGTGGTAACCCGAAAGACAGCGATAATCGGAAAATGATCGGGAGCAGTAGTCAGCAGCCGGTACTGATGGGAGCCGGCCAGAGGTCAAGCAGCCGCTTAGCGGCAGTCAGCAGTGCAATCGATAATCAGCGAGATGGCAATCATGGTGGTAGCGAAATATCAGCGTATGATGATTGACCAGATGTAGTAGCGGTGGCAAAGCAACAATGGCTTAGCAGCGAGGTGTCAGCGGCGGCCAATAACTCAGTAGTCAGCAATTAGCGGCAGCGTCGTCAGCGAGAGATGACCATCAGCAGTGGTAACCGAAAGCGATCGTCCCGGCGGTGACCTGATAGTCGGTGGTGACAACAAATGGTGGAGATAGATGGAGATGGTGGTGGAGAAGATTGCCGGCGTACGATGAGGATTTTTATCAAGGATGTTTGTTAGAGTGTTATGGCGTTAACGTGTAAAGAGGTTGAATTGAATCCGTGAGATTTTACCCATCGAGGTTGTTTGTCGAGTATGTTACAGATGGCGTTAACTATGGAAGAGGTTGAATTGAATGAAATTTTTGACTGTCGAGGTTGTTTGTCGAGTCTTTGCTTTCGATGGCGTTAACACATGGAAGAGGTGAATCCGGCGAGATTTTGACTATCAGGTTGTTTGCGAGTCTTTGCTCAATGGCGTTAACGTGTGGAAGAGGTTGAATCGAATCCGAGAATTTTAAGATATTGCATTTGTCGAGTCTTTGCTCGATGGTGTATGAAAGAGGTTGAATTGAATCTGGCGAGGATTTTGACCTATCAAGATTGTTTGTGAGTCTTTGCTCGATAATGCGTATGAGAGAGGTTGAATTGAATCTGAAGATTTTAGCTTTATCGAGATTATTTGCGAGTCTTTGCTCGATGTGAGGAAGAGGTTGAATCGAATCTGTGAGAATTTTGACCTATCGAGGTTGTTTTGAGTCTTTGCTCGTTAATAACTTATGGAAGAGGTTGAATTGAATGGTGAGGATTTTTGACTTATCAGGAGTGTCGAGTGTGGCGATGGCGTTAACATGGAAGAGGTTGAAAAATCCGAGGATTTTTTACTATCGAGGTTGTTTGGCGAGTCTTTACTGATGGCGTTAACATGTATGGAAGAGGTCATTGAATCCGCTAAAGATTTTGACTATCCGAGGTTGTTTGTCGAGATGGCGTTAACATGGAAGAGGTCGAATTGAATCCTAAGGATTTTGACTATCAGGAGGTTGTTTGTCGGTGTTACGATGATTAACTTTGTATGGAAGAAATTGAATTAGCGGATTTTGACCTATCAGGTTGTTGTGTCGGGATGTTACGATGATTAACTGTATGGAAGAATTGAATCGGGAGGATTTTGACTATCGAGGTTGTTTGTCAGGTGTTACGATGGCGTTAACAATGGAAGAGGTTGAGGAAGTCCACCGGACCTTTTGACCCATCTAGGTTGTTTGTGAGTCTTTTCGATAGGCGTTAACTTATATGGAAGAGGTTGAATTGAATCCGTGAAGATTTTGACTATTGAGGTTGTTTGTCGAGTCTTTTGCTGCGTTGGCGTATGGAAGGTTGAATTGAATCCGCTAAGGATTTTGACCTATCGAGGTTGTTTGTCTTTGCTCGATGGCGTTAACATGGAAGAGGTTGAATCGAATCCGTGAGGATTTTGACTATCAGGAGGTTGTTTGTAGTGTTGTAACGTTAACGTATAAAGAGGTTGAATTGAATCCGGCGAGGATTTTGACCTATTCGAGGTTATTTGTCGAGTCTTTGCTCGATGGCGTTAACATATGGAAGAGGTTGAATTGAATCCGGATTTTGACTATCAGGTTGTTTGTCGAGTGTGACTTCGATGGCGTGCTATATGGAAGGTTGAAGGTTGAATATTTTTTGACTATCAGGTTATTTGGCAAAGTCTTTGCTTGATGATGTTGTATGGAAGAGGTTGAGCGAATCCTGAGGATTTTGACCTATCGAGGTTGTTTGCCGAGTCTTTGATGACATTAAATGTGGAAGAGGTTGAATCGAATCGGCGAGGATTTTGACTATCCGAGGTTTTTTTTGAGTCTTTGCTCGATGATATTAACCTATTTGGAAGTGGTTGAATGGAATCCCGAGGATTTTGACTATCAGAGGTTGTTTGTCGAGTCTTTACCGATGGCGTTAACTATGTGGAAGAGGTTGAATCAAATCCGAGGATTTTGACTGTCAAGGTTGTTTGTCGAGTCTTTCGATGGCGTTAACTGTATGGAAGGGTTGAATTGAATCCAGGAAATTATCGAGGTTGTTTCCAGTGTGTGACTTCGATGGCGTTAACCGTATGGAAGAGGTTGAATTGAATTAGCGAGATTTTGACTATCGAGGTTTGTCAGTGTGACTCGTTGGCGTTAACTTGTATGGAAGGTTGAATTGATCGGGATTTTGACTATCAGAGGTTGTTTGTGAGTCTTTACGATGGCGTTAACATGTATGGAAAAGGTTAAGATCCAGGATTTTTGGCTTTATCAGGTTGTTTGTTAGGATGTTACAGATGTATGGAAGAGGTGAATTGAATCGAGGATTTTTCACCTATCAGGAGGTTGTTTGTCGGGTGTTATTTGATGGCGTTAACTTTATGGAAGAGGTCGAATTGAATCCTGAGGATTTTGACTATCAGGTTGTTTGTCGAGTTTTACCAATAATAACTTTGTATGGAAGTCTTGAGGACCTTTTGACCCATCCTGGGTGTCGAGTCTTTGCTGATGGCGTTAACACTTATGGAAGATTCTCGTTTGTGGTTGTGTTAGTTGTAAAGTCTGTCTCGCCATTTATGAACATAATTTCTAAATATCTCTTCTCGATGTTGAAATATCCTCCACTTTGACTTTCTTGGGATGAAATTAGATGCTTGTATGGGTGATCTTACGAGATTGAGGTTGATTCAGGCAGAATCGAAGAATTTGATGAATCTTCATTCTTCTTTCTCCTGGTGGTGGTTTTGATCTTGTTGGGAAACTTGGTATCATACAAGATGAAATAATGAAATCGGCATCCAGACGTGCATTTGCTTGAAAACCGATTCGCGGTAGAGTAAAAGTTTTCGTCTTAGCTTTGTTAGAAAATCAAATTTAAAGAGTGAGCAATAAAACTCTAGAATTTTCATTGGAAAAATCGAAAAGAGGAAAAACCAGGCTGCCAAATAAAAGCTTCCATTATATGTTTTCTGAATCTTCCGTCAGGATTACAGTGTATATGAAAGGGACGGCGATTCTTGATACAGAATGATGTTGATGTGACGATGGCGACGATGTTGTGATGATGTATGAGTGATGGTGATGATGGCGGCGATGGTGACGGCGGCCGAGGATCGTGGCGATGCGTGATGGTTGACCGTCGAGTTTTCAGGGTCATATCAATAATAATTTTTAAAAATACTAAAATAACTTTTAGATATTTTGAACATTTTAAAAATAATATGATTTTAAAAATATCATAAAGAACACAATAAAATTAATCTGAACCAAGCCCTTAATTCTTATAATTATTTACTTATTAATCAATTTTATAACATGGATTATAGTTAATTTATTTATTCTTTCATCAAACCAATTGCTAACAAATTATTATTATTATTATTTGTTGTTGTTAGCAAAAATTAACTATTATTCACAATCTCATTAATTTGATAGTTTTTATTATTATCATTTAATAAATTTATTGTTTTAAGCTATCATGATTTGTATTCTTTTTACGACTTCAATTTATCCACTAATTCACGATTAAAACATGCGCCTTCGTCGTAACCTTGCCACTAACAATAGACAACGTTATAGGACATAAAAGGCAAAGGAAAGCAAAGTGCTTGGCACGTTTATAAATGCATAGCATTTTTTCATAATATTAAAATTTTAAAAATACCGATTTTTAATAAAAGCACATATTTGTAATATATAAAAAATAAAATTTATATTCAGAATGCACCTTTAACAGAACGTAAAAAGGAATTTGTAATTAAAAATTTAAAGTGCTAGAATTGTAACAATAATTTTAAAATTTTTTTTATTAACTAAAACAATTAGAAATCTTATTTTTAACTTGGAAGATTGACATACATATCACACAATTATTATGTATCTCTAATATCTTAAATTAGATATTTATTTATCTAATATTTTTTTATGCTTAAAAATATATTTTTTATTTTTAAAAAGTAAATGATAATGATATTTTTGATATGATATTAAAAATTAAGATATTATATATATTAAAATTAAAATTTAGATATTATATATATAAATATATAAAAATTATATGATATGCATATAAATTCCCCTTTTAATTTTATCAACTTTTCTCCTCTACAGAATTCTTTATAGTAAATATTTTGCACGTGGAGTAATTTCATATAAGTCTCATTAGCTAAATGTTCATCCTTTGGACCGTTGCCCGCCATAATGAGCCTTAACGCCCGCATGGGATTTTGTCAAATTGACGCATGATAAATAGCAGTTTTCTATTATGTTGCACTAAAGTCATAAATAATCATTTTTTTTTTACTTATTACTAATGTATCACTAAATAATTGACGTTTTTTCATTATAACATCCTATTTATTTAAAATTATACCATGTTTAAAATTTTAGGAAATAGAAATGTAAAAATTCTAATTTGTTCTCATTTAACTTTAACTTTTAACTTATGAATTCATGCATGAAAGCTTAATTATTTAGAATTAATCCTGCGTGTGCAGGTAGATTGTATTTATTAGCTAAAAATTTGAAATAAAGAAGTCATTTTTTATGATGACAATTTATGATACTTAATAACTAAATTGAATTAAAATCATTATAATTATAAATTTTTATAAAAATTAATTTTAATTGTTAGGCACTAAAATATTTATGATGATAGATAAGGATCTAATCATTTTTATAAAACACAAAATATTTAAATGTCATAAATAAAGGTTTAATTTTTATTATTTAAATGTTATTTCTGCACCAAATAAGTTTAGCCGTCTTAATTTATTTATTCATTAGTTACGACAAGCGTCACAATTTAGCAAAATAATGCATCACTATTTTAATTTTAGTAAAATTACATACATAGCCCACAATGTTTATGTATTTACATGTTAGTACTTAAAATTTTATATTTACAAAAATGACACTCTCTCTGTCTAAAAAAATGCATTCACTTAAAAAATAATAATAATAGTATTGTTTGTGATATAATAATAAAAATTTAGATGATATATAAGTAAATATAAAAATTTAAGTGATAGATATTTAAATATATAAGATTTGTGTGCTTTTATGTAAATTTTCCTTAGTTTATCAAAATATACTTTTGCACTATAATCAAGAAAAATTACGCGTCAAAATTGGATGGTTAGAACAGAGGTGAACGGCACTAAAATGTGAGTCTGAATATTAAAATAATTTTCATAATCAAAATATAGTCCCAATAAGCTACCACAATTAATAAGATTATTTTTTTTAAAATATTTGAACAATTTTAAATACAAACTCACATAAATAATAAATGTATATTAAAAGTCTAGTGGTTAGTCTAGGTTTTCAGCCATTAGTTTAAGATATCTTATATATTAATAAATTAATAAAACCACTAAATAAAAAATCATTTTAAATTTCTAGTTTTCAGCATCATGCTGAGCATTCATTTTAAATAAAATAATAAAATGAAGAAAAGCTTTTCACAATAATTTTTTTTTTTCAATTAAATTAGGCGATGCCTACGCCAGTTTCATGTCTAAGCATTAGAGGATTATGACCTTTGCTTTCTTTGTTGTTATTTGGTGCTGTTTTTTTTTTTTTTTGGAAAAGTTGAGGGGGCCCAATATCATTTCAAAAGTGGTATTTACAAAAGATCAAGGGTGAAAAAAACATGACAAAGGCCTAAAGAGACTAGGCCAAAGAAAAACTATGACAGAAGAGCGTTACAAAAGATCACAAAAGAGAAAAAAGTGGATCACAAAATTAAACAAAATACTCCCAAAGGGATGAAGCGATATTGCTAAGGACCATTCATCGGTTGCTGAATTGCCCTCCAAAAGTATTAGAACATCCATCAGTAAAAAAGGCTAGATAGAGCACACGCCATAGCAAAAGTAAGTCTTGGTTTCCGACCTCCAAAATGAATGGTAAAGCATTCTATTATGTGCACCAACATTCCAAAGAAAGGCATCCTTAATCATCATCCACCAAACCAAAACCAAAGTCAAGCAAGAAGAAAACTGAATAGCCAACTAAACCTTGAAAATTCAAAGAGATGCATAAGACACCCTTCCAATTTTCTGAATTTTCATATTTTTCCAGCAGCAAGCATCCCCATAAAAAACAGACGGTTGACAGAATGAACATGGCCAGCAGCAGAAAAGAAAGAATAAAGCTTAAACTTCTTGATTCCTCCATCTATGCAGTAAATGAAGAGTCTCCTCGGATGATCTTTAAACACCCATCTTCTAAGCTTAAATGCCACAATAGTTTTAATGTGATTACCCAACCAAATAACAGATTTATCAGCTTGATGATGAAATCGAGAGTTCCTTTCTCCATATAAAGTATAGGTAAATATGAGAAATAAGAAAACAAAGTCTAGAATAACCTTATTCTCCATGTTGCTAATTTTCAACAGTTGAGGTAAAGTAGTAGGCATCAATAATACATTTCCAATAGGGAGAAGATTCCGCACTATAGACATAGATATGGGGCATTCGAAGAAAAGGTGGGAATGAGATTCTGAGGTAAGTTTACAAAGATAGCAAATGTGAGTAACTCCCAATCCTCTTGCCTGAAACTGATCTGATATTTTAAGTCCATTTAAAAAAGCCATCCAGTAATATAAAGCATAATTGATAGCAAACCCCTTAAACCATATATGTTTAGACCAACTTACTTTAGGACAATGCTCAAATAATGATTGAATAATAATTTTGAGGAAAATAAGTTGGAGTTATCCCATAGAACCGCATGATAATCCATCTTTCTAGAAAAATCAGAAAATACATTCATAACAGTAGGAAACCGAGATTGCAATCCAGTATTGGCATCCCACCATCACAAAATAAAGAATTAAGTCTAGCATAAATTGGTTGACCAAAATATATAAAACATTCTTCTCCCATAATGTTAAAAGAGATAATCCGTTGCACCAAGGGTCGAAATAAAGAGAATGTAAAGAATTTTTTTCTCCCAAGATAGAGATTTTTTCTCTAAATTTATAGGCAAGAAGCTTTAATTCTCTCCATAATGGTGACATACGCATGGCAAAGTTATACCATGGAGAGATGTATTTACTTTTGCACCAACCTACAAATTGAGATGTGTTGTTAAGAATTCTCCAAAGGCATTTAAGCTTACAAACCATATTAAGATGAGAAATCAAAAGGAGACCCGTGCCTCCCCTATCCCTAGGAAGGGTAGTGTTAGTCAAGATATAAGATGTAGTTTGTGTCCCTCTCCATTATGATAGAAAAATTTGACATAATAGATGATATTTTTTAAGGATGCATTTTGGAATTGATATAAACCTCAACCGAGCAAGAAGATTATTAAGCTTCGTAATTGATATCACGCCACCAATGGATAAAAGTTTGGATTTCCATCCAGCCAGCCAATTCTGAATTTTTTCCAAAAGGGTAGCAAAATGGTGTGTTTTCAAAGAGCCAGCAGTAATAGGTATGCCAAGATATTTAAAAGGAAATTGACCCACATTGATATGCAGTAATCTGCAGAAAAATTCTGTATTAGGGCAATTCCTAGAGAAACAAATAGTTGATTTCTCTCTATTAATCTCAAGACCGACATAATCGATATGTGTTCAAGGTACCCCATAAGGAGTTGATCGATGTTTGACAAGTAAATCATCGGCAAAATCAAATGAGAGATAGCATAGTTTCCAAGTAATAGGGAGAAATTTCCAATCCTGATCTGATGGTCAAATAGACATGAGAGGGAATCCATAGCAATAGTAAATAGAAAGGGTGATAGGGGGCACCCTTGTCTAAGTCCATTGGAAGAATTAAAATAGCCTTTTACACTACCATTGAGAACCACTGAGAAGGGAACTTCAGAAATGCAAGCTTCTACCCATTTGATAAAACGTGAGGGAAATCCCTTCTGAGCTAATCGATGAATAAGAGTATTTCTATTGATTAAATCAAAAGCTTTCCGCAGGTCAAACTTTGCAAGGAAGGAATTTCCTTTTGTATTAGTTGCCAAATCTAGGCCAAGTTCATGAGCTAGAGCAATATTGTCAGATATATCCCTACCTGTAATAAATGCAGATTGTGCCAAATGAATAATAGAGGGTAGTACCTTTTTGAGCTTGTTGGCAATGACTTTGGCTATTACTTTATAAAAAGTATTGCACAGTGAGATAGGCCTATAGTCAGAAATAGTATTAGCATTCTTGGATTTTGGAATCAATGTAATAAGAGTATGCTTGAAAGAAGAAGGAAGTTTTCCATGTTTGAAGAAATGATGCACGCCAAAAGAAATTGTTGCCTATTATTTCCCAAGAAGCTTTGAAGAATTTTGCATTGAAACCATCTGGACTAGGGGACTTATTGTCATCAAAACTATGAAAAGCATTTATGATTTCTAAATCAGTAGGGTCCATTTCGAGGTCTGCTACTTGAACAGGAGAAATAACCGAACCAATGGGAAGATTGGAGCTTGGTAAAACAAAACCATCCCTACAATTGAAAAGATTAGTATAATGTCTACAAAGTTCATTTCCAATAGAGAAGGAGTCATATATGAATCCATTTTCAACTTGCAAGCTTCGATGCGTTAGGTCCGTCTCCTTAATGGAACAATATAGATATTTAATGTCATCATCCGAGGATGTAAGCCAGTGCACCTTGGCTCTTTGAGCAGCCCACCCATGTTCTTCCTTAATAAGATAAGCATATCTATTTTTATTTCAAAATATTCCTTCAAAAGAAGCTCATTGTTATGTTCGGTTTCCAATCTAAGGAGGATGTCTTCTGCTTCCAATTTAGTAGTTATAGTGGACTGGAATAATGAGAGGTCCACTTTTGCCTTTTAGAATCATTTTAGTGATTTGTAGTTTCTTTTGAAGCACAAATAAAGGGTCCCCTTGAACAAAAGTATTCCAAGCCAAACTAACAATGTCAAAACCGTAAGATGTCCAAATTCCCAAGGTAATCTGTTCTAGGGTTATTTTGGTAAAGATTAATAATGGACAATGATCCAAGATAGGGGAAGATACTTTGTAATATGCATTGGGAAACATGCTTAACCAAGAATCACAGAACCCGATCAATCTTAGTAAAGATAGGATTTTCATTTGAAGATTAGACCAAGTATAAAAAAAAGGGGAAGCTCCAAAGCCCACAATTATGAATACAATCTCTGAAATCCTGCATTTTGCTCAAAGGAATAGAATTACCTCCAATTTTTCCTTATATGATAACGCAATTGAAGTCTCCTTGAATTATCCAGGTGAATTGATAGTATTTGCTAAAGCACATAAAGAATTCCAAAGTGGTTTTCTTTCTTGTGGGTTGTTGTGGCCATAAACAAAAGTAACAAAGATATTTGACATTCCATTCCCAGAAATAGTACCATGAATAAATTGAGCATCCTTTAAGATTACCTAAAATGTAATAATTGATGGATTCCATTTGAGCCAAATTCTACCACCGTGAGAGCACTCAAAGTTATCAAAAGAATCCTCCGGGAAGAAGAATAATCAAACTTGTTAGAACAAGAGCTTTGACTAATAGAAGAAAGAGACAGTTTGGTTTCCAGCAAGCATAACATATCGAGATTAAACTCTTTTATTAGTCTTTTGCAGTCTTGAAGTCTGCCTTCAGCTAGAAGACCCCTAACATTCCAACAACCAAGACTTGGGGTAATAGTCATAAGGGTTATTTACCTTTCCTTTTGGGCATAGCCCTTTGATTGGTCCCCTTAGTAGGTAGAGTAGACTTAGAAGGATCAACCTCTGAGGAGCCCTTACTTTTGGTCTCAGGGTTATGCTCAAGGGAGGTTTGAGAATGGGAGTGAGCAGAAGAAGCATGTTCAGAGGAAGGCATAGCTCCAGAAGGATTGGAAATCAGATTTTGGGGTTGTGATGGTACTGGTGATTCAATGTTGGAAACATGGTTTGTATGGGAAGGGGTAGCGGTCTGAGTATCGTGGTCAAGAATGGGCAAGAAATTGGTTAAGTCATTGATGTGGGTATTGCTAGAAGGTTCTTTATTAGTAGGAGGGTCATTTTGAGAGTAAGATGGAAATGGGATATGAGTTGTTTGTTGAACCAGAGTACCAGAGGGATTTGGAGCAGGAACGATCACAGCACTATTTTTATTCAGCTGTCGAGGGGCTCTGCTGCGGCTTCTACCTCTGGAGAGTGGGTTTTTATGAGGATTAGTAGGACAATTTTCAGCTTCATGAGAGAAAGTAGAGCAAGTAGGACAAGCTTTCGGCTTCCAATCATAGATTATCTCTTGCCTAATTTTTTTCCCATTTAGATTAAGAAAAGAGTCCTGCAAAGGGATGAGGGGTTGACTTGTACACAAACTCTAGCAAAAGTAACTCTTGATTTGGATCGTAAGATTGTTCAAAGAAGAGGGATACCAATGGAACTAGCAACTTTGGAAAACCGGTGTCATTCCAAAGAACAAAGAGGAAAGTTTGGTAATTTAATCCATAATGGGATGTCGTGATATGTTCTTTGGAGGGTCGAAAATCCCAAGACCACTTCAAAAAAAAAAGGTTTACCATTAAGAAAACATGGCCCATGATCCCATATCATGTCATAATCCTCTTGACAAGCAAATTTAAATAGGAAAAAATCACCATCTAAAGATAATAATTCCAATCCACCCTTGAATTGCCATTTTCGCTTGATAGCAGCAAGCAAAGACCCATAAAACGGTCTCTTACCGATAGCATAACCGATTAAAGAAAGAGACCAATCCTTAAGCCCTTCGGTCACTTCAAGTTGAAAAACAAATTGCCGATGAAGGAGGAACATAAGATAACTAATAAGCTTTGCTCTTCTCATTTTGTGAAATCAAAAGATCTTTCCAGTGGAAATAGACATCGAAGCATTAGGTCTAACAATCGAAGAAGATGGGGCAGAGGAAGGGGCGCCCAAAATAGAAGTAGGTTGAGAAAGTATCGGGAAATTAGCAGAGAAAACCGCGTCGGCAGCCATTAAACAAAGCAATCACAGTAACAATCCAATTCCAGATGAGGAGTGAAAGAAGCGGTCTCCCCCGGCCAGATGGCCGGAGGAAACTAAAGAAGCTTACTTACAGTGTGATGTGCCAAAATATCAATCCAAGAAGTGAAGAGCCAGATCCGATCTGCCGTAGAATGAAATTTTTCCCGAGAAAAGCATAAACCCTAGCCGCTCCCTCGCCTGTTGCTCTGTCCTTCGGGGACAGAGCTACAGTCCCGCAGACACTTTCCGAAAAACTCTACCAACGGCTGGGAAGTGGGATGCCTGGGCCATGCCGGCCCTTCTCACAAAGACTCTCTCTTCTCCTTCCAATTTTAATCTACCCCGGGCCGTGTAAAGCGAATTCCATCTTCCAAGCCTTCAGCCCCAGAAGGCAAAAGCTGCACTCTATTTGGTGCTGTTAGTTTACTAACATTACATTTTGTTTTTATGAAGAATATACAATGCTCTGATTCCCAAGTCTCTAATATATATAAAAAAAAAAATCTATTACATGCCTTTAGAGCTGTTTGGTGTCCCATTTTAGGAAAGACTTTCGTCTATCTTAAATATTTTAAAGCAAAACGTTGGGGATTTAAATCTTATTATTTTGATAAATTCCATTTCAATCTTGCTGTTAAATTTATCCAAAATTTGTTTAAAATATCATTTATCACATTTAATAGATTTAAAAATCTCTCCTCTTCAATCATTAAATTATGAAACAAATAGTCAAATAATAATATATTTGACATTTAGGACTAAATAATTTTAATCCTCAAAATTTGCTATAGGACAAGTTTTAATATTATTTCTGCTAAAAAATCAGAAGAGTAACTAAATTTTATTGTGAAATCTAGACACACATAGTATTTTAAGAGTGAAAAGAAAACCTGAATTTTACATGGAAAATCTGAGGAAAATGGAAAGACAAAAAATCTTCCATTATGTATTTGTTTTGGAGTATAAGTTTTCGACACGGATTACGAATCAGATGATGAGAATGATGTGAATCCCAAAATCAGCAACAAATTACCATATAGTAATGGTGAACAACGGGATCAACGACCGCAGGATCGGTGGTGACGGCGGGTGGTTGACAACCCAGTGGTGGCACGATTGTGCTTGGAGGATTTTCATGCTTTAGAGCTCTCTCTTCTCTTTTGCTTGGGCTCACGCAAGAATGCAATTTATAGATTAGATGTGTAGGCTTCAGAATACATGCAAAATCAACCACTCATCCATCTGGACGGCTCAAAATGATTCCTTTGATCATCGATATATTTTGTGTATTCAATGCTCAAATTAAGTCAATTATGAGATCTTGGGCTTATTAGATCCGGTCAAGACGTTTCGATTTGACTATAAACACTCCATGTTTAAGAGTCGATTGATAATAAGCGCTTGATCTGGTTAGTCTTGATTCAGAATCAGATTGCTTTCGACATCAAGATTCGCGCTTTGACTAATAGAATTTTCAGGATCATATCAGTTGTCCCCCTATTTTTGGATGATATTATCTCAATCTTCCAAAAATATACACGCCAAATACTTGAAAACAGCAAATTCTTTAATGCAATTTGTGATTCCATTAACCATACATTTTAAGAGAACATATCTTCATGGGAACACAAGATTATGATCAAAAGCAGACGCATGCGAATGTATGCGTAGAATCGAAATGAGTCGAGCTCGAGTTTGAGAGCTTGACTTGAACCGCACACCGTGAGTGGAGCTTGAGCTCGCGACTGCACCAAGCTGCTCGAACTCGCTCGAGAAAATTAAGCTCGAGCTTGACTCAGTGGGTTTAGAAGCTCGAGCTTGGCTTGAGTAGCTCGATTTTGGCTCGTTTATAGGCTCGTTTGAAGATAATTTCATTAAAAGAGCAGTAAAAAATTTAAAGAGCAATTAAATTTTTTTTTAAAATATTTATTAAATTAATTTGAATCTTTTGAGATATTTTTTATTACAAATATATGAAATTCTAAATTACAAAAAAATGTAAACCACAAAAAATTAAATGAAGAAAATGTATGTGTTTGATTACAAATTAATGTTTTTATTACAAGAGGTTTTGTAAATTTTTTTTTCTAATGAAAAGAAATCACAAAAAGATTACAAAAATATTGAAAGAAAAAATTAAATGCTCAAACAAGATAGGTACATATAAGTTACAGAATTAAACATTCAATCTCTCATATTTTTACAAAAAAAAAGAAAGAAAAACATAGAATTAAATTAAAATCAACATCTTCTATTGATCTATGCCGCATCATGTTAGTCTTTAATGGAGAAGTAATCCAAAGCTCCTACTTGTACTCTTTGAGCATCCAACCACCTAATCAAAAAATAAAGACTAAGAGAAAATAAAATTATAAGCATCTTAAACGAGACAATTACACAATCATAATAATATTCTACAACATACCAATGGAAGGAAGGGCATAATTAAGTAAGCATAAAGAATAAGAGAAAAAAATGGATAATGTTGTTAAGAAAAGGCTCAGCTTATAAATTATAATCATCTTAAAGAGCAACATTATATGTAAGCATCCAAACGGGAAACATATTACATAAAAAAGAAGAGAGAGAAACATCATCGCTATCAAACAAAGATACCTCGCCCATCATCAAGTCCATCATCTAGCGCAAAATCCTCTAAACAAAGAATCGATATAGTACATTAGCCAACCTCCATAAGGCCAAAATCGAGACAAAAGTCATTTAGAGTCCACTAATGCTTGCTCAACAAGTGCTTCAATTCCACATACTCTAACAAAGCATATAATCAGCCAACCATCAATATGAATTAAGAAAGCAACATAATTATAGGAAAAACAGTAGACAGCAGGCAGCATCCAGCCACAATAAGGTAAAAACTGAGACAAAGAAGTCATGTAGAGTCTATTAATGCTTGCTCAATAAGTGCTTCAATTCCACCTACTCCAATAAAGCATATAATCAGCCAACCATAAAGCAAAAATTGAGATAAAGAAGACAACTAGAGGGCATTGATTGAAGCTCAAAATTTTTTCATTTACCAAAGACACATCCAAGAGATGAGCAACTATGTTAAACCAGCTACCAACATCCAAGGAATATATGAGCAACTACTGTAAAGTATCTACTTAGCTACCAGCACACATCCAATAGATTCGTGCTTCGATTAGAGAAATTTTTAAGATCATATCAAAGATATTATATATATTAAAATTAAAACTTAGATATTATATATATAAATATATAAAAATTATATGATATGCATGTGAATTCCCCTTTTAACTTTTATCAACTTTACTCCTCTACAGAATCATCTATAGTGAATATTTTGCAGGAGTAATTTCATATAAAGGTCTCATTAGCTAAATGTTCATCCTTTGGACCGTTGCCCGCCATAATGAGCCTTAACGCCCGCATGGGATTTTGTCAAGTTGACGCATGATAAATAGCAGTTTTCTATTATGGTGCACTAAAGTCATAAATAATCATTTTTGTACTTAATACTAATGTATCACTAAATAATTGACGTTTTTTCATTATAACATCCTATTTATTTAAAATTATACCATGTTTATAATTTTAGGAAATAGAAATGTAAAAATTCTAATTTGTTCTCATTTAACTTTAACTTTTAACTTATGAATTCATGCATGAAAGCTTAATTATTTAGTAACCGCGGGCCTTGATCACCTCCAAACCCAGACGGTCCGACGAGTACAGTTGACGCCTCTTTCGAGGGAAAATTATAGACACGACGTATGTAGCGCTGGCCTTGATTGCCTCTAACCCGGACGGTCTGACGAGTATAGTTGACGCCTCTTTCGAGGAAAAATCGTAGACACGACGTCTTGCCCGACCGATGAAAGACAATGACTCTCTCTCTCGAGAGAAAACTGTAGACACGACGTATGTACCGCGGGCCTAGATCACCTCCGAATGACCTTCACTCAAGAATAAGAGAAGCACTGGAGCATAGGAGGAGTGTGCCTTCTCCCTTGGCCCTAAGGAGGTTTTTATAGACCCCCTGTAGGGGCAAAATCATCAAAAATCGTCAAAAATCACTGAAAATCGCCGTTTCCTCCGGCGCCCGGCGTCCACGGTGGCCACACGCCAACCGCCGCCTCTCTGCCCGCTGTTGTCCACGCCGCCTGGGCATGGCCAAGCAGACCAGTGACCCATTTCGCGTTCACTCGGCCCGTTCGCGTTCCCCGTGACCCATCGACCACTCCGGCTGACCCGCCCGACAACTTCGTGGACGCCCGACCCGCCGACCAATACCCACACCACAACGCGACGCACGGCGCCACGCTTCAGTGCCTGATGAGTCCATAACCTCGAAATCTTACGCGGTACGATACATTCATACTCGATCGACTTCCGTGATCATAATATTGTGCTCCCATGAAAACCTGTTATCTCAAAATGTATGGCTAATGAACTTCCAAATCTCATTGAAGAATCTGTTATTTTCAACTAATTGGCACATATATTTTTGGATGATTGAGATAATAAATCCCAATAATGATGTATGGCAGAAAATTTTACGGTTGAAGCCGAATCTTGATGTTAAAGCGCGTCAGAAGATGGCGTGAGATCGAAAATATCATTAGAAGCTTTGGAATATCGGTTAAATCCTTAAATAACTCTAAAATATAGTGTGTTTATAGTCAAATCGGCGTCTCGTGGCCGGATCAACAAGCAAGATCTTACAATTAGACTTCATTTGAGCATTCAAATACTTAAAATATATCAAATGATCAAAGGAATCATTTTGGAGTCATGAAGTGGAGTGGTTGATTTTGCATGTATTCTGAGCGTCGCTCCTCAATCTATAAACCTCATTCACGATATGGGGGCAGCAAGAGAGAGGAGAACCAAAGCTTGAAGATCCCAGCGTGTCGTGCTCACTGTTCGACCGCGCCGTGATCCTCGCCATCTCGACGCGTCTCCATCATGATGACCTTTATCGTCGGTCGCGTTTGTTTCACCATCATCTACTATGCAATTGTTCTGCACGAGCGTTCTTATATAGTCGTTGTTCCTTTATCATATACAATTATGTAATCCCGTTATCTGTAAAATTTTGTACTCTGAAACAGATACATAGTGGAAGATTTTTTTCGTAGCGCGTGATTTTCCCCTCTTTTGAGATTTTCACATAAAATTCGAAATTTTTTTGTTCATTCTCACATATTGTGCTCGATTTCACAATAAAGTTAAGGCGTAAACTTTCACTCTACCGTAACTGGTTTTCTAGCATGCAATAATATTCAGAATGCACTTTTAACTTAACGTAAAAAGGAATTGGTAATTAAAAATTTAATGTGCTAGAATTGTAACAATAATTTTAAAATTTTTTTTATTAACTAAAATAATTAGAAATCTTATTTTTAACTTAGATATTTATTTGTATTTGTATATCTAATATCTTAAATTAGATATTTATTTATCTAATATTTTGTTATGCTTAAAAATATGTATTTTATTTTTAAAAAGTAAATGATAATGATATTTTTGATGTGATATTAAAAATTAAGATATTATATATATTAAAATTAAAATTTAAAAATATATATATAAATATATAAAAATTATATGATATGTATGATGATTAAGGATGCCTTTCTTTGGAATGTTGGTGCACATAATAGAATGCTTTACCATTCATTTTGGAGGGCTGGATTGAAACCAAGACTTACTTTTTTTATATGGTGTGCTCTATCTAACCTCTTTTCTGATGGCATTATATTTTGGAGGCAATTCAGCAGATGAATGGTCCTTAGCAATATCGGCTTCATCCCTTTGGGAGTATTTTGTTTAATTTGTGATCTGAGTCCACTTCTCTTTTTTGATCTTTTGTTTTCTGTCATAGTTTTTTTTTTGGCCTAGTCTCTTTAGGCCTTTGTCATGTTTTTTTCACCCTTGATCTTTTGTAAACACCACTTTTGGAATGATATTGGGCTATTGCCCTCAACTTTTCCAAAAAAAAAAAAAAAAAAATTCCTCTTTTAACTTTTATCAACTTTTCTCCTCTACAGAATCATCTATAGTGAATATTTTGCACGTGGAGTAATTTCATATAAGTCTCATTAGCTAAATGTTCATCCTTTGGACCGTTGCCCGCCATAATGAGCCTTAACGCCCGCATGGGATTTTGTCAAGTTGACGCATGATAAATAGCAGTTTTCTATTATGGTGCACGAAAGTGATAAATAATCATTTTTTTTACTTAATACTAATGTATCACTAAATAATTGACGTTTTTTCATTATAACATCCTATTTATTTAAAATTATACCATGTTTATAATTTTAGGAAATAGAAATGTAAAATTAATTTGTTCGATACATCCGCCGAAAATTAATCGGACGAATCTGGCGTTTTAAATCTTGATCTAATCACCGATTTTAGCAAACTTACAACCGTCTCGATGAGACGAACATAACAACATCAATAGTGATCCAGAATCGAATCGACTGGATCAATTATCGGGCATGAAAATGGATCCGATCCGTCAAATGGTCACAAAATGGACATATTTATAGTCGGTCGGCGGCTCGTCAAGGCGACTCCAACGAATCCAAGATCACCCAATTACATCAAGGCACCGGATCATCGAAATACATCGTCGTCGATCGGGGATCATGCGGCCGTCAGATGGGAGTGGTTGGAGTTTTCCACGAATTCTGAGCGCCACTCCAAAATCTATAAATAGAGCCGTTCTGTAGAAGAGAATCGATTTGAAGACCGAGAGCTCGAGAACCATAGGTCGACCTTGGCCGACGATCCCATCATATAGTGCCGTAGGTGTCAAGATCGAGCTCGCCAGGAGATCGTCCCAGGGGACTAGAAAAGGTTCGCTCCTTTCTCCAAGATCAAGAGGTTGCTCGTAAGATCGCCTTTTGGGAAACTTCTCCCTTGGGTTGAGTTGGCCATTTTTTTACACTCTAATATTGTTTCCCAGCACCTTCTTCTCCAACTAACGAAGCGAGGACCGCGTATCTTTTGAACACATAGTGAAAGTTCTGGTGGCCCGCGATTTCCTTAACGGGTTTTTACGATAACCCCTGTTCATATCTCCGCTGTGTTGGATAATTTTTGAGACACGAAGATCTCACATCTACCGGAATAAAATTCTCTAGCACGCAACAGTTCTCATTTAAATTTAACTTTTAACTTATGAATTCATGCATGAAAGCTTAATTATTTAGAATTAATCCTGCGCGTGCAGGTAGATTGTATTTGTTAGCTAAAAATTTGAAATAAAGAAGTCATTTTTTATGATGACAATTTATGATACTTAACGTGCAAATATAATGATTTGATAGTTCGAAGATAATTTATAAGAATGTTATTTCTGCAAATGACCAATATTTAAATGCCATAAATAAAGGTTTAATTTTTATTATTTAAATGTTGTTTCTGCACCAAATAAGTTTAGCTGTCTTAATTTATTTATTCATTAGTTACGACTTAAGCGTCACAATTTAGCAAAATAATGCATCACTATTTTAATTTTAGAAAAATTACATACATAGCCCACAATGTTTATGTATTTACATGTTAGTACTTAAAGTTTTATATTTACAAAAACGACACTCTCTCTGTCTAAAAAAGTGAAGCACTTAAAAAATAATATTAATAGTATTGTCTGTGATATAATAATAAAAATTTAGATGATATATAAGTAAATATAAAAATTTAAGTGATAGATATTTAAATATATAAGATTTGTGTGCTTTTATGTAAATTTTCCTTAGTTTATCAAGATATACTTTTGCACTATAATCAAGAAAAATCACGCGTCAAAATTGGATGGTTAGAAAAGAGGTGAACGGCACTAAAAAGTGAGTTTGAATATTAAAATAATTTTCATAATCAAAATATAGTCCCAATAAGCCACCACAATTAATAAGATTATTTTTTAAAAAATATTTGAACAATTTTAAATACAAACTCACATAAATAATAAATGCATATTGAAAGTCTAGTTGTTAGTCTAGGTTTTCAGCCATTAATTTAAGATATCTTATATATTAATAAATTAATAAAACCACTAAATAAAAAATCATTTTAAATTTCTAGTTTTCAGCATCATGCTGAGCATTCATTTTAAATAAAATAATAAACTGAAGAAAAGCTTTTCACAACAATTTTTTTTTTCTCAATTAAATTAGGCGATGCCTACGCCAGTTTCATGTCTAAGCATTAGCGGATTATGACCTTTGTTTTATTTGTTGTTATTTGGTGCTGTTAGTTTACTAACATTACATTTTCTTTTACGAAGAATATACAATGCTCTGATTCCCAAGTCTCTAATATATATAAAAAAAATCTATTACATGCCTTTAGAGCTGTTTGGTGTCCCATTTTAGGAAAGACTTTAGTCTATCTTAAATATTTTAAAGCAAAACGTTGGGGATTTAAATCTTATTATTTTGATAAATCCCATTTCAATCTTGCTGTTAAATGTATCCAAAATTTGTTAAAAATATCATTCATCACATTTAATAGATTTAAAAATCTCTCCTCTTCAATCATTAAATTATGAAACAAATAGTCAAATAATAATATATTTGATATTTAAGACTAAATAATTTTAATCCTCGCAAAATTTGCTATAGTACAAGTGTTAATATTATTTACATTGCGTCTGAAAATCTTCTAGAGTAAAAGTTTTAGCCTTTGTGAAATCCGACATAGGTATTTAAAGAGTAAATAAGAAAACTCAGGAATTTTTTACGTGGAAAACCTCGAAAGAGGGAAAAAATCACTGGCGATAAAATCTTCCACTATATATTTATTTTGACAAGTTTTTCGATCGGATTACATTGTATATGAGAATAACCGACAATGTGAATCTCAAAATCGCAACAACTATAGTAATGGTGAACAACGGATCAACGTATGATGATCGTGATAATGGTGACGGCGGCCGTGGCGGTGGTTGACAACCGTCAGTGGTACGATTGTGCTTGGAGGATTTTCAAGCTTTAGAGCTCTCTCTCTCTTTGCTTGCTCATCGTGAAGAATGAGAATTTATTTAGATGTGTGGCGTTTCTATTAATACATGCAAAATCCGAACCACTCATCCATCGGACAGATCAAAATGATTCATTTGATCATCTGATGTATTTTGTGTATTTGAATACTCAAATTAAGTCAGAATTATGAGATCTTGGGCTTGTTAGATCCGACTCGTCAAGGCCTTCGATTGACTATTTCACCATATTTAAGAGTCGATTTGATAATAAGCGCTTGATCTGGATTAGTCTTGATTCATAATCAAATTGCTTTCGACATCAAGATTTGTGCTTCGACTAGTAGAATTATTTTGGATGACATTATCTCAATCTTCTAAAATATACACGCCAAATACTTGAACATAGCAAATTCTTTAATGAAATTTGTGATTCCATTAACCATACATTTTAAGAGAACAGATCTTCATGGGAGCATAAGATTGTGATTATGGAAGCGGACCTTTGTGGATGTATGTGGGTATTATCGCAAAGATTTGGAGTTATTCACTCATCCCGGGTACTTACAGGCTGCGAGCATCCTTAGCCCTGTCATCAAGGCCATGTGAGGCTCGCATGCCCCGAATCTGCAGCTAAGTAATTAAGCGTGGCTGCTTGATAAAAGCGAATTAGATGCAGGGCCGGGTCCATGAGGTCGGCGGCGGCGGAGTTCGGTCGGCCGAGTTACTGGCCGT
Source organism: Cymbidium sinense (assembly GCA_021442155.1). Classification (NCBI taxonomy): domain Eukaryota; kingdom Viridiplantae; phylum Streptophyta; class Magnoliopsida; order Asparagales; family Orchidaceae; genus Cymbidium; species Cymbidium sinense. The sequence continues at coordinate 17,641,365 of CM038218.1, read as the reverse complement.
ATGGAGTCGATCACGACCAGTCTACCGGAACGGCGAAGCAACTGTTTGTGAGTCGCGACCCGGGTCCAACCGGCTATAATAATATGAGCGACGGACAACGCGTCGATACACCGCTATCCATTGGTCCGTTTTCGGCCGATTTTTTGGCCGGTTTTCTTTGATTTTTTACCTTACGCCTATAGAGGTATATAAAACACTAGGGCGAGGAGAACACACTCTCATACTCTAGTGTTCATTTTCTTTCTCAAGTAGGTCGTTGAGGCGTCAGGCAAGTAGTTCATGTAATATGAGCTCAGTTTTCCCGAAAGAGATATCAGACGCCGTCGAATGGCGGGTTGGGCGATCCAAGTAGTTCATCACCGAGCTCAATTTTCTCAAAAGATGTCAATACCTCGTCGGGCCAGCCGGGTTAGGAAGCGATCATCAGCGGCGATAGCGGAGAGCGGGGTTAGCGGCAAATGCCCGACGATGGTGGCCGGAGGTCACGTCGGTGGCCGGCAATGGATATGCGGATAACCGGCGGCATATGGTGGCAGCGGATATGGCCCGGCGTTAGCGGCAGTGGTCAGCGATAGTGGTTAGCCAGCAAAGTGGTCAACAGCGGCTGCGCGCGGCAATTGCTTCGTATCGGTCAGCGAGACCGCGATGTAGTGATGCCGGCGATGATTCAGCGATAATTGGTAGCCGGTAAATGATGGATTTAATGCCGGCAGAGGGAGTGGGTCTTGGTGCAGCGGCAGTAGTCGGCAGTAAATGCGAATATCGGTAATCAGCGAGATAGCCGGCAACGATATGGTAAGTCAGCGGAAGGTGTCAGCGGTAATTAGCTTGCAGCGGCTAATCGACTTAGCGGCTAAGTGTATTAATCAGCGAGATAACCGGCAACGATGGTGACCAGCGGAAGATGCCGGTGATAGTGGCGGTGTCAATAGTGGTTAGCGGGAGGATCTTTGACCTATCAGAGGTTGTTTGTCGAGTGTGACTTCGATAGCGATGCTATGGAACATGTCAAATTGAATCCGTTGAGGATTTTGATATCAAGATTGTTTTTTGTGATGTTGTGATGGCGTTTACATGTATGGAAGAGGTTGAATTGAATCCATTCCATCAGTTGTTGTCGAGAATGTTACGATAACGACGTATGGAAAAGGTCAAATTGAATCTGCTGAGGATTTTTGATCCATTCGAGGTTATTTGTCAGAGTGTTACGATGGCGTTATGGAAAGAATCAATTGAATCCGAGGATTTTGACTATCGAGGTTGTCGAGTGTTACGATGGCGTTAACATATGGAAGAGGTCGAATTGAATCCGAGAATTTTTGACTATCGAGGTTGTTTATTGAGTGTTACTCGATGACTTTAACACGTATGGAAGAGGTTGAATTGAATCCAGGATTTTTGACTATCAGAGGTTGTTTGTGAGTGTTACGATGGCGTTAACTATGGAAGAATTGAATTGAATCCGTGAGGATTTTGACCTATCAGGGTTGTTTGTCGAGTGTTACTCGATGACTTAAACACATGGAAGAGGTCAATTGAATGAGGATTTTGACTATCAGAGTTGTTTATCAGTGTTACTCGATGGCGTTAACTGGAAGAGGTCATGGGAAGTCCATCAAGGACCTTTTGACTATCTGGTATTAGCAAAGTGTTATTTGACTTCTTACACGTGGAGTAGGTGCAGTTTTGACTATCAGGTTGTTTGTCGAGTCTTTGCTTTCGATGATGTTAACTGGAGTAGTGCAGTTTTGATCTAGCCGAAGTTGTTTGTCAGAGTCTTTGCTCGATGACGTTAACATGTATGGAAGAGATCGAATTAAATCTGCTGATGATTTTTGACCTATCTGAGGTTGTTTGTCAAAGTATTACTTGATGACGTTAACTTGTATGGAATAGGTCAAATCAAAACATCCGTTTGTGATTGTAGCGAAAGTTGCTCCTTAACCTTGGTCTTATTTTTTCATGAGTATGATTGGAAAATCATAATTTGTAAAGCTATATCTCTTCTCAATGTTGAAATATCTTTCAACTTTGACTTGTTTCTTGGGATGGTAATCGATTAGATGCTTAACATATTAACATGGACGATCTTTTGATATTAAGAGTCCCCAGTTTTCGGCAAAATCTGGAGGAACGAAGTTTGATGAATATTAATTCTTCGCTTGCGCTCCTTAAAAGCTTGAAATGCTCCACCTCGATGGTAGTATTGATTTTGTTGGGAAACTTGGTCATCATACAAGATGAAATAATGGGAATCATTCCCATATATGGAGTCAAACTGTTGCATGATAAAAAATCAGTTGCGGCTGAGTAAAAGTTTACGCCTTAGCCTTGTTGTGAAATCCAACACATACACAGATATTTAAAGAGTGAACAAAAAAACTCTAAAAATTTTAACATGGAAAACCTCAAAAAGAGAGAAAAAACTGGCAGGTAAAAGCTTCCACTATATATATTTATTTTGGAGTACAAGTTTTTTAGATCTGAGATTAATTATATGAAGAGCGAATATGAATCCCAAAATAAGCAACAATATATAGTAATAGTGAACAACGGGATTAACGGACGCAAGGATCGGCGATGGCGGTACGGTGGCGGCGGTGGTTGACAACCGTCTAGTGGTGGCACGATTGTGCTTAGAGGATTTTCAAGCTTTAGAGCTCTCTCCTCTCTTTTGCTTGGGCTCCCCTCATGTGAATAATGAGAGGCTATTTATAGATTAGATGTGTGGCATTTCTATAAATACATGCAAAATCCGAACCACTCATCCATCGGATGGCTCAAAATGATTCCCTTGATCATCTGATGTATTTTGTATATTTTAATGCTCAAATGAAGCCAGAATTATGAGATCTTGGGCTTGTTAGATCTGGCTCGTCAAGATGCTCGATTTGACTATGAACACTCCATGTTTAAGGGTCGATTTATTAATAAGCACTTGATCTAGGTTAGTCTTGATTCAGAATCAGATTGCTTTCGACATCAAGGTTCGTGCTTCGACTAGTAGAATTTTCAGGATCATATCAATTTCAAGTTGAATTCTAATTATAGTTATTGTGATAATTAGCCATGTACTGATTAGTTTAAAATCACTAGAACTCCTGATGAGTGAATAAGTGGTTCTATTACAAGTATGTTCATAAAGATTATAATAAAAGAATAAAAAAATATTAGGAGCTTTCATAAAACAACTTTGTGTTGACCTCCTCATATGTGTCATAAATCAAGACAGGCTCACAAGTTAATTTCGACAGACTTCGGATGTGACAGTGTGCAAATTGAGGCTCAAAATGCACTGGGCATCACCGAAAATGGTCGAAACGACCTCCGATCGATGAACGGACTTTGTTGTCGCGTGCATAACGTCGAAATTGATCAGAATAAAAATACTACAAAATCTAACGATTAATCGATTAATCGATTAATCAATTGTGATGTTGACTATGCTCGAATCGGGAAAGGCTGCGGCGATGCCCAACGACCTCCGTTAGTGGCGATCATCTTTGTTGAAACATCGAAACTATCAAATGAGGCTGTTTGCTCAATTGAATGAGTCATGCAAAGGTCGAATGATTTGAAACATCCGATCGAAATGCACGAGCGTCATCCAAAATAAACTCAAATGACCTCCGATCGATGAACAGACTTCTCCATCGCGTTCAGAACGTCGAAACTGATAAGAATATAAATATTACAACTTGATCAAGCGCTCGAGTTATCAGCGATATCGCATATGCTCGAGGTCGGGAAAAGCGATTTCCATTCGTGAAATTGATCATGTTGTTAGCTTCTAAACGTCGAAATCCATCAAGTAAGACTGTTCACACTCAATTCGGACGTGTCTGTGCGAAAATCGAGTGGTTGAAAGGGGTGACGCATACTTTGGTGAAATTATTATTGACAAACCAAAAGACGATGCAGCGCTATTGTGTATATGCGGAATATCGATTACTTCAGATTGATATATATATTAACCATATGATTTTATCATCATAAAATTCAAATTGAGGTTGATTAGATGCTTGATTAATATCCATATATTAATAAACTTGAAATTTATAATAATGTTTAAATCCCACTCAATCGGCCTCCTCACTTTCGCTCGATCTCAACCGTACGACGACACACACTTCCATTCGAACTTCCTCCAACCGCTCCCCTTCTCGTTTCTCTTGTTCAAAAAAAAAGAAAACCACAAGCCTCCTCGTTCTCTTCCATTTTCTTTCCACTCCCTATGCATGGCCATCCGTTCTCTCTACCGTGACTCAAGAGGCAAACGCAAGCTTAGCCGATCAATTCGGTTCCTTCCCTTGTTGCTATAGGAAGAAGGATCGTCCGCTCCCTCTCGTTCTGGCAACAGGACGAAAGCAACGATCCCTCTCCTTTACAGCTGTATTTTGTGATCCAATATTACCTTGGCGGTCTTTCCTAGCGGAGTCATTCAACCTTCGATTTTGATCGTTTCCGTCTAAGGTTTTGATTATTTAGGTGTTAGTGATCACCCGATATCCATAAATTTTTGCGAGATGTTGATCTGGAGGGTTCCTAACTTATCGTTAAAGGATTTTAATTTGGTACTGGTGACAATGGGACCTATCTCAAGGAACGTCTATCCTACATGTGAGAACCTGTGCATCTTCTGTCCTTCATTGAGAACAAGTTCACATAAACCAATGAAGCGGTAGAAGAAGCTATTAGCTGATATCTTCCCAAAATCCAAGGGTGAAGAACCCAACGGTAAGAAGATTTGTAAATTGTGTGGATACGCTTCAAAAAAACACCCACTGCGCATACAAAAGATAACAACTTATTCAGAACAAAGATGCTACAAGGAATTGAGATCTGAGGAGTTTGGCTTTGTAAAGATAATCATGTGCATTTATCATAAACTACTAGTTTCCTATAATGATCAAATGTCACTGTTTGCAAGCAACTTTCTAACCATCTTAGAAACTGATATGATCCCAAATCCTCTAATTGCCAAACTAGAATATACATCCAAAGATTTGCAAATGTAACTAGAGTACAAAAAAGGAAATTACGTATAACCCAATTGAATACGCTAAGACTAAACAATTCCTAAACCGCCAATAAAATACAAGGCCATAAGTAAATAATAATAGAATAACCAACAAGCTCCACTATACGTAACTAAAATCCGTAATGACAGAGGCAAGAACCGAATATGTAATATAATGTAAATCGCCATAAGATGTAGAAAGCTTTGATCCAAGACAGAAAGAAGAGTATAAATAGAGATCGAGAATGAGAATCAAGAAATTGAAAAGGAAGAAACTTAGCTCTTCGCCTCTTTTCTTCTCTTCTTCCCGCCATATTCTTCTCGGTTTTCCTCCGAAACCATCTTCTTCCATCTGAGAATCCTAGGTTCTCCTCCCATCCCACCGCTTCCCCGTTCTTCTGAGTGCCGACTCAAACAAAGAAACAAACAAAGTAAAGGTTAAGGCAAACTCCCATCAGAAGCCTTCATCAGACGGCAAGGATCAGATCGATCACAGCTCATTATCACGCATCTATTATTAATCCTCATACATCAAGCTCCTCGCAACACCAGAATCCACTCAAATCAAACGAGATCGAGTCGTATGATCAAATAAATAAGATCCACTACAAGAAATCAAACGATCCGACGGCTCAATTCTACCAACAAACACCGATCCGAGTAAGATCCAACGCGAAGTTGTTAATTACGTCCGATCTCACCCGATAGGACCTCAGAGCAACTCAACCCAGTTCATACCACTCGAGTGACTAATGAGCCGTAAAACTCAATCAACCCAATTGCTTAGTCTAATTCAAGGAAACAAGACATATTGGTGCTCGCTGATTACCACAACCCTAACAATGGCGTAAGGCACAAGAAATACATCAAAATATTAGAAGAATGTGTTACCGATTAAATTAAAAACAAAAGAGCAAATGACCACTACTATGGTATTGATCAAATATCAAGAAGATTGATTGCCATAAAAACAGATTGGAAAAACAACCTCAAATCCGTGTATGTGATCCATCCCTTCAATCCTATTCTCCAAACATCACATACACACACACCCATGTCAATACCTCTTAAAATAGATATTTAATGGAGAAGACCCAGGATGGCTCTTTAAAGTGAGGCTTTTTCAAGATATAACTCCACGAGGATCAAAAATTTTAATATCCTCAATATACATGGATGGACCTACTTGAAATGGTATCAATGGATGCAAGTAAATAAACAATTGTATTCTTGGCCACAGCTCAAAGAACAAATTATGCAAAGATTTGGCCCTTCCTCTACAGATTTAAGAGGAGAACTAGCTAAGCTTCAACAAAGAAACCACAACATTTTTATAATGAATTTGAAGACCAGCTAACCAAATTTCGAGACATTCCACATGAATTGCTACAAAGCTACTTTGAATCGTAGAATTAAATTAAAAGGGAAGTAAGAGCCCTACATCCTTCTTCCTTACAACAGGCATTTCAATTAACCAAGCTAATGGAAGATGATTGTCCATGTAATGTAAATGCATAGAAATGTAAATCAAGACACTCTAGTAAGTAAACAAAGAATATCAAAGTGTTAACTACCTCCCACCCACAAATGCCACTCAACACCAACATAAAGAGCAAATATCAACTCAATTTAACAAAGAACTCAAATAGAAGACGTAAAAAAGAAGAGGCTTATGTTTCAATTAGATGAGAAATTTCACAGGGTCATGTGCAAATCCAAACTCTTACTCTTGTCGAAGTCAATGATGACCAAAGAACATCAATCGCAACATGATAATCACCGACAACCAATGGATACAAGAAGACAAGAAGAACAAGCTTCAACTATCAACCATTCAATCCAAAGGCAAATGACATGAGGTGTATAAGTATACACATTATAAATAGTTCTAACCACTAACTTAGCTTAGATTTTTTGTCGATATAACCCAATTATATAGAATAAGATAGTCCATAGTAATAAGTCGTTGGCACAAAATCCTTCTACCTCAAATAAGATGGACAAAGAGAAAGATCACATAATACAACCATACAAAGGAGAATTCATTTATAGGTTTAATCCATATAAATCACAAGAAGCTCAAAAATAACATGAAACAAATGGTCGATAACATAGAAGAGAGCTTCAATCCAAGACTTAGACAATACAAACAAGCTTTTACACTACAACCAGAAAAATTACCAACTCAGTAAGATGGCGGATGATAATCGCTTGTTAAAAGTTTTAGATCACGTAAAAGTACCGACGGAGATCCACAAATTAAAGAAATATCAAGGCAAATGTAATTTAGCCACGTAAGCTTCGATATCAAGTAAAGAAATACAGAAGCATCTCCAGATTTTTGACCTTGAGGACAAGGTCAGTTTGAGGAGAGGAGTAATGATATGATCCCAAATCCTCTAATTGCCAAACTAGAATATACATCCAAAGATTTGCAATGTAACTAGAGTACAAAAGGAAATTATAGAATATAACCCAATTACAGGACAAAACCCGTAAACCGCCAATAAAATACAAGGCCATAACAGAAATAACTGCAAATAGAACCAACTACAAGCTCCACTATATACGTAACAAAATTGAACGAGAGGCAAGAGAACCTGTAGAATATAATAGAAAGCTTACATGTAGCTTTGATCCAAGAAAGAAGAGTATAAATAGAGATCAGAGGAGAATGAGAGGGGAATCAAGAAATTCAGAAAGGAAACTTAGCTCTTCAATCTTCCCTTTTCTTCTCTTCTTCCTACTAATATTCTTCTTGGTTTTCCTCACTGGAAACCATCGTCTTCCATTGGAGAATCCCTAGGTTCTCCTCCGATCCCAGCCGCTCTCCCTGTTCTTCTTCTGAGTGCTTGGTGACTCGAGCCCAAAAGAAACAAACAAAGTAAAGGTTAAGGCAAACTCCCATCAGAAGCCTTCATCAGACGGCAAGGATCAGATCGATCACAGCTCATTATCACGATCAGACGACCATTAATCCTCCCGTACATCAAGCTCGTCTCCCTGCAACACCTGTAATCCACTCAAATCAAACGAGATCAGGAGCCGTATGATCAAATAACAGATCCAAGAGACTACAAGAAATCAAACGCATCCGACGGCTCAATTCCCAGCTCAACAAACACACACCCAGGCAGATCCAACGAAGTAGGCGCAATCTACCCAGATCTCACCCGATAGGACCCTATAGCAACTCAACCAATGTTCATACCACTCGGGAGTGACTCAAAGCCGTAAAACTCAATCCAGAACCCAATTGCCTTAATTCAGGTCTAATTCAAGGAAACAGTACATATTAGAAACTCTGTTGGACCAACTAAGGTAGGATGAAATGTGTATAGTTAGAAGCCAAGCAATCATCAGTAGCACATTCTCTATCATAAATCAAAGCCCCACTTGGTTTCTTCCAAGGGTAAAGGTTCACATCACAAAAATACATATCTATATCCCATAAATCAACTGGATGTCGATGATCCTTTGTATATCAGCCGTTGGATTCAGATACATGTGCAATGCATCGTGACTAACAACGACATGTGATGCTTTGGTCACCACATCCCTCACCTCTGGTTATGATCATATGTTGCGCACCACGCTGCCCTCTCCTTCTTCCTCTTCTTCTTTCCCTTCTTTGCTTTTCTTCTTCTTCCATTTCTTTCTCCGAATCAAAATTTACAGATTTTTCTTTCGCTGCAATCGCTTCATCGCAATCGGAGGAAGCAACACTGTCAAGAGGTGGGTTTTTCTTTGAGTTTCCGGTATCACACTCCTGGCTTTATCCTTCCAATTTTTGCTTCGCCGCAAACCGGGGAAAAACATCGTCAAGAGGTGAATTCTTCTTCCGATTTTTGGCATCGCATTCCTCGCATTACCTCCTCAAATTTGCCTCGCCGCAGTCAGAGAAGCAACACCGTCAAGAGGCGGGTTCTTCTTCTTTTTTGATACCCAACCTGTTCCACCATTGTAGAAGACCAAACATGAGTCGTGACATGTGAGATCTCGTGAATGTGGATATATATATATATATATATATATATATATATATATATATATATATGCTTGTGTTTATTTGGTAGGTTTGGCCTCGCTTCAAGAGGGCGATGAGATGAAAAATCAGGTGTCGTAGAACTACTAGCACCAAGAGGACGCATCAGAGTAAGCAACATCCATTAGATGTCCCTCCCCCTAGACGAAATGCTGTCAAAATTTTTTCTAATTTCTAGACTTAAAAAAAAGGGGTGAATATATATTGTATTTGTCTTTTTTCAGGTTTAAAGGCCTCGTCGTGCTCACGAGGACGCGATGAGATGAAAACCCGACTATAGTGTCACAAGACACCACTCGCTATGCTCAAGAGGGCGTACTGAGTAAGCTAAAATACCCCAAATGCAGCCCCCTACACGAGAATGACGCCGGGAGGCTACCAAAATTTAGACTAAAATTCAGGACTTAAACAAATTTAAATGAGAATTACCTAAACTTAAGTCAAACAAAAAAATATGTGATAAATATGAAGATAAATGTTAAATCAAGGAGAAATTAGGGAGCCTTTAAATAAAATTTTGAAAAAAAATGAAACACTCATTTAAAATGCAAATAAAATTTAGGGAGTATTAAACTCACAAATTATAATATCGATTCTCTATGACTTTAATTGAAGTAATGAGTGAGTTCTCTTTTATTGTAAATTTCTCAAAACTAAATAAGCTCTAATTGAAATTTGGGGAGACTAATGCTAAACTCATAACAAACTTGTAATAAACTTAAACTCTAAGTATGAATCCAAATTGAATTTAATAACTCTTATACGAATATGAAGATGATTACTATGCTAGCTAATAAATATAAGTAGGGCTAAAGTAATAAATATTAAAATCGACATAACTTATAAAAAGTGATTTCATCTCCACCATCAAGAATAATTAACCTCGATCATTGTTACACATATATTCCTCTCTCATATGCATTTCAGAATCCCGTTATCGAAGATTTTGTACTCAAACGATACATAGTGGAAGCTTTTATCGGGCTAGTCCGCGGTTTTTCCCCTCTTTCGAGGTTTTCTGTACCTCATAGTTGTCTCTTGTTCGCCTTTTAATTACCTGTGAAGGCTTTGACTTCACAACAAGGCTAAGGCGAAAACTTTCACTCTACCGCGACTGGTTTTCTAGCACGCAACAAGATTTAAAGTGCAAATTTGAATGTCTAAAAAGGCTACGCACGCTAAATTAGAATATATTAAATATCAATCTGAATAATCTAATAATATATTAGATCAATTTACAACGCCTTCTTCGCCATCGGATCTGCAACTCTTTGTACAAGAAGAAAGAAGACGATACTAAATCAAAATCTATAAAAATCATAGGTCTTCCTTCAATCAAAAATTAAGAAATTTCATTGTAATTATGATTTTTAAAATCAATGATTTCATTAATTAGATGAAATTAGCTAAGCTATAAATACCTATATGTGCTTGGACACATAGATTTCAAGTGTAAATTTTAATATCTGCAAAGGTTGCGCAAGCTAAATTGGAATAACAAATGAAAATATAAAATCAATCTCATAATTCAAACATAAAATTACCTAAAATTACTGTACACCCGTATAGGTCACGACACTATGCTGAATGCTTAAATTCAAGTGTTTGAGGATGTCTGGGGTTGCTTTCTGGTTAGTCTTAGATGTCCGAAGTTAACAAAACCTAGAAACCTATAATAAGAGTTTCAAATCAGTGAAATATTTGAGAAATTGATTCTGTTAGGTGAGAGTAGATCTAATCCTCTGTTAGCAACTAAACAGAGTTTAAATATATTCAAATTAATCAATATTTCAAATAAAGTTAAGTAATAATCTAAAACTGCCTAAATGAAATTCTATCACTAAAAACTCAAATCAAACTCAATCCATCCACCTTCCGCAATTGTTTGTCGGAAGTGAAAAATTAAGAAAACTCTAGCTCACAAAGGAGTCAATGTCAAATTAAGTGTTCTTCTATGTTCACTCTCAATCAATCTCACGCTAGTAAGGACGCGTCTCTATGCATTGGCCAGACTCCACGTGATGAAGCGGTTAGGATCAGAGTCCTCTGATCGAGTGGTTTGGCCAGTCCGACTCCATTATATTATGATCACGACCATAGCCCGTATGCTCCCCAATAGCTCTACAATTTGAGTTATGAATCATAGGATATATTTGATAGGACAAACAACCCTCTGTCAGCTAAGGTAGACTTAAGTGTCTGACAAACACCACCCCAGTCTAAAGATTTCTTGACGACGTAACCCATGCCGATAAGAATCCTTCTCAGTTGGATCGACTACCTCCTCGACTAAGTAAAGGGACGCGCTTGCAGGATGACTAATCATGAGATCTAGATTGGCCACGTCATCATTAACCATCCGGTTTAAGTTGAAATGATGAATTTCATAATTTGTATTTTGAAACTCCATATGTTGCTACTATACGTTATGCATTAAGCGATTTAACGACTAGTCTTAATCAAAAGTTCTCTCTCACTTATTGGGATGTAATTAATTATGGAGCTACATGGAAACCCGAACTAGATCTAAAGTCCTCACCAAATGAGAACGAAATCTCTGAGTAGTGTCTTATCTACTATTTCATCTGCCTTCTGAAAATTATACCGATACTTTAAATCACTCTCTTCAATTCAATAAAATTTTCGAGAAGTCGGTGGCGAATTTTCGAAGCCCACACTTTGATATCAAAATTTAAAATCTTTAAATTTATTTTAAATATGTTGAATTTAGTTTTGTCAATGAACTACACCTATGCCTACACACGAGACTTCATGAAGTTGATAGGGAATATAGAGAGATATGGATTAAGATAAGGAATGCTATTTAGATTTATCAAAGGATATCAACTATTAGATATATTTAGTACCCTCTTGAGTTTCAAGATTTGGCATTCTAATTACAAATCTTAATGACTTTCTATATTTTAGTTTAAAAAATTGTGTAGCTTATTTTATTATAAAATATGCATTTCTCTTATTAGCAACTAAAATCTTGGCCTAAGCGATATAACCTCCTGATTGTCGACATTTACTTTATTCGCCTATTAGAGGTTGTGAGCTAGTTATCTTAAATTGAAAAACTTAGTTTTGAGAAAATAATCCTATCCTTATTTGGCCAAAATAGGATCTTGACATCTTCTTCAATGAGTTGATGAGTTCATAACTTTGAGAAAGTTGAAGAGTCCATGGTTTTAAGAGTTTGAGACTTATGATGAGTTGACAAACAAGGGTGATTTTGTCCTAGCAATATATCTTGAATCTAGTTAGCTTGTCTTGAATCGGATCTATGGACTATATATTGATGTACAAGATGACTTTAATATAAAATTTTATTGATTATTTATATATTATATTTATCTTATCTTGTGGGTTTTATGTGTTGGATGATTTATGGTAGTATGAAGAGAGTTTTTATCTTAACATTGCATATGGATATGCATACACATAATAGAAGTTCAGAGTAATTATCATAATTTTTACATGAAAAACTTTTAAAAAATAAATCACAAATCCAGACTTAGATGAAATAATTCATAATGAAAGTAATGTTTTATAACACCAATTTTCCAATCAATCGAAGAAGACAAACTTACAAAATATGTATTGCTAGCTTGACATTCAATGAATGTGATAGAAAATATAAGAGGGCGTCGATGATGATCAAACATAGATGTTAGTTTTTAGATATTAGTGTCACATGCAAATGATAATCGTTAGTAGGGATCATCGATTGACAATGATTGAGTGATAACAATTGGACAATGACAATAGGACAATAATGACCAATGATGGCTAGTAGTGATAATTGATGATATTGATTATATTATAATATTTGGGTGATGATTATCAAATAAAGATGATCGAGTGACAGTGAGCAAGTATGAGTAGCTAGATAATGACATAATTATTAGTTATGATCATTTGAATTGATCATCGTACAAAGTTATGAAATCTTCAGAATTTTATGCTTAGATTATAATTATATAAATAATATTATCTATTTATAATATTTTTGAAGTGCCATTTTGATTATTTCGCTAAAATTCTTAAATATCAGATATCTTATATTGATTTTCTCAATCATCGACCATTTTTAGAGCATCAAAGTATCTTAGCAACATTGAATTTGGGTGATCTTAGACTCACTAGATTTTTCTCCTCGAGACACTTATTTTAATTATAAATACACAATATCAAGATATTATTTCGTTTTGCAAATAGTATACTAAAACTCATAAATATGCTTAAAATGCTTGATATGGGCTTATAAGTATTTTTATTACCGTTGAGCTTGTCTCATTCAAAATCTCGATGCCCTAAATTTAATAATTAAATTAATTTAAATATTTTATTATTACTAATGTTTAATTAAATAAATTTTTAATAACATATTGAAAACTTCCAAAAATTTTTCTTGATTAAATTTTAATCAGATACTCATTCTAAGACAAAAGGGCTTTTCTTATGCATGTTTTGATTCGTATTATATTGCGTTGATATGATGTTTCTTTCAATGAATAAATTCAGCGAAGAGAAGAACGTTTTCATCTGAATATCTGATATGGATTATATTATCCAAATATAAACATATTGGGTGTGTCCGATTAGAACAAAGAAATAATATAAAATAGTTCCAAAGGAATTGCATCCCTCTGGCATTTCATGCAGGGAACCGATAGGAGGTGCTGTTAAGAAACCTTAAATTTGTGCTTATAAGAGTCCATTTAAAATAGTGATAATTATCAGTTAAATTAGTTATGAAAATATTATAAATAAATGTTTTAAATATTTCAAAAAATAACTATAATTATGAAACATATTTTATTTTAAAGTATAATATAAATAAACTAAAATTTAAAAAAATATTTATGAGTGATATTAGGTGGCACACAATGGTGCTAAAGATGAAAATAAATTGAAAACAATAATACACATTGAACATAAGTGTTGCTTGTACAATTTTTTGTGCTCTTATTTTAATTAAAAAAATTGTTTGCAAAATACGCAAAGTTTAATTATTTATAAAAAAAATAATACTTTTAAAAATGAATTAACAAATCGTTATATTTGAAAAAAAAGGGTTGCAAATGTGTTATTTTATAAATGAAAACCATGAGTATTAATTTTATAAAAAGTACAAATTTATGTGTAACGTGAAAATTATAATAATTTATTTAATAAATAAGAATAGCTAATCTCGATATGATGCTATTTTACTTAAAATCCTAACAGTATAAATTAGAATTTATAATAAATACAATCAATATTATTACTTTGATATTTTTTAATAAAAGTTAGATATGAATTGTAACAATACTTTTGGTGGATTTAAATATAAAAGTTAAAATTTAAATAAAAATTTATTGGACGTACGTTAACTATAAATATTTAATTGAAATAGAAAACTGAAATAAAAGAAAATGAAATTAAAACTTCAGACAGCAACTTAACTTAGCGTTTCAACGTTATCAGTTTCTCCCACCACCACAGCCACCGCGCCCACCGCCACTTACCATGCTCATCCCATCATACACTACAAACCCTAACCCTATACCCATCTCCAACTCCTACCCCAAAGTCATGGCCGCGGATGGACCATCGGAGCGCGGTCCCGCGACATCGGCGATAGTGGCGAGCCTTTGCAAGCTAACTCCGGGTTCAACATGGACAGATCTGGAAACTACCCACCTGATCGATGCTTACGAGGAGAAATGGAACTATTCCAAGCGCGGCCCGCTCAAGGCACAGCAGTGGGAGGACGTCGCTGTCGAAGTCGCCGGCCGCTGCGGTCTTACCCGTCCCTCCAAGAACGGCACACAGTGCCGCCACAAGATCGAGAAACTCCGCAAGCGCTACCGCTCTGAGCGCCTCCGCCCTGTACGTTCCTTGTGGCCCTTCTTCGACCGCATCGATAGAATGGAGCGTGGGCCGTTACCTATCTCTGGCCGTCCGCCGCCGGCCCCCGCTTCGTCGTCGTCCTGCTCCGACTTCAAGCCTTACCTCAGCAACAAGCGTAGCGTCAACGGAATTCTTGGGGAAGCGGTGCTGCTTGGGAGCGCAAGGGGATCGAGAAACGCGAGGTCACGGAAAAGACGGCAAGATGAGCAAGATGAGGAGCACAATGGTGAGGAGAATGAAGAGGAGGCTGATGAAGGGGGCAGTGGGGGGCGAGAAGGGCTTTCTGGATTGGCGGCAGAGTTAAGGAGATTAGGGGAGGGCTATGTAAGGATGGAGAGGAAGAGAATAGAGATGATGAGGGAGAGGGAGCGAGAGTGGATGGAGATGGAGTCGAGGAAATTGGAGATGGTAATGAAGGCGCAGCGCGGCCTAGTGGAGACCATTGCTGGAGCATTCTGGAAAAAAGGCGATTAGTTCTGAGGATTTGTGAAAATAACAGGACACTTCCGCCCTTCTACACTTCAGCTTTTGCCAATCGAAATCATCATTCTGCTCTTCTGCTCTTGTCAATCGAAGTCATGATGTTTTGGTTTTTCATTTTTTTCAACAAACAGGTATTTGAGGAAGAAATTTATTCATTCTTCCCGTCACGTTCTTATTTTATTTCTTGTTATCTAGTTGGCTATCTGTGGTTCACCATATGTTGAGGAATTTCTGTTGTTTGAATGATGCTATCTTATGTATGTTGTCCTTTATATGAGAATAGCTATCTAGTTAGCTAGTTTTTATGTTATGCTTTTCTGTTCCATTCAATCAGAACTTTAATTTTATGCTGAAGAATTTTAAAATTAGATTTTCCAAAATTTTGAAATAGTAGATAATCTTGTGCTAGGGGATCTGATGGAAATGCGAGGTTAGGTTTCTATGGAAAAATGATGTTAAGTTATATTTACTGTTGTCAAGGTAGTCAACAACATAAAACTTCGGAATATCGGTCTAAAAATTAAAGCAGAGAATGTAACTGTCTTCTAAAATAGTTCTATTATGGGGATGTTTTGTTTCAATTATTTATAATACTTGCATATTGCAAATACAATGTAAATTAAATAAATTGTATTTCGATTTCTTAAGGTTTTTGTTTGACTTTAAAAGATGTCCAGAAAATTAATTTTGGTGTTTGGTTTCTTTGAAAAATGAAATACATTATCTTTTGATTTTTGTGTGGGGCATGATGGGAAAGATGGCCAGGGATGATGTAGATAGTGGCTCAGGGTTGTCGGTGTGGGTTTGGAGATGATGGGCGTGATGTTGCTAGGTTAGCAACATATGGTAGGGGACAACATGGGCTACAAGGGTGGAGACATAGAGTTCCTTGATCATGGTTGCTAACGTTGAGTTTAGAGGTGTGAACGAGTTGGCAGGCTTGATCCATGTTAACTCGAACTTGAACTTGATTGATTAATCAACCTCAAGCTTATTCTATTAATTAGAGTTGATTTATGAGTCAAATCATTTATTATGAAAGGGAGAAAATGTGATTAAAGTAGTTGGTGTAATAAAATGGCAAAAAAGATGAGAATTATAAGAGTAATAATTAGACATCATTTGGTATAAGGAAGTGATATATGAATTCTAAATATTTCAAATAAAGTTTCACTTAAACTCTTGAATTTTAATATATTTTAAGTATATTTTATGCTAAGATTTTAAATGAGTTAGCTTATGAGCTAATAAATTAAGTTGAGTTTGAGCTTACTTATGATTTTTAATGAGTTAGTTTAAGAGGCCATTGAAGTTCAATTGAGTTGAATTTAGCTAACTGTTGACTCGGCTTGATTAAATTATACCTCTGGTTGGGTTGCAAATGTTGATAGGGGGTTTGGAATTAATGTAGACCACGAGCTAATGAATTTGGAATTCATTTGATTTGTTGGAATTCAAAATTCCTTAAAAAAATGACTTATATGAGACATTTCAAACTTCTTAGAATTACCTTGCATTCATTTTAATTCACAACAAATGCTAGAAAAGCCAAAAGGCATGTATTTCCATAACTTTATGTAATGACCTTTTCTAAATTATAGTCTTATATATCAAAACATGATTTAATGAAAATTCATTTATTAATTCTTTCATTTGCAAGTTTTATCTTATAGTGCTAACATTGATATTATTATACTTAGTGCAAGACTAGGTTACGGTTGGGTCATCTTGTTTTTGTTTCATGATCATTACCCATATTGGGTTAAATCTTTGCTCCACCCAAAATTCATCATATTTCTTTGTACTAAGTGAAAATAGTAATAAATAAGCCGTAATAAGATTGTACTTTTGGATTGTGTAGCATGGCTGATTTAGCATGCAAAATCTTATGTGAATTAGCATGGACCAAATTGTAGGGGGCGAAGCATGATTGTCAATAACAAATCATGCCCCTATAATATAAAGCACTACTGGGCGGAGCTTTCTCGATCAACTAACTTAATAATCTTATAGATTCATATTGCATAAGTTATAGTGTGGTATGCCATTTTAAACGTGACACAAAATATTAAAAAATTATAAATAGACATAAGATAAATATGAAATGCTATTAAATTGAAAATATGACATGCTATTAAATTATCTTGATAGTAAAACTAAGGAAAGTGTTACTTGAGTTTAAGTGCTTAATATCTTAACCACTTAAAATTTAAAGATTATAATTATATTTTGTAAGTTTAATATGTTTGTAATAAGATTAAATTAGTCATCTTGAGAATTATCATCATCATATGTCAAAGAAGTTTTATTTGAACTGCTATATTTATTTCCTTAGAATTTTTTTTTATGTCAAATATATTTATTTAGGGATCTTGGTATATGACACGATGTCAACTTACATAAATATAAATGCCCCGTGTATTGCAAGGAGATTTTCATGATATTTTAAAATTATTGTATTTTGCAATCAAATGAGTCCCATAATCAATCTTCATATATATATATATATATATTGGAATCTCGTCATAAAGCGTGATATCAACCTAAATAAATATATTAAAAAAAAATGCCCCCTGTCTAATAGGGGAATTCTCAAAGCAATTATCATGTATAGTATCTCTTTTGTTTTAATTCAAGACACATTAATTTTGACACTGATTATTGGCCATTCAGATTGATGAGTCTATAGACTCTTCCTTGATAAGTCTTCTTGGTGACATAAAAGTCTTTCAAATATACTTTGGATTTTTCCATCAATCGTTCAACAATGAGTGATTGATCTTCTCAGCTCTAGGAGTTTAATTATTTTCTTAAACATTGTAGCCATATTTGATCAAAAGCTTCAATACGGAGGTGTTGAATGCAAGCACATTGTAAAACCCTTCTCTTGGCTGATATGCATTTATGTCTCTTTTTTTGTAATTTTACCCTCCACAGAGTAGTTGATGAAGGAATGTTGTCAATCATCTATTCTTTTTGCATGTTAGCTTTTATCAATTGCTCGAAATTGGCTCAAACTTATGTTCTTCATAAATAGATTGAAAATCTTCTATTTGACTTCAGTTGATAACTCGCAATTAGAATGAAAAACAATCGAGGTTGTATCGTTTGGCTTTCTTTTGATGACTCCTCTTTTAACAAAGTTATAAATAGCTGATGATGGGATTCCTTATATAACTCTTTAAGGTGTCAACCATCTAGAGTTTCAATGATAGATACTTTATTCTTTTGAGGCTAATTTTTATAAATTTTGTTAATGGTAGACCTCTTAGAGTATAAACCAGATGTCACACATTCTCTTTTCTTAATAGCTTCTGCTTCATAAAGCTTCAACCTTCCTATTTATTTTTGTTTCCACCGGGACCTTTCGATGGTAAAATCTTGAACCTAGAGTTCAAGTGTCACACCTCGATGTTCATCTTGTGGAGATTTTCATCATTATACTAGATCGTGACTTCTTAATTTGGAGTTTCATTTGCCTTGACAACAACTAGCTTGCCAGCCCTTGTTTATCAAGCATTCTTTTTAAGGACTTTGTAAATTCTGTGCAGCTTGGTTAATAAAGTCTTAAGAAGTATACTGTTGACCTCATAAGCTCTAAGTTCAATATTGAAACCCTTTCTTGCTTGTTGAATAACTTTCTTCCCGAATAGAAAGACTTTAGCATCATTCCTCTCTAATGCAAGTGGCTCAAAAGAAAAGCTAGTAACATTTATCAATCATCGATATGAGCTTCTTTTTTATATGCATGTTGATCTGCACAATACATAAGTACTTCCATATTTCTTCTGCGTAGGTACTTTGATAAGCCAACATTTTTTTTTGAACTGACTTTGAAAAACTACATCAGTTGACCAACTTTTAAACCATTGAACTGAATAGTAGCTCTTATATAATGAGATTCCCTAGAGAGAACTATTCATGTCTATTGAAGCTCTCATATTCTCAAAAGACTTTGTAAATTCTCTAGAGTGTCAACAATTTTGATAATTATCGGTTAAAATGTTTTTTCTGGAATATACTCTTGATAGATTTTATCAAAGGCAAATCTTTAGAGCCAGAAAAAGATATAAAGCCTTTTAGACCTTTTCTTGTAGCGAATGTTTCTATGCTTTGGACTCAAAATTTCCTTGTGCATCTGTTGGGACCTTTCGGTAGTTTGTTCTTGAATTTAAAATCCACGTGCCAAACTCCGATGTTCACCTTGCAGAGTTTAATAACATGAAGTTTGGCTTCTGTATAGAGCTCCTTAAATTTGAGTGATAAAATAAAAGATCTAATAATCCTCTGCCATTTCTCATTGAACGACAAACTTTCAATACGTTCTACTTAAGATGTTGAATGTTGAGAGCAACCATCTTAATACTTTCAAGATCATAAGATTTATTGAGAGAGATGAAGCTTGTTGGTGATGGGATTCCCTAGAAAATTTTTATAGGGTGTCGATCATCACGAGCTTTATTATTGGAATTCTTCTTTTTGAATGTCCATCTTTGATGGATTTTGTGAGAGGTGTATATCTGAAAGTGCATACCATATGTCACGTCCGTTTTCTTTTTCAAGAAAATCTCTTCATGAAGCTTTAGCCTCTATAATTGCTTATCCTTTCGTCGGGGTCTTTCGACAGCGGATTCTTGAATCTAGAGTTCAAGTGTCACGCTCCGATGTTCATCGTGCGGGACATGCTTGGCTTAGTGGCGAGTCACCATGAGAGGTGGTTATCTTCTGAGTTTATCTTCAATATTTTCAGTCACCATAAGCCTTTGACATTTTCTTTTATTGAGCCTCTTTTCTTGTCTAGTTTAAGCACTCAACGCACTTTGGCTGATAGAGTTTTGGGTTGTCTCCTCTTTGGCGCTAGAGCTTGATGTTGTTGAGCCCAGAATAATTGCTTCACTTCGCCAGTAGAGCTATTCCTTTTTACTCATTTTAGATTATTAAAGTTGTTATGGGTAGGAATACTCGCTTTTGGTGGCGATGTTATTTGTTCCCTAAGTTGTTCTGGTAGGATTTGCTGAGCTCTCAGCTCAACATTTCTTCTTCTTCTCTATCTTTTAGTTAATTTACTTCATGATGAGGAAGCTTCACAATCATGTTTTTCTAGTACAAAGGCTTAAAGTTGGCAAATTAGTTGTGCCTCGTGGCATCAAGATTTCCTAATGACGTTCCTCTTCATCATAGGAGCTTTAGGCTAACCTAGTCTTTCAAACATCGAAGTTCTCTTTTGAGATACCTCCGTAGCAGTGGTTGGTTGTTGCATGGGTTGGCGAGCATGATGCGTAAGAGCCAAAGCGAGGCCTTCCGGCATGGCCTTGAACACGCACCATGGGTGGGTACCGTGAGTCGAAATGCAATAGTTGGAAAATCTGAATGGTAGCTCCAACATCTCCTGCGTTGATGATGACGTTAGCTAAACGGATGTTTGCACCACGCCCAAGTTGAACATTGAAAGGAGTGTTTTTTAAATCCATTCTGTAATGAAAAATGGAGATTAGTAATCAACAATTATCATTTTATCCCACACTTTCAAAATGTAGAGGTACTATAGAATAAAATAATAGTAATTAAAGTATACTTTATATAATTATTTATTCAGTATAGAGCCTTATCCATTAATAATTTTAATTTATTACTCATTTAAATCATAATTTTTTTTTAATTTTCAAAAACTTTGTTATAACCATAGTATATATATGACTAGCCAAAGATGGAAAGAGAATCTTGTTCCCGCCGAAATGAACGTCTTTGAAAATTTATGGCCTCTCGATGAAACGAGAGTATAGATTTAGTGTCGAACGAAATTTTGAAGAGATGATAAAGTGGATAAATAAAGAATTACCGAGATTTTACCTATATGGGACTTTAGATCTGCTGGTTTCTACGCAAAGACCTATAGTTCTCTCCACCTGAGAGAATTTTCGAAGATTAGATCGCTAATCGCTAAGATATAAAGAAGAAGATTTGAAATTTAATGAAATTCATCATTTTCCTTTATGCTTGGAGCATATGGTTGGGGGAATGATGACGTGCCTGATCAAGATCCCACGTTCACATCAGCCATGATCCTCCCACTTAGTTGGAGAGGTACCTAACGATCGAAAGATCCTTGATATGAAGCGTCGTTCAGAGACTCAGACTAGGGTTTATATTTGTCAAATGGGACAATCTTAAGTCCACTCTAGCTAACATCAGGCTTTATGTCCTATTAGGTATACCCTATGATCCACAACTCAAAGCAAGAAAATCATTGGAAACATACGCTACCGTGATCATAATTTAGTGGAGCCTATCCAAATGACTCTCGAGGGCTCCGTCAGAATCGCTTATATTACCTGGCCAACCACGCTGAATAAAGACACGGACCACATATTTAAAAATATGCTCAGGCTTTCAAAATGATTGTTTCTCTTTCAAAATAATTGCAGTCACAGTGCAAGACATTTAAGTCAACCTGATTTTAACTCGCGCATCTTTCTCAGACACCTGAATTTAAATATTCAACACTATGTCGGGGCCCATGCGGGTATAGAATAAAAATAATAATTTTATTTCTAAATTATGAGATTAATCTCATATTTTCATTAAATTTCAATTTAGCCTATGCAGACTTTTCAAATATTATGATTTGCACCTTAAATTCTATGTTCGAGCACATGCACATATTTTTAACTTAAATAATTTCATCTAATTAATGAAATCATTGATTTTGAGAATCATAATTAGAATGAAAATTTTCAAATTTTGTATTGTATGAAGCTCCATAATTCATGAGAATTTAATTTAGTATCGCTTTCTGTCTGCTTGTGCGAAAAGTTGCAGATTCGGTGACAAATTACTTTAAATTTTTAAATGGTGCCTTCTGCCATTTGCACTTGAGTATTGTGGGTTTGATGACAAATTACTTTAAATTTTTAAATGGTGCCTTCTGCTCGCTTGCACTTGAGTATTGCGAGTTCGGTGGTTTGGTCATGAGACTGATGAATGGAGATTCATTCACTGTTGCCTTTTCTTGCGGCTTGTTGAGTGAGGAGAGCGTCAGCAACTCGGCTACTTGTGGGCTTGTTGAGTTCGACCTTTAGAACTCATCCATGTCCTAGATTTGAAGATGTGGATGTTGATATTTTTCAAACTTAGTTGATTGAAGCTTCCAAAATTGGGAGTTATTCTGACTTGATCTTCGATATTTGACGAATCTTGGAGAAAACTTGATATTTATGACTGTCTTTTCGTGCATTGAAGTAGATCCTTTTTGTTCTTGTAAGACGCAATTTTAACAATAACAGTTATAAATATATTCAGGGATCTCGACATAAAGCTCGATGTCAACTTGAATGTATATACAAGAAGATCTTCAATTTCACAAGAAAAAATTAAACATCTTTGATTACAAAAACTAAAAAAATGCCTCCTATCTAATAGGGGGATTGCAAACTAATTCATAAATATATTACAGAGTTTGAACTTCTTTAATATAAATAAACGTAGCTCATTTTGATCATCATATATATATTTATCTGAGGATCTCGGCTTGAAGCATAATGTCAACTTAGCTAAATATATAAAAATGTCTCCTGCCTAATAGGGGGGCTTTCGCAGTAACTTGAAAATGCGTTTTCGTTTTACGAGAGAATATTCAAGTGACATTACATGTGTAATTGGTATGAAAGCCTTATTTGTGCAATAGTCATTTAAATGTTTATATATTTATCCGCAATCAGTTTACTTTTGAATTTACCATCGATCTTACGATGAAGAATGATTGACTTTCTCAGCATCAGAATCAATTCACCTTTCTGGAATGTCCGAGGATGTATTGAACGATTGAATGCTTTGGACATCCTCGTAGGTGGGCGTTCTCATCTTGAGTAAGATTGAATTGAACAGCTACTCGAAGTGATGATAGCTCAACTTCTAGTGGCAGAACAGCTTCAACTCCAAATGTTAGAGCGTAAGGAGTAGCTTTGATCAGCATTTTATAAGTTGTTATGTATGCGTAGAGTGCTTCCATCATTTTAGTGTGCCACTCTCTTTTATTTTTCTTGAGAATCTTCTTGAGTAATTTCACTAAAGTTTTATTGAAAGCCTCTATTAAACCGTTGACCCTTGGATTATAGATTGATGAATATCGCAAATTAATTTTATGTCGATCAACGAATTTGTATAATATCTTCGCACTCTTGAAGGCCGGACCGTTGTCTGAAATGATTCGTCGTGGCACCTCAAATTTATAAACAACATTGTTGATGAAGAAGTCAACGACTCAATTAGCAGTGACTTCTTAAAGGGTGTAGCTTCAGCTCATTCGGAGAAGTAGTTAGTAGCTGCTAGAATAAATCGATGTCCAGCTGATGATGGAGGATCAATCGGTCCAATTATATCTGTGCCTCAACTTTCGAACGGTCATGACACTATTGTTAGGTGTAGATTCAAAAGTTGATGAATGAGATCTTCGGGGACTTGGCATTCATGACATTTCTTAGCATGATTAATACAATCTTTTACCATTTAAAGCTAATAGTATCCTATCCTTTTAATTTTTGTTGCCATTTTGAGACTGGTGGGCGCCACAGAATCCTTCATGAATTTCGGACATAACTTTGTTGGCTTCATCCATTTATAAGCATCGTAGCTACATTTGTTCAAAGGATTTACGGTAAAATGTATCATTAACATAGGCATATCGTAGGATCGTTTTTATAATCTGCATGATTAGTAATTTATTGCCCGACAATTTGCTTTCCTTGAAATAATCGATGAAGGGTTGTCTCTAATCATCAGACTCTTCCACTATGAAAGCTTCGCATGATTTCATTGTAGTACTTTTGAGTTTTTCTCTCTCTTGTACTGCCGTTCTTTGGGAGAGTGATTGAATTGCCTTCTGCTGGCTTGAGTTTGATGTCCCGTCTACCTGCAGGGAGTATGGATTTACTGGTTGCAAAATTCGATGAGTGGACACTTCAATCAACACATCGTCGTCGTCCGTGTTCGCCATTTCTTTTGCTAGCTTGGCCAGACAATCTCTTTACTATTCTTCGACCGAGAAACTCGAGCTAGTTTAATGTTTGGAATTTGTTTCATGAGTTCAAGCACTCGCCTATGATAGTACGTTATTTCAAGTTTATTAATCTTATAGAGACCCAACACTTGGTTGATTACCAATTGAGAGTCTCCAAAGATTCTTAAATTTTGGATGCCGATAACAACAGCTTCTTCGAGGCCTGCCACTAATGCCTCGTATTCAGGTTCATTGTTGGTTCTTGGCTCAGTCAACCTGTGTGAATGCCTCATTATGCCACCTTCTAATGTTATGAAAACGAGGCCAATGCCAGCTCTTGCTTTTGGTAGATTTGGGGGTTGAGCAGACTTAATAGATGATGCACCGTCGAAATATATTTCTCAGATCTACAGCTTTTTTCTTTCGTGGATAAGCGTAACTGCTAAATATCATTGGTCAAATCTTGGAATATGATGCACAATGAGAAAATTTGCTAGTATTTGTCTCTTTATAGCTGTCTAAGATACATATGTAATATCGAACTGTAACAGGAGCACTGCTCATCATGCCAAACGATCTGTCAATGCTGGTCTTGTCATCAAGAACTTCAATGGATCGATCTTTGAGATGAGTATTATCTTATGTGACGACATATAATGTCGAAGCTTTTGGGCAACGAAGATTAGTGCAAGATAGTGCTTCTTGATCGGAGAGTACTTTGCCTCAGCTCCTATCAATCTTCGATTGATATAGTACAACACATTTTCTTTGCTTTCTTCATTGTGCTGTGCAAGCAATGCTTCGAGGATTTTTTCTAGTGCAGCTGTATGCAAAATGAGAGGCTTTCCCGGGATTGGCGTTGCAAGAATTGGTGGATTTAACAGGTATCTTTTGATGCTATTGAATGCTTCTTAACATTCATCGTCCCATTTAAATGACACATCCTTCTTCATCAATTTCTTAAATGGTTGACACCTGTCCAACATATCTGATATGAAATGCCAGATGAATGCCAAAATGTCCTTGTACAGAACGAAGCTGACAAAGATTCTTCGGCGGTGGCATATCTGCTATCGCTTTGATTTTATTAGGGTCGATTTCAATTCCTATGTGCCATACCACGTAGCCAAGGAACTTTCCAAACGAAATCTCAAATGCACATTTAAGAGGATTCATCTTAAGATCATACTGCCTAATTTATTCGAAGACCTTCCTTCAGTCATCAAAATGATATTCTCGATCTATGCTCTTAACGACGAGGTCATCCACATAGCATTCTACTTTTTGATGAATCAATTCATCGAAGATGCATGTCATGACCCTCTGATATGTAACTCCAACATTCTTCAATCCGAAGGACATAACTGTATATCAATATATATCAATCGCGTCTTGAATAATGTGTGTCTTTCATCTTCGGGAGCTATCTTGATTTGATTATACCCCGATGATCCGTCCATGAATGAGAATATGTCGTAGTAGGAAGTATTATCTACTAGTAGTTTTGATATTGAAGCGGAAAATTATTTTTTGGGCATGCTTTGTTCAGATCTCGGAAGTCAATGCAGATATGCATTTGACCATTCTTTTTCCTAACTGAGACGATGTTGGCTATCCAGCTTGCATACTTCTCCTGGATGAAGCCTACTTCGATTAGCTTCTTAGTTTATGCAATTACCTGTTCTTCAATCTCTAACCTCATTTGCCTAGGAGTTTGCTTAACAGACGTCGCATTTGGTTTAATGACAAGTTTATGAACTGCCACCTCAGGGGATAAGCTTGGCATTTCAGAGTATGTCTAAGCAAAATAGTCCCTGAATTTATATAACAAAGTTTTCATTTCTTCAACCTTTTCACAAGTAGAAGTGTGGAGCTTCTTGGCAATTCACTACTAAAACCATATTATTTGGTGCTATAGTAATCCTCTATCTTACAGTGAAAGGATTGCTAAAATATTTCACTTCTAACATATACACTCAATTCATTGTTAATTTTATTATCTTTGCCAACATTTTTAGCTAATCATTCAATACATGCATATAATCTATCAGCTATTTTG
The DNA here is from genome assembly GCA_021442155.1 of Cymbidium sinense. Taxonomy (NCBI): domain Eukaryota; kingdom Viridiplantae; phylum Streptophyta; class Magnoliopsida; order Asparagales; family Orchidaceae; genus Cymbidium; species Cymbidium sinense. The sequence continues at coordinate 17,614,865 of CM038218.1, read as the reverse complement.
TCTTTTATAGTATTTGGGTTACTAAAAAAGTGTTCAGGGTTTAGAAAATGTGCAGCTACATGCAAAAGTTGATGGAGTGTTACTTCTCAGATTCTATTAATAATTTAAAAATTTTGTTAATAAAACTAATTGCAATGGCTTTTTTGGTCTTGTCTATCACTTCATATATATATATAACCTTTTAGAAATTTTTTTCTCCATCAGCTAATCCAAAGACCTTCAACAAAGGGATGTCAATTTTGAGCCCAAACAACATAGTATTTGAGAAAAATTACTTTAAAGGATTCGTTGTGCTTGCTTTATCTTTATCTCTTTTGAATAAGGATCCAATGTAAAATTTTCATATGTAAATATTTTCCTTAAATGCATTTATTATTGATGAAAATATTATAATGCCAGGCAACAACAAATTGAGTCTTGACATGTGATCTTTGATGTGTACATCTTGTCATTGAGTCATCCACATTTAGGGTCTACAATAATTGAATCTATGTACCACCACCACTTTATTAGAGCATCGCCTTAGTCTTCGAATCTTCAAGATATTTTCATTTTTTAATCTAAATGATGAACTCATGAGTTCAACATAATTTCAAATATTTATCAATCAATAGTTTCTCATAAATTATTCAACAATAAAAAGCTGATTTGCATGAAAAAATTCACTTCAATCAAATTGAAGTATGTATTGAGTCATTAACTTGTAAGAACATTCTCAGTGACCACTTGAATGACACAATGTGATTCAATTTTATCATTAAACTTACTCAAAAATTCAAATTTCACTGCATTCTTTGATTAAAAACAGGTATCAATTGACTTTATGAAGGTGGCCCTTCTTGGATAATCATTAAAAAGTTAACAAAACTTTTTTCATGATGAGATGTTTAATTGTCAGTCATAAGAGAACAAATTCTATTTAAGACAATTTTTTTTATGATGTTATAATAGTTGCTATGTATGTCTTGTTAGATGAAATTTCCACCTCATGATAACTTGGTGGTTTTTTCTTAGAACTAGATTGTCTTAATGCGCCCTCTACTATTAGAAAGATATCATACTTAACTTCATTAAAGGGAATGCTAGCGTCAGACATTTGTTGACAAAGTACTTGGATTGTTCTTTCTTTCATTTTCTTCCTAGCAACATCCATATCTTTTTACATTTTAACCTCTTATTGCTTCACCATCTCAAATAATTTTGGGGTAAAAAAAGGTATTTAATGGTCATTAATATTTGAATCCTTAAGCATTGAATTCATTGAAACTTTGATTAGAGGCATTTGATTTTCATGTATGATATCTTTTTATAGTCCAACACAAAATATCATCATCTATCATCATGCGGCATTTCATTAATTTAGTTGTTTAAACTTCTTCGTTAATGACTTCTTAATTTTATCTTTCATATTGTGAGGGAAGTTAGTACAAACTTTAGCATTTTTAAAACCCCAAACTAAGTGTTTTTTGTGATAATTAATTCCTTCTTTTTTATATTACTATAAAAAATGCCTGTCACATAATTGTTATCACTCTTTTATTAAGATTGCATATTTGCATGCAAATCTTTCTTTGCAGACTGAATCGACTCTTTTTGGGTATCTAATAGTAATAGAGGTAATAAAGTAACATATTGTAATCTGAATTTGCTATTTATGATAATATGGACAACACCAAGTCTGGGGAAGTAAGACTTAATATGAAGGTTCATGCATATTAATTTTGTGAATGCATTTTGCAAATTATCTTAAGAAGTCTTCTAAAGCCTTCATATGATGGTTATAATAACCATTAAAAAAGCATTGATTATATCCTTTCTTCCATAAAATAATTCAAATCTAGAGATATTAATGAGTAATGATTTTTTTATATGCAAATATTGATCAAGAGAGCCCTAGCTATGATATAAGATTTGCCTATGAAATTGGTGGAGTCATGTGACACATGATATCTACAAACGGTAGACAATGCTAGCTAGCGTGGTGTCTAGAGGCAGTCATTAGTAGTCATGCATGGTAGCAATGGCGGCTGTATGGGAGGTGACTCATGAAGGAGCTAAATGAAAATTGAGAGATGCGGTCTATAACGACTTGTAGTGAGATACAACTTATGGCGGAGAACGAGATACATGAGGAGTGACATGGGCACGTTGCTTGCTAGAGGCATGACAATTATTCCGCCCAAAGTTGTAGAAGTTGACATTGAAGATGAGAGGTTATATTGCTGTGACCTGTTCTCTTCAATGTCAGAGATGGGAAGACAAAATATAGGCGAGAGGGCAACTATGCAAGGGCACAGGTTCAGGATCGGGCATGCCCTAATAATTTTTTTCAGGATAAATGTTAAATTTATATAATAAGCTCTTAAAATTAACATGATGTGTGCTATGGGGGATTTGAGCTATGTAGCTCATGCATGTTGCAAACCCAAAAACTATGAAATTATGACTTCTCAGATTGAACTATGGATCATCTAATTTACTACACATATTTGGGTTTTATTTTCAACCCAAGGTTTCATCCTAGTGTCATGATTGCATTTCAACCAACTTGCACCATGAGACACATGACTGAAAGTAGATGGAGAAGTTTGGAATGAGGTTCTTGGGCTTTTCTTAAGTTAAAAAATAAAAAAAATCTGGCGATTGTACAAAACTGAAAATAAACGAATATAAAAGCATAGGAAAAGTAGAAAATAATGAAAAAAAAATTATTAGAGAACTTCAAAATTTTCAAGAAAGTTTTTGAAAAATTCCTAGATGATAAATCAGATCATGATTCTCGATCAACTAATAATCATTCACTCGTCAAATCATTAATATCTGAAACATTTATTGGGACTTCCATCAAAAAATTTATCTTTAAGATAGATTCATTTAGATTCCTATTTTGCTCAGACTTTGAAAGTTATATTTGAACATCTCCATTTCTGTTTTGATATCACTTCAAATAAATTATAAATGAAATGTATTCAGTGCAATATGAACGTTCTAAGGTGATACTCAGCCGTTTCATCCAGAGCTCCTCTAGAAGTGTAATTTTTGTTAATCAATAGAAGTGGTGGTTCAATTCCACTTAACTGCATGCTACTTGTACGTTTTCTACTGGGAGCTACAAAAGGTTAACTGCAGTATCTATGGGGACTCTTTACTTTCTGAATGTGGAAAAATATATGAGGCTAGCCTTCTGTGTACCTTTGAACTTAGAAATTTAGTGTTCATTTGAAAAACATAGGGACCATTTTGTTCAGCCTTTCATCTGCTTTGCTGCTATGAAAATTTTTCGCAGAGTAGGTGTGTTATCTTTGGATAAAAGGCTGTGCTGTTTATTTTTTTTTGAAAATTTTGCTTTGAAAAGCTGCTTTTATTTTGAAGTTTTGAAATTTATTCATAAATAAGCTTGCAGCTTCTCAACCAAATTTATGATTTGTAAAACTGCAATCAAGGTAGCCCTCATAAGTTGCCTTATCAAAAAGTAGCTTAGTGTGTGGTGTTCTTTGTCAAAGGTTAAAAACCAAGCTTAAATCTATAATCCATCAAATAAGGCTTAGGGGTATATTCTAGTGTTGGCTAGGAATGTATTCTATGGTTGGGTTTATATGTATGTGTGCCCATTTGTGTTTGGGCTTGTTCAAGTGCTTGCTTATTTACATTATAGCACTTTGAACTAAATAACAATATTTTTTGCCCCACAAAAAACAAAGCAAATAGCTTTTGCATCTTTTAGGACATGAATTAGAGGGATGGACTCAATTTTGACTTCATCAACTACTAATGCTAAAAGCTTAAGCTTATTAGTGACCCAACCGTTGTTGCACCAACACTACACCTATTGATTAAGTAGTCTACTTGAATAGGATCGATCATATTGGTGATAACTCCAAGATTTAACTTAACATGACATTTTACTCTGATCAAGCTGATTAGTAGATGGAGAGGATGATAGAAATGTTGGGGGATTTTGTTGAGGATGAGTTGTCTTAAATTTAGAGGTGACTAGGGTTGCCATCTTTATTTAGTAATAATAGTTATAATGTCAGCTTGGTGTGATGCCTTATGAAAACTTATATGGATGTAAATGCAACTCACAAAATTTGGTTGATGGAATGATTCTCAAGATTAAGCTAATTATTCAATGCCTTCTAACCCTTCAAAATTGATAAAATATATATCATCATCCCAAACATTGAGATGCATAATTTTACGGTGAAGATAATTTTTTTCTTAAGATAAGTCATATGTATGGAGTTAAACTGTTTGTTTAACCCTACAAGCTCCAACTGATACATTTAACTCTTTGAAGTTGATGGGTGGGTAGGCCTGCTGCTTATCGATTAGTTTTACAATTAGTAGTGTGTGGCATCCATAATGACTTTCATGTCTTTAACCTCATGAAGTATGTACTAAACCCAACAAATTCGATATGCAATTGTAATTTGGCCACAATTATGAAGAAGCACCTGTTTGAATTCTGGACCAACATGATGACTTTGAAATAAGAGCATCCCAATAGTGAATCTTAAGAAGAAGCATGTAAGCAAGAAACTACGTGGGAGATGGAAGGTGGTATACATAACTAATATCCCTACTTTTATTAATGACACAAATGTAAGTTTTGAGGATATATTTTTAGAAGGGTATAATGTAAGGATCAAAAGTTTTACTTGAAAATATTTTTCAATGCTGTTGACCTTCTAATAAGATTATTGGCCATACTGACTTGATGATTTTATAGTTGGCCACAACAATGGAAGGGCAAAACCTTATGATGATTCAAGGATTGACTTTAGCAGAGTCATTTGGGTGACACTAACTTTGTTAGACATAATTTTAAGGAAGAATTGTTGTTGACAAGAATAGAAAGAAAAGTTGTCAATATGATGAGTTGCTGACACTATCTGCCAATGGAAACTATGCTTCTCAAGTTTTAGTTGAACAATTTCAGTTGACAAGTCAATTCCCCTAATGAGAAGGTTACCTTGACATCCATTTGGGTTGACATGTTAAATTTTGTTGTGACTTCTTATGGAGTTTCACCAATACCATAGTGCTTAAATGCCATCATGTCTTACCTGGTTGATCATTTAATTCATGAAATTTATCTCGATTACTTGATTCATGAAATGTGATTTGATCACTTTTTGACATGTCACTAATAGCTGATAAAGAATATGGATAAGATGAGCCACATTTTACAGGCTAAAATGAAAAAAAATATACTAAATAGCATTAGAAGTTGTTAAGAAAAAGATTGAAATAATGAGTTGTCACACGTAAAATAGAATGATGGCTCAGTTTTTTTTTTTTAATGATTGATAATTATAATAGCTTCATTGGGCCCTTTTATGTATTTTATATTTGAGTGTTACTTGGAAACGAGTTTACTATTATATAAAATGAATGAATATCAACAACATTCAGTGTTTGCATGGCTCAGCTTAACATGAAATTGAGATGAATTATACTGCAATGGGTGATGGGTCTATGGGCATCATGTCTTTTAATGGAATGATAATGACTAACACTCTGAGGGCACCAATGATAATGACCAACAATACAAGAGTGACAGCTATTTAATTGACGGTTGATGAGCCTCGAGGCTTGGTCTCATTAGTAAGTTGCATTAAGGAATTTATTGCACAATATTCTATGTCATAATTGTTGTCTCTACAAGTTATAACCTAGCACAAGGAGGGGAAGGTGGCAAGGAAAGTGTGACGTCGATTGAGATGATTTGTTGGCAGGAATGAGTAGCCGAAGTCAGTTTGATAAAATGTAAGAATATTTTTAAGTGATGTGTTTAGTTCTACTTGTTGGTAGTTTGACCTTATTGAAATGATTTATATAGTTATTTTTAATTGAAGTTTTATCCTTTTGCCGCTATAATTGTATTTTTCCTTGGATGAATTTTGATGAGCCAATTGTAGAGGACTTGATGTGCATGGTTGGGTCTTTAACTCTTGGACCCCATGTCCAGGCGCTTAATCAAGATAATTGGTCTTAGCATCAATTAGTTATGCCAAGTCCCTTGCAAGTTGATAGGAAATATCATTGACTTGCTGCTACTCTTAGTGAGTTGAATTGAACCCTCTAGATTTTTTAGAGTCGCTAGATCTGAGCTGGCTAAGTACATGGGGAATGTGGCAGACATGACAGACATGGTGTGTATTCTAATATTATTAGGGTTACAGATTGGTTACAAATTAATGTTAGATTATTTTGTAATTGTATATTTTTTGCATCACATTCATCCTTAAAAACATGATTATTGTTTTTGCATCAAATTTGATTATATATAATTTGAGTTTTTGTGTGTTACATAAGATTCATAAGGCAACTTTAAATCTAGTGCAAAAACCCCTAATATTTATTTTCAAATATTAAAATCTTATTGCATTATTTATTATTTGTCGGAGTATTCTACTTTAATTCAAGTTCAATTTCTTACCCATGACTTTCAGTGAAACATGTGTTGGTCATATAGTTTCTCTCTATAATTTAAGAATGACAAATATTGTATTGCTTTGATAAAATATTTAAGCCATTCTCATTAATTTATTTTAGCAAGCTCAACTCTTTTGGAGTCGAATATTATGATTAGGTTGGAGTTTTCTATTAATCATAGCTAAATTGATTCCTTTGTATTGCATGTTTTGAAGGTTATATTAATTGATCTTGATATTATATCATATGTCTAAAAGATATTGTTATACAACTATAAGTTTTGAATTCAAATTTCATGTAGGATGCCCTTTCATTTAAGGTTTTTAACACAGGTCTAATGCGAAAGATCATTATAGAAATACTAAAAATTTGCATGCACTAACTGTTAATTCAAACAATTAATGATATTGCATTGGCAGATGCCAAAAACACGATGAAAATTAATTCAAATGATAAGACCAATAGCCTTCTACTAGAAAATAATGAGAAAAAGGATAAAACAAGTCGCAGACATTAATGAAATTCATGCATTCAACATAAACCCTGATTGTAAATCTGTTAAAACAAGACCTTATTTTTAAATCAATGATAAAAATCTCAAGTTCACTGAAAGTAGAACTTTCTAGTGCAAAGTGGATGCAAACATAGAGCATTCTCAAATTATTTTTGCACGAGCACTGATGATGCCAAATTGCAATTTTAACATTTCCTAGTTTAGTTACTAACTTGAAAATTTAGTTGTCTTCTAATTTGGAATCTAATAATTAAAGCACCAATCTCTTGTTGAGACTAACCACCGCTGGAAAAATGGATTTTCCACCCCTTTAAATCAAACAAATTTTACATTTTCACGAGATTTTGGAGTGACATGTTTTTACCACGAGGTTTTGGGGTTTTAATGGTGATTGAAGCCTGCAAAAATAAAATGGTAAATAAGGCATTGGATATAAAAGCGAAACATCTTCTACCTCAGAAGCTCAATTCACCTACCTTGTTTTTTTCGCTTCTATGAAATCTTTATTTCCATTGTTAGTCAAAACATCTGGATAAATCAGAACCGGTTTCTTTGTTTTTTATAGTATATTTATGTAGCTTCTTGTCAATTTTATGGTTGAGTAGAAAGCATTGGTAATACCTTTTTTGGCAAACAGGATAGGTTGAAACCATTTTACTTGAGCATCTGAGATCTGAGACCATCTCCAGTGTCCAGACGTATAACATAGTTGATCCCTAGAATGTTGAATGAAAATTCATAGCATTTGTATTTTTGCATTTTTTTCCTATTTTGATGTTGGTGCTCACAATATGACTCTCCAACTGTTGCTTAGTCTACTTTTAATTAGTATTGAAAGCAATCTTGCTCTGATTGAAAATTTATAATCATATATTTCATCCTAAAGTTGGTTTTTTTATAGAAAAGGTTAGCTTAGCATTGTTTTAGCTCTGGAACTATTACTTTGACTAATCAAAAGCTTGTTGATAAAGATGTGTTTATTCTTGAGGAAACTTCGGTTTTAAAAATGCTCTAGGAAAATTCTTTTTTAATAGTCTTATTTTTTATGGGAATTTTAATTTAAGTTATTTTAAACATGTTTGTGATGATGTGATCTAGGAGAATGATAAATCTTCTCTTTTAATTATGATTGCCTTGATTTGGCTTAACTTTATTTTTGATGGTTCAAGTGATGGATCAGGGTCAAACTGTCATTTGCATGGATAGATTTTAATTGCAGTTTGAATTACACTTATATTGGAGCTATTTGGATTATCAATATGATGGAAGTGATAATTGCCTAGACTATTGCAAATACAACAACAACAATAAGTTTCTATCCTACTACGTGGGGTCGGTTACATGAATCCTTTTTCTCCGTTGTGTCTTATTAAGGGGTTGTTTGGTTGGCTAAAAAAGAAATGCTATGTAAAAGAAATTTAATGTAAAAGAAATGTAGTGTATTTGAAATTCTTTATTGTTGTTCGGATGGATGTAAATTAAATTCAAGAATATATTTTTTGGCGTTTTGTTTGAGTAAAAGTAAAATTAATGTAAAATTGACGGCGGATGACGGTGGTGGTGGGCGACGACTGGTGAATGTAGTAGGTGGCGGCAGCGGCTGATGGTCGACGACGGGCGGTGGGCGGCAATTGGTAACTACCATTCTCATTTTACACTGACCGGCGTAAAGTAAAATCGCCCTAATTAGATGAAATTCTTTTTCATTGGATTTGAATTAAATGGTGAAAAAAAAATGCATTGAAATTTTACATTGCATTTTTTTTTCAGTCATCGAAACACCAATATTTTATTTTTCATTGAAAAAGGAATGCATCAACCCCTAAGTGTCAAATTCTCATTTAATTTTATTAAATTAAGGTCATTGTTTAGAAATCCTAACCAAGTCTTTTTAAGTCTATCTCTACCTTTCTTAACATAAGACATCTAATACATCTACTATCCTAACTGGGTCATCGGATGGCTGACATTTTATGTGGCCAAACCATCTAAGGCGACTCCCTTTAATTTTATTTGTCACCGGAGCTACTTCAACCTTATCATGTATATATTCATTTTGTATTTTATCTTTGAGAGTAAAGCCGCTCATTCATCTGAGCATTCTCATCCTAGCAACACCTTAGTCTTATCTTTTTCTTTTACTCCAACATTCTATATCATAAATCATTGTAGGTCTTACCATCATTTTATAAAATTTTCCTTAAGACTAAGTGGTACTTTTCTATCACACAATAGTCCAAAAGCATTTCTCCACTTCACCCATCCAACTTGAATTCTACTAACACCCTCATCTACATTCTATGTCAAGCTGCTTCATGATTTTGAACAACAGACCTGAGATATCCGAATCGTTCACTCTCTTTAATGACTTGATCACCTAATGTTACAACCTCGCCATTAGATCTTCTACAACTAAAGTTACAGCTTTAGACCCTAAGGTTGACCTCCATTATTCAAGTTTTTCTTTGACTTCCTCTCTAGCCTTATCAACAAGAAGAATATCATAAACAAAAAACATACGCCGAGGTGCATCCTCTTGAAAATTCCTAGTAAAAACATCCATAACTAAAGCAAAAATATATGGGCTTAAAGCCGACCCTTGATGTAATCCAATTGAAATAGGAAAATATTTGGTCAATCCTCCTTGTGTTCGAATAGAAGTAATAACTCTAGTATATATATCCTTAATGACTTGAATATAATAATATTAACTCCTTTCTTTTCTAGAACTCTCCAAAGCACTTCTCTTGAACTTTATCACATGCTTTCTCTAAATCAACAAATATCATATGTAGATCTTCCTTACTTTTTCTATATTTTTCCATCAAGCCTCTCAACAAATGTATATCATCCATAGTAGACCTACCTGGTATGAAACCAAAATGATGATTTTGAGAAACTTTGTATCACATCGTAACCTATGCTCAATTACTCTCTCATAATTTTAATGTATGATACATTAACTTAATTCCTCCATAATTTGCACACTTTTGTGCATCGCCTTTATTCTTAAAAATAGGAATCAACAAAACCTTTCTTCACTCATCTAACATCATTTTAATCTTTAAAATAATATCAAAGAGATTAATAAGCCAATAAATCCCTTGATCTTCTAATATTAAAGAGATTAATAAGCCAATAAATCCTTGATCCTCTAAGGATTTCCACACTTCTATTGGGTTATCATTAGGTCCTACTGCTTTTCCATATTTCGTTTTTTTAAGGCCTCTTCAACTTCAATTTTACCAATACAATGATAAAATCAAATTTCTCTAGTTTCATTTAGGTCTTTAGACTGTTGCAAAAACTGAACAAAATATATCCATCAGCCATACCAACTCTATCCTAACCATTCAACGCAATAATACACTCCATCACAGCCATCTTATTTATGCATCTTTGGATATCTTGTAAACTGCTCTGCCTCTATTCTTTCTTTTTTTTTTGTGGAAAAATTGAGTGCATAGCCAAACAAATTCCATTAGTAATAAAAGAAAACTTGTTACATGTAATATGATTTGGAAAACACTGACTATAAAGAAAACACTGAAGCAACAACTATATGCCATTTTTTTTCTCAAAAGTATCATGTGCCATCATAGGGAAAAAAAGCTACTGGCACGAGTCAACTCAATGGATCACAGGCTGGTAAGTTAATGCAAACCTAGGTGAAAAAGAGCTAGGCATATTCATAAGAAATGAGAGACAAGCACCAAAGATAGGAGTAAATTCTAGCTATGTAGCACCTCAGAAGAGAGAAAATTATCATTATTGTCCTTTTAGAATAAGGCTGAACAGTATCCAAAATGCAAAAGCTAATTCCAGGTTGTAAGAAAGGAGAGCCCATAAGCATTATGGCACCATCCATCAGAAGAGACCATTGAGAATGCCAACATGATGATCTTCAGAAAGGCAGAAACGCCACAGGCCACCAAAGAGAGCCCAACAAGCTTTGTCAGGGACAATAAAAAACGACCAAAGTTTGTAAAAGCTAAGATGATGAAAGAATGTTTGAATATAGTGTAGACTAGAAAAACCTCCAATGTTGATAGAAATTGAAAAAAAAGTGTAGGTCCCCTGTTCAACTAAGAAAAGATTGAATATCGAATATCTTTTTTTGTGCCAGACAAGCTTCTGCCAAGAAGTGGGGAAGTCCTTACAAGAGGCATCAACTAATAAGCTAAAATTAGGCTTAAGGTTACCATTCCATAGCGAGTCTTTGTAACAAGAATGCATCTTTAAACCATGGATGTGATTCTGAATTCTGATGGGAGGGTTTTTAAGGAAATATTCCATCCACTACTATCAATGAAGTTGTTTAATCTGGATGAGTTGCTTGGTTGAATATCATTCAACAAAGACTTTTGTAAAATGTCAATTACACACATACCATTATCCAAGGATCAAACAAAGTATGAAACTAAGAGTCAGAACCAATGAAGCAGAAAAATGGGATTTCATGTGAAGTGCAATATGGTAAGCTTTTTTCCAAGTGGAAAAATATTTAATATTGAACCACATCAAGAGCAAATTATCTTGGTGTTGAATCCTCCAAATTAAGCTGTAAATGAAGCACTCTGATGAGGTGGGAATAGAAAGTAAACCAAGATCAACTTTATCTTTAGGCTTGTAAGTATTTGGAAAAGAAATGTGATGGAGCCTGTTACAGAAAATGTTACCTTGATATAGAAATTTAGAGCCGAGTTTATGGATAATAGAAATGCATCTTTTGGGAAGAAAAAATGCCCAAACTCATTAAGCCAAGATATTCTAGATACAATGCTTAATATATTGAAGCCTTTCAGCTATTGAAAAATATTCAACTTCCCATCCTTGAAGTGATCCCCTTATCTTATCCATGAGGGAAAAAAAAAAAACTATTTAAATTGAGAAAATGAGGTCGCTTAACATTTGCGAGTTTGATTTGCTTTTGGAGAAGCAAATCATACTTTTACCGTAATTAACACATATTAGAGGCATCATAAAATTTTTTCAAAATGCTGCTAGGAGCAAGCAGATTACTTTAAGAGGCTTTGCCAAAAATAACTACATAATCAACGTACCAAAGATGAGAGTAGTAATTGATTCCTTTGGAGTGAATGGAAAGAAAAGCACCATATTGAATATATTAATAAAGAGGAGAAGCATTCCATGACAATGCAAAATAAGTAAAGGTACAGAAGGCACCCCTTGATCCCAGAGTTGGAAGAAAAATACCTTTAAGAGAGCCATTTATACTCATAGGGTAGTGAACATCATAAATGCAAGCTCACTGTATGAGTTGAAGGGAGAAGGAAAGTCTTTGGTCTAAATTATGTTGATGATGAATTGGTAATTCATTGAGTCAAAACCTTTCTTCTAATCTAGCTTGACACAAATTTTGAAAGTTGATGGATGAGATTTAATTCATTGAGAATATTATTTGTTAAGATGATGTTATTAGTTGAATTTCATTTATTAATGAATTTAGCTTGAGCTTGATGAGTAATAAAAGGCATGGTTGATTTGAGCATGATAGCTACTTTGTTGTTAACATTTTGGAATTTACAATAGAATTTGTTATAACATGCTCGCTATTGCATTGTTTTTTCTCTGTTCTTCTATGAGAACTAACCTACTAAAACATCTCTCATTGTATCAGAGTAATATTAGCCCAATGCCACCTATCCTTTTGTTTCTTTTCTTCCCACCATGGGTCTCACAATCACATCTACAACACACCATGACAACAGCTCTCCCTTCAAATTAAAAAAAACTCACTAATCGCTTTTCAACTCAAATTCCTAATGTCCACAACAACAACAAGCCTTTATCCCACTAAGTGGGTCAGTTACATGAATCCTTCGTCTCCATTGTCCTATTATGTGTCAAATTCTCATTTAATTCAAGTATACTAAGGTCATTTTTTATACATCTTAACCAAGTCTTTTTAGGTCTACCTCTACCTTTCTTAACATAAGCAAATCTAATACATCTACTCTCCCCCGTCATTGGACGCTTTATGTGGCCAAACCATCTAAGGCGACTCTCTCTAATCTTATCTACCATTGGAGCTACTCCAACTTTTTCGAACATACTCAAATTCCTAATGTCCAATACGAAAAATTTCATCAACGCTCAACTCAATGCTAATAACTTTCAATGTTGAGCTCTTGGACTTTCAAGCTCTTCATGGATAGGTATCTTGATGATTAATACTTTCCGCCTAGCTAAGACAATGATTTTCCTCAACTTGTGGATGCTTGTGGATCAAAAACTTGAATCCACCTTATACTTCACGATTTCTTCGAATAGATCTCATATCATCCAACCTAAGAATAAACTTGATACATTTTGATGAAGGACTACACAATGACGAAATACCTGTCGAATATCAATGCCAAAGTCGTGATCTCTGTGCCTAGTGCTTCCCTCAATCTCAAAGTCATCATACTATACATTCTCAATGTTCTTCCTCCAAGCTTCAAGTCTTCAATGCAATTGTCAGCATAAATTTTCAACCTCTCAGCTTTGATAATTTGCTCCATCTTTTTCGCAGTGAGAAAACTAACCTAGCCAAGAAGCAAGTAGAGACAATCACAGTCTATTAACTTGATCCTCAAAATTGTTCTCACCATACAATGTAGGCAATACCACCACATCCAACATTCGTCTTCACTGAACAACGATTCATTCACTCTCATGCCTTATTCGATGATCTTCACCAACTTCCAGTAAGTCCATTGACCCCACCATACCTTAAGCATTACCACCTATCATGTGAATCACTTATGTTGTGTTTCCTTTAGGAGCATCTCCAAATTTTGTCGTCTCATCTCATGCAAACCATATCCAAGATGAGGACCCTCAAACCAGGAGACATTTCCAATCTATACCATATAACCAATAAATTTTCATTCTACTTCATTGTTGTCAAGGAAGAGATAAGACAAAAAGCCATCATATGAATTTCAAGCTCATCAAGAACATGGCATCTAGATCGTAGTTCCTCAACATTAAATCAAACTGTCCTAGGCAATAAATAGACTTGTAGAACCAAATTAAACTCGTCACTGTCTCTCGATTTGTAGCCTAAGGCGGCACTGACAATGCCAAAACATTAAGCTCTACCGCTCATCAAAGTAGTCCTCATAATTCCCCTCAATAATTGGTCAATCATATAACTAGACATCTCCATTACATTTCTTCATTGCACCGTACATGGCAAAGCCTACATGTTCTAATTGTAAGGTTTAATTGACTCTCATCTACCACATCATGCATGGCCTTCAAAGAAAGCCCTCTGCCCTCTGCTACCTCAAATAGGCTCCCCGTCAATGATTGTTAATTCACATATTTTCTTTAGCAAATGGGTTTCATCCTCAGCATAGCGTATCCCTCACTGCTCATCTTCATTCTCAGCAGCACACTAATATATACTTTCTTATCTACGTAGATGCCATTTTAAAATCTCCAAATTACTAGGAAATCTTTACAATAAGTTCATAATGCCCAATTGGGAAACCTATTCTACTTCCTAGACATTAATGCCATTCCCAAATAATATGGATTACTACTAAATCAGTCCGAATATGCTACTGAAAATTTTCACCATGCTGGGCTGGAGGTGTAAATCTCTCCAAAATCTTACTTCACTCAAAATGTCATTAGCACAAATAACCAAAACTAAGAATTCTTTAATCTATCTCTTTATTGCCATCCAGTTGGCTCTCTATAATTCCTAACAATTCTTCACAGTAAATTACTTGAATCAAGTCATGCACAAACCACTTAATATCTATTTTCAGCAATTTAAACAGCTACTTAAATACACTTAAAAAAACCCATTTCATATGGCCTCTCCATTTTTTGTGGCTTTCCTTCAAGGCATAACTCTCATTTTCTGGTGTATCAAAAAGCAAGCCATTATGGCCTTATCGTCTATAGTAAGTAGAAAATAGATCACTCGTCTTAGCAGCTACATGCTTGATTTAGTTTTGACAACTTCTTACAGAATTTGTAGTCCCCATCACTTAAACCACACTCATTTGTAGTCACCACGGACTAAAATTCCATTTAGGGATACTCTGCTCCAAAAACGACTAGAGTACTAAAAAGCCGAACCAAATACGGCCATCACCTGCACCAACTGTCTTAGCCATTCTGCCAAAACCATATACGAAATAACAACCCTTTATATGTAACTATCTCCGTGCACCTGTAATTTTCTTTACTTTTACTCTATATAAGAGTAGCCACTTCACTGTTTATGTTATGGAAACAGTAATACAATACTTTCTAGCATTGCTGCTACTGCATCTCCTTTTCTTAGCTCTCCGAGGAGAACTAGCCTGCTGAAACATCTTTCGGGAAGTCAATTGTTTTAAAAAACTTTGTGGCTTTCTATTCTCTTCATGGTTCCCTTAGTCATGTGATTTTCATGATAGGTTGGAATTGTGTTGCTTTTAAAAACTCGATTTTTTTTCCTGTGATTCCTATATGGTATCCTTGATGGATATTTCAATGCACTCGTAGCTATATTCTTTTGGGACAAGATCTTGAATTCAATAGCTCTTGGTTGATAGTATAAATTTTCAATCATTAGGCTACGATGTTGAATAGTAGGCTTCCATTATTATTAGATGGCACTTATTACATGTTATTTGTTTCTATTAAATCTGTTTGCAACTTATACCAAGCATGTGGTCATGATTTGTTTGAGACCCGTGATTCTGTTCAAGCTTCATCCGCATCACTCAAGCCATCGAAATTTGTGGAGTTTAATTTTAAAGTTGATGCTTATAATTATCAACTAATGAGATTTGCAAAATAACTTTGATTTTGTTACATTTATGATTTCATTTTCAACCTTATGTGCATTTTGGATGTTTGATTCTTTTGATTGCGATACACTTATGATTATTTAATTGTAGAGGATGTTATCTCTTTCTACTATTGTGAGGTTTGGATTGTCTTTGCTTCAGTGAACTCTTTTTTTTTTTAAAAAAAAAAATTTAATTCTTTCTAAATATCTTGTTATTGTATTGTCTTTGTCTGCTGGTTATTGTGACTTACGTATTGCGCTCGTTAACTAAACGGTAACACACAACGTTTATTTCGATATATAAACGACGAGCATGACAATCATTTGTTCGATCGTGTTATCGATTTGCTGAAATAAAAATTATATTATATTATTATTATTATTATTATTATGATTATTATTGTATTACTATTATTTTTATTTATTACTATTATTATTATTATTATTTTATTACTATTATTTTTATTTATTAATATTTATAATAATTATTATTATTATTATTATTATTTTATATACATACAAACACATTTACATATCACAAATCGCGACAGTGGTTAAAACTTGTGTTATGCAGATTGGCAGGTTTAAATCCTCTTACGTCAAAAAAACTTGTTCATGAACATTTCGATTTCGTTAGCTCGTTTAGTTAAACGAGCCGAACACGAACAGATATTTCAAGTTCGATATATAAACGAGTTGAATATGAATAAAATAAATTCCAAACGAGCCGAACACAAACAAGAGTCTGTTCACTCAAGCCCGGCTCGTTTACACCCCTAGTCGTGCTAGAGATTTTGATCTTATTTAAATATGATACAACTAAAATTTTAGTTGTGGCGGGGAAAAATTTAATTGCTTGCTAATTTTTTTGACCTGAAGTTACTGTTGGTTCCATCAAATTTAATTCATCATTTACAAAATTAGATAGTCATGCTCAACTATTTTGATGAAGTATCATAACTAAAATAAAATTAATATAGCCTAGAATGTATACTAAAATACTTACTATGTTGGTCTAAAAGAAAAAAAAAAAATTATCACGGCGGCCATCTAAAAGGCAGACTTAGGCAGTTATTGTAAGGCAAACAATAAAAATCAGTAATTATTTCCTTTATAAATTTCATTTTGGCATAAGAAAAAGCTAGCAAGCTACCTAAATTTGCACAGTACTTTCTTTTGGCAGTGTAAGAATATTTTTTAATTTTTTTAGGATGTTGATATCTAATAATAATTAAGTTAAAAATTAATGATTAATAATTAAGAGTGATTTGAAATTAAGTCCTTGGTCAAAGATAAAATATTCTACTAATTCTTTCAAAATCAATAATAATTTAGTTTCGTTTTTCATTAGGGATTTAATTTTGTGTTTATATTATAACACTTAATAATTATATAAGTAAAAATATATAGGTATATTTATAATTTAATTATCTAAAATATATGTATTTATAATTTAATTGTTTTTATTATTTTTTTAAATTATGAGATTCATGTATTTGTATATATCAAGATCAAATTATTAAGAATTTTATAAAAATTAGGTTGAGTTTTAGTTATGAATTTTAATATTTGGATGTTAATTTAAAATTTTGATGTTAAAAATGATTAATTTGTAAATATGTAAGAATATAATGATAATATATGTAAAAACTTCGAATATATAAAATGATAAGAAGAAACTGTAAAGTATTATATATATAATATTTGGGTGACGTAAATGCGGAAGCAAACAATTAGATTCAAAGTATGAGCGGAGGAAACTAAATAAATAAATAAAAGAGTACGAGCAATTGAGCACAGGAGTAGGATAGAATCAATTTTTTTTTAGAGTGAGCAAAATTTTAAATAATTAAAAATAATAATTAAATAAATAAAATATATAAGATTATATACCTAGAAAAAAAATATAAATTACTTGTAAAATAATACCACCATAATTATTGGACTAAATGTAAATAGACAAGAATATGAAACTAAACGTTTTTATTTTAATTAAGTAATCAATCCATTAAGATTTAGTGG
Organism: Cymbidium sinense; assembly: GCA_021442155.1. Classification (NCBI taxonomy): domain Eukaryota; kingdom Viridiplantae; phylum Streptophyta; class Magnoliopsida; order Asparagales; family Orchidaceae; genus Cymbidium; species Cymbidium sinense. The sequence continues at coordinate 17,597,085 of CM038218.1, read as the reverse complement.
TCAAGTGGAGAAGTGGATAAAATATAAATGCCTGTGGACAAATTTTTTTTTTTATATAATTTTGAGAGCAAGCCATTAGCCACCATAGGATAATTCTTAGAGTTTTGATTCTGCATTTGAAATCAAAAAGAATCAGATAAAATGATTCTTTATAGTTGTTTGATTTAGAACTTTATAAATTGATTTTGTTTTTTTTTGTTTGGTTCAAATATAATGTAAAGCGAAGGTTTTACATCGGCGGCTGAAGCGGCGCCCGGCAACCGGATGATGGCGGTCGATGGCCGGCAATGGCGGTGGCTATGGCGGCGGCGGCGAAGGTGGTCGGTATGCGGCGGTGCGGCGAGGCGGCGGCGGTACGGCGGTGGTCGTCGCCCATCACTTTACATTGTCGGTGTATTTGAATTCGCCCAAATCACGGCGAATTCATAAAAATCTTTTCAGTATTTGAAATATCTTATCTTTAATTATGACCAAACGCGTTTGAAATGTTAGCGTGTATTTGGAATGATGCGTTCCAAATCTGAAACCAACTTAGCACCAAAGTAATCAGACATTACGCCTAAGAATAAAAATAAAATAAAATGAGAAGACACTCAATTTTAATATTTCACCATCACCCTCTTAACGAACAACAAGTCTTTATGTCACTATGTGAGGGCGGTTATATGAATCTTTTTTTTATGATATCCTATTATTAAATTTTCATTTAATTTTATTTTTTATACATTATAATTAAAAAAATTTAGATCTACTTCTATTTTTAATAATATAAGATAAATTTAATATATCTGTATTCTTAATTTAGTCATTGGACGGTCAAAAATGTATGTGATTAAATCATCTAAAGTGACTCTCTAATCTTATATTCTATTGGAGCTACTTTAACCTCTTTACGCATATAGTTATCTTATATTTTATCTCTAAGAATAAAGCCACTTATTTATGTAAACATTCTCATCTCTCTAATACTTAATTTTATCTCTAAGAGCTATGCCCTGTATGCTCAGGAGTTCAAATCGCATGGAACTTTATTTCTCTCGTGCGATCTGCTCAGTTAATTATGTTAAGCCTAAGATATAAAACACGAGAATTATCATTACAAAATTTCATATTTATTTAAATTCCATCAATTATTTTATAGTTTTTAATATATTATTAGAGATTTAAATTTTTTTCGTTAATATTTCATCCGAATCAAATGATGTTAATATGAGAAAAAAAAATCCTAACGGAGGATGAAATCTTGTTATTTATTATAATTTATTGTAAACATTTATAAAAATAAATCCAGTTCTTAAAAATTAAAAATATATTAATTTTTTGTTTAGAATAAGAAACAATAAAATAAAATTAAAAAAAAATGCTTGAAATATGATATATATATATATATATATATATATATATATATATATATATATATATATATATATATATATATATATATATAATTTATTTTTTGATATAATGCAGAATGAGAAATTTAAACGATTTTCACATACGTTTATTAACTTTTAATAATTTTTTTTAAAAATGTTAACAGAATAAATACCATTTTGCTATGGTGTTGTATAAGTAATGGTTCAAAGGGTAGGATGGCAATGGCATATCCATTATTTTGAAAATTTAAGTGATATAATAATAAAAATGAAAATTTACGAATAAAATATCTTATTTATAATCGGATTAAGCGTCGCTATAGCTATTTTACTTTCCTTCCTTTCAAATTTTATCCAAGGGCTCATTTGATTGTTTGAAGTTAGAAAAATATATTATAGGAATAAGCTGATTAGTAGACTTTAGTTATTAGCTCGGTGTAATTAAAAATAATTATTATTTTAAACTCAACAAATTTAAAAATCTTTTAAAATTGAAATAATCAATTTCACAGAAGCGAAGATTTTATTCAGATCCATTACTAATATATGCACACACTAATATTAATTTTAAACTTTGTTCATTTCATTGACAGATATTTAAACATGTAGCCTTTTGTATAGCCTTCTGAACAGCACCGCGGAAGCTAAAATATGTTTGAAAAAAGCAGCAGCTTTTAACTATGTATTATATAATGAGTGAGCTGATTTAGTTAATAATTTTGTTTTAACTTATTATCAACAATTAAAATTGAATTTCGCCAACATCGAATTTAAAAAAATATGTAATAAAATGTTAGTTAATTAATTGTATATTATATTTATTTTAAACTAATTTAATAATTTTGAGATTCGTCCTGGATTTCTTGATCCCTTGGGATATGCTCATAAGCCTTCTTTTATTTAGTCTAAATCAACTCATCTCATCTTAATAAATTAATTTTATCCTTTTTAATTGTTTGAATTTTTAATTTTAATAATATATAATATTTAAATAATATAAAATATAGGTTTGGGGTAAATTCATGTTTCAAAATAAAATATTCTTGATCTTTTTTTTTTTGGACCCGCTCTGATTTTTTTTCTAGCTTGACTATACCATCTTAAAATTTGACGATCATCACTACTAATTGGTCTCCCAAATTTTCTAAACCCTAAACATTGATCAGCTTAATAACATCTATGAAGAAAAATATTTGTTGTAGCATCTTAAATGAGTCAAGCTTTGCTTGAGTCACTTTGATCTTGAGCTTGAGTTTGAAGTTGAGCGTTGTTCTTCGAGTTAGATTTGACTCATGAATCTGTTCATTTATAATGAAAAAGATAACATAATTCTGATTCAAATCATTACTATAATAAAATGATTAAAATAAAAAAATTAAATAAAATATCAAGAATTACTTGACATAAAAAAAATAAAATAAAATTTTAAAATTTTTTTAATAATTTTATACTTAAATACTAAATTTTAATATATTTTATGTACATTTTAATTTTTAAATCAGCCAACCTCCTAGTTAGGATTTGTTCAAATTTAACTTATTAGCTCATCTAAGCTCTTAGTTAGAGTTGACTTATGAACTAGTTTGACTCACACTCCTAATTCGAAGCTTATGGATCAGAACTTATTTTTTTAAAATTAAGCTAATTAGGTTTTCGTACCATTTTTTCTGATGGAGGATAAGATGTGATAATTTTTCTTCTTCTAATTTTTTGTAGTCAACAACATGGATTGAGCGTAATAATTAATTACGAAAGAATAGTTTTTGACTTTTTTTTTCTCATTTCGAAATATAAATCATTTATTTGAGATTGAAATTCAGTAAAACTTCATAAATCAAGTTATCATACTTTGGTTGGAAGTATTCCTCTCTAAGTATGATAACTTTAGACTTGGTATAAGTTTTACTTCACCAACGTCACGAAATAAATGATTTATATTTGAAAATGAGAGAAATAGTCAAACCAAAGCAATTATTTCTTCGTAGCTTGGTTTTACTTATTCTATCTCGTCAATTGCTGTTTTGACCAAAATGACAAATTTAAGAAAAAATTGAAATATCTTATCCTTCATCATTGTAAAATGATGATATAAATAAAATTAAAAAAATAAGTTCTGATCCACAAATTCTAAAGGAATTTATTACTATAATTAAACAACTTAATTATAGTAGTAATATACTTCAAATAATCGTTGATCATCTTTTTTAGCCAAGTCAAAATTGATCGATGCTTAAACAAAGGTTTTACAAACTAGCAAAGCTTCAGAGAAAGCTTCTACTAGTTCAAATCCTTTTGTAAAACCTTTTATTCAACCACCTCCTAAACTTGCTCTTAAGTTGGACCTTCTTTTTGAACATTGAATTTGATTCTAAATTTAAGAGAAAAGTATGTGAGCTGAAGATATCACCAATGATGAAGATTTAAATGAATCATCAAGAGAACCGATCAATCAAATTGATCAACAAAGTAATGTTGAAAAAGTTCAAACCCTTTTTCAAGAATTATAAGATTCTAATCATTCTTTTAATATCCAAAAACTTTCTTATCCTAAGTAAAATTTGGAAAAACATTATTATAAAAAAAACCAACACCTCCTGATTTATTATTTGAGGAAGATACTCATTTCATAAGAAATTCTATGATGGATTCTGTATAAATGGAATATTGATGGATTTTCTGAACATCAAATCATTCATACCCTTCATCGAATGCTTATATTCGCTACTGCTGTTCAAATGTAGACATCAAGCTGAAAGTCTCATATGTTATTCATCATTTGATTCTCCGAACTCAAGGATGGTGGGATAATTTTCTCCTTGTTCCTCAAAGGGAAGACCTCCTTAGCAAAATTGACTTAAGGATCTTCAAAAGAACAATGACACTAATGAAAATTTTATAATCTTCTTCAAATAATTATAGAACATTTTGATGGATCCATTGGAGATCAAGGGAAAAAACTTGCTCCTTACTCCAAAAATTAAGATGTCCATCCTTAACCCATTTTCGATGGTATAAGGATATTTTTTTTCACCGCGTTATGGCATGATGCCAATAGCCTTCATTGGAAAAAATTCATTGAAGGCCTTCCTCTATGGAAAAGGTCAAAATTTACTCTCGTCTTCGATTGAACAATTCCATATGAAACACACATATGGAAACCTTATTTCAGTATTAAACAGGTTGGTTATTTGTTCGATCTTAAATTAAAGATCAAATGAAAAGACGATTGCTTGGCGAAAATAGCTTGGAGAATTCTGATCCTCAAGTGTGATCACCTCGTGTCACCTTCCAAACATAAAGGAAAATAAAAAAAAGATTATTTTTCAGCGTAGAAATCTCATAAATATAAACATGAGAAATTCACGCATAAATCTAAACACTCTCGTCTCCGTTCAAAGACCAAAGAGACAAGAGAAATAAAATATTATAAATGTGGTGTCGTCACATCTTGCTGAATCGGTAGAAGAAGTTAAGTGAACTTTAGATTGAAATTGAAACAAACAATGAAGATTCTACTCACAACTTCGAAAAGAATGCGAGTAGAAAATACTTCATCCTCATCTTAATCGATTGATAAATCTGCTACAAATCCACGTCAACGGTGATTATTACAAAAAATATTATTAGTATACGGTCTTTATCGCTCATGAGCAAAAGATCATTAATTAAACTTTAGCACAAGTTGAAGATGATTCAAGTCATGATAAAATTATAAATCTTCTTAATGATAAGAAGAAAGATAAAGCGAAAATTTTGATTTAAAGCCTCCTATATACTCCATGACTCAAGTATTTCTTAGGAGAGGCAGGTTCATCTTCTTCTTGATTACTTTAACAGAATTAAAATATGAATTAAAGCAACTAAAAATAGAAGTTTAGCAAATAAAAGCGAGAAGAAGATAAGAATTGGTCTTTATGGATCTTGAATTAAATCAAGATGCCCAATTCATTTGAAAACAGATTCTACTCAAGAACCGGGTTTCTTACAAAATATTCGAAGACAATATACGATGATATATTTTAATTAAATTAATTATAAATAAAGAATTTATTTTACCAAATTTAACGCTTTATGGAGCGATTAAATTATATACAAGAAGGATAATTCCTTCTAAATATTTTGAAAAAAAAATAGCTTGATTAAAGGCGATGGTGAATCTCTATAGATTAAGTTTAAATTATCATCTGGTCGTGTCAAGATGATGTTTGTATTCAAATGCTTTTATTTTAGTCAAAAATTTGACACAATTATTTTGGGAACTCCTTCTCAAAATAATGTATCACTAGAATTGATGATACCGAAATTCAATGTTTTCTTTGGAATAAAAAAATCACATTCCACTTTATCACCAATCCTAAAAAAATTATCATAAATGAAATGAATAGACTTAATAATAAGTCTATCCATATCAATTATTTACAAGAAGAAATTACAACTTTAACAATTAAGCGTGACTTTCTTAATTCGGGAGAAAATTCGTTGTCTCAAGATTTAAAGAAGTTTGTGGGGACAACCTGCTTTGAAAGAAATGTTCATTTAGTGAAACTCCCGTACATTGATAATTTCAATGAAAGGGACATCCCCACTAAAGCTCATACTTGTTAGATGAACGAGCATTATCTTACTTTATGTAAAGCGAAATTCTTTATTAAAAAAGAATAATTCAATCTTAATCCCCTTCTGCATTCATGTAATGGAATCACTAAAGAAAGAGGAGGCCAGACTTGTAATAAATTACAAGCTTTTAAATAAAGTATTAAAATGGATTAGATATCCTATTCCTAATAAAAAAGATTTATTAAATGGTTTGCAAAATACAAAAATATTTTCAAAATTTGATTTAAAATCTGATTATTGGTAGATCCAAATTAAAAATTGATTCTTATAAAGCGCATTTGCTCCCTTTGGACATTACAAATGGAATGTAATGCCATTCGGACTAAAAAATGCTCCGTCTAAATTTCAACATATTATGAATAATATATTTAAAGATTATTTTAAGTATATTCTTGTTTATATTGATGATGTTCTTATCTTTTCAAATACTATTGAAGAACATTTTAATCATTTAAAAATATTTAAATGGTTAAACCGAAAAAATGGTTTAGTTATTTAGCCCAAAATTAAATTATTTCAAAGTAAGGTTTTGGGTCATATAATTCTAATACTTCTATTTATTAATAGAAGTATTGAATTTGTAGAAAAACTTCCTGATATTATTCTGGATAAAAATTACTTACAGAGGTTCTTAGGAGCCCTCAATTATGTAGCTATTTTTATCACAATCTGGCACAAGATGCGACCCTTTTTTTGAAAAAACTTCACCAAATTCGATATTCATACCATGACATTAAAAATTAAAGAAAGGGTTAAGAATCTTCCTTATCTTAACCTTCGATTCAGCTTTCAAAATTGTTGTTCAATCGGTGGTATACGAAATAACGAAAAATTCTAAAGAAGAATTAGTTGCTTTGTTTAGGATGATGGAATCACACTCAAGTACTATTATTAAAGGAAATGCTTTTTAGTCAAAGCATCTCTAAATTTCAAGATGATTTATTAAATCAATATTTTCTTCTTCGTATTGACTGTTCTTCCGTCAAATATATAATTGATCAAGATGTAAAAAATTTGGTCTCTAAGCAAATTTTTGCATCATGGCAAGCTCAACTGTCCGTCTTTGATTTTGATATCGAATTTATCAAAGGTAATGAAAATTTTCTTCTTGATTTTCTAACCCGAGAATTCTTATAGGGACGATCAGGGGTGGATCACCCCACATGGAAAGATGCCTCCTCCTAACCGAGGTGGTAACTCTTTTCGGGCCGTGCTAATGGAAAGGATCCGGACAACTCAACAGTTGACATGATCGATCTTAAGACATACCTATATGGTATATCGTCCTCTTCAACTACGGTTGAAAATTGTGAGATCTCTAAAGCTGTAATACCATCCCTAAAAAATGTCGTTGCACAAGAACCTATTTTTTTCTCTAAAGAAATAAAATAAAATATTATTAAAATTAATCCCTTGATTATTCAATAAATAATTGTGCCTTATTTGAAAGATATTTGAGAAATAATCCTTTCCCATTGAATCTAATCTCTCAAGTGAGAATTATGAAAAAAATCTTAACACAATTAAAGTGTGTTGAGATTAATCAAGCTCGTGATTAGATGAACCATACAATTTTGTATAATAAATGCTTATACAAAGATATTTCATCAAAGTGAATGGTCTAACTCCATTCATTTTGGTATCGGTTGATGAGGTCAAAGCGTCAAAAGAGCGTTCTGTGAGAATGAGATCCAACATAAAGAGCGTCTGAAGATTTCGAGAATCACTTGCAAGGTGTTTAATCACCTATCTACATATCGGCAGTGGTGACTCTTCGGCGGTGTCGCGTGAATCCTTGGAGAAAATTAATGGATTACGTGCATTATTATTCTTCTTTCCACGTAAAAGAATGCATTATTATCTCCACCATACCACTTTCTGACTCAGCGGATGATATTATCTCCGTGAAGAATCTACTTTCTGACTCGTAATCCCATCAGATGAAATAATATCTGACTTTAAGTTATTACGATTATCTACATGTGAAATAATTATCTAATAATTGTACCTTTGCTTAATTTCTAAGCAAAATTTTCTCTTACTCATACATATGGCCCTCTTCCTTTCAAATTTTATCCAAGGGCTCATTTGGTTGTTTGAAGTTAGAAAAATATATTATAGGAATAAGCTGATTAGTAGACTTTAGTTATTAGCTCGGTGTAATTAAAAATAATTATTATTTTAAACTCAACAAATTTAAAAATCTTTTAAAATTGAAATAATCAATTTCACAGAAGCGAAGATTTTATTCAGATCCATTACTAATATATGCACACACTAATATTAATTTTAAACTTTGTTCATTTCATTGACAGATATTTAAACATGTAGCCTTTTGTATAGCCTTCTGAACAGCACCGCGGAAGCTAAAATATGTTTGAAAAAAAGAAGCAGCTTTTAACTATGTATTATATAATGAGTGAGCTGATTTAGTTAATAATTTTGTTTTAACTTATTATCAACAATTAAAATTGAATTTCGCCAACATCGAATTTAAAAAATATGTAATAAAAATGTTAGTTAATTAATTGTATATTATATTTATTTTAAACTAATTTAATAATTTTGAGATTCGTCCTGGATTTCTTGATCCCTTGGGATATGCTCATAAGCCTTCTTTTATTTAGTCTAAATCAACTCATCTCATCTTAATAAATTAATTTTATCCTTTTTAATTGTTTGAATTTTTAATTTTAATAATATGTAATATTTAAATAATATAAAATATAGGTTTGGGGTAAATTCATGTTTCAAAATAAAATATTCTTGATCTTTTTTTTTTTGGACCCGCTCTGATTTTTTTCTATCTTGACTATACCATCTTAAAATTTGGCGATCATCACTACTAATTGGTCTCCCAAATTTTCTAAACCCTAAACATTGATCAGCTTAATAATATCTATGGAGAAAAATATTTGTTGTAGCATCTTAAATGAGTCAAGCTTTGCTTGAGTCACTTTGATCTTGAGCTTGAGTTTGAAGTTGAGCGTTGTTGTTCGAGTTAGATTTGACTTATGAGTCTGTTCATTTATAATGAAAAAGATAACATAATTCTGATTCAAATCATTACTATAATAAAATGATTAAAATAAAAAAATTAAATAAAATATCAAGAATTACTTGATATAAAAAATAAAATAAAATTTTAAATATTTTTTAGTAATTTTATACTTAAATACTAAATTTTAATATATTTTATGTACATTTTAATTTTTAAATCAGCCAACCTCTTAGTTAGGATTTGTTCAAATTTAACTTATTAGCTCATCTAAGCTCTTAGAGTTGACTTATGAACTAGTTTGACTCACACTAATTTGAAGCTTATTAGAACTTACAAAAGTCGCTAATTCTAAGGTTTATCATCCAATTTTGCGATGGATGGATAAGATGCTTCAATAATTTTTCCTCGTTACCATTGTAGTTAAAACAAAGAATTGAGTATTGAAAAACTACAAAAAAGCTTTGACATTCTTTTCATTTTTCGAAATATAAATCATTTGAGTTGAGTTCAGTAAAACTTAAAAGACGAAAGTTATCATACTTTGGTTGGAAGTATTCCTTCAGAACAACTTCTCTAGTATGATAACTTTCGTACTTGGTATAGAAGTTTTACTTCTGAAAACCAACGTCACGAAATAAATGATTTATATTTCGAGAAAATGAGAGAAAGAAATAGTCAAACCAAAGTAATTATTTCTTCGAATATTTTGCGCTACTATGCTCTATTCCCAAATTGCTATTTACTACCAAAATGACAAATTGGTAAGAAAAAATTATGAAATATCTTATCCTCATCAAAATGGATGATAAACCTTAAAATTAGCCAAAAAATAAGTTCGATCCACAAATTCTAAAGAATTTATTACTATAATTAAACAACTTAATTATAGTAGTAGTATACTTCAAATAATCGATCATCTTTTTAGCCTAGAGTCTAAAATCGATCAGATGCTTAAACAAAAGGTTTTTAGCCCTGAAACTAGCAAAGCTTCAGAGAAAGCTTCTACTAGTTCAAATCCTTTTGTAAAACCTTTTATTCAACCACCTCCTAAACTTGCTCTTAAGTTAGGACCCTCTTCTGAAGACATTCAGAATTTGATTCTAAATTTAAGAGAAAAGTATGTCGGAGCTCTTGAAGATATCAGCCAATCGGATGAAGATTTAAATGAATCATCAACAGAACCTGATACTGATCAAATTGATCAACAAAGTAATGTTGAAAAAGTTCAAACCCTTTTTCAAGAATTATAAGATTCTAATCATCCTTTTAATATCCAAAAACTTTCTTATCCTAAGAAAAATTTGGAAAAACATTATTATAAAAAAAACCAACACCTCCTGATTTATTATTTGAGGAAGATACTCATTTCATAAGAAATTCTTATGATGGAGATTCTTTGTATGAATGGAATATTGATGGATTTTCTGAACATCAAATCATTCATACCCTTCATCGAATGCTTATATTCGCTACTGCTGTTCAAATGTAGACATCAAAGAAAGTCATATATTGTCACTGAGCCATCATTTCGTGGATTCTAGAACTCAAAGGATGGTGGGATAATTTTCTCACTGTTCCTCAAAGGGAAGACCTCCTTAGCAAAATTGACTTAAGTACTAAGGATCTTCAAAAAGAGCAATAGACACCTAATGAAAATTCAGTCTATAATCTTCTTCAAATAATTATAGAACATTTTGATGGATCCATTGGAGATCAAGGGAAAAAACTTGCTCCTTACTCCAAAAATTAAGATGTCCATCTTAACCCATTTTCGATGGTATAAGGATATTTTTTTAGCACATTATGACGCTTTATGATGCCAATAGCCTTCATTGGAAACAAAATTCATTGAAGGCCTTCCCAATCTATTTGCAGAAAAGGTCAAAGCTACTCTCCGCCTTTAAGATTGAACAATTCCATATGAAACACTTACATATGGAAACCTTATTTACTATATTAAAGCGATTGGTTATTTGTTCTCGATCTTAAATTAAAAGATCAAATGAAAAGGAACTTAAAAAACAACTTGGAGAATTCTATCGTTCAACTGTGATCCTCGTGCACGTCACCTTCCAAACATAAAGGAAAATAAAAAAGATTATTTTTCTAAGCGTGAGAAATCTCATAAATATAAACATGAGAAATTCACGCATAAATCTAAACACTCTCGTCCCTCTGGTTCAAAGACCAAAGAGACAAGAGAAATAAAATATTATAAATGTGGTCGTACTGGTCACTATGCTAACAGATGTACGGTCAAGAAGAAGTTAAGTGAACTTTAGATTGACGAAGGATTGAAACAAACACTAATGAAGATTCTACTCACAACTTCGGATTCTGAAAAAGAATATGAGGAAGTAGAAAATACTTCATCCTCATCTTATCTGATTATGATAAATCTAACTGTTACAAATCCTGTCAACAGGTAGATTATTACAAAAATATTATTAGTATGTCTGGTCTTTATACGCTCACTCATGAGCAAAAAGATCAATTAATTAAACTTTTAGCACAAGTTGAAGATGATTCAAGTCATGATAAAATTATAAATCTTCTTAATGATAAGAAGAAAGATAAACTGGAAAATTTTGATTTAAAGCCTCCTATATACTCCATGACTGAAGTATTTCTTAGGAGAGCTGAGGTCAGTTCATCTTCTTCTTCAATTACTTTAACAGAATTAAAATATGAATTAAAGCAACTAAAAATAGAAGTTTAGCAAATAAAAGCTGAGCAAGAATCGATGAGTGGACGTCTTATGGATCTTGAATTAAATCAGAAGATGCCCAATTCATTTGAAAACATAGAAGCCGATTCTACTCAAGAACCAGGTTTCTTACAAAATATTCAGAAGACAATATACCAGAAATGATATATTTTTATTAAATTAATTATAAATAAAGAATTTATTTTACCAAATTTAACTGCTCTAATGCGGGAGGTAATTAAATTATACAAGAAGGGATAATTCCTTCTAAATATTTTGAAAAAAATAAATAGCAGGTCGTATGGTGAATCTCTATATATTAAGTTTAAATTATCATCTATGGTCATGTGTCAAGATGATGTTTATATTCAAATGCCTTTTATTTTAGTCAAAAATTTGACACAACACATTATTTTGGGAACTCCTTTTCTTCTCAAAATAATGTCTATCACTAGAATTGATGATACTGAAATTCAATATTTTCTTTGGAATAAAAAATCACATTCCACTTTATCACCAATCCTAAAAAAATTATCATAAATGAAATGAATAGACTTAATAATAAGTCTATGCATATCAATTATTTACAAGAAGAAATTACAACTTTAACAATTAATAATTTCTTCCCTCAAATTGGAGAAAATTAATCGTTGTCTAAGATTTTAAAGAAGTTTGTGGGGACAACCCACGGGAAAGAAATGTTCATTTAGTGAAACTCCCGTGCATTGATAATTTCAATGAAAGGGACATCCCCACTAAAGCTCATACTTGTTAGATGAACGAGCATTATCTTACTTTATGTAAAGCTGAAATTGCCGATTTATTAAAAAAGAGAATAATTCGGCAATCTTAGTCCCCATGGAGCTGTACCGCATTCTATGTAATGGAATCAGCTAAAAAAGAAAGAGGGAGACTGAGACTTGTAATAAATTACAAGCTTTTAAATAAAGTATTAAAATGGATTAGATATCCTATTCCTAATAAAAAAGATTTATTAAATGGTTTGCAAAATGCAAAAATATTTTCAAAATTTGATTTAAAATCTGATTATTGGTATATCCAAATTAAAAATTTGGATTGCTATAAAACTGCATTTACTGCTCCCTTTGGACATTACAAATGGAATGTAATGCCATTCTAAAAATCTCAAATTTCAACATATTATGAATAATATATTTAAAGATTATTTTAAGTATATTCTTGTTTATATTGATGATGTTCTTATCTTTTCAAATACTATTGAAGAATATTTTAATCATTTAAAAATATTTAAAATTTGAAAAAATTATTTAAAATTATTTTAGTTATTTCATATATTTCAAATTACTAAAATTAAATAATAGATTTTTGAAAAAATTTCTGATATAATTTTATAAAGTACTGAGGTTCTGGAGTTTTATATATCATACAAGACAGCTTTTGAAAAGACTTCACAGTTGATATTCACAAGATAAAATTAAAGAAAGGGTTAAGAATCTTCTTATCTTAACCTACTGATCAAAAAAAACCAGCGGGTGGTATTCTAAATAAGAAAATTAAGAAAGGAGATGATGGAATCACCAAAGCATTATTAAAAAATATTCTAAATTTCAAGATGATTTATTAATCAATATTTTTTCTTGACGTCTCCGTCAAATATCAAGATGTAAAAATTTGGTCTCTAAGCAAATTTTGCATCATGTCAACGTCTGTCTTTGATTTTGATATTGAAAGGTAATGTTCTTGATTTTCTAACAGAATGTGGATCACCCACCACATGGAAAGATGCCTCCCAACCTGTGGTCTTTCTGGAAAGGATCCGACTCAACAGCACATGATCGATCTAAGACATACCTATATGGTATCATCCTCTTCAACTACGGTTGAAAATTGTGAGATCTCTAAAGCTGTAATACCATCCCTAAAATGTGCGAGAACCTATTTTTTCTCTAAAGAAATAAAATAAAATATTATTAAAATTAATCCTCTGATTATTCAATAAATAATGATGCCTTATTTGAAAGATATTTGAAATAATCCTTTCCCATTGAATCTAATCTCGAGAATTATGAAAAATCTTAACACAATTAAAGTGTGTTGAGATTAATCAAGCTCGTGATTAGATGAACCATACAATTTTGTATAATAAATGCGTTATACAAAAGATATTTCATCAAAGTGAATGGGGTCTAACTCCATTCCAAGAGAAAAATGTATTTTTATTCTCCACTAATTTACGACTACAAAATGTAAATTATTGATGTGCATGTATGAAAGCCTTCTTCCTTCTCAACTAAAAGAAAAAGGCATTCATGGATATTCATAATGAACAAAGATATTATCAACAAAGATCTTTTAGTATGGTTCTTAAGATGGTGGAATTATTTTGGAGCAGGATTAAATATTCTTTCGGATCCAATCAAAGAGGTCTTCAAATGGATGGAAGGCGCCCCAAATGAGGCTATTAATCCCAAAAAAATGATTCAAGGCAAAATCTTTCATTTCCAGACTACCAAATCCCATGGATTTGGAGTAACATTATTCTTGGAAGGATCCATTTAATCGGTCCTTCAAAGAGCTTTTATTAAAATGGTGGAATTCAATCGGCGGATAAGCTCAAACAAATTAAAGTTATTAAAAGCTTATTAATTAACGATCCTCAAAACTATGGATTTTGAGTATCGGTTGATGAGAGGTGCTTCAAAGTCAAAAGACGTTACCTCACAGAATGAGATCCAACATAAAGAACGTCTCAAGAAGATTTACGAGAATCAACTTGCGTATTTAATCACTATCTACATATCGACTGGCTGACTCTTGACGGTGTCGACGAATTCAGGAGAAAATTAATGGATTCTAGCTTCATGCCTAAATTATTGCTTTGCACTTTACAAAAAAAAAGAAAATTATTATCCCCACTTTTACTTTACTCAAAAGCGGATGATATTATCTCCACCAGCAGAGAATCTACTTTACAACTCATAAAGTAATCCCATTAGATGAAATAATACAACTTTCCACTTAGAAAGTTATTACATTATTGTACTCTCTATGACATAAATAATTATCTAATAATTGTATATTTGCTTAATGTCTAAGCAAAATTTTCTCTTTTGCCTCCACTTCTATATATGAAGGCTCTGTCTTTGTATTCGGTGTGCTTAATTTTCTTTCCTCTCTTCTTCTCTCCTCTGCTCTCTTTTATTATTCCTCCCGTGTAGCTTCTGCAGTTGACAATCGTGTAAATTTTAGTTGTTTAATAATAATTAAGTTTTCTATATCCTCGTATTAGAATACCAGCTAATATTAATTTTAAACTTTAAAATATTCTCAAAATTTTTTGTAAGTGTTCATTTCATTGACAGATATTTAGAATGTGTAAAAACTAATTTAAACATGTAGCCTTTTGTATAGCCTTTTGAACAGCACCGCATAAGCTAAAATATGTTTGAAAAAAAGAAGTTTATAACTATGTATTATATAATGAGTGAGCTGATTTAGTTAATAAAATTTTTTTAACTTATTATCAACAATTAAAATTGAATTTCGTCAACATCGAATTTAAAAAATATGTAATAAAATTTTTAGTTAATTAATTGTATATTATATTTATTTTAAACTGATTTATTAATTTTGAGATTCGTCCTGGATTTCTTGATCCCTTGGGATATGCTCATTCAACCTTCTTTTATTTAGTCTAAATCAACTCATTTCATCTTAATAAATTAATTTTATCCTTTTTAATTGTTTGAATTTTTAATTTTAATAATATATAATATTTAAATAATATAAAATATAGGTTTGGGGTAAATTCATGTTTCAAAATAAAATATTCTTGATCTTTTTTTGTTGGACCCGCTCTGATTTTTTTCTAGCTTGACTATACCATCTTAAAATTTGACGATCATCACTACTAATTGGTCTCCCAAATTTCCTAAACCCTAAACATTGATCAGCTTAATAACATCTATGGAGAAAAATATTTGTTGTAGCAGCTTAATTGAGTCAAGCTTTGCTTGAGTCACTTTGATCTTGAGCTTGATTTTGAAGTTGAGCGTTGTTCTTCGAGTTAGATTTGACTCATGAGTCTGTTCATTTATAATGAAAAAGATAACATAATTCTGATTCAAATCATTACTATAATAAAATGATTAAAATAAAAAAAAATAAATAAAATATCAAGAATTACTTGATATAAAAATAAAATAAAATAAAAATTTTTTTAGTAATTTTATACTTAAATACTAATTTTAATATATTTTATGTACATTTTAATTTTTAAATCAGCCAACCTCTTAGTTAGGATTTGTTCAAATTTAACTTATTAGCTCATCTAAGCTCTTAGTTAGAGTTGACTTATGAACTAGCTTGACTCGCACCCCTAATTTGAAGCTTGTGGATCAGAATTTATTTTTTTACGTCGCCCAAATAGATGCTAATAATTTTCCTCGCTAGCTGATTTACATAGCTTCAATGAATAATTGGATTTTCTCTCATTTTTTCTCGAAATATTCATTTATTTAGGCTTGATAATAGCATAAAGTTACCATACTTTTGGAAGTATTCCTTGAACAACTTATCATGATAACTTTGCACTTGGAATAAAGTTTTACTCAAAACCAACGCCTCAAATAAATGATTTATATTTTGAAAAAAATGAGAGAAAAATAGTCAAGCCAAATCAACTATTCCTTTCGTAGCTTGATTTTGTAGTTACTATGCTCTATCCGCTCAAGTTGCTATTTTGACTACCAAAAAATAGCAAATTGAGTAAGAAAAAATTATTGAAATATCTTATCCTCCATCAGTTGTAAAAATGGTGGATGATAAACCTTTAAAATTAGCGGTCTTCGGAAAAATAAGTTATGATCCACAAATTCTAAAGGAATTTATTACTATAATTAAACAACTTAATTATAGTAAGATACTTCAAATAATATAATCATCTTTTAGCAGAGTCTAAAATCGATCGGATGCTTAAACAAAAGGTTTTAACCAAAACTAGCAAAGCTTGGAGAAAGCTTCTACTAGTTCAAATTCTTTTGTAAAACCTTTTATTCAACCGCTCTAAACTTGCTCTTAAGGACCCTCTTCGAAGACATAATTTGATTCTAATTTAAGAGAAAAGTATAGAGCTCTTGAAGATATCATAATGGATGAAGATTCAAATGAATCTCAACCGAAACTGATACTGATCAAATTGATCAACAAAATAATGTTGAAAAAGTTCAAACCCTTTTCAAGAATTACAAGATTCTCATCCTCCTTGATATCCAAAACTTTTTATCTAAGAAAAATTTGGAAAAACATTATTATAAAAAATCAACACGATTTATTATTTGAGGAAGATACTCATTTCGTAGAAATTCCATGAAGAGATTCTTTGTATGAATGGAATATTGATGGATTTTCAACATCAAATCATTCATACCCTTCAAATGCTTATAGATGCCGTCAATCCAGACATCAAGTAGAAAAAATCTCATATTATCACGAGCCATCATTTCGTGATTCTCCGAACTCGAAAGGATGGTGGGATAATTTTTCACTATTCCTCAAAAGACCTCCTGGCAAATTGACAAGTTTAAGGATCTTCAAAAAGAATAACAGACACCTAATGAAAATTTAGTCTATAATCTTCTTTAAACAATTATAGATCATTTTGATGGATCCATTGGAGATCAAGAGGAAAAAACTCGCTCCTTACTCCAAAAATTAAGATGTCCATCCTTAACCCATTTTCGATGGTATAAGGATATTTTTCTAGCACGCGTTATGACGCTTTATGATGCCAATAACCTTAATTTGAAACAAAAATTCATTGAAGGCCTTCCCAATCTATTTGCAGAAAAGGTCAAAGCTACTCTCCGTCTTTACGATTGAACAATTCCATATGAAACACTTACATATGGAAACCTTATTTCTGCCTGTATTAAAACAGGATTGGTTATTTATTCTGATCTTAAATTAAAAGATCAAATGAAAAGTGGAACGCATGCTTGAAAAAACTAAGATCGTGATCGTTAGTGATCACGCCTATCACCTTCCAAACATAAAGGAAAATAAAAAAAGATTATTTTTCCTAAGCGTGAGAAATCTCATAAACATAAACATGAGAAATTTACGCATAAATCTAAACACTGAAAATAGAAGTTCAAGATAAAAATAAAGCGATGAAGACGTCTTATGGATCTTGAATTAAATCAGAAGATGCCCAATTCATTTGAAACATACAAGCCGATTCTACTCAAGAACTAAGTTTCTTACAAAATATTCAGAAGGCAATATACCAGAAATAGTATATTTCTATTAAATTAATTATAAATAAAGAATTTATTTTACCAAATTTAACTCCTCTGGTTGACAGTAGAGCAGATTTAAATTGTATAAAAGAAGGGATAATTCCTTCCAAAAAATTAGCTAGCAGTTAAAGGCTGCCGATGGTGAATCTCTATAGATTAAGTATAAATTATCATCTGTGGCCATGTGCCAAGATGATGTTTGTATTCAAATACCTTTTATTTTAGTCAAAAATTTGATACAATACATTATTTTGGGAACTCATTTTCTTCTCAAAATAATACCTATCACTAGAATTGATGATAATAGAATTCAATATTTTCTTTGGAATAAAGAAATCATATTCCACTTTATCACCAATCATAAAGAAATTATCATAAATGAAATGAATATACTTAATAATAAGTCTATGCATATCAATTATTTACAAGAAGAAATTACAACTTTAACAATTAAGCAGCGAATTTCTTCCTCTCAAATTCAGGAGAAAATTAATCACTATCTCTAAGATTTCCAGAAGTTAAGGGACAACCCAATATTGCTGGGAAAGAAATATTCATTGGAACTCGCATTGATAATTTCAATGAAAGGGATATCACCATCCTTGTTAGATGAACGAGCATTATCTTACTTTATGTAAAGCTGAAATTGCCGATTTATTAAAAAAGGGAATAATTCTACAATCTTACTCCCATGATATCGCATTCTATGTAAGGATCAAAAAAGAAAGGAAGACCGAGACTTGTAATAATAAAATAGATTAGAACATTAAATATAATGCAAAATTTTCAAAATTTGATTTAAAATTTGATGATCCAAATTAAAAATTTGTTATAAAATTGCTTTTATGTTCTGGACATTAAATGAAATGCCATTCTTTAAAATAGTCAAATTTCAACATATATGAATAATATATTTAAAGATTATTTTAAGTATATTCTTATTTATATTGATGATGTTCTTATCTTTTCAAATACTATTGAACATTTTAATCATTTAAAAATATTTAAATGGTTAATCGAAAAATAGTTTAGTTATTTAGCCCAAAATTAAATTATTTCAAAAAGTAAGATTTTTGGGTCATATAATTCTAATGCTTCTATTATTCCAATAGAAGTATTGAATTCACAAATTTTGATATTATTGATAAAACCACTGAGGTTTTGGAGCCTTAACTATATAGATTTTATCATAATCTGGCACAAGATGTAGCCCCGCTTTTTGACAAATTGAAAAAGACTTCACCACCATGGTCTGATATTCATACCATGACAATGCGTAAAATTAAAGAAAGAGTTAAGAATCTTCCTTGTCTTAACTTTACTGATTCTGACAGTTTCAAAATTGTTGAAACTAACGCCTCTGATCAAGGCTACGGTGGTATTCTGAAACAACAAAAAAATTCTAAAGAAGAATTAGTTCGCTTTATTTTGGGATGATGGAATCCCACTCAGCAAAAGTACTCTATTACTAAAAGGGAAATGCTTTCAGTCGTCAAAAGCATCTATAAATTTCAAGATGATTTATTAAATCAATATTTTCTTCTTCGTATTAACTGTTCTTCAATCAAATATATAATTGATCAAGATGTAAAAAATTTGGTCTATAAGCAAATTTTTGCATCATGGCAAGCTCAGCTGTCCGTCTTTGAATTTGATATCGAATTCATCAAAGGGAATGAAAATTCTCTTCCTGATTCTCTAACTAGAGAATTCTTACAGGGACGATCAGGGGTGAATCATCTCACATGGAAAGATGCCTCCTCATAACCGAGGTGGTAACTCTTTTCGGGCCGTGCTAATGGAAAGGATCGGATCAACTCAACGGTTTGCATGATCGATCTTAAGACATATATAGTACATCGCCCTCTTCAACTGGTGGTGAGATATCAAAGGCAATACCATCCCTAAAAGATATCTACAAGAACTTGTTTATTTCTCAAAGAAATAAAAAGAATATTATTGAAATTAATCCTTCGATTATTCAAAATAATGTCCTTATTTGAAAAATATTTGGGAAACAATCCTTTCCCATTTGAATCTAATGTCTCAAAGAGAATTATGAAAAATCTTAATTAAAGTGTGTTGAGATTAATCATGTTCGCGATCGATGAACCATACAATTTTGTATAGAAATAATGCTATACAAAAGATCTTTCATCAAAGTGAATGGTCAACTCCATTCCAAGAGAAATATATTTTATCCTCCACTAATTCGATAAAATCTAAATTATTGATGTTATGTGAAGATATGATGAAGGCCTTCTTCCTTCTCAACTGAAGATTCATGGATGTCATAGAACAAAGATATTATCAACAGGTCTTCAGATGATGGTAAACTATTGGAGTGAATTAAATATTCTTCTGATCCAATCAAAGATCTTCAATGAATGGATGCCTCAAAATGAGGACAATTAAAAAAATAATTTGAAAAATCTTGCTTATTTCTAATCGCCAAATCAATGGATTAACATTATTCTTGGGAAGGATCCATTTAATCCCTTCAAAGACTTTTATTAAATAGTAGAATTCAATCTTGAGGATAAGAAACAAATTAAAACTATTATTAAAGCTTATTCAATTAACGATCCGTCAAAAAACTAATTTTGAGTATTAAATATGCTTCAAAGATGTTACCCTCTCAAGAATGAGATTCAACATAAGCGTCATGAAGATTTACGAGAATCAATCATGTTAATCACCCATCTACATATACGAAAGTGACTCTTCGTCAAGTGGAATCCATTGGAGAAAATTAATGGATTTCCTTTACGCAGCAATTATTCTTCCACTTTGCCTTTACAAAGATAAAAGGAATGCATTATTATCTCCAATGCTTACTTCTCAAAATATTATCTCCATAAGTAGGAAATCTACTTTACAACTCATAAAGTAATCCTTATCGAAATGTAACAATTTTGGAAAGTTACATTATTATATTACGAAATAATTATCAATAATGAATTTAATGCCTAAGAAAGTTTTTCTTCCACTTTTTTATATATGAGCCATCAGATTTGATGCAATTTTCTTTTTTCTCTCTCCTCCTCTCTCTCTTGTTCTTCCTCCGTGCTGTAGTTGGAAATCGTAAGTTTTAGTTGTTTAATAATAAGTTTTCTATATCCTTTATTAGAATACCAGCTAATATTAATTTTAAACTTTAAAATATTCTCAAAATTTTTTGTAAGTGTTCATTTCATTGACAGATATTTAGAATGAGTAAAAACTAATTTAAACATGTAGCCTTTTGTATAGCCTTTTGAACAGCACCGCATAAGCTAAAATATGTTTGAAAAAAAGAAGTTAATAACTATGTATTATATAATGAGTGAGCTGATTTAGTTAATAAATTTTTTTTAACTTATTATCAACAATTAAAATTGAATTTCGCCAACATCGAATTTAAAAAATATGTAATAAAAATTTTAGTTAATTAATTGTATATTATATTTATTTTAAACTAATTTAATAATTTTGAGATTCGTCCTGAATTTCTTGATCCCTTGGGATATGCTCATTCAACCTTCTTTTATTTAGTCTAAATCAACTCATTTCATCTTAATAAATTAATTTTATCCTTTTAATTGTTTGAATTTTTAATTTTAATAATATATAATATTTAAATAATATAAAATATAGGTTTGGGGTAAATTCATGTTTCAAAATAAAATATTCTTGATCTTTTTTTTTTGGACCCGCTGATTTTTTTTCTAGCTTGACAATACCATCTTAAAATTTGACGATCATCACTAATTGGTCTCCCAAATTTTCTAAACCCTAAACATTGATCAGCTTAATAACATCTATGAAGAAAAATATTTGTTGTAGCATCTTAAATGAGTCAAGCTTTGCTTGAGTCACTTTGATCTTGAGCTTGAGTTTGAAGTTGAGCGTTGTTCTTCGAGTTAGATTTGACTCATGAGTCTGTTCATTTATAATAAAAAAGATAACATAATTATGATTCAAATTATTACTATAATAAAATGATTAAAATAAAAAATAAAATAAAATATCAAGAATTACTTGTACAAAAAAATAAAATAAAATTTTAAAATTTTTTTAGTAATTTTATACTTAAATACTAAATTTTAATATATTTTTATGTCCGTACTAGAAATTCAGTTGAGGTAGAATAAAACTTCACGTCTTAGCTTTATATAGAAATTTAACACATACAGTAATTAAAGAGAATAAGACATCAATTTAACATGAAAAACCCAAAAAAAGGGTAAAAAATCATGAGACTTAGCCTAGTAAAAATGTTCCACCAACCTCTTAGTTAGGATTTGTTCAAATTTAACAGCAATAAATTGAGTACCATTAACAATTAGCTAATTGAGTATCAATAAAAAAAAATTTAAGAATGATGTAATTAGAAGCGAGTACCACATCGTTCAGAGCATGGTTAATGAAGTGGCCGCCACTAATTCTGATGGCGAAGGTCGCAGTGGGCGATCTTGATTGAGCGCTTCATTAGTTGGGATTCTGGCTATATTTTTCTCGGTCCGACCCTATCTCTTTGCTCGATTCTTCAACTCGCTCTGAGACTGACGAACTCCACGGTCCTCCCCCCCTTGGAACTTTCCTCGCCCTTTCCGGACTCTTCTCCTTTGTCCTATTCGGACTTTATTTTTTCCTGATTCGCTCGACGTTCTACTTCCCTCTCATTTACCGCCTTCAACTTTAGCTTTCGGCGATTCTTCCTCCATTTAGTTGAGAAAATTCCTTTGGCTGGATTCTACATTTTTTTTAGTAAAGATGAATGAGAATTTGTTTATTGATACTTTTCTATGGAGGAATGAGTATCGATGAGCAATTTATGTTATGGGAGAATTCTCCAGTCAGCGGCCACGACCTTCGGCATTGAAGCAACAATTTGAGAAGCTTGTATCGATCGAGCGCCATTGTCATTAGTCGATCCGAGGGTGATTTATAAGCTCGGCATATCGACGATGACGTTATTGATAAGCTGATTGGTGTTGTATGTCGGTGGAAGATGTTAATATTGCATCCACATCAGATCCGAGTAAGGTCAATGATATACCGCTAACACATACACAAGATTTCATCTCACAAGAACATCACATACAATGCGATGAAGAGTTTATTCGTAGTTTATCGTCATAATTTATCCATTAAACTTGTAAATAACAATATGATAATTAGTTCGAACTTATAAGTTATGTGGCATGATTGCCTACCATGAAGAAGATGCACCGAGAGTAATGGTATGTATGTGATAGATCGCATGGTGTTTGATGACATTCGTTGGGAGAAGTCATCGAGAATATATGAGAAATCACTCATTTGAGAAAGGAGGTCAAATGTCCACAAACCAGTATGTCCTGACAAAACTACGAGCGCGGGGACCGATGTTTACTTACAACCCATCGCAAATTGCTAAATGATTGAAATTCAAATGACATTCTTGGGTATTTTGCATAATGAGTTTGCAATTTGCTATTGTCGGGTGATCCATAAGAAATAATGTACAATTCGGTCAGCAATTCTAACCGAACACACGGTTGTATGCGACGATAGTCTACAAGGCCTCGAATTGGCGTTTACATTGTAGATCGCGTGATTAGTGCTTGGAGAATAAAAGTTGGTGAAAATCATAGATGTCAATGCGTGAAGTTCATCCGATCAGAAGCCATCAAGTTTCATGATACTACATCAAACCCGATCGTGCAGTGAAACCTGTAGAGATTATAGGTAGGATGGAGTCAAAATTTAATGTTAAAGTTTCATATATGAAAGCATGGGATGCAAGCGTAGTAATAAAAGCAATATTGAGGGAAGAGTCCTCAGGGACTCTCGCCTTTATATGCAATCAATTTCTCTTACTTTACGGTACGAGAATTCAATCTACCGACGAACATTTTGAGACTTTTGGGCTTTCAGACTCATGCCGGGATGGAGTTCAGACCGCTTTAAGCAGGTACATTCAAGGCATCGCGGGCATTATTAACCGTAGAAGCGGAAGTTGTTTTACCGTTGTGGAATCGAAAATGTTGATTCGCGGGTTGTGGTTTTGTTGTGCTTGCATGATATGTTACCCGTAGTGTCAGTAGACATGATTTATGCATAATATCCGATAAACATCGGTCTTCGGGATGCAAAGAGATTTTCCTGGGAAGCGATCATTGTTTCGCCACGCGTGAGAATTTTAAAAGTCGACGCAACCGGGAATTGCGATGTTGAGTTTGCCAAAGATGTACACGGTGTACCGATGATATTCGCCAATTCAACCGTTAATGCGATTAAATGTGAAAGAAGAAGCGATTTGGCTTAGGCGTGACCGAAATGGTCCCTCGTGCACGGTGGTGGCGTTATGGGACAATGACAACGAATGCCTGAGTGCTTTAACGGCAAAGCACGCGTTTTGATCGTGGTTTAATCATCGCTATCTATATTTAGCTTTGTTCAAACGATTATCCATCGCCGCAGAGGAAGTCAACTTGTCTATTTATACCGAGGTTCTCCACACTACTATCAAAGGGAGAGGTTAGGCATTTCAACGCGAATATAAACCCACATGCGTGTTTTGGGTCCAGATCATTCGAGTTGATTTACTAGATAATGACCTATGTGTTTGTAATTGATAATCATATATCATTGTCCATGCCCACATGTCATTGTCGCATTTCTGAAACCATCTCACGCGCGTGTCACAAGATACACTCGCGTATAAGCGACATACATAAATGAATTTCATACCGTGATCACCGACCATCTTTCGTGAAGAGTGATTAGCCGCCCACCTAACTTTCGCATAAGGTCGCCCGACCACGCAATAGATTGAAATAATGGATGAAAACATAGGTTCAAGTAGCGAACGGCGATATGAAAAAACATCTCCCACAGTCATCGTCCCCATAACATCGGTCGACGGTACATTTTTCGTAGAACAATGCTTATTTTTCTTCGGCCGATCTACTAAGATTTTACAATATTGATACTAATATATTTGAGATTCCGGCAAATGATGAGAGGCACCAGCGATTTGACGTCGGCACATAGCCGACGCATGGGAGGAATGCATTGTCACAGCGTGTAGGAGTATGTATATTTTATTTTTCTATTTTGATTACCAACTTGAGTCACAAGCTAACTTTGATTACGGCATAATAAACTTTTGTTTCTTGTCCATTTGTGAAATGAATTGGTTTATTAGTGTATGTTTATGTGCTCAAATTAAAGTAAATGTGCCAACTCCTAGATAGAATATGCTTGCAAGGTTTCTAAAATGTTGTATGAAAAGAATTTGATATCATACAAAATACTAACTATTTTATTCTTATATATAATGTATTTGAAGGAACTCAAAAGAGATGATGTTTGATGAATATTTAAATCATTCTCAAATGGTCTAACTTTAAGCACAAATGCACCTCGTCATTGATGAATACTAAAAGATGATGTTTTCGGCACCTGAGGCCAAGCGGACAAATTTTCGATATAAGCCGCGTCTGATGGTTAATTCAAGGCCGTAGTAAGTCCCTGACTTCAATTGGTCGATGATGCGACCGAAAAGTTACCATACCATGCAAGAGAATAGAAAGAAGCATTGCATCAACGAAAAGTAATTACACTTCCATAGAAATAGTTGTTTAACACAAGCTAATCCACCTTATTAAGTCTAATCAGTACTTTATTATACTTTAAGAGTGTACTCCATATTTCAAGTTTCTTTAGATAGTGGACATGATAAAACTTGTTCAAAACATGCCATGAAACCTTAAATACATTAGCTATGTACATAAAAAAATTAGAAAACAACTAATAAAATTCATTATGTCATAATCGGTTAACATGTACATGACTCAGTAGTTTGTAATGAAACGAGGAAAATGTAGTGAATCGCCCTAAGTACGTGAGACAACCGCTTTCTCCGGGTTGCGGAATTGCACCACTCCTGTGTATGGTCGCAGATGGATGATCACGCGTGATCCGCCCTCTAGTGCAACATCATCCGAATCGTGCATATCATCCCGTGATGGGAATATAGGTGGCAGGAGTCATGACGTTGATAGGAAGGTCCCGGATCGATGCGGGAATGACGCAGATAAGGACCGACGGAAGAGGACCGGCGATCCGTGGCGAACACCTCTCATAGACCGATCCATATGTGTCACTATGTGTACGTGATCAAGGTCTCGCATATCATCTCAGATATCGTTGACACATCGTAAGTGGTGATCATCGACAGACCGTATGGTTTGAAATATGTCCCGAGTTGCCGATATGGTCCTTACACAAAAAAAAAGAATGTTATCACTTACAAAATATTGAATATTTACTTATATCATAACTTACAAGACGCTCCATCTGGGTAGTAAGTTTGAGATGTCGGGCCAATAAGTACAAAGAAGCCCATGATCAACGCGAGATAAGAGATAGCTTTTGACGCCTCATCAGCCTCGACGAGGCAATCCTGCTCTCAAGAAGCAATGTGTGGGTCCACCCAGCGTCTGACTATCGGTTCTTTTGAAACTAGGGTCTGCTACTTGAAGGCGGAATAAGTAAAGACTTATTCGTAATACCACTCAACCCTCTTCAATAAGAGGGACTCGTATAACATATGTCGAGCTATAGAGCATACATGGAGCGTCGCCAGTGAGGCTCCTGATCACTGACGATGATAAATCGATGTTAAAACATAATCGACATTCTTATATTTAGATTAAAGTGATAACCATCAACTGACCTGGAAGTTCATCTAGTCATTTTGGCCGCTTCGCTATTGTCAGTTTAACGACTTCATATTCACCTCAGAAACTTTTAACATATATATAAGTCGAGTTTGTGTAGTTAACACGCATCTCAAACCAACGCGACACTCTCAAGATGACACATGTAAAGTCGGCCTACCCACATATGCTCCCAAATTGAAGGAGGTGTAGAACCACATGTTTGCCTGTTCAATACCTTGCAACTCTCTACATAGAGAGCCAAATGCTCATGTATCAATAAAAGAATCCGATCCTCCGAGTGGTAAATATTATAGGTGGACCTCAACGATCGGCGAAAACCAATCGAAAAATATGCATGATTTTAGAACTCGCTCACTATATGACTATGAAAGTCATTTACCTCCATGCATGCATGTCATGATGCTCCCATCGAATGTCGAACCGATATGGAGGTGATGGATCATGATACATGGGTAATCTCGCCCAACAAATCATCGGAAGAATCGACCAATCTTCTCCTCTCGCTTTCGGACATGATTGGTCCCAGATCATCATCGCCACGCCCCGGTCCTTCACCTGGGAAGGTATTGGTTCTACGACCATCTTCAACCAAAGCGGTAAGCTCATGATCCGGATGACGTGACTCTTTTTTTCAGATGAATCTCGTGCATGTAATGGGCCACTCCTTCAGCGCTGTGATCGCCCGCACGGTGCTCAAAAAAAAATAAGTACCCCCAAAATAAAAGGTAAGTGTACACTTCTCAAAAAAAAAATTCACTCGATTGCTCCGACCCGCCGCCCACTAGGAGGCAATCTTGATGAACCTCTTCCAGGATTTTGGCTCTCCTCCTTTACGCCGCCTTCCTAGTGGTGCTCCTCCCCATCGCACTGCGTAGAAGATTATGGTTTACAATCAACGCTACATTCAAATTATGAGAAATAACGATCAACCCAAAATAAAGTGGAAATAAATCTTAAGACAAACATTCTTATCATATATAATGAGTGGAAATCCACATAAACAAATGCTTTGAAGAATAACTACATGAGAAGCCTAAACAATCTTATAAATTACAAATAAATTATAAATAAAAATTTACTACTTAGTTGAAAATGGATTACTACATATTTATTTTGAAATAAAAACTTTTATGATTTATATATTAAAGGTAATGTGAATAAAATAAATTCAATATATATAATCTTGAGTGAATTTCAAATCCAAACTACTTAAAACTAATCAAACTTTTTATATTTATAATTTTATCCTACAATAATTTTTCTAAATTCACTCAAATAGCAAGATTCACAACAAATTGTAATTCATGATGAATTTTTGAATTTAGAAAGAAAACAACTCTCCAAGACAACCTGAATATACATAAGTTTAGTTAAATAAGATGAAAGGCTCTCCAAAAGTCACATAAGAATTTTAAAAATATATAAGTTAATGATCTTCATAGTTAATGATCTTCAATTATAAGTTTTTATTCACATTTAGTTTATCTTTGTTAAATATTACTAAAAAAATAATTAAAACTATCAATATGTCCCAAGCATGAATATATAACTTGATGAACAATTTTATTCTTAGAATATATTTGAATACTTCATGAAAAAAATGGAAAAAGGTTGAAAGAAAAGACAATTTATATTCTCATATTTTCAAATCATTAAAACTAGCATTAACTTTATTGTTACTAAAGTGAGTTAAAAAAAAAGTTTTTTTTCCTACTATGAATATTATGAAAAATTGACTATAAAATAGAATTAGATAACGAATGAATGATCTTTTGATCATTTAATTTAATATCAACAAATGAAGTAACACTCAACGCTTTTAGAATACAAAGAGCAAACGTCATCAATTATAAGTTTTTATTCACATTTAGTTTATCTTTGTTATAAATATTACAAAAAAAAAAATTAAAACTATCAATATCAGTCCCAAGCATGTAAAGATTGATGATATTTTTTTAAATACCAACGATGACAAAAATCTGAAGAAGTGATAGTTGTAAGAAAGATGTCATCCACGCATATCAAATCATTTTTTGTGTTGAGATCTTAACATATTCTACTTAGCAACGAGATCAGTGATCTAAAAAAATCTTAGTTAGGGTGACAAAAAAATGAACCAAGCTTGATCTGCACGGTCTAAGTTTGAGCGAGGATTTCTACTTGAGTTCTTCTGTCTACTGAGGAGTTTGAGTGAATCAGGTGATAAAATGATTGAAGAACAAACATAAGAGAAATACATATATAAAATAAATATTTTAAAAATAAATAGAACGCTTATTTCTCCATTTATTCCTTGTCCATGGGGGTGGTTCTCCTTGACCATGGTGTATTTTTCCTACCAACCAAACCTTAGAAATCAAAATGAGGCATTGACCATCACGCCCTTCGAACGATAATATTCTTTCACAATTTCAATGCTTCGAATTCACTGAACATTTGGCTCCGTTTCAGGTCATTCTTCTCTAAATAAACTGTAGCTCTGAAATATCAAAGAAATCTTCTTTTCTCTGTTTTTTTTTTTCTTAAACTTCGATGTCTTTAAGACATATTCCTACGTGTAATTTATATTTCTGTTCTAATTTAAAAGAATAATAATAAAAAACCTTCATCAGCTATCAATATGTAGGCGTATAAAATTATTAGAAATTTTAAAAGGAAAGTCACTGCAATTTTTTTTTTCCTTTTTGATCTAAGTTGAAGGGTTGGTGTGTCTGCCACTAAGCCGGTAGGTGGCATAGAGATGACCGTAGCCATCGTTCGAAATTCAAAGTCAAAGAATGACGGTTCGCAAGTTATTTTGAATCTGAGGTTTTTGGTGAAGGGTGAAGTGGTGAACCACCGCGCATCTGCTCTTCGTTTAGGGTTTTATCGAGCCGCGGAAACCATTGGTTTTATTTTATTTTATTTTTTTAAAGTGAGAGTCAATTAATTATAGTTCACAACATGAATGATATATATTTCTTTTGCTATCAGTGTGATTTTGTAGGATTAAATCGCATTAATATAAATTGCAAGTAAACCAATTCTTTACAGTACTAGAAAAGGAAAGCATATGCAGAGTAAAAAATTATGATAATTTGATGTAATAATTAAAAAGGATTGGTGAATCAATGTTGAATAAAATATAATCTATTTACCCAACGTCTCTTAGCTCGGTTGGTGAAGGCGGCTGGAAACTCTCGCTTCCTTCAATTCTTGCCATGGAACATCAGTGGATCCATTTGATAAATGTCGATACTTAAATTAGATATTAGAACCCACAAGATGGGTGGGGTGTTGGGTGGATACCCGTCCAACAAAAAAAAAAAAAGATAATCTACATGCACTAACACCAAAATAATTTTTTTTTTAATAAAACTCACTTTAGCTTTATAAGAATTAGAATATAAATTATTATATAATTTCATGGAAAAAAGTTTCAAAATCTTTATGATTTAATTTTATAATTAACCGCCATCTTAATTAAGAGATACTTCATTATAATGCATTCATTTTTTAAGTATATTGAAACTTTAGCAAAGGGATATGAGGGAGATGAGGACATCCCATACTTGATTCTTTCATCAAAATTTTGTCTGTCTTTTATTAAGAAGAGAATATATCATAATAATCATTTTTAGGTTGATCAAAATCTTCTTTAATTGCTCCTCCATTAATTAAAGATGTTGATAACAAAATCTTATCATAAAAAGAAATAATATTTCTTTTTCATATAAAATTAAATTGAAGTTTAGTTTTATTTTTCCTAAATTTAAGTGATAATCATGATGATAATTAAATTCTTTTGTAATGATAGTAAAAATATTATAATTTTTAAAATAGAAATTTTTTCATAAATGGAAGATATGAATAATGCACATTATTTTTTTTTTATATTTGCATCATGATTATTGATTATTATGATGAAGATTCTACTTAAATAATATTTTAAATTCTTATTAAATTAGTGAATAATCAATATGATTCTTATCTCTCTCTCTCTCTCTCTCTCTCTCTCTCTCTCTCTCTCTCTCTCTCTCTCTCTCTCTCTATCTATATATATATATATATGGAGGTTCCCAACATGAAGTGCGAAATCAAAGACTATACAACTTGAAATAGGAACACGAGATGAGTCTAACTTTGAAATGGAGATAAATTGAATTTCAAATAAATTAATATAATTACTTAACTAAATTTATTTTTAAATATTATAAAATAAAAATCTACTCATGTAAATTATTTTAAAATAAAAATCAAAACATCATTATCTTTTTGTGGGTATAGTATGCAATTGATTTTATTGAAACTTTATAAGCAACTATTTTTTAATAAATTCTTTTAGGCCATTGAGCAACTAGATACTTCATTTTTTTATTTTAAATATCAAATTATTCTAATTAATCTAAAATATAATGATCTCCATATAGGATTTATTTATTAAATTTTAAGTTTAATTAAACTTATTGATATCAATAATAAATAATATATATGACCAATTAGTAGCCTTATACAACTAATATATTATCACAGTTAAAGGAGCTATGACTATTCTTTGATTACTAAGTAAAATTTTTTTAAATATGACTAAATTTTATGTCAAAATTAAGATATAAACTAGTAAGCACTAATTGTAAAGGACAGAGAAATCAAGTTACTGATCTTGCTTGAATATGAGAAGAAATCAATCTTCTAAATATGATAAATAAAAAAACTATTTATTAAAATTTATATAAGGAAGAGGATTTAAACAAAATTAAGATGAACACCAAGAGTTTTTTTAGTTCAAGCAAATATATATTTAGGGTTCTTGTTTGATTGGAGACCCTTTATAAAAGATCTCCACCAAAAATCTTACAAGTGTAATATACTAAAATTAAATGATGGAGATGTATTATTCATTCATAAGAAACTAAGACTGACTATTAGATCATAACATTCTTATTAAGTTTTGATCAATATAAAATATAAAATTATTTAATTAATTTATTTTATAATGAGTATTATTATGATTAGATAATTATTTTTGTTGCATGCTAGAAATTCAGTTGAGATAATAAAACTTCACGTCTTAGCTTTATATAGAAATCCAACACACATACAGATAGTTGAAAAGAGAATAAGACACTCCAAAATTTTACGTAGATTAATCCCAGGAAAGAGGTAAAAAATCACGAGACCTAGACATTAAAAAATGTTATATATCTGTTTAAAGTATAAAGTTTAAGTATTCTCGATAATGGGATTACAAAGTTGTATGAGAAAGCGACAAATGAAAATCAATCAAGTGATAATAGCTATCAATGAATAATAAATGCAATGGTACGACGACATGAATGACGTTAGTGATGATGCATGTGGTAACCGATGGCGGTGCAATAATAGTGGTGTGGTGGCGGTTGACGGCGACCAACGATGGTGGTCGACGGTGACGAGGACCGGTAAAAATCTACTCATGTAAATTATTTTAAAATAAAAATCAAAACATCATTATCTTTTTGTGGGTATAGTATGCAATTGATTTTATTGAAACTTTATAAGCACCTATTTTTTAATAAATTCTTTTAGGCCATTGAGCAACTAGATACTTCATTTTTTTATTTTAAATCTCAAATTATTCTAATTAATCTAAAATATAATGATCTCCATATAGGATTTATTTATTAAATTTTATGTTTAATTAAACTTATTGATATCAATAATAAATAATATATATGACCAATTAGTAGCCTTATACAACTAATATATTATCACAGTTAAAGGAGCTATGACTATTCTTTGATTACTTAAGTAAAATTTTTTAAATATGACTAAATTTTATGTCAAAATTAAGATATAAACTAGTAAGCACTAATTGTAAAGGACAGAGAAATCAAGTTACTGATCTTGCTTGAATATGAGAAGAAATCAATCTTCTAAATATGATAAATAAAAAAACTATTTATTAAAATTTATATAAGGAAGAGCGGATTTAAACAAAATTAAGATGAACACCAAGAGTTTTTTTAGTTCAAGCAAATATATATTTAGGGTTCTTGTTTGATTGGAGACCCTTTATAAAAGATCTCCACCAAAAATCTTACAAGTGTAATATACTAAAATTAAATGATGGAGATGTATTATTCATTCATAAGAAACTAAGACTGACTATTAGATCATAACATTCTTATTAAGTTTTGATCAATATAAAATATAAAATTATTTAATTAATTTATTTTATAATGAGTATTATTATGATTAGATAATTATTTTGTTGCATGCTAGAAATTCAGAGATAATAAAACTTCACGCCTGCTTTTATAAATCCAACACACATCGATAATGAAAGAATAAGACACTCCAAAATTTTACGTAGATTAATCCCAGGAAAGAGGTAAAAAATCACGAGACCTAGCACATTAAAAATGTTCCACTATATATCTGTTTTGAAGTATAAAGTTTAAGTATTCTCGATAATGGGATTACAAAGTTGTATGTGAGAAAGCCTGACAATGAAAATCCCAGAATCAAGTGATAATAAATACGTATAGTATAATGTTGAAATGACAAATGAAATTGAATGATCTTAGTGATGCCGTTAGGGTGGTAAGGATCTGCGGTAGGTGACCAATAATAGTGGCTGGTCGAGGCGGCTTGACGACCAACGATGGTGGTCGACGGTGACGAGGACCGGTGGTGGTGGGCGGCAGCGGTCGACAGGCGAGGACCATAATGGCTACCGACGGGCGGTGGTTAGCGACGATGACCGGCGGGCATGACGATGACCGACGTTGGCGCATCCGACTCGCATATGATTATGCAAGTTCTTCAAGCCTCAGAGCTCATTCTTCTCTTTAACTTGACCTCTCATAATGTGAAGAATGAGAGATTGTTTATAGATTAGAGGAGTGACATTTCTATAAATACACGCAAAATCGAAACCACTCCATCAGATAGCTCAAAATAATTCCCTTGATCATCTGATATATTTTAAATATTTGAATGCTCAAATGAAATCAGAATTAGAAGATCTTGGGCTTGTTAGATCCAACTCGTCAAGACGCTTCGATTACTATAAACACTCCATATTTAGAGCACTAATATCGCAGAAAGTTTTAATAAACGCTGATCTTAGCTAAGTAATCGATTGATTACATCAAGATTCGTGCTTCGACTAGTGAAATTTTCAATGTCATATCAATTTTTATATTATCTTTATTTTAAAATAAAGTTTTTAAAAATTTTATTGATCAAAATTTAATTATTATAGCTTCACCTAATAATTTTTTCAATGGAGTAATCCAGTCTTCTGCAGCTGTTGGCGCCAAAGATATATATATATATATATATATTGTGCTGTAATAATATGTACTAAGCAAATATTAATTTTATGCGTGTCAAAATATAATTTTAATTACTCCAGTATGTTACATTCACTGCTTTTCTATAAGATTAATATCCTGCAAAGTTTCATCAGTATATTTGACTAGAATTTATGAATATTACAATTGAAAGTTTGTGCCAAATATTACAATTTAGGTGGCGAAAGATGCAGGTGAGGGGATTACTCTTTCGGAAAAGAAAATTAGGTGAGGATACAATATTTTTATTTACATTTTATTAATTTTTAGATGCTCTTTATGATTAAATTAACATAGTGATTAGGTCTTAACTTAACTAGTCTATCATTAAAAATTGACTAGAAATTTTTTAGAAATTGATTAAGAAATTTATTATCATTCGGATAAATTCATATTTGAAATTATCATCTCATAATGATGTTATTAATGTCATTAAGATTGCACAAATTATTTTTAGTCTCTAACATATGCTAATAGACGACTATCAATATTTGATTTCTAATGGCCTCCATCAACTTACATTTTTAATCCTATGTGTATAATAATCATATAGTTTGGTATCTATAAGTGTATATATATTCTCATATATGTTAATTCAATTGTAAATATATGCATCTATGCATTCATATTTGATTATATATTTCATCTCAAATTAAATTAAAATTAATTATTAATTATCAATGATTAAAAACACATGTTTTAAATTTAGATTGTTTAATTAAAGAAAAAGCAATCTATCTTATGTTATTTCCTTCAACTACCCCGCGACACCAACTACAAGCTCACCAACCCCAATCCGCAACTCTTAGCTATATATAATCGCCATTTTCCTTCCTAACCTTCCAGGGTTATCGTCCTCTCCCGCACCAACTCGAGCCCTAAAAGAAACACGAGAGGGACAGTGAGAACAATGGCCCTAGCCTACACCTCTTCCCTCTCTACCAAATCTCTCCTCCAACCTCACTTTGAGTCCGCCATGGCTTCCGTCGGCGCCGCCTCCCATCTCCGATCCGTCATCCCCTCCGGCTGCCGTACCCACCTTATCACCGCAGTCCACGCGGCTGATCCCGCTAAGAACCCATCTGTTACCGAAAAGCCATCTCCGGCAGCCACCATTCTGTCGCCGGCGAGGCCGGGAAAGTGGACCCTTGACAGCTGGAAGTCCAAGAAGGCGCTACAGCTTCCGGAGTACCCCAACAAGGAGGATCTGGAATCGGTGCTTCGCACTATCGAAAGCTTCCCGCCGATCGTCTTCGCCGGCGAGGCGCGCAATCTCGAGGAACGCCTCGGAGAAGCTGCCCTGGGTCGGGCATTCCTCCTCCAGGGTGGAGATTGCGCAGAGAGCTTCAAGGAGTTCAACGCCAACAACATCCGCGATACCTTCCGCGTTCTTCTCCAGATGAGTGCCGTCCTCATGTTCGGTAGCCAGATGCCGGTCATCAAGGTAAACAAAAGCTCTGGTTCGATCTCCTGATATGAAATCTCCGTAGTCCAATTTAGTGGATTTAGCCTCTTGCTATTGATCATTACAGGTAGGGAGAATGGCGGGGCAATTTGCGAAGCCGAGGTCGGAGAACTTCGAGGAGAAGAATGGCGTCAAACTACCGAGCTACAGAGGAGATAACATCAATGGCGATGCCTTCGATGAGAAATCGAGGATTCCGGATCCGCACAGGATGATCCGAGCTTACTGCCAGGCCGCGGCCACTTTGAACCTCCTGCGTGCTTTCGCCACCGGTGGCTACGCCGCTATGCAGAGAATAACGCAGTGGAACCTCGATTTCACCGAGCACAGCGAGCAGGGAGACAGGTGTGCGACCTCCCCTCCACTTTGCTTTCTTTTTCTCCAATTTCATCTCGCAGTCCTATTTTCGAATTTGCTCTATGCCCATTTCAAGTTTTTCTTCAGTACTATTTCTTCAATTCGTTCGCAAATTTATAAATGATCGTCACAAGAAACGAAATTATTCTAGGTTTCTTGCCTGATGAATTTACGAGCCTTTTCCATCCTATATGGCCTACTTATTTGCTAGAATTCTACTAGAGATTAATTTACCTGCATCCAAATGAAGAAACCAATCTGCTCTAGTTTGTTATCCGGACTTATCTTTTACGAGTTAAACCGAACCGATGTTCAGGAAAATAAATCCGCGAACATGGAGTAATCCTATTGAACTTTTACAGCGTACAGTAATTCTTGGTTGGTCTTAACCGTTTGACCAAATAGTAAAGTGTTTGCCTTCTTCCCCTTCAAAAAACAACAGGTATAAGGAGTTGGCCAATCGCGTGGATGAGGCCCTCGGCTTCATGTCGGCGTCTGGGCTTACGGTGGATCACCCTATCATGACAACGACAGAGTTTTGGACCTCCCATGAGTGCCTTCTCCTCCCTTACGAGCAGTCTCTCACCCGCAAGGACTCCACCTCCGGCCTGTACTATGACTGTTCTGCTCACATGCTCTGGGTCGGCGAGCGTACCCGCCAGCTCGATGGTGCCCATGTGGAGTTCCTTCGTGGTATTGCTAATCCTCTTGGCATTAAGGTGAGAAAAAAGTTGTTTTTTTTCCCTACGATCATATGGCCTTCGCCTGCTTCTTGCCAATTTCTCCAAGCTGCTTTAGGGGATAAAAACTAGGTGATTTTTTCTGCAAAGCTAACCTTGTGATTCCTTGTTTCGGCTGATTCAGGTGAGTGATAAGATGGACCCGATTCAGCTTGTGAATCTGATTGAGATCCTGAACCCAGAAAACAAGCCAGGGAGGATAACTATAATTGCAAGGATGGGAGCTGAGAACATGAGGGTGAAGCTGCCTCATCTAATCAGAGCTGTCCGCAGCGCGGGTCAGATTGTCACCTGGGTCAGCGACCCGATGCATGGGAACACAATCAAGGCGCCCTGCGGTCTCAAGACTCGCCCCTTCGACGCTATTCTGGTACATTCCCGTGATCCTACATCATTAATCTCTATGTGATTCTTCTCCTATATTTACTTTGATTACATGGATTGTTTGAAAACAATTTATGCGTAAACGTTTTAAATGAGTTGGTGGTGGAGCATGGCTTTCATGACAGCACTGCCCCCAACAATCACATGTTCGTTTTTGTGGCCTGTTCCATATAGTGCTTCGCATTTTGTTGATGATTACTGCTCATCGTTTTGGGTCCATCACAAAAGATTCAACTTTGGAGCTCGTTAAATGTATGGGCTTTTGCTTGGGGACCATATGTTATAGAATGAATCTCGATCAAAAGGTTAGTTATTGGCTTTTTTTTTTTTTTTTGGTAAGAGACAAAGCTGATCATTTTATTATTTTATATTTATTATTCTTATTTTATCATGACACCATGTTAAAAGAATAAATTATTTAAGCATTATTTTGATATAATGAGATGTAAAGTTTAAAATCTCTATTTATGAGCTTTTGTTTTCTCTATTTATATATGGCTATTGCAAGCCGAAGATGAAATAGCAGCAGCCATTACTGGTCCATATTAATTATATGCCTCAAACTTAAACCACAAGAACTTGTACAAATAAGGAAAAATAATTACAGTTCGCCAAGGACTAACCCTTTTTATTTAAAAATTATATGCGAACAGGCGGAAGTCCGAGCATTCTTTGATGTGCACGAGCAGGAAGGCAGCCACCCAGGAGGAGTGCACCTGGAGATGACGGGGCAGAATGTGACAGAGTGCATTGGCGGATCGCGCACTGTTACCTTCGATGACCTCAGCTCTCGCTACCACACACACTGCGACCCTAGGCTCAATGCCTCACAATCACTAGAGCTCTCCTTCATCATTGCCGAGCGGCTTAGGAAGCGCAGGATTGCTTCCAAACGTCCCCTTCTTGGTTCCTTGCCTTCCTTGGGGCTCTAAATTTGGAGGGGAATTAACGGTGGAATATATATCTCTATATTGTGTATCTGTATCTGTGAGCGTGGAACAACACTTGGACTGGGTTCTGAGAAAATAATAAGCTTACTTTGAATTTCTTACTGCAATTGTCATTTTGAATTATTGATACTGGAATCCTGTAATTATCAAATGGCCAGCTCAAATTTGACTCAGTTTGTCCATTGAACACAACTCGTGCCATTTCTTAGTTGATTTTGAGTTGGATCGTCTCTATTGGTTAGATTACCGCGAAATACGTGATCTGCTTTTGTCCCCTGTTGCTACAAATGCTGCAATAATATTGGGGGCACATAGTCGTAGATCTGATGGATTTAATTAATACAAAGTTCACGATATCAGTAATAGATGTTTACAGAACACGCAATTTTATTTTATTCTGCATCTTTGACGACGTAATTAATGGAATTTACGGCTGTTTTGTTTATACAAAATTGAGATAAAAATTCTGGTTCTCCTAAAAAATATGTGAAGAAAGCGCTATATTGTGAGAGTTTTGCCTCCACAATTTCAAGATTATGAGCCAAAGGGCTTGCAAAGCAGCTTGTCCATGCATATAATGAGTCTTTCACACAGCTCAAGTGGATAGCAATTCAACTTTACTAAATGAGAAGAAGTCTCCTTCTTTTTGGCTAAATTTTGAAATGAAAGATATGCTTCAAGAATCTTTAATGAAACTTTCTTGTATGTGGTTAATATCATATGTATTTGTTTTATCAATATAATAAAACTTGTCTAAAGTAATATCCTGTCTAAAGTGATAAACACGATCTAGTATGATATGGTATCTGCACATGTGTTTAGAGTGATAACGCCTAAAAGTGATATCCTACGATCCTGAATAAAAGTTTTAAATGCTTTCATATATAAGTGTCTACAAAAGTTTATGATTATTTGCCAAAAGCTCAAAATAGTTTAGTTTAAAGTCAAATAAATACAAATGTTGGTATTCTTCTAATCTTTGATTATAGTTTTAACTAGATCATTTGAACCATTTAGGTTTCTAGCTCAAGGGAAAAAGTCTGGTTTGGATATGTATAATGAAGCATAGGTTACATTAGAACTATATATAAGAGAGAGTAATTGAGCATAGGTTCTGATGTGATACAAAAATTTTATAAAAAAATCTACTATTATACATTTGTTGAGATATTTGATGGAAAAAATATAGAGAGATTAAGGAGGATCTACAAATAATATTTACTGATTAAGGGAAAATATATGATAAAATTCTTAAAGAAATGCTTTGAAGAGTTTTGGAAAAGAATTGTGATTAAAGTATAAAGATAAATGCTAACTATGGTTGGAGAATTAAGGGCTTGATTTTCATTGAGTTATTGAGATTATATATAGATGTACATGACTATAAAAGAGATGTTTCCTAATTTGAATTTTAGGTGAAAAGTTTTAGTAAGACACTGGATAGTTGCATAGAAAAATAAATAATATAAATAATTATAGTAATTACATAATGATGACACCGTAACACTTCCTTTAATATTTCCCCTTAAGTTGGTATTTTGTTAGACATGCTAATCTTAATCTTTCATGCATTAAATTGAATGTACATTTAGGGTGTGTCTGGGACAGCTATAGCTTTTTGTAAAGCTAATTGCAAAGCTGTTGCAGAAAAAATAGTTTTTTGAAAGTTATGTATGCAAAGTCTCAAAAATATACTATATTTTAAAAATTAAGTTTCAACATGAAAGTATTTTAAAATTTATACTATTGGCACATCAAACTTTTAATCCATTTATAAATGAGGGAAGAGAATGTCTCTTCTTCCTCCATTGTTTTATCACATTCTTATTACTAGATTTGTTCAAGGTAAAATCTAGACATTGTTTCTTCTTCAATAGTCTAGAAAACTAATGGGTTGCCATTAAAGTTATGTTGTGTGAGATAATTTTTATATTATTAATCCTAATTATTCTCCAATGATTGATAGGCATTGATATGACAATTGGATTACCCTTCTCAGTTCAGATCATTGTAAATTATAACCTAGTTATCTTCTTACCAAGAGGGGGAACTATAATTTAAACAGAAGTGTCATAAAATAAAAAATAATTCAATAAATTAAAATTAAATTTTAAGATTTTAAAATCAAAATAAAAATAAATAATAGATAAGAATAATTTATAAATTAAAAATATTTTTAAATCGATCCATTATGATTATATATTTTATATTATGTATAATGCTTTTTCTTTGCATCAAAGTCATTAAAAATTGAATTTCATTGCTAAAAATACACATGTAGGTGTTATAGTCAAAATAGTTATCATAATCAATCTAATCAATCAATCAATAAAAATATGATTTATTTTCTTGTCTTGGTTAATATTTGGTTTATATTTGACATAAACCAAATTTTATGAAGAATTAAAAAAAATGGTTTTAATGAGTTTCAATTTTAAAATGCTTCATTTAATTTTTTAAGTATTGTGTTTATATATCCACAACAATTTTAGGATAAAATATAATTACAAGTTGACTATCATTGATTTTGAATATTCGGTATCGATCTTGAGGATCTAATGTTAAACTAATAATCAATAATTCTATAATATATTCAATAAATCTATTATTTTTCTCTTATAGGAAGTATCTAAAGTGGTTATAAAAATATCAAATTCATAATAATACTTTAATGTATTAATATTTTTTATGGCAGAAATGTCTTCCACCTTAAGAATAAGAATCATTCATATCTATATATATATATATATATATATATATATATATATATATATATATTATTTTTTCTAAAATAATTTCACTCTCTTAACAAAGAATTCTATCATGTTTCTTTTATATTTTAAAGATGTTTGAAACTATTATATGCACGAAATTAAATTTCAAATATAATAAATTTTAAAGTATTATTAAGAATTATGCGTAGAGAATTTTATTCAGATGTAGATCTTCGTCAGTCCCAAAAATTATCCAACACAAGCGGGGATATGAACACGGGGTTATATCGGAAAACCCGTTAAGGAAAAAACCACGGCCTTGCCTGTCAGAACTTTCCATGTGTTCAAAGATACCTTGCTTCGTTAGTTGGAGAAGAAGGTGTTTACAGGGCGGAAATAATATTAGTGTAGAAAAAATACAATCAACTCCAACCCAAGGGAGAAGTTTCCCAAAAGCGGCGGAACGGATCTTACGGGAGCAACCTCTTGATCTTGGGAGAAAGGAGGCAACTGGTCTTTTCTAGTCCTGGGGCGATCTCTCTAAGAAGCTCACG
Organism: Cymbidium sinense; assembly: GCA_021442155.1. Taxonomy (NCBI): domain Eukaryota; kingdom Viridiplantae; phylum Streptophyta; class Magnoliopsida; order Asparagales; family Orchidaceae; genus Cymbidium; species Cymbidium sinense. The sequence continues at coordinate 17,555,906 of CM038218.1, read as the reverse complement.
ATCTTGAGCACTCTTGGTGGTGGCACTGGTGGTGCTAGATCGTCGGCGTCAAGGTCGACTGGAGGTTCTCAGAGCTCTCTAGTCTTCAAATGAGATTTCGGTCCTTTAAGGTGAGAATGAAGTTTATTTATAGATTTTGGAGTGGTGCCTTGTAAATTGCGGAAAACTCCAACCACTCCCATAACCACTCGACCGGACGGCCCGATCGATCGACGGTGTATTTTGATGATCCGGGTGCCTTAATGATGTCGAATTGGGTGATCTCGGATTCGTTGGATTCGTCTTTGAGCAGCCGACCGACTATAAATATGTCGCTTTGGTGACCATTTGGCGGATCGATCCATTTTCATGCTCGATAGCGATCGAGTCGATTGGGATCGATGCTTGATGTTGCTATGTTTGTCTCATCGAGCCATTGATTTCAAATCGGTGATTAGATCAAGCATTTGAAAATGCCTTGAGATTCGTGCTTGATCGAATTTTGGGGCGTATGTCCTATTTTTGGGTGACATTATCTCAATCATCCAAAAATATATGTCAAATACTTGAAAATAGCAAATTCTCCAATGAAATTTGAGAGTCCATCAACTGCGCATTTTGAGAAACAGATCTTCATGACAATATTATAATGGAAGCGATGCGGCCGCAAATATGTGTAAGTACGGCCAGATTTGAGATTACGGATCAATCCAGCTCAGGAGCTTCATGGTGCTGTGGAGCGCGCTGCAGGCGTAAATGCAGCTCATGCCAAGGCCCACGGCCCAACGTGGTTTTGACGGTTTTGAGCGGTTTTCACGCTTTGCCCCTAGAGGGGTCTAAAACCCCAGGGCTAGAGGGAAAGGCACATTTTCTCATCTCCTCTTCTCCTCTTAGGTGCATAGCCACTTCCCCACGGTGGGAGTTTGGGCACTCTTTTTGGATCTCCTCTTCTCTCTTAGGTAAGCCTCCCCACAGGTGGGAGTTTGGGCACTCTTTTTGGATCTCTACCTCTTCATCCCCAAAGAGTGCCGCCCTCCCCACTGGTGGGAGTTTTGGGCACTCTCTTGGAATAATTTTCATCTGAAAGAGGCCCAGCGAGGTGTGTTTGGAAGGCGATGAAGAGGCGATACGAGAGCGAGGGGTTGCGATGATGCCACGGCGATGGTGGCAGCAGTGGTGGCGGCGTAGTCAAATGATGGTGGCCATGGTAGTGGCGAGATATGGCGATGATGGTGGTGCCGAAGCGAGCAGTTGCCGTAGTGGCGCCATAGTGAAACGGCAGTTGGCAGCGGTGGCGGGTGGCAAGCGTCGATAGAACAAGCGACGGCCAGCCGATGGCCAGCGGTGATAGCAGTGGCGAGCGGCTAGTGGCGGATGACAGCGATAATGTGATGCCGGCGTGCCGGAGATGCCATGGAGATTAAGGTGATGGGTGATAAGTGGTGAGTGGTTGGCGGCAGGATCTTTGACTATGAGGCAGCGAGTGTGTGCTGATGGCGTGCTATGTGGAAAGTTAGATCCAGAGGATTTTGACTATCAGTTGTTTATTCGAGCGTGCTTAACAATGGAAGAATTCGTTGAATCCTAAGATTTTGACTATCGAGGTTGTTTATCGGGCGTTTACTATGATGTTAACTTTGTTATGGAGAAAGTTGTAGCGGTCTATGAAGGATTGCCAACTTATCGAGGTTGTTTATCGAGGCGTTACTCGATTAACTGTATGGAAGAGGTGGTGAAGTCCTGGGACCTTTTGACCTATCAGGTTGTTTATGGGCGTTTACTGATGTTAACTTTGTTATGGAGAAAGTTGTGCGTCCAGAGGATTGCCAACTTATCAAGGTTGTTTATCGAGCGTTACTTCGGCGATGTTAACTGGAAAGAGTGGAAGTCCTAGGACCTTTTGACTATCAGGTTGTTTATGGGCGTTACTTCGATGATGTTAACTGGAAAGTTGTACTAGAGGATTGCTTATCAGGTTGTTTATCGGCGTTACTCGATGATTTAACTTATGGAAGATTGTGAAGTCCACGAGGATTGAGGTTGTTTGTCGGGCGTTTACCGATGATGTTAACTTTATGGAAAGTTGTAGGCGTAAGAGATTGCCAACTTATCAGGTTGTTTATCGAGGCGTTCGATGTTAACTGTATGGAAGAATTAGGAAGTCAGGACCTTTTGACTATCAGGTTGTTTATGCGTTTTCGATGATGTTAACTTTGATGGAGAAAGTTGGCGGTCTATTGCCAACTTATCCAAGGTTGTTTATCAGGCGTTACGGCGATGTTAACTTTATATGGAAGAAATAGGACCTTTTGACTATCAGAGGTTGTTTATCGGGCGTTTTCGATGATGTTAACTGTTATGGAAAGTTGTGGCGTCTATAGAGGATTGCCAACTTATCCAAGGTTGTTTATCGAGCGTTACTTGATGTTAACACTATGGAAGAGGTGGGAAGTCCACTAAGGACCTTTTGACTATCACAGGTTGTGATTAGCGAATAGGCATCCATGAAGCTCGACATCGATGTCACGATGTCGCATCAACTAGTTGGTCGATACTGAAGGGAAGCTATCTTTTGGGCATGCGATCAAGGTCTAGTCGATGCACATTCTCAGTTGGCCTTTATGACTAACACTAACAACCGTGGGGTAGTAGACTTCTCGAATGAACTTGACTTCCAGAAGTTTGGTGATTTCTTGTTCTATGACCTGCAATCGTTCAGAAGCGAAGGTTCTTTTTTTTTTGTATCACCGGCTTGTAGGTTGAGTCAACTTTGAGGGAGTGCGTAATGACTTAGTCAATGCCGAATATCGGATGTGCTCCGGGCAAAGATATCTTGATTTTTTGAAAATCTCGTATTCGATTTCGATCGGTAGGCAATGATCCCACCTTCACCTTTTAGCGATGGATCAACCGAGATAGGAAGACAAATTACATCTTCAAGCGGAGAAGCCCTTCGAGGCATCCTCATCTCGTGAAGTTCTCGATGTTGAGGTTCTTGGCGTAAATGCTTGGCTTGCTTGATATAGCGCTTGTGCTATCTGTTGATTCCACTTACCACGCGCCGATGGGTGGAATTTCATCTTGAGGTGAGCACAGATGTGGCTACAGAATATAGGAGAGGTCTCCCAAATATTGCATTGTACGGACTCGGACTTGACTACAATAAATTGTATCAGTGGGTTGCGTGTCTTCTCCAAGAGTTACGGGAAGGCGATTGTCCCTTCCACTATCTGGTCGATTATCAAATCCATATAGTGGGCCGGCGGGTTGAAGCTTCTCTCTTTACACCCATCGAGGAAAGTGAGTAAAAGAACATCAGAACTCCCATTGTCGATCAATATCCTTTTAATATTGAAGCATGGATCACGCGATGACAAGGGGATCTTGATGTGGGATCGAAGCCCCTCTAGATCTAAATCATCAAAGGTGATAGAATGGTCAACCCGAGACTTCTTGGCTCGGCTCTTGAAGAGGCGCAATGAATATTTGGCTGATAACAGCCCTCTTGTTTCTATCTCTCAGGCGGCGGTTCCTCAGTAGTTGCCCCCCGGCATTTCTTTGACGGGTTGGTTTTGTATAAAGCGGCCTGATACCCCGGTAGTCTTTCAATCTCCTCCTTGATTGGTGGCACTTTTCATGCGGTGAAAGTGGCGAGAATTTCTCTTGATTTCCAATTCCAGGCTTTAAAGGTGCGGCCATATCCTCTTCTGAATAGCTTGAGGATGTTGCGCATGGCGTGTTGAGAGCAGTATATTTTCTCTCGATTAAGTCATCGAGGTGCTCGAGGAGGTTTTGGGGGAGGTTCTTTGCCTCTCTTCTTTTTTTTCGAGATGTTTGAACATCACCTTTGGGAACCTTCTTCCGCTTCGCTTGGTGGTTCAAGCTGGATGAGCGATAGCTTGTCGGTGGAGATTTGTGCCTCTATTCGTGGACAGTCGACATAGGAATGGGCTCTCCGCATTAATGATGAATAGAAGTATCACGGCGGAGTCCTCAGAAGCGCCCTCAAAAGTTGGATCTACTCACGGTATCTCGGGCTTTAGAGGAGAACCTCAAGTATTCTTTGAGGACTCTCCATCGTTACGGCGGATTAGGAGAGATGTGATGAATCACGATGATTCTCTTGTTTGCCGGGAACTATTCTACAAAAAAATGCGAGCTCTCCAAATGATCGGACGGACCCTTAGCGGCGAATAGAACCAAATCGTCCTTTGAGAGTCGGGGAATACGACCTGAGCAGAGTCATTTTACCGAATGTGCATGATCGTTGAAAGTGATCGATATATTCGGATCGGTTGTGCCATCGTAAGGGTCCATCTTTGGGAAGCTTGAATCTCGTCGAATGGGTATTGAGAGATGATCTCGTGGCGGGGCGAGTTTTGGAAGAAGCGGCGGAGAATGGATCATTGAGTTGTTTGGAACTCTTCTCACGGTCGTAGTTCATCGCGTATAAGATGACATGGAGTTTTACCGTCTGGTGAGCCATTCGTGTGGGGTGAGTAGAGAAGCGGTATCAAGTTCGACATGGATGTGCCAAGGGTTCTCTACTTGTTGATCCGGCATTCCCGGGTAATCATTCTCGGGAAGAAAATGGATTATCTTTGAGGCGTCGGAACGTGGCTCTTCCAGGCGTGTTGGAGCGTTTTCGGTCCTCTCGCAGAGTCGAAGAATTTGTTCGGGAATCCTCCATCCTTTGAATGCGATCTTCCAAGAGGGGCACGGCGGACCCTCACACAGTGCATTATGTAGAAGTGTTGGAGACTTGGCGTCCTTGATCACGAGAATGAGAGGCGTTGGAGGCAAACCCGTTTACTAACCATATTGGAGATATAGCAATGGGGCGAGATTCCCACAGTGGCGCCAAATTGCGTCTTGAGAATTTTATTGGTAGATCACGAGATCTTCGTGTAGCAAAATTATCAACATAGCGGGGATATGAACAGGGTTATCGTGGAAAACCCGTTAAGGGAAAAACCACGGGGCCTTGCCCAGTCTGTAGAACTTTCACTATGTGTTCAAAAGATACAGGTCCTTGCTTCTCGTTAGTTCGGAGAAGAAGGTGTTTCTGAGAAACAATATTCGAGTGTAGAAAAATACAATATCGGTCAACTCCAACCCAAGGGAGAAGTTTCCCAAAAGCGGCGAGGGGATCTTAGGAGCAACCTCTTGATCTTGGGAGAAAGAGCGGCAAGCGGTCTTTTCTAGTCCTCACAGGCGATCTCTAAGGCGAGCTCGATCTTGAGCACTCTTGGTGGTAGCGGTGGTGGTCGGGTCGAGGTCGGAGGTTCTCAGAGCTCTCTGGTCTTCAAATCAGATTCCGGTCCTTTAAGGTGAGAATGAAGCTCTATTTATAGATTTTTGGGAGTGGCAGGCCTTGTAAATTCGTGGAAAACTCCAACCACTCCCATAACCACTCCGATCGGACGGCCCAGTGCGATCCCCTCGATCAGACGGTGTATTTTGATGATCTGGGTGCCTTAATGATGTCGGAATTGGGTGATCTCGGATTCGTTGGATTCGTCTTTGGAGCCTCGATCGACTATAAATATGTCAGTTTTGGTGACCATTTGGCAGATCAGGATCCATTTTCATGCTGCGATAGCTTGATCTGAGTCGATTGACTATGCTTGATGTTGCTATGTTCGTCTCATCGAGGCGGTGTGATTTATTTGTAAGCTTGCTGAAATCGGTGATTAGATCGAAGCATTTCTGAAAATGCCTTGAGATTCGTGCTTGATCAGATTAATTTTCTGAGGACGTATCAAGAATTTATGTTTCGAGGGGTGCAAAATTTTTAGTGCATTATATAATATTAAAGATTTTAGTAAAGATCTAGGGTGGGTGGTGACTACCTCTCCTCTTTCGTGGTGTGCCACCCATTGTTACACCAATGTTATTATTGTTTGTTCATCAAACTAATTTGGAATCCTAAACAAAAGTTTGAAATTTAATAGGGTGGGTGGCGACTACCTCTCCTCTTTCATGCTGAGCCACCCATTATTCACCAATGTTATTTTTGTTTGTTCATCAAAATATATGTGCATGCATGTGTCTTTATACTATAGTACGATGAGTTAATGTATTTATTAAATTCAATGCATACATAAATCACTATTTTGCTAAAAGAGAGTATTAAGGTATTGTTATCGAACGTTTAATGTTCTTGATTTAACTATATAATTTTTAAGAATATTGCATAAAAAGATTAATATATTATTATTTTGTGTGAAATGCAGATTATAAATCAGATAATTTTTAGAAATTATTGTTTATAAAAATATGTTTAAATTAGTTATTTTGATTATTTAGCCTTTGCTATTTAGGATGTTGAATATATGATCGATCTAGATTCTTCTAAATCTAGAGTTATTATAGCACCATTTGTATCATAATCAAAATACTGGACTCTTTCATAATAATGGACTGTGCTTGCTCTTTTAATATTAAAATCTATGAATTTTATTCAATTTAAAGTTGTAACATATATATAATGAATTTTATTTGTTTTCGGCTGCATCTCAACATTGGTTGCATTGGTAACTATAATTTCCTAACCATTCAAAATCAATGTTAATAAAAAAATTTGAACCAAACAAACATATATAATTTGTTAGATTTATTTTATTTTATTTTTTCATTATAAGGCTAAGCATATGGTTTCAAGTCATAAAAGTTTGAAAATTTATTATATGCGGAGTCCCAATATTGCTTTTATGTTCGGACTTTAATAAGTAGTATTATGTGATACTTAGTCAATACACAGTTGCTATATATTGATATATATATATATATATGATGTGTATATATATGATGTGTATTATCATGAAGTTAATATTACATCAATACACAATATTTTATAGTGAAGACACAACAACTGTGTGTTGACTGAGCGCCGCATAACACTATGTTATGTGGAGTCCGAACATAGAACTATATCTGAACTCCACACGTAATAGTCTCTCTAATATTTTAGGTATGATATATCCCTATAAAATTTATAAATCAAGCATGGATATGAAGTTAAAGTATGTATACAATCAAATTAAATGACTCAGTCAGACGAGTTCAACAATGCTAGAATTGGATCAAACCGAGCCCAAATGAGCTTAAATCAAGCCCGAAAGCTATATATGAAAACTTCGAAACGCTGACTGGATGATCAAATGACTTCCAAATTTAACGTGCTTATAGTTAAATCGAGCGGCTCGATTAGAAGAATCCAATGAGCCTAAGATTACTTAGATCAAAGGTCATTTGAATGGTCAAACTATCAAAAAAAAATATCTATGATCAAATGAATAAATACGATCCGTCCGATGTAGTGTTTTGAGATTTTGGCTATAATGACCAAAATACCCCTCTTAAAATCTATAAATAAGACCTCATTCTTGTCATGAAGGGGAGAAAGTGAACTTGAGAGAGAGAGAGAGAGAGAGAGAGAGAGAGAGAGAGTTGAAGTTAAGTCATCACCACCATTGTCGTTGATTGGCGTCAATTGTCATCGCTGACTGCCACCAATAATCGTTACAGTCCAACTACTGCTGCATAGCTATTGTAACCTGATTCTGGATTTTTCATTATCAAAATTTCTCACATACAACCTTACAATCTCGTTACCGAGAAAACTTAAACTTTGTACTCTAAAGCAGATATATAGTAGAGCATTTTTACTGGGCTAGGCCCTGTGGTTTTTTCCCCTCTTTCTAAAATTTTTTCACTTAAAAATTCTAGAGTTTCTTACTCTCTTTTCAACTATCTACGTGCGTGCTAGATTTTCTAATGAAGCTAAGACATGAAGTTTTATTCTACCGCAACTGATTTTCTAACACATAACAGTTTAGCGCCATCTGTGAGAAACATTCTCTTTACATCTTCAGAATGTTTGATAATTTAACTTCATGTTCAGAGCAGCACCATCTATATGGTGGAGAAAATCTTACTTTGGAAAAATATATAAGAAGAATGAAGATTCATCAAACTCCGATCCTTCATCTTTTGTTGGAAATTGGGGGGAAACTCTTAATCTCAAAAGATCTTCATGTTAATATTTTGAGCATCAAATTGATTACCAGCTCAAGAATCAAGTCAAAGTTAAAGGATATTTCAACATTGAGAAGAAGATAGCTTGACAAATTATTATTTTTATAAGACAAAGATTAAAGAGTAACTTTGGCTACAACCTCAAACAGATATTTTGATTTGACTTTTTTCACACAGGTTAATATTATCGAGTAACACTCTGACAAATAATCTCGGAAGAATCTAAATGTTTAACCTATTCCACATAGGTTAACGCCATTGAATAACATTTTGACAAAAAAATTTCGGATGAAAGTTATAACTATTGACTTCTTCTGCACAGGTTAAATGCCACTGAGTAACACTTTAACAAACAACCTTGGATAGGTTAACAATCCTTTATGAATTCTTGCCGTTAAAGGCACGCCCTTGAGATAGCCTCGATGAGAAGCTAGTAGTGGATAAGGTCCTCATTAGAAAGACTCTAAGAGAGCACGTGGTTGACATGGTCTCCACTCATTAAAAATCTCAGAAGGCAAAAGCCTTAGAAGGTACAGGTACATCAAAAATCTCAGTAGGCAAAAGCCTCAAAAAGTTCATGTACGTTGAAAACCTTAGAAGGTATATGTACATCAAAAATCTCAGAAGGCAAAAGCCTCAGAAGGTATAGCTACATGAAAAACCTTAGATGAAAATGCCTTAGAAGGTACATGTACATTAAAAATCTCAGAAGACAAAAATCTCAGAAGGCAAATGCTTCAAAAGATATATGTACATCAAAAATCTCAGAAGGTAAAAGCCTCAAAACTTACAAGTATATCAAAAATCTCAAAAAGCAAACGCCTCAGAAGATACATGTACATCAAAAATCTCAAAAGATAAAAGCCTCATAAGGTACAGGTTCATCAAAAACCTGAGAAGGCTAAAATCTCAGAAGGTACAGATACATTAAAAATCCCAATAGGCAAAAACCTTAGATGGTACAGGTACTTCAAAAATATTAGAAGGAAAAAGCCTTAGAAGATACATGTACATCAAAAATCTTAGAAGACAAAAGCCTCAGAAGGTACAGGTACACCAGCAGAGGAGAATAAGCTCGTTGCGATATTTTAGGAGGAATAGTCACCAAATAATTTGAAAAATGAAACTTCTTCCTGAAGATTATTAAAGTATCACTGTTGATAGTTGACATTACATCATCAGATCTCACCGTCCCGTGATGCTTTCGCAACCCATAATCATGTATCTTTAGACATTAGGATATCTATTGAAGGATGCTCACATATGAAGATACTCTCTATTTTTCAAGCTTTGAATCACACTGGAGCCTGAATTCCAGATGTGCGCCGCTTAACCAGGCCAATTGGAAATACTAAGATCAGGGAGAACTTGAGCCTGCGAGGGGGGTTGACATCGTTATACAGGTTAGTGGAGGCTACTAAAGAGAAGAAAGCAAAGTACTTTAGATCCTGAATTCAGGATGCACACTGCCTAACCAAATCAGTTGGAAACCCCAAGATTGGAAAAAACTCGAGTCTATGATGGGGGTCGATACCGTCAATCAGGTTAGTGGAGGCTCCTAAAAAGAAGAAGGCGGAAGCACATTGGAGCTTGAATTTGGGATGCGTGCCACCTAACCAGGTCAGTTGGAAACCCCGTGATCGAGGAGAACTGGAGTCTGCGTGGGGTTGTCAACACCGTTATACATGTTAGTGGAGCTACTAAAGAGAAAAAAGCCAAAGCATACTGGAGCCTGAATTCGAGATGCAAATTGCCTAACTAGGTCAGTTGAAAATCTCGAGATCGGGAGAAAGTAACTCGTGGGGTCAACACTTATCTCTGAGGTTAGTGGTGAAGAAGAAAGTAGAAGTACACTGTAGCATGAATTTGGGATGCACCAATCTCTTGAGATGGGGAGAAGCTGGAGCTGATGGAAGGTGACACGTGTGTCTACAGTCAGGCTAGACTACTAAAAATGGGAAAGTGGAAACTGGGAACTGGGAGGATATTGCTAACAGGAGTAAGTTAAACCTAGAGATTGGGAAGAGCTGGAACCTGATGGGGGGAATTGACACCGTGTGGTGAAAATTATATTCCTGCCTTCATCATATCCTTTAAGAAGGATAAATGAAAATAAAAATATAACGCCTTGTTGGGATACCACACAGATCCACAGATATTTTTTTAGGGTGATCGGGTATAGCATTGAGGAAAGGTGTACTATCTCGAAAGATAAAAGTCACCATCCTACAATGGACCTAATCACCTGAATAAGGACTCCTAAGGACGGTGGGTCTTCATATGTTCCAAAGATTCTTTACATTAAGTAAGGTTTATTTTAAATCGAAATGGTTCTATGGAGGCAAGCACATTATATCACAAGAGCAGGATTTCTTAGGAATACTCTTGATTAAGATAAATGATCATTATCTCCAAAGATTTCAAAGATATGACTATCAATCAATTGGTTTATTTTTAGAAGATCAAGTCAGATTGATCAAGAGAAGGGAGTTATTTTCGAATCCAAAAGTGGAATAAGTAGGGGATGCTTATGATAATAGGAAGCCTAGTAAGAATCCCAAACTATCCTATGATTGGACTTTATATTTTTGAAATTGAAGTGATTTATTTATTTGAGTTGAATTTTTATTAGAAATCAAGGGCTTACAATTCCATGACACAAGATCATAAAAATGTCTAAGAGGCAAGGATTTATGCTTGTAGCCCGCAAAGGAGAGAATCAACATTGAAACCTAAATCTAGGGAGCTTTGGCGAGGGCCTAAAGCATGACCTAAATCTAAGGCGAAAATGAGTATTTGGTTTATCTCCACAAGAGAGGATAAACCACCCGACTATTTGGACTTACAACCACCTGTGGGTGGCCGCTAACTAACTCCTCATACAATTTTAAATACATGTAGGCAAGCCATATGCTTTTTTGCAAGATAGCTAGGTTGTCATTTATTTAGAAAGAGACTAAATCCTTAAACACACTCCCTAAGAGACTAGATCATTTAGGGCATGATTTAATGACTTAAATCTAATGCAAATTTTTGTTATATTTTATTTTCATTTTGGACAATCAATTTGACACGGGCTTTATGATTCATATGCCTAATGCATGAGAAATTAGATTATGAGCCAAAATCAGCAAGATAAGGTGGTGTGTTTCTACCATGGCTCTCAAAGGTCAAGCCAAATTCTCTGGCAAAGGTGGAAGCCCTCCAATCAAGAGTGAAATAATATGCTTTTTATGCATGATGTGAGAAAGAAAATACAACATTCAGCTAAGGGATTGCTAATTCTTTTATCTTGTTTTATAACCTAGGTTTTAGGTGAGGTTATGAGTTATTTATTTTTAGTTTGAATTGATTAGTTGGATAGAAAATTTATTTTTCTAAGAGCCTAATCATCATCGAGGCCATGCATTAAAGAAAGAAAAAAACTAAAAAAATATGTCATTTTAGTGCACAAGCTAAACAAACATCAATTAATTTATAAAACTAGTGAAAAAAGAATAAGAGGCCATTTTTGGTCAGGCTCCACCACACAAACTCGAAAACAAATTGGGTAGCTGAGATCTACCCTTATACAACCTAGATTACAAATGAATAAATTACAATCAAGAAGGAATTCATTATTATGGGGGTCTTCATTCTGCATTTCTTCTTTCTTCTTTTTTTTTTGGTTGGTTGAAATGATTGCTCCAAAGGCTTTGGTACATAAGACATAGTCTTATAACCAATGTTCATCCTAATCCCCCATAACAATCATTCCAAAATCTTAATTGTAAAATTACATGAAAATGGGAAACAAATCTAATTAAAACCTATAAAACATAGATTAGCCAAATAAACCATATAATCCCAAGCATGTATATATATAAATTAGACTTAGTACCCCACACATAGGTAACCAAGTCCACGTAGCCTATTTTGGATTATACTTAGGGGTATAAGCAACCTGTATAGCAAAAAATATTTTTATATTTTTATTACAGTGCCCCTTAAGCACAATCCCTTGTAGATGATAATGATTAGACCAAGATCATCCTACCATTCAGTCTACACACATACACACTAACATCCAGACTAAAATATCACATCATAAAATAAAAGCAAACATCAAACCATGCACCGCCTTAGCATAGGAGTAGAAGTGGTGACTTAGCCTAATGTGTGTGCCATGTAAAGTTTGTGTGGTATGCTTAGCTAGGCTTTAAGGTTGAAGTTTTCTAAGTATGAAAATATTCAACTTAGAGGGTGATTTCATTTAAGTGATTTAGTTGATTTGGTTGATTTTATTTTATGATTTGATTAGGTATGAATGAACCTACAATTAATTGCTAAGTATTGTAAAGGGAGGAAAAGAGAAGAGAACCTCTCTTTCCTCCCCACCTTAAGTAATTTCTAAGGTAGATTTATATTTGATTCTTATTTAGTGAATATTTTGTTACGTGTTTTGATTAATCCTAAGTTTAGATTTTCCATAAATAAACTTATTAAAAAAGAAAGGTATTTTAAGATTAAGTAAAGTGAAATACTATCACAAAACACACATCACTTTATTTCTTTCTCAACATATGTAAAATGCATATGGATGAATCCTAAGCATATCTATACATGCAAATGGAAGTGTTTAGCACACCTTAATGATGAATGCTAAGGGATGTTACCTCAAGAAATTTAGAATGTTCCATGTATGCATGATTTTGTTAAGTAGAAAAGAGGGATTCTTTTATCCATTTTTCATATACATATTTGCAAGTATAAAAGACATAAGTGAGTACAGTGCCATTGTTAGAACCAGGGGTATAAGGTACAAGACCTACTTAGGGCTACTTAAAACCTCAAAACCTTGGGGTTGTCTAGACTAATATACCACTTTTCTTAAATACATATGCATGTACAAAAAGAAATGCATGGAAAGAGAATCATGTAAAAAATTTATGTTTGTTTGTTTGATTTGTTTATGCAATTTACATATGCAAGTGTGAATATCCTTCTTAAATGATAACATAAGAATGAATAGGAATGGATTTAAGCAAGTGTTGTGTTCTTTTCAAATGAACTATACACTTTGCAAAATCCCATTCAAAACTATACTAAAAGTGAAGAGAAGAAAAGTCACACAATGCATACCTTATATTATATTCACATGCAAACCTATAAATAATTATAATTAACATACTTTTCAGTTGTAATGTTTGATTTATAAGTTTTGAAAATAATTTTGGATTTAGTAGTCATAATAGCCATTCATATTCTTATTTTAACCAAAACATACAATTTGACATGAAAAAATATTTCATTTTTAATTTGATTTTTAAAAGGCATGAATGCATGATTTTCATATGACATACACATTTAATATGCTAGGAAAGAAATAAAGTGATGAAAGCATATAAATTCATTCACCCTAATTAATTCATAAAGATAATCTTATGGAATAAGATTATTTAAAGTGAATCAAAATTGGTTTAAGGAAAGTTTGATTTTGTTCTGAGTTTGATTTGAATTTGAAAATGTGAGGAGGTTTGCTAGTACTAACCCATCCCCACATATGTGTATTATTTTAGTTTAATTTTTAGGTGATTAGATTGATTTCATGCTTTGTTTAGGTTAAGGTGTAGATTAAGTTCATTAATTACCCCTTACTTATACCACTTTAACATATTTAACCAAATAATTATGAGCCAATGTATGACATAAAATCACAAGAAATTTAAATTAGCAATGCACCTAAGAAAGAAAGGGGCCTAATGCATTTGACTCATAATTAATGATTAATTAAGCTAAAGAGTTTAATTTAAATACATTCATAACCTTTCCCACACATATGGGTTAGGTATGATTTCCTTAAGTTTACTTAGGTTATTGAACACCTAAGAATCTACCCAAGAAGGAATGATTGAGTCTTGCAATAATTTGAAAATTTTATCAAGTTAATTAAGTAGGTCATTAGTATATTAGCCCCTTAATTAAATTTAGATTAAGGAAGGAGAGGGGTTTAGGGAATGACTTAGGTAAAATACCCCAAACCCATTCCATAAACCTCCTCTTCACTTAAAAAAAGTTTAATTAACTTAATTAAGGGATTAAACCACTGTTCACATGCTTAATTAAGCTTAATTATATTTAAGAGAGTGATTAAGGATTCATTAATCAATTTCTCTAATTAACTCATCAATAAATTCCAAGAAAATTAGGAGAGGTAGAGGTCATCCACTAAATACATCTGAGAAATTTAGAATTAATTAATGAAGTAATTAGGGAGTAATTAGGGTTATTAAGTTTTTAATAAAACCCTAATAAAGGAAAATTCATTTTTTAAAATCAAATGGAAATAATTTTAATGAATTTCTCTCTGAATTATCTTCACAATGCATTTTATTTTGTATTTTTCTAATTTTTGTATATTTATTTATGTATTTTTGAAGTTCTAGTGATTAAAACTTATTTAAATAGGCTAACTATATAGTTAATCCCATTGGCGCCACATGGACCACTAACGCGACGTGGCGCGATGAGATTCTCTATTTAAGTAGTCACATCTAATGTTACGTCAGCCGGTGGCACTATGTGCTTTCTCCTCGACCATTCGATCAAAGATTGGACGATCAGGATTAAGCCCATGGTTCTTAAGGGATAAATTGATGGATCCTACTCAGATTAATCAAGACCATTCATCCAAAATGCGCAGATGGATGATCCATGATCTATCCAGCTCTGCTTCTGGAGGCATCAGTCCACTCTTAGGGCATTGATTCGATTGAGCTGGTGCTCAAACTTAACCCACACCATCATCATGCAAGAGGCAAGACATCCAATGGTCAAAGTACAATGGAGTGAAAGTTTCTTTCACAAAGGACCAAACACTTCCTATTCTAGGCTCGGTTTAAAGGCATATCTCGCCGGAGGCTATCACCAGTGTTCCCAATCATCGATGTAGCTTCGTCTAGTGAAGATGAAGTTCTGTTAATGATTTGAGGGCTTGAGGTTGAGTGGATCTTCCTATGGACAAAAATGGACATCAATTGCTTGCGGCCTTGATCAAAGTCCCCTCTCCCGTGCCTTGAGAACTTGGATGAAGACTTGGGTGAGCTCGATTAGGTTCCCTCAAGGTGCTTGAAGGAGGAATTGAGCTAAAATTGAGTATTGAGTGAGATGGAAATTCCAATGGAGCTCCCCTATTTTCGGCTTGAGAAAATCGAGAATGGAGAAAACCAAATGGCTTGAGGATGCTTGGAGAAGCTTGGGATTGCTTGCTCTGGCTTCCTTTGCTTCAATCGAGTGTGATAGAGTTGGAATGAAGTGAAATGAGGGGGAGTATATCTCCCCCTTCAAGGATCGAATGGCCAAGAGGTGCTAAGCCATTTTGATCAAATTCACCTCTTGGAGTGGGTTGGTTAGGCCGTTTAGGGTGGCATGTGATTCAATTTTGGCAGAGGGAGGTAGTGGAGAAGTTATCATGTGCTTAATTAAGTGGAGGAGTGATCCCATGTGCTCAATTTCTAAGTGGGTGGTCGGTTTGGCCATTGGGTTGGGTTTGGCTGACCCAAACCCATTGGGTCATGTGCATCACACCCATCAGTGTCCACTTGGTCCACTAAGAGGGTGCCAAGTGTCCATGAAAAAGGATATGACCAATTTTCAAGTGAAATTGGCCATATGTTACCCCTTGACCTAGGGGTAAAATGCTCATTTGGCTTTGATTTCACTTTAGGCAGATTTAGAATAGTTTGGAATTAGGTTGGTCTAAATTTTAAAGAATTTGGAGTAGATTTGATGTCATTTGGCTAATGTTGACCCATTTAGATCAAAATGGATCAACTTGGCTCAAGTTGACTAATTGGTCAAATTACAAGTCATATGACTATTTAAAATGTTTTGGAATCATTGGTTTGATTCAATTTGATTTATATTTGGATTTGGTTCATTTGATTTCATTTGGATCAAATGGGTCAAGTTAACCGATTTGACCCATTTGACCTATTTGTGTAAGGTCATGGGTTGGTTTAGGTTTCATTGGTCATTTGAAATGTTTAGGTAGCTTTATTTTCAATCAATTTTGGTTTAATTTGATTTTGGCTCAATTTGACCTTTTAGGTCAGGTTGGGTTCATGGTCAATTGGGCTAGGTTGGGTCTAGTTGGCCAATTGAGGCTTTGGTCAAGTTCCACAAGTGATTTGGAATGAACTTGACCCATTGGTATTAATCAATTTGGCTTAGATCAAGTTTTGACACATTTTGACTTTTTAGATCAAGTTGGGTCAACTTGGGTCAAGGAACAATTGGGCTAGGTTAGGCTCAAATGATGACTTGGTCAAATTTAAATGTTTATCATGAATTAGTTTTGATCAATGGTTTCAATCAATTTGGCCTATGGTGGATTTTGGCTAGTTTAGGTTTCATTTTGGCTAAGTGTTGACTTAGTCAACTCTTAGGTTTGACCCAATTTGAGTGATTGATCATCTCATGATGATTGTTGCTCACAATGTGAGGCTTAGGTGGGCTTAGTTCAATCCAATTTGGGTAGAATTAGAATTTGGCTCAAAAGGATACTTTAGGTCACTTTGGGTCAAGTGAGCCTAAGTGGGTCAATTGACTTGATCAAGGCTTAAATCAAGTTTGATTGAATTAACATATGGACTTATGATTGAAATATAAATCAATTTGCTAGTGATTTAGAGTCAAATGGGTTTTGATTCATTTGATAATTTCAAGTCCAAAGGGTGAACATGAGTTTGACTTGAGTTTGAGTTTTGAATTTAGTTTTGGTTTGATGATTGAAGTTTGTGCTTATACTTGGATTCATGATTGAAGGATTCATTGAATCATGAAGAAAAATCAAGGGTTTTGCTTGAATTTGATTTGGCTAAGTTCAAGAATTTGACTTGAAAGGCTTAGGTTGAATTTTGATTGAATTTGGATTTGATTTTTGAATTTAGTTTTGGTTTGATGATTGAAGTTTGTGTTTACATTTGGATTCATGATTGAAGGATTGATTGAAACATGAAGAAAAATCAAGGGTTTGGCTTGATTTGAATTTGATTTGGCTAAGTTCAAGAATTTGACTTGAAAGGCTTAGGTTGAATTTTGGTTGAATTTGGATTTGATTTTTTGAATTTAGTTTTGGTTATTTGAATTTAGATTTCATTTATATTTGTGAATATAAATGAGAATATAAAATGGGTTATGAGAATATTTCTTGAGTTAGAAGTGATTTGAATTTGATTTAGGCTAAGTCCATAAGATAAAATCAAAGTGACTTTGGAAAGATTTTTGAACTTGGAATTGAGTTTTGGATTTAGTTTAATCATTTGAATATATATTTTATTTATATTTGTGAATGTAAATGAGAATATAAGTGGGTTATGAGAAAATTTCTTGAATTTGAATTTATTTGGATTTGATTTGAGCTAAGTCCATAAGATAGAATCAAAGTGACTTAGGAAGGATTTTGGATTTAGAATTCAATCATGGATTTCAATTATTTGGAATTGATTCATGATTTGAGAAAATCCATTGGAATTAATTTAAGATTTGAGAAAATCAATCAAGTTGGAATTGATTTGAGTTTGAGGTTGATTTAAATTTAGAGTTTGACTTGAAAAGAGGAAGTGAGGATTTGGTTCAAGCTATAGGATAGGCAAATTTTCCTAACACCCCTAAGGCATAACCTATTCCTATAGCTAACTCTTCTAAGTCTCTAGGATTAAGTTAAGTGTTCACCTAATCACTAGAAGTGTCTTAATACTAAGGAAACTCTTAGTGTCTAAGAGAAGCTTATGTCTAAGATGGAAGGGTTGAGAGCTTATTCTTAAGGAATATCAGGGACTCAAATAAGTAATGTCCTAAGGATGAGTTTGCTCTCCTTATACCAGAATTAATAGTGGATATTGCCTCATCTTATGCAGTTTTCTCCTTTATGGATGGGTCATCTGTTTATAACCAAATCAAGATGGCCACCGAAGATGAAAGAAACACTGTTTTTCGAACCCTGATCAAAATCTATTGTTATAGGGTCATGCTTTTCAACCTTAAAAATGCTGGTGCTACATAACAACGGGCCATGACTCAGATCTTCAACAAACTCATCCATCATCAGATTGAGTGCTATGTTGATAATCTAGCAGTCAAGAGTAGAGAAAAGGAAGACCATTTCTTTGACTTGAGAGTAGTTTTTAAATGGTTAAGATAATATAACCTCAAAATGAATCCTCTAAAGTGTGCATTCGAAGTAGCTTCAAGGAAATTCCTTGGGTTTATTGTCCGACATCGTGGAATAGAAATAGATTCAGAAGATCAAAGCTATGTTAAAAATGCCACTTCCTAAGAGTTTAACTCAACTCAGATCTTTCCAAGGACGGTTGGTGTATCTAAGATGCTTTATTTCCAACCTATTGGGGAGATGCAAGCCATTCTCAGCACTTGTCAAAAAGGATGCCAAGTTCAAGTGGGATGACAAGTGCCAACATGCCTTTGAAGATATCAAGCAGTATTTAGTGAAGCCGCCAGTTCTAGCAGCCCCTATTTCGGGCATGCCACTCATCTTCTACACTGCTGCATTGGATGAATCCTTCAACGCTTTGTTGGCCCAAGCCAATGACTAAGGGAAGGAGAGTGCTCTCTACTTAGTCGTTGTTTAATTCCTGATGAAGTGAACTATCCACCAATTGAGAAATATTACCTGGCTTTGATCTTTGCCTCGCAGAAGCTGCAACACTATATGCTTTCACATAAGGTGAACTTGATTTCCAGAACCAATCCACTATAGTATCTCATGACATGGCCAACACTATCCAGAAGTTTGGGATGATGGTCCATGACTCTCTCACAGTTTGATATCATATTGCCTACGTGCGGTAAAGGATAAAGCAGATTTCTTAACACACTCATTTCTTGATTCCAGCGTGGCGATCTCACGATAAACAAATCATGAACTTATGGGAGGTTGACAACCAGATGGGAGATGTATTTTGATGGGCGACTTCTTTTCAAAGCACCACATCTCTTGGAAAGGAAGGGGTAAGAATAGTTCTCCTAACTCTAGACTGTGATGTGATGAGATTCTCATACTATCTTTCCAATCCATGCACCAATAACAAAGTCGAGTATGAGGCTTTGATTGCCAGTCTGGAGTTAGCTATCATAGTATGTGTCAAGAGCATCAACATCTTTGAGGATTCTCAGTTGGTCATCAATTAGATTGTCGGGTCCTATAAAGTTCTCAAACCTAAGCTTCATCATTATCATGAGTATACCATGAAGTTGTTAAATCAAGTCACAAAGGTTTAGTAGAATGCAATAGCAGATGCTTTGGCCAAACTTGCCAAAGAATTGACATGTCCAGAAGATGAGTCCATTCCAATAAGCGTTCAAAATAGATAAGTCCTATCTCTTATTAATGCTGAACTCATCGAGAGAGTTTCTTTTAAAGGAGAGATTGCCATTGCCTATAAGGACAAGGAGCATTGGGTGGAGCAATCATAGGCTATTTGAACAACAACTACCTTGGGAAAGTCACAAGTCCATCAGGTGAAATAGAGAGCTCTCTCCTATGCTCTCATTGATGGCACCCTGTACCGATGATCCTTTGATCAAATGTGGGTACGTTGTTTAGATAAACATAAAACCCATGTCATTATAACTGAGGTACATTCAGGTCTATACGGAGCACATCAATCTGGTCTGAAGATGAAGATGAAGATCAAAAGACTAGGATACTTCTGGCCTTCAATGATTACAGACTGCATGGATGTAGCTAAGAGATGCCATCGATTAACATTTACGTATATCTATATCACCCAACATTCTACACCCTACATTAGCTTCATGGTCATTCGAGTGTTGGGGTACCGACATTATGGATCCTATAGATCCTCCTTCTTCCAAGGGTCATCGATTCATCTTAGCCTCCACCAACTACTTTTCCAAGTGGGTAGAGGCAATTCCACTTAGAGAGGTCCATGTGCTTCAATTTTAGAACTATATAGATATAGGTTTGGTGCCTTGATGAATTATATTCGATAATAGTACTGCATTCAAAAGCACCAAGATCAACAATTTTACCAGAAGATAAGGTATAAATTGGAGATACTCCACCATCTACTACCCAAGAGCAAATGGTTTAGCAGAAGCATTTAATGAAACTCTCATCCAAATATTAAAGAAGACTCTTGATGACAACAAGCGGTAGTGGAATGAGCGGAGTTGCCTTAGTCACATACATCAGAACTCCAACTCAATCACCCATTTTCTTGGTGCATGGGTTCAAAGGCATTTTACCTTTAGAGTTTAACTCCCATCACTAAGGATAGCATTAAGATCACTTTGCTGCAAAGTTGTGGTTAAAGAGCTCAAGGTTTGGAGGAGAGTCACTATGCAACCTCGAGTTGTACAAGGCCAAATGATTCAAGCTCACAACAATAACCCTAGGTCTTTCCATGTGAGAACTTGTGTGTTAGTATTAGACCAATTGTTGCCCTTAGATGGGAGGCAAGTTTGAACTAACTTGGGAAGGCCTATGTCATAGAGAAGGCCTACCATGAGGATCTTATCATCATTGATTGTAAAGGGAACATGCTTCCAATTAATGGGCTCTATTTGAAGAAATATTACCCATAAAATATGTTTGAAAATAATCATTAATAAAAGAATGAAAATCTGATTCTATTTCATCAAAATCTTCTTTTCTTTCGAAGTATTGTTTGGTTGTCTTGCGAATCCGCCATGTCATGTTCAGGATAGGTGTAAGAGAACCCCCAGCGACATCCTATCCCTCTTTCACAACACAAACACAAGCAAACACAATTTCTCGGTGCTATTATAATAGGTGTGAGAGAACCTAAGAGGTATCCTATTTCGATTAGCACAACTAAGTTAGGTGTGAGAGAACCCGAGCGACATCCTTTCATAGAGAGAATTTCCAATTTCCAATCATGACACCACTTCATCCAAATTCCCCAAGCATGTTTAAGGTAGGTGTGAGAGAACCCAAGAGGCATCCTATTTCCTTCAAATACAAACATAATAACAAACACATATCTTCTGTCTCAAACTATTTTGATGTGAGAGCAAGCCCCTGTGGCACTCACTCATTATCTTTCTACATGCTACATCTTGTATGTCAAGTGGTGACTTGTTTGGAAGATGTGAGTCCCAACACTTTCTTCATAACTTGACCATTTACAAAAGGCACCTTGTTAGTTAAAGACTTCACTTTATAGCTACCTCATGTTGATTTTGTTTAAGAAGATGTGAGTCCTCGAGCTTTCTTCTTGAACTAATCATCATGATCTAACTAGGTTGAATATATTTGAGATTTAGGATATGTCCCCTAGAGGCTCCTTTCCTCTTGACTACATTTGAGTCTATGTAAGTCCCCTTGGCATTCACTATGGTAGCCCAGTCGAGATCACACTGTCAAGAGCGTTTATCCCAGCAATCAATTTTACTATAGGAGGATGTGAGTCCCCAAGCTTTCTTCCTTGGCTGATTGTTGCAAACCAATGGACACCTTAGGTTGGTTGATGTTCGCTATGTTGATAGCGAGTCACCCAGTGGATACACCACTCTTGGCAGATGTGAGTCTCCACACTTTCTCCTTGAGTTGGCCACTGAATACCTATTTGATATATGACTAGCCATGTCATCTTCTCTAGGTTTTGGATCAAGCCCTTAACAACCTCTCTCCCTGTGGGCATTCTATTTGGATCACATCCTTTATGATCCCATTTAAACACTACTCGGGTTACTCTTGGATTGGACCCATTCCTAGTAGCCACTCCCGTGGTTGGAGAATTTGTTCAATGGATGCACAAGGTTTGATAAATCTAAGACGGTCTAGGATGATATAAGCTCCTTCTGTTTGATCCACAAACTAAGTCCATGATAGATAAACTAAACAAACAAACAAATTATTTCTTGTGGATTAGAATTCAAGCCCTAAAGAGCCCAAGAAGCATCCTATCTTTAGAGGCGGTGTGTAACTCCCTATGAATTACGACTACTTGAGTTGAGATAAATCCACAGATTAGTCACTCAGTAATAGGTCAAGTTCAATCTATTTTACCACGTAGTTATGACAATCATTCCTCTTTGGAAGATGTAATACATTCTTTTCTTAGCATGACCATATGGCTACAGGTCGGGTTTGATTTGTTGCTCAAACCGATCAGATGGTCTTTTGTAGTGGAAGATGTGAGTCCCTGAGCTTTCTTCGCTTGAATTGATCATTGCAATTCGAAAGACACTCCTTTGGTTGGATAGTTCTCCCATCGGCCAGGAAGCTACTCCCTTTGGTTCAGTAAATCTGAGATAGGTCTAGGCCAATATAAGCTCCTTTTCAGTGTGATCCATTGCAAATCGATGGAATCCATTCAAAAATAAACTAAAAAAAATGAAATTAATTTTGACTATCTTTGAGCTGATTTAAGTCCCCTAAAGGCATTCACTCATAGTCGACTAGGGTTCAATGGTTGCCTTAATAGATCACCCCAACGGTCCCTACTTTAGAGATGTAGGTCTACTATGATTTCTTCCCACTCTTTGTAGAAGACATCCCCTTTGGTTTAGTCCTACTATGTGTTTAGACTTCCATTTGGATTGGTAAATGGTTAGTTAGCCTCCATGGCTACTATGCATCCATCAATGGTCCATCTCAAAATCCGAAATCTAAAAATCTAAAACAAATTCAACCCTCCTCCCTCAGTGGAGTCAAATAAAAGAAATAAACAAACAACTAAATAATTAAACAATTCAAGTCAATTTCTCCCCAGTAAGACTTAAATCAAACCTCTCATCCCCTTGTGGATGATTTGAACCTGCTTCCCTAGTGGAAGGTTCACATACTCTATCCCTAGTGGATTCCTCCTTCCCTCTCTTATGTCCTTTGAATAAGTAGAGTTAAATTGCACTAAGCTCTGAATTCCTTCAACACCTTGGGTTAGGAGTAGATTGTTTTCGCTAGTGCTTGTGATCGTTCATTATTGTTGATCATTTGGTCCACCAATACCCAGTTCCTTGCCGTTCACCACCTATTGGAAGCCCTTTGTTGACCTCATTTTTTGGGATGAGCTCAACCCCTCTATCTTAGACATAAGACTTCTCTTAGACTTTAAGAGTTCCCTAGTCTTAAGACACATCTAGTGATTAGGTGGACACTCAACCTGGTCTTAGAGACTTAGAAGAGTTAGCCATAGGAATAAGTCATGCCTTAGGGGTGTTAGAAAATTTGCCTACCCTATAGCTTAACCCAAATTCCTCACTTCCTCCCTTTAAGTCAAACTTAAATCAATTTCAACTTGATTGATTTTCTCCAAACTCAAACAAATTTCAAATGATTCAAATTCCAAATTCAAAAATATTTCCTAAGTCCTTTGATTCCCTCTTATGGACTTAGCCTAAATTAAATCTAAATTAATTCAAATTCAAGGAATTATCTCATAACCCATTTATATTCACATATATAACTGAAATATAAATTCAAATTAGTCAAACCAAATTCAAAATTTAAATCCAAATAAAAAATCTTTCCTAAGTCACTTTGATTCTATCTTATGGACTTAGCCTAAATCAAATCTAAATAAATTCAAATTCAAAGAATTTTCTCATAACCAATTTATATTCTCATTTATATTCATATATATAAATGAAATATAAATTCAAATATCCAAAAAATAAATTCAAAACTCAAATCCAAGTTCAATCAAAATTCAACCTAAGTCATTCAAGTCAAATTCTTGAACTTAGCCAGATCAAATTCAAATCAAGCCAAACCCTTGATTTTCTTTATGATTGAATCAATCCTTCAATCATGAATCTAAATATAAATAAACTTCAATTGTTGGTCCTAAAACCCCCGTTGGGTTCCCCAATGTGTGAAAAGAAAAATTTAATAAAGAGAAAATGATCAAAGGCTTCCTCCTTACCATTTCTACGGTAAGGAAAGGTTCATTCAAAAAAAAAAAAAAATAATAATTCCTTCATAAAAGTCTTGCTTTTCAAAAGCACTTTTTCAAAATACACTTAATAAAATATTTGCACTACATCTAACAATTTTCATAATTGTTACATATAGGAACATTTCAAAAATAAAACCAACAATCATACTTTCCCAAAAGCACAAATGAATACGTTCACTCAATTTACTTGAATGAACATTTCATCTTCAAATAAAAACAACAATTATCTTTCTAAAAATAAAATTCCAACAATCATGTTTTCAAAAAGTACCAAAATTTGAAGATGGGCCTTTTCATTCATTACATTCAAATATGTTGAATGGATGTTACATCTTTAAGCAAAATCGCAACTATGAAATTCCACTCAACACATTCCACATGTGTTAAGTTGAAATTTCCAGCTTTTCAAAATACACATATGAAACGTCTTCAGTCAATATACCCAGATTTATTGAATGGAGGTTTCATTTCCAGTCAAAATCAAAAATAAACTTTCAAAGAGAACATATGAAACCTCTCCATACAATATACCCACATTTATTGAATGGAGGTTTCATTTCCAAACATTATCAAAAATAAACTTTCAAAAAGCACACATAAACATCTCCATTCAATATACCCAAATTTATTGAGTGAAGATTTCATTTCCAAATAAAATGACACTATTTTGAAACCCCACTTAACATATTCCATATATGATTAAGTTGGGATTTCCTCATTCAAAAATTGATTTCCATCTCACATACCCAAGTTTGTTAAATGGAAATCTCTCTTTTCAAAATCAACAAAACACAAAAAATTTTTAAAACACATTTGGAACTTCATCTTAGCATACCACATTTTCTAAGTCTCCATTTCCAAAAAAAATTTTGAAACACATTGGAACTTTATTTTTACAATACCATATTGTTGAAGTGAAGTATCCATTTTTCAAAACAAAATTTGAAACACATTTTTGGAACTTCATTTTAGCATACCATATTCGCTAAAGTGAAGTCTCCATTTTTTCAAAACAAAGTTTGAAACACATTTTTGGAATTTCATTTTAGCATACCACATTTGTTAAAGTGATTTCTCCATTTTCAAAACAAAAATTTTCGACACTTTTTTAGAATTTCATTTAGCATACTCACATTTGCTAAGTGAAATCTCCATTTAACAAAATTCAAAACACATTGAAACTTCATTTTAGCATACGACATTTGCTAAAGTGAAGTCTCCATTTTCAAAACAAAATCTAAAAGAAAAAGAAACACATTAGGATTTCCTTAGCATACCCAAATTTCCCAAGAATCTTATTTTCAAAATCAAATCAAAAACAAAAAGAAACACTTTAGGATTTCCTTAGATACCCAAATTTGCTAAGGATCCTCTTTTTCAAAATAAAATAAAAATCAAAAGAAACACATTAGGGTTTCCTTAGCATACCCAAATTTTCTAAGATTCCTATTTTCAAAATCAAATCAAAAACAAAAAGAAACACTTTAGGATCTCCTTAGCATGCCCAAATTTGCTAAGGATCCTCTTTTTCAAAACAAAATTAAAATAAAAAAAACACATTAGGATTTCCTTAGCATACCTAAATTTGCTAAGAATCTTATTTTCAAAAAAATTTCCAAAAAACAAAACACACTTGGATTACTCATTTAGCATACCCAAATTTGCTAAATGAGAATTCCATTTTCAAATAAAAAAATGATTCACAAAATAAAGCAAACAAAGAAAAAGAAAAAAATTGTTTTCAAACACCTCACTTAGCATACCTAAATTTGCTAAGTGAGTAAATTACAAAACTCACAAATCAAAAACAAAATCAATTGACCATTTACTTAACATACCAAAATTTGTTAAATGAAGGGTCCTCAAAATCAAAATCAAAATCCAAATATGAACTTATGGAAGCATCTCTCCAAAAATATTTGAACCCATTTTTAACATACCCAAATTTGTTGAAAGTGGATTCTACATTCAAAAAAATTCTCTTTCAATTCAATCTCAAAATCTCTTGTAAATCCATTTGAGCCCCACTTAACACTTTCAAGATGTTGAGTGTGGTTCAAATTCTAAATTAAAATTCAAAATAAAAAAAAATAGGAATCTGATTCAAGTTTGTTTTGAACATTACAGCTTTTCAGTCATCATTAGTTTCAGTTTCAGTTGATTGCAATGGCAGCGTAGAAGTATGTTTTCACATTTCCTCACGGGATGGACTTGGCCGTGGATCAGGCCAACCTTCCATGATCTAACTATGCCCAACTCATCCACTTTGGTCGAGGCTTCGAGGGGGCCATGATTGCATGTGAGGGAACTCCCCTCATGATTTTTAGTAGGAGCACGGTGACTGGGTAGAAGCCAGTCATCCAGATCGACATGCCATCTGACTCTGATATTCCCTCACTGAACAAGAAGGTAGTAGTAGTTCCCAGTGGCGGTGTAAGTGGCTTTGTATTCGGTTATTCCCCATCTTTGCTGCCCATGGCTAGCACCCACTCTAGCACCCACCCTCAAGGGAAGGCTTCCCCCCCCATTGTCTCGCTTTTGAGGTTGGGTCTAGCTCTTACTCTGCTCGACCTACCCAGACCTAGTAAAGAAACTATAACTGCATGATAAAATAGTACCACACTAGCATTACTAGGGAATTATAGGCAGCTACTTAGTCTATTGTAGAGGACCTGCCCATGATAGTTTCCCCGCTGGTTATAGCAAACCAATTCCACCCTCTCTCTGAGTTTGACAAAGAGGATGTCAGGAGGATTTCTGCTTCACCTCCACCCGGTTAGTTCACATTGGTGAGAGGAGGAGGTCGGCGGCCTAATCGGTTTATGTCGAATAGGTGGAGCTGGCTGATCAGCAGTTTGATTTGAGATTTGTCATTCCCAATAGCATTGGTAGACAGCTTAGGCAGAAGAGGGCTAGAGAAGCCCGCACATCAGTTCATGTTACTAGCCGAGAGCATTGGAGGTATAGCCGACAGTCAGCATCCTTTGTACTTGTGGACTTTCCAGATCGGTGCGCTACTCGCGCCGACCATAATGACAATATCCTACTCACAGGAACTACACATCATAGGAGAGCAACTCCTATCCCGAGAGAGTCGGTGGTGCCTCCACCACATCACTCTTCTCCCCATCCGCCATCTCCCATACATGTTTCAGCATCTACTGTTCCAACAAGGCCATGAAGGCCGCATCGGGGGAGAAGAGGACCCCATTGGTGATCGGCTATGGAGATCCGTCCATCTACACTCGCCTACTATGGCAAGTGAGCTCTCCTTCGACCTTCTTCTGAGTGGTGAAGAAGGAATGGCAACCTCAAAGTATCATAGACATCCCATCACCACCACCACCACAACAAGCTATGAAGATAGTAGCAGTTGAGGGAGGAGAACTCGGCACTGATGATAGATCCTCTAGGGTACCACTCCTCCAGATCCATTAGCGGTGAGTACCTTTCCGTTAGCATAGTCCTCACGATTAACTCTAGTAGGTGTTGAGGTTAAGTGCTTCTGCATACATGTGATTGACCACTTGCAATGGGATCTTTGTGCTATTCAATTAGGCCATCCCTGATGACATAGTAGCTCATTATCTAGTGAGAAGAAAAATCTTAAGATATGACTAGTACAATTTAGAGATTAAAAGGTCGTGATCCAATGAAGATGATATTTGGAGCATTCAATGGGGTATACATGGTAGATACTGGGGTTCTCTCCCATGAGCGGCTATGAAAGGTGTTGAGGCGGCAGAAGACACGACCTACTGACACCTCCTTCAGAAATAAATCATAAAATGATCAAATAGATAGGATGAGAAGTAGGCTTGAAGACTTATTAGTAGTAGTCTTAGCACTTGAAATAAGCCTGGTCCATCCTATAGTTGAGACTAGTCAGCCAGAGTTGGTGCATGTCTTGGATCCAGCCAAGACTTTACCTCCAGTAGAGTAGGGTAGCACCAGTCAATATAGGAAGGTAGTGGATAGTACCTCCATACAGGAAAATGATATCAAAGCCATGGTTGAGAAGCAGGTGAAGGAAGAGTTGGCTCAAGATCGAGGAGGATCATTAGTTCCAAAGGGTAGACCCTACCTAGAGGAATTTGATGCCATCCAATATCCTAAGGGTTTCGTGCCTCCTTCTTTCAAGAGCTTCAATGACAGTGGAAACCCAAGGCAATATATTGCGCATTTTAGGGCCAGTTGTTGCAACATCGATGGCAGTGATGCTTTACTCTTCCATCTCTTTGTCAGTAGCTTAGCAGGCATAGTCTTTGATTGGTACACTGAACTTCCCAATAGTTCAATGAAGATTTTTGTTGAGTTGGAGTAACTCTTCATCAAGAGGTTTGCTAGAGCTTAACAAAGAGTGATTATAGGCGATTTGTTATGGCTCAGCAAAACCCCAGTGAGTCCCTCATTGATTACATTCTCAGATGGTATAATTTGAGTATAAAATGTGAACCATAGTTGTCTGAACAACATGCCATTGAGATTCTACATAAGAATATCCATAGCCTGGTCGGCTTCATGCTTAAAGGTTTCACCATCAAAAATTTTGAGAAATTAATCAATAAGGCAACTAGCTTATAAGGAGAAGCCAAACAGTAACCTTTTCCAAACCAATCAAAGAAGAAATAGAAGCTTTTGAAGAAGCCGAGGCGGTGATAGCGATAAGGGGAAATAGGCCATAGAGTAGTTTGAGACCTCGTGCTCCCCGACCATCACTTCCATCTCCTCCCCACCACACCGAGGCATACCCCTGATAATATAGTAGCGGTACATACCGCCTTTAGCTATGGTCCACATTCTTTTGGATAAACTTAACAATTCATTTAAGGAGGTAATGGGAAGATCTTTAAAAATCTCTTAAAGAAGCCTGATTTTCAACTACCTGAACCTAAGAGACCGAAGGAAGTGGGCAAAAACAATGATCCTAACTTTTGCCTCTACCACCGTATGCTAAGTTAGGTTTTGGAAGATTGCTTCACATTCAAGGACTGGCTTGAACATAGCTTCAAGATCGGTTCTATATTTATCTCAAAGGAATACCTTGTGGAACAACCATCCAGTTCCATTAGGGTAATCTTTGGGGATACTTGTGATCCTTCCAAAACCAAAGAAGGTTCGGATATCTCCTTATCTCGTACCTCTAAGAAAATTATCTCGAAAATCAAAAAACTTTCCTTGAAGGTGTCTGAGACAGCTCAAACCTCCAACATCAAGTAAGGTTTGCAAGTTGCGCTTCGAGGAAAGGGGGGGGCTCGATAGCGTGAAGACACAACCTAGGATAGCCAAGTAGCACAAGCACCGACTGAGTCCAGCCTCTAGTTCATAGTTGCATTCTTTACATTACCTCACTTAACTCTTCATCTAGTAGACATCTTTTTGTCGATGGATGAGGGCATCAAACCCCTCACCTCTTACTTTACTTGATTTTTACTATGTACCTCCTATCAAATCCAAGAAATTGAAGAATAAAGCTAGCTTGAATTATATCTGTCATTTCTGGTGGGTTGTCTAAATTTACTCCTAATAAAAACTCTTCAAGTCTAAACAACAATTATAACAACTCCAATATTCTTCTTTATGATTCAGAGTTGGACATTCCTTCTCTGAATACTACTGGTTTGCCTCATAAGATATACTTGGAATCATCCAATTTTGAGGGTCCCATAGGAGAAGCTGTAGGTAAGCCTGAGGTGTAGGTAGAATCTTCTATTACCCTGCCACAAGAGATCACCGAAATCAACCTCCGTAGTGGCATGGTTCTACCTCCTAGGGCAGCACCTCAAGATAGAGGGAAACAAGTCATTGGTTCAGAGGATCGAGAAGCCCCTCCACAGGATGCTCCGCCTTTGGATATTCTTGTGGAGGATTAGCCCAAGGTGGACTACAATATCCTCTCTCACCTAATAAAGTTGCCATCTAAGCTAAGCATATACAATGCTCTTATCTTATCTAAATAGATGAAGGAATCACTAATCAAGACTCTCCTTGATCTAGATATATGCTTAGCTCAGCTGACCGCTATTGGAGAAGAGACATATTATTCTAAGGAAGCCCATGAGATCACTTTCATAGATGTAGACCTACTTTTGGGGGACATGAAGCACAACCACCCCCTCTACATTATAGTGGACATGAGCAGATTCAGACTTGCCATAGTTCTCATCGATCCAGGTGCATCGATGAACATTATGAATCTAAAGACCCTTACCTATTTGAGGATCAACATCTCCACACTCCGAGGAGATCAGATGATGTTAAGAAGATTCAATGAACATGGCGTTAGGGCTCTAGGTTCCATAGTGTTACATTTGGAGATAGGTGACTCGATGACTGAAGCCAAGTTTTATATCATTGATTTGAATACTTCATTCACCGCTTTGCTCGGTAGTCCTTGGATACATCAGAATAAGATGATTCCATCCTCCCTCCATCAATGCATCAAGTTTAGGAAGGATGGGATTGAGTACTATGTCAAAGGAGATGAAAAGCCATTTTCAGTTAGAGAGGTTGAGATATATGAGGATGCAACCTACTATCTTTCTCAAAATATCCTTTCTCATGAATTTGGACAAAATTTGAATTCAAATGCAAAAGAAAATAAAGAAAAAGAAAAAGCTAAAGATAGAGAAAAGAAAAATGAAAATCCAAGTGAACAAGAAAAGAAAATTGAAGAAGAAATGGAGCCATATATTACATTCCACCCACAGTTCATCCCATCATATGGACATATGGGTAAGATGACTTGACCTTTACCAGGCAGAGGCAGAGGCAGAAACAGTGGCAGTTCCAGAGGTGGAAGACCCCTTGGTTGGCCATCAGCCAATAGGGGTTATGTTCTAGTTCACATGAGTACCCATACTATTCACATAAACTTGGAATCCAGTTCGAAGGATGAGTCTAATGTGATTAGCATACCAACCAACCCCTCTCAGTAGGTTTCATTGGAGGTGACACTCGAGTCGGACAGTGACGAAGATCAGGCCTCCAGACAAAGTAAAGTATTCGAATCAAATGTAAGTAAAGCTATCAGGCAACAATTAGGAACCTTAGCTCTAACCTCACTTTCATCTCAAAAAGTGAGGTAGAACTTGGAGATGTCAAGCTGAAGAGATTCTTTTTGGGATCATCAACCTCAAGTCTTGAAGTTGATGTAGAACTTGGGGATGATTCATACAAAGAATTAATGGAATTACCTTTTGATTAGTACTTGCCTTGTGTTATTAATCTTGCAAAGAAGGGTTTGATTCCTTATTCATGGTCTAAGCATAGGTTAGAGTACTTTGAAAAGCTATGGAACAACATAGCCAGGGATGCACAATCAAGATCGGAGGATTGATTAGTGGGTGGGTCGATGACGATGATCTTGCTAGTTGTCACCATCAGTCGATAGGTTCTTTTCACACCAAACCAACTCTTGTGAGGATCTGTGTTTAGAAAGTTCAAATGATCCAGATGACCTCCAAATCAAAGATGCACCACCAAAATTTGAAGAGGAGATTCATTAAATAATTGACAAGCTTAAAGAAATCAACCTCAGGACGGAAGAAAATCCACGCCTGACATACATCAGTTCATTACTGAATGAAGAAAAAACCAATGACTTAGTTAGGCTATTGACTGAGTTTAAGGATTGCTTTGCATATAGTTATGAAGAGATGCTCGGATTATCTCTTGACGTAGTAGTCCATAAATTAGCAATAGATCCTAGTGCTAACCCTATCAAGCATGCTTCTAGATGGATACGATTAGAAATCGAACAATAGGTCATTTTTGAGGTCAAGAAATTGATGATCTTTTTCATCGGGGAAAAATACCCCTACGGTTAGCTGTCATCATCATTAAGAAGAAGAATGGACAAATTCCCATTTGTGTCAATTCCAGGGACTTAAAAAGGCATGTCCTAAGGATAAGTTTTCTCTTCCTATACCAAAATTAATGGTGGACATCACCTCATTTCTTGCAACATTCTCCTTCATGGATGGGTCATCTGGTTACAACCAAATCAAGATGCCCCCCGAAAATGAAAGAAACACTATTTTTTGAATCCCGTTCAGAATCTATTATTATAAGGACATGCCTTTCGGCCTTAAAAATGCTGGTGCTACATACTAATGGGCCATGACTCAGATCTTCAATGAACTCATCCATCATTAGGTTGAGTGCTATGTTGATGATCTTGTAGCCAAGAGCAGAGAAAAGGAAGACCATCTCTTTGACTTGAGAATAATTTTTGAACGGTTAAGACAATATAACCTCAAAATTAATCTTCTGAAGTGTGCATTCGGAGTAACTTTAGGGAAATTTCTTGGGTTTGTTGTCTGACACCGGGGAATAGAAATAGATCCTGAAAAGATCAAAGTTATCTTAGAAATATCACCTCCTAAAAGTTTAACTCAACTCAAATCTTTTCAAGGATGGTTGGTGTATCTAAGATGGTTTATCAACTATCGAAGATGCAAGTCATTCCACTTGTCAAAATGACAAAACAGTGTTGTCAAAATTGATAATAAGTGGGATGATAAGTGCTAACATGCCTTTGAAGATATATTTGGTGAAAGTTCCACAACCATCCCAGGCACTCATCCTCTACACTACTGCATTGGATGACTCTCTCGGTACTTTGTTGACCCAAGCTAATGATGAAAGGAAGGAAAGTGCTCTCTACTACCTCAGCCATCGTCTGATCCCTACTAAACCCACCTATTGAGAAACATTACCTAGCTTTGGTCTTTACATCTTCGACACTATATGCTTTCTCATAAGGTGAACTTGATTTCTAGAACCAATCACTTCTGTATCTCATGACGGCCTATCGGACATTTGGCATGTTGGTCGATGATTCTCTCACAGTTTGATATCACATTTATACCCCTCTGTGCGGTGAAAGGTTAAGCACTAGCGGATTTCTTAGTTGCACACCCACTGCTTGCTGATTTCCCGCTTAGTGATGATCTCCCTGATGAATCATAAACTTAGGGGAGGTTGACAACCACCGATGGGAGATGTATTTTGATGTTGCAGCTTCCTTTCATAAAAGGGAAGCACCACGATCTACTCTTCTAGGAAAGGCAGGGGTAGGAATAGTTCTCTTAACTCCAGACCATGATGTGATGAGATTCTCATACTATCTCTCTAATTCTTGCACCAACAACGAAGTTGAGTATGTGGCTTTTATTGATGGTCTGGAGTTAGCCATTACAGTGTGTGTCAAGAGCATCAACAACTACAAAGATTCTCAGTTGGCATCAACCAGATTGTTGGGTCTTACAAGGTTCTCAAACCTAAGCTTCATCATTACCATGAGTATACCATGAATCTGTTGGCCCAAATCCCCGAAGTTACCATCTACAAGATTTCTTGAGTAGATAACGCAGTAGCAGATGCTTTGGCCAAACTTGCCAAAGAATTGACATGTCCGGAAGATGAGTCCATTCTAATAAGGGTCCAAAATAAGCAAGTCCTATCCCTTATTAATGTTGAACTCATCGAGAGACTTTCTCTTGAAGGGGAGATTGCTGTTGCCTATAAGGACAAGGAGTTGGATTGGAGGCAACCATTCATAGACTATTTGAACATCGACAAACTACCTTTAGAAAAGTCATAAGCATATCAGCTGAAATAGAGAGCTCTCTCCTATGCTCTCATTGATGGCACCTCGTACTGATGGTTCTTTGTACAAATCTGGTTACGTTGTTTAGATAAACACAAAGCTCATGGCATTATAACTGAGGTACATTCAGGTATATATGGAGCGCATCAATCTGGTCTGAAGATGAAGATGAAGATCAAGAGACTAGGATACTACTAGCCTTCGATGATTACAAACTGCATAGATGTAACTAGGAGATGCCATTAGTGTCAGGTACACGGTGTCATCTTATATCAACCACCCAACATTCTATACTCTACATTAGCCTTATGACCATTTAAGTGTTGGGGTACCTACATTATGGGTCCAATTGATCCTCCATCTTTCAAGGGTCATCGATTCATCCTAGCTGCCACTAACTACTTTCCAAGTGGGCGAAGGTAATCCCACTCAGAGAGGTCACAACTTAGCATGTGCTTTAGTTTTTCAGGAACTACATCGTATATATATTTGGGGTGCCTCGATGAATTATATCTTATAATGTACTGCATTCAAAAGCACCAAGATTAATAGCTTCGCCAGAAGGCATGGTATAGATTGGAGATACTCCACCATCTACTATCCCAGAGCAAATGGCTTAGTAGAAGCATTCAACAAAACTCTCATCCAAATACTAAAGAAGACTCTTGATGACAATAAGCGATAGTGGAATGAGCAGTTGGTTGAAGTCTTGTGGGCATACCACACCACATACCGAACTCCAACTCAATCTACCCCATTTTCCTTAATGTATGAGTCCGAAGCCGTTCTACCTTTAGAAGTTTAACTCCCATCGCTAAGGATAGCATTGGGTAGCAAGATCATTATAGAACAAAATGCAAGGTCATGGTTAGAAGAGCTCAAAGGTTTGGAGGAGAGTTGCCTATGGGCCTGTTAGAACCTCGAGTTGTACAAAGCTAAAATGATTCAAGCTCACAACAAGCTGACCTGCCTTAGGTCTTTCCAAGTAGGAGAACTTGTGTTAGTCCTAAGGAGACCAATTGTTGCCCATTGAAAGATGGGAGGTAAGTTTGAACCACTTGGGAAGGCCCCTATGTCATAGAGAAGGCCTACCAAGGAGGATCTTATTAGCTAATTGATTATAAGGGGGAACACCTGATACTTCCAATTAATGTGCTCTATTTGAAGAAATATTACCCATAAAATATGTTTAAAAATAATTATCAATAAAAGAACAAAAATTTGATTCTATTTCATTAAAATCTTCTCTTCTTTAGAAGTGTTGTTTGTTTGTCTTGCGAATCCGCCATGACGTGTTTAGGATAAGTGTGAGAGAACCTCATCCGTGGCACCATTTCATCCAAACCCCCAAGTGTGTTTAGGGTAGGTGTGAGATAACCCAAGCAGAGTCTTATTCCCTTTAACACGAGCACCAAAATAAACATAAATCTTTTGTTCAAGCTACTTTAATGTGGGAGCAAGCCCCCTGTGGCACCCACTCATTCGATGCTTTAGGTCAGGTCTACATGCTACCTCGCTAGTATGTCACCCCAGTGGTTCTTTGTCTGGAGGATGTGAGCCACCGCACATTATTCCTAACTTGACCATTACAAACTAACGAGTGCCTTGTTAGTAGGTAGACTTCACTGCCCAGACAGTAAGCTACCTCATGTTGATTTTGTTTAAGAAGATGTGAGTCCTCGCACTTTCTTCTTGAACTAATCATCATGATTTGACTAGATCAAGTATATTCAAGATTTAGGATAAGTCCCCCAAAGGCTTCTTTCTTCTTGACTACATTTGAGTTGATATCAGTCATCCAGTGACATTCACTGATAGTCGGATGACACTTCGCGAAGACGACTATCCCAATCGTTCTGCATAGGAGGATGTGAGTCCCGAGCTTTCTTCTAGATTATTGCAAATTGACAGGCACCTTAGGTTGGTTGATGTTCGCTATGCTGACAGTGACTCACCCAGTAGATACACCACTCTTGGCAGATGTAAGTCCCTGCGCTTTTTTCATGAGTTGGCCATCGAATACCTATTTGATATATGACTAGCCATGTCATCTTCTCCATTAGATCAGGCCCTTAGTGTCCCCTCTCCGTGCGGGCATTCTATTTGGATCACGTCCTTTGCGACCCCATTTAGACACTAGCTGGGTTACTCTTGGATTGGACAGTCCCCCTTTCCTCGTAGCCACCCCTGTGGTTGGAGAATTTATTTAGTGGATGCGCAGATTCTCCCTTGGTTCAGTAAATCTGAGTTAGGTCTAGGCCTCCATGACCCATACTTAGTTTGATCTCTCATAAGCTAACAAGGTCCACGATAAACAAACAAAATAAACAAACAAAAAAAATATTCGCTTGTGGATTATTAATTTAAGCCCATAAAGGGCCCTTTTTTCAAGCAGACATCCTATGTTTAGGTCAGTGTCAGCAGAACTCCCTATAGGAATTGCTTGACTACTTGAGTTGAGATAAGTCCCCGGGTCAACACTCACTCCGTAATCACCCTTAGGTCAGGTTCAATCTATTTTGCCACAAGCAGGTTGCCCCGACAGTCATTTCGCTTTGAAAGATGTAAGGCTACAACACATTCTTTCTAGCATGACTATCGCAAATTGATGGGAAGCCCTAAGTCGGGTTTGATTTATTATCCAAAGTAACTAATCACCCCAGTGGTCTTTTGTAGTGGAAGATGTGAGTCCCCATGCTTTCTTCCCCTAAATTGATCATTGCAAACCGAAAAGCACTCATTTGGTTGGATAGTTCTCCCCTAGGCCGGAAAGCTACTCCCTTTGGTTCAATAAATTTGAGATAGGTCTATGCTAATATAAGCTCCTTCTCAGTGTGTCCATCACAAACGAATGTAATCCATCAAAATAAATAAAATTTAAAATAAAATTTATCTTGACTATCTTGACGCTGATTTAAGTTCTCTAGTGGCATTCACTCAATAGTCAACCCTAGGTAGGGTTTGATTTGTTGCCTTGCCAACCGATCACCTCGGTGGTTCCTTGTTTTAGAAGATGTGAGTCCACTCGCTTTCTTCTTAACTTGACCATTGCAAATTGAATGACACCCCTTTGGTTGGATAATCCTACCTTGTGGTTGGTAGACAACTCCCTTTGGATTGGTAAATCTGTGTTAGCTCTAGGCCTCCATGGCCTCTACTCAGTGCAGTCTATCACAAACCAATGGAATCCATCAAAATAATTAAAAAAGAAAATGAAATTTATCTTGACTATCTTTGAGCTGATTTAAGTCCTCCAGCAGCATTCACTCAATAGTCAGCCCTAGGTCGGGTTCGATTTGTTGCCTTGCCAACCGATCACTCTAGTGGTTCCTTATTTTGGAAGATGTGAGTCCCCACGCTTTCTTCCTAACTTGACCATTGCAAACCGAAGACACTCCTTTGGTTGGATAGTCCAACCTTGTGGTTGGTAGACTACTCCCTTTGGATTGGTAAATTTGAGTTAGCCCAAGGCCTCCATGGTTCTTACTCAGTACAGTCCATTGTAAACCAATGAGATTTGATCAAAAACCCTAAAAATGAAATTAATCTTGACTATCTTTGAGTTGATTTAAGTCCCCCAATGACATTCACTCAATAGTCAGCCCTAGGTTGGGTTCAATCCATTGCCTTGCTAATGGATCACCCCAGCAACTGGTCACTACTTTGGAGGATGTAAGTCTACTAAGCTTTCTTCCTAGTACAGCTACTGCACACCGAAAGGCATTCCCCTTGGTTGGCTAGTCCTACTATGTGCTTGGTAGACTACCCTTTTGGATTGGTAAATCTGAGTTAGGTCTGGGCCTCCATGGCTCATACTCAGTGCAGTCCATCGTAAACCAACTAGATTCATCTTAAATTCAAAAATCTAAAATAAACTCAACCCTTCTCCCCCAGTGGAGTCCAATCAAATTAAACAAATCAAATCAATTCTCCCCCAACAACAACAACAACAAGCCTTAATCCCATTAGGTGGGGTCGACTACATGAATTCTTCGTCTCCATTATGTCCTATTATGTGTCAAATTCTCATTTAAATCAAGTATACTAAGATCATTTTTTATACATCTTCACCAAGTCTTTTTAGGTCTACCTCTACCTTTCTTAACATAAGGCAAATCTAATGCATCTACTCTCCTAATTGGGTCATAGGACGGCCGACGCTTTATGTGGCCAAACCATCTAAGGCTCTCTCCTAATCTTATCTACCACTGAGCTACTCCAACTTTTTCTGAATATACTCATTTTGCATTCTATCTCTAAGAGTAAAGCCACTCATCCACCTAAGAATCCTCATCTCTATAACACTTAACTTAGTCTTATGCTTCTCTTTATTGGCCAACATTCGTACCATAAGTCATTGGGTCTTACCACCATCTTATAAAATTTTCTCTTAAGTTTAAGTGGAACTTTTCTATCATAAAATAGGCCAGATGCATTCCTCCACTTCAACCATCCAACTTGAATTCTACTAATAACATCTCCATCTATTTCACCATCATTTTGAACAGAAGAGCCTAAATATCTAAAATGCTCACTCTTATTAATGACTTGTTCACCTAATGTCACAACACAACCACTAGAACTTCTACAACTAAAATTACACTCCATATATTCAGTTTTAGATCTACTTAAATGAAAACCTTTAGACTCTAGAGTTGACCTCCATAATTCAAGTTTCTATTGGACTCCCTCTCTAGTCTTATCAATAAGAAGAATGTCATCAGCAAAAAGCATTCACCAAGGTACATCTTCTTGTGAATTCCTAGTAAGAACATCCATAACTAAAGTAAAAAGATAAGGGCTTAAAGCTAATCCTTAATGTAATCCAACTGAAATAGGAAAATATTTTGTCAGTCCTCCTTGTGTTTGGACACAAGTAACAGCTCTAGTATACATATCCTTAATGACTTGAATATAACCAATATTAACTCCTTCTTTTCTAGAACTCTCCAAAGAACATCTCTTGAAACTTTATCATAAGATTTCTCTAAATCAATAAATATCATATGTAGATCCTCCTTACTTTCTCTGTGCTTCTCCATCAAACCCCTTAACAAATGTATAGCATCCATAGTAGATCTACCTGGCATGAAACCAAATTGATTGTGAAAAACTCAAATCAATTCCAACTTCAAGTCAAACTCAAATCAATTCCAACTTGATAGATTTTCTCAAACTCAAGTCAATTCCAAATGATTGAAGTTTATGATTGAAATTCCAAGTTCAAAAATCTTTCCCGAGCCATCTTGATTTAATCTTATGGACTTAGCCTAAGTCAAACTCCAAATCAAATCAACTTCAAACTCAAATCAACTCTAACTTAATTTATTTTCTAAATATCAAATCAATTCAAAATGATTGAAGCTTATGATTGAAATCCAAATCCTAAAAAGCTTTTCTAAGTCAGTTGTATTCTATCTTATAGACTTAGCCTAAATCAAATCTAAATCAATTCAAATTCAACAAATTTTCTCATAACCAATTTATATTCTTGAAATATAAATTCACATATCCAAAAATCAATTCAAAACTCAAATCCAAATTAAACCAAAATTCAACCCAAGCCTTTCAAGTCAAATTCTTGAAGTTAGCCAAATCAAATTCCAATCAAGCCAAACTCTTGATTTTTCTTTATGATTCAATCAATCCTTCAATAATGAATCCAAATATAAACACAAACTTTAATCATTAAACCAAAACTAAATTAAAAAAAATCAAACCCAAGTCAAACTCATGTTCAACCTTTTGAACTTGAAATTGTCAAATGAATCAAAACCCATTTGACCCCAAATCACTTGCAAATGGATTTATATTTCAATCATAAGTCCATATGTGAGTTCAACCAAACTTGATTCAAGCCTTGATCAAGTTAATTGACCCACTTAGGCTCACTTGACCCGAAGTGACCTAAAGTACCCCTTTTGAGCCAAATTCTAATCCTGCCTAAATTGGATTGAACTAAGCCTCACATTGTGAGCAACAATTTTCATGAGATGATCAACCACTCAAATAGGGTCAAACCAAGTCAACACTTAGCCAAAATGAAACCTAAACTAGCCAAAATTCACCATATGCCAAATTGATTGAAAGCATTGATCAAAACTCATTCATGATCAATGTTTGAACTCGACCAAATCATCATTTGAGCCTAACCTAGCCCAATTGGCCACTTGACCCAAGTTGACCCAAGTTGACCTAAAAAGTCAAAATATGTCAAAACTTGATCTAAGCCAAATTGATTGAAACCAATGGGTCATGTTCATTCCAAATCACTTGTTGTACTTGACCAAAGCCTCAATTAGCCAACTAGACCCAACCTAGCCCAACTGACCTTGAACCAAACTTAACTTAAAATGTCAGATTGAGTCAAAATCAAATTAAATCATAATTGATTAGAAACAAAGATACCAATATATTTCATATGACCAATGAAACCTAAACCAACCCATGACCTAACCCAAATAAGTCAAACGGGTCAAATTGGTCAACTTGACCCATTTGACCTAAATAAAATCAAATGAACCAAATTCAAATATGAATCAAATTAAACTAAACCAATGATGAAAAAATATTTCAAATGGTCATATGAACTTGACCTAACCCTTGGTTTGACCCAATTTGACCAATTGGTCAACTTGACCCAAGTTGACCCATTTTGAACTAAATGGGTCAACATAAGCCAAATCATATCAAACCAACTCCAAATTCATTGAAACTTATCCCAACCCATTGTTCAATCATACCAAACATACTCAAACTGAAATGCAAGCCAAATTACCATTTTACCCCTAGGTCAAGGGGTAATCTATGACCAATTTCACTTGAAATTTGGCCATATCCTTCTAGTGGCCACTTGACACCCTCTTAGTGGACCATGTGGACACTAGTGAGCATGGTGCACTTGAATCAATGGGTTTGGGTCAACCAAACCCAACCCAAGGTCAAAATCGACCACTCCTTCGATTTTGAGCACATGAGGATCACTCCCACACCTTGTTTTGCACATGACAACTTCTCCACTACCCCATCTAGCCAATACCGAACTAAATGCAACCCTAAACGGCCTAACAAACCCATTGCATATGGTGAATTGGATCAAAATGGCAAAGGGAAGCTAGGCCGTCTGATTCACCTAGGGGGAGATATCATCCCCCTAATTTCACTTCATTCCAATAGACTCATACTCGATTGAGCTTAGGGAAGTCAGGGCAAGCATTTGCAAGTCTCCCCAAGCTTCTTAGAGCCATCTCCAGTTTTTGATTTCTCAGTTTCTTCAAACTGAAACCAAGGGAGCTCCACCATTTTTCCAACTTACTTAATACACAAAATCAACTCAATTCCTCTTGCAAGCACTCTAAGGGAACCCAATCGAGTTCATCTAAGTCTTCTTCCAAGCTCCAAAGTCAAGGGAGAGGGGAATTTGATCAAGGCTGTGAGCATTTTAAGGTGAGCTTGGTCCATAGGAAGATCCACTCAGCCTCAACACCTCAAACCTTCAACAGTGGGACGGCTACCCTCGACGCTAGTGAGCTCGTGATAGACCCGAAGTGAGGTACTATTTAAAACCAAGCATAGTTTGAATTTTTCTTTTTTCCTTTTCGAAGGGAAGTTTCATCCCATGAAAATTTGATCGTTAAATCTTCATCCCCT
Organism: Cymbidium sinense; assembly: GCA_021442155.1. Taxonomy (NCBI): domain Eukaryota; kingdom Viridiplantae; phylum Streptophyta; class Magnoliopsida; order Asparagales; family Orchidaceae; genus Cymbidium; species Cymbidium sinense. The sequence continues at coordinate 17,514,677 of CM038218.1, read as the reverse complement.
TACTCCTTGATGGTGTGGGTTGAGTTTGAGCTCAATCGAGCTCGGATCTTACCCTAGAAGATGGACGGTGGCCATCTACTGCAGGCGAGCTTAGGGACGGATCATGGGCCATCCATGTGCACATTTTGGATGGACGACCATGATCAAGCCATGTAGGATCCCTTGAATCATCCCTTAAGATCCGCAGACTCGATCTTAACCATTCGATCTTTGATCAGACGGTGAGGAGAAAGCGTGTAGCATCGTCATAAGCAGCGTTGCAATGTGATAACTTAAGTGATGAATCCCACCGCACCATGTGGAAAGCGCGCGTAGCATTAGCCGTCCATGTGGTGCTGATGGGATTAGTCATATAATTAAGGATTTAATTAATTATTAATCCTTGAATCTTCAAATATTCATAAGTAAATGTAGAAAAAATAAGAAAAATACAAAATAAAAAGCATTGTGAAGATAATTCAAAAGGGAATAATCTAAAATTAATTTCAATTGATTTTGAATAGTGATATTTTTTGATTTTGGGTTTTATTGGGATTGTGATTAGGTTAATTACTCTCTAATAAACCCACTGATTAATTCCAAACTTCTCATATGCATTTAGTGGGATAACGTCTACCTCCCCTATTTTTTTTAGAATTTATTAATGATTTAATTAGGGGAATTGTTTGAGTCATTACTAATTACCCTCTTAATCAATTAAATAATTAATTAACCTTTGAAATAGTGATAAATCAATTAATTAAGTTTGCTAATCACCTTAGAAAAATGAATGTACATAGGTAATGAGATTAGGAGTTCTTTCCCATATCTTTGTCCCTAAGTTTATTTCATTTGGATAAAAATCTAATTAAAGTGTAAATTAATTAAATAATATAATCACTTAATTAAATGGCTTAATTAATTAAACTTTTCAAAACCAAAACATTCTAGAACTTAGCCAATTCATCTTGGGTAGGTGCTTAGGTGTTCAATAACCTAAGTGACTTAAGGAAATCAAAATCCAACCCACATGTGTGGGAAGGGTTATGAAAATACTTAAACTAAACCTTTTAGCTTAATTAATCACTAATTATGAGCTAATTGCATTAGGCCCTTTCTTTCCTAGGTGCATTATTGATTAAATTCCTTGTGTGATTTTATGTCACACATTGGCTCATAATTATTTGATTAAATATGTTAAAGTGGTGTAGGTAAGAGGTAATTAATGCACTTAATTCACACCTTAACCTAAATAAAATATAAAAAATCATCTAATGGTTCTAAAATTAAACTAAAATAACATGCACATGTGGGAAATGGGTTAGGACCAGCAAACCTCTTCACATTTCTTAAATTCAAATCAAACTTAAACAAAATAAAATTTCTCAAAAATCAAATTTGATTTGCTTTAAATAATCGCATCTCATAAGATTGTCTTTAGGAATTAATTAGGGTGAATGAATTTACATGATTTCATCTCTTTATTTCTTTCCTAACATGCTAAATGTGTATGTCATATAAAAATCATGCATTCATGCTTTTTTGAAAATCAAATTAAAAATGAAATGTTTCCTTTATGTCAAATTGCATATTTTGGCTAAAATAAGAATATGAATGACTATTATCACTATTAAATCCAAAATTAATTTTAAAACTTATAAATCAAATATCTGTGAGCTTCAAAAATTTGCCATGACCTCTCGACAAATTGAATTAAAGAGAGTATGATTGAAAGTGTCGGTATAATTTTTAGAAGGCAGATGGAATAGTAGATAAGGTACTACCCAGAGATTTCATCCTCATTTAGTGAGGACTTTAGATCTGGTTCCGAGTTTTCTATAGGCGCAAGGCCCTATAGTTAATTACCCCTCCCAATAAATGAGAGATAACTTTCGATTAAGGCTAGTTGTTAGGTAGATAAATGCATAACATATAGTAGCAGCATGTGGAGTTTCAAAATATAGATTATGAAACTCATAATTTCAACTTAAACTGGATGGTTGGGGGAATGATGATGTGCCCGATCTAGATCCTATAGTTTCATCATCCCAGGCTACTGTGGTCCATAGTCTATTTAGTTAGAGGAGGTTGTCGACCCAACTTAACAAAAGGATCCTTATTAGCAACATATGAGTTACGTCATCCAAGAAATCCTTATAGACCTAGGGTGGTGTTTATCTAAAGAGATAATCTTAAGTCTACCTTAGCTGATAGAGGGCTGTTTGCCTTATCAAGTATACCCTATGATTCATAACTCAAAGGGCAGAGCCATTTGGGAGCATACGAGCTACGATCGTGATCATAATATAATGGAGCCTTATTGGCCAAACCACCTGATCAGAGGGCTCTGATCATAACTGTATCATCTGTGGAGCCTATTGGCCAAGCCACACAGTCAAAGAACATGGGCCACATCCTTACTGGTGAGAGATTGATTGAGAGTGAACATAGCAGAACACTTGATTTGAAATTGGCTCCTTTGTGAATTAAAATTTTCTTAATTTATCACCTCCGACAAATAGTTATGGAAGGTGGATTGATTAATTTTTGCTTTAAACTTTTAATGATAGAATTTTATTTAAGCATTTTTAGATTGATATTTAATTTGATTTGAAAGTTGAATCACATTTTGATGGAAATGTCCCCTCCGATTGAAATTACCATTCAACACAGCCATCATTGGGGTAGTTAATTGATTAACTCGAATATACTTGAGAACCTTAGATCTTGTCAACTCTGTTTAGCTCCTAATAGAAGATCAGATCTACTATCACATGACAGAATTAGCTTCTCAGATATTTCAATGAGTTGAAATTCTTATAATAGATTTTTTTGGTTTTGTTAACCCATATTCATTCCTAAGACTAAACCGGGATTGGAACTCACCCAACATCCTTAGACACTTGAATCTAAATATTCAGCATAGTGTCAGGGCCCATGCGAATGTATTTAAGAATGCCTTAATTAATGCCTTTTGTTCACTTGTACGATGTGTTACGAATTCGGTGGCGTTTAGTTCATTCATTTAAAATTTTGTACAAGCTTTGAATAATAATATATTCATTCTAGATTTGAGTAATAAATTTATTTTCATTCAAACATTTGTATGTATTTTGGAATATTTGACCCAAAGGAGTGACCGCTATAAGATATGTGCGAGGGCATACTTTATGCAGTTATATTCATACAAGTTTATATGTACGAAGTTCACCCAAAAGAAAGCTTCAAGCATCTATAATTTTATCATTCAAGGACTCTTCACATTTTCTACAACTTGCCATTCAATCTTCATTCCATTTTTAATCAATTATATTAAAGGAAATAAATTTCACAAAAATAGCCTCATGATACCCTCCAAATTTTCATGAGATGTTTATATACAATAATCGCTGAATCGTTATCCTTACTATCAACTTTTTGCTTAAGAGCAAGCATCTATTGATTGCATTAGTAGATTCGTGTTAAAAATCTTTTATTCCAAAATTTCAATATTTATATAAGAGTTGTTAAACCTAATTTAGAGTCATCCTTAACTTAATATCAAATTCCCTATTTATTTGAAAATTAGACTTCAAATTTATTGCGACTCTGTTACGAATTTAGTATTAACTTCCTTAAGTTTTACTTGCATTTGATTTGATAACAAACACGGAACAAGGTTGTTGTGATATGTTTTACATATGCTGCATCCATCATTGTACATAATTATTAGTTTAATTAATAAGTGGGTCCCACAAAGATGGCTTATCTTTCCTATAAATAAGGCTAAGAGAGTTTACCTTTCATATTATTTGCTTTAAAAACACTTTGTTGCTTTTAAAGATTTCAAAGAAAGGAGAGGAATTTCCTTGCATGTAAAGTAAGTATTTTACTTTATTATTATATTTCCTCTTTATTTTGTTTAGTTTCCCTTTAAGTATTCTCCACTTTGATTTAATGTTTGTCTTCATATTTATCGTGCATTTTCTTATTTAATTTGAGTTTAGATGATTTCTGTTTGAATTTGTTAAGTCTAATTTCAAATAAAAAATTTTGGCAAAGATTCTAGAAGGAGTGACATCTAACGTAGTTGGTTTCCTGATACCCTACAGTGATATGGTGTCTTCACACATTCGCACCTACACCCTATGGGGCATTAGTGGGGTCTTAAAACTTGCGTAGAGAAGGACACAAGTATATATATATATATATATATATTTCTAGATTCACGTTTCCTTGCACTTGCTGCGCCATATGGGGCATTAGCGGGGTCTTGGAACCTGCAAACAAAGACACAAGCACATATGTATACTTTCACATTCAGATTTTCTCACACTCGCTATGCCCTATGGGGCATTAGTGGGTCTTGTAACCTGCAAAGAAGCGCAAACATATATTCCATATACACATTTATACCGCTCTACACATCCACAACCAATAACAATAATAAACTTGCACTATATGGAATTGATTTGCAATTGAACAATAGTAATATTTGAACTCAAATTTTCTTTTGGCATAACAAATGGTGAAGGGCAATATTGAGTATCAGCAGTAAGTAGGAAAGAGTTAATGGATTGCAAAAGTGTGAGACGGAAAGCCGTTGAGTGAAGGATTTATTTGGATTACAAAGGCCACTAGTTATTGGATCCGCGATGATAATTAATTTATAGGACATCTATACATATATATTTTTGTTTTATGGAGATGGAAAGAAATGTTGTATGAATAAAGTAGAGGTGGAGTAGTGGCCGGTGAAGAGAATAGTTGTTGTATATGGTGAAAATAATAGGCTCGATTTGGAGATTGAAGATGTGTGACTAGCTATAGGTCAAGCAAGGATTAGTGGTTTTGGTAATGTTCGGCCAAAGGGGATTGAGATGCTGCCTGGGGACTTCGGATATGATGCTTTTTGGACAACCTTTATTAAATCAATCTTCTGATATGGGAGGATTGTAAAGCCGAATGACTAGACAGGAATGTTGCCGGCTTAGAGGGAAGAGAGAGGGAACTTACGGTTTGAAGAGATAGGGACAAAAAATGGAGAGTGCTTTTTCGGTTTGGAGGGAAGAAGTGGAAGAAATGAAAATAGAGAAGAAAGAGGAAGAAAAAAGAATAAGAAAGAAAAAGAAGAAAGAGAAAGAGGGAATTACCTTTTCGGTTTGGAAGCAAGAGGGAAATCGAGAGAGAGAGGGCTGCCTTGCGGTTTGGAGAAAACAGGGCGAATTTCCTTGTAGTTTTTTGGAGAAAAGGGAGGAGTTCCTTGCAGTTTGAATAAAGGGGGAACGATTGGAGAAGATTGAGCAGGCTTCATGCGGTTGTGCATGGAGAACAAGGAAGATCCAATCGGTTGAGCCATTCGAATGGAAGAGAGAAGCCCCATTGCGTGCCTTCATAAGAGAGATCAGGTCAGGTTGTCTGCGTGCATGAAGAGGAGCGTGTTTGGGTAAGGGTTTAGATGTCATGAGGAACAATTAGGGCTCGGTTAGGGCTTAGTTAAGTTTCCTAAATATTTAATTAAATCTCAATTATGAGTTTTATGGCAACATACTCATATAGTTAATATTCATATCAATCTTAGGTTATTCTGATGTTTCGAACACAATGACACAATCTGTTTCGCAATTGGAGTCTGTTTGGTTCAAGTCGGCGTCAAATTGAGTCTATTTCAGTTCAAAAGGCACGCTAACATTTTTGACCACTCAATTTTTGAGCAGACTTGTTTGAATTGAATGCGAATAGTCTTACTTGATAAATTTCAATATTTTGAGGCCAACAACACGATCAATTTCACGAACAGAGATTATTTGGTTTGTGTCGGTGCCTACTGCCCTCGATATACATGCAGATGCATTGATAACTCGATCACTTGATCAGTTGATCATCAAGTTGTGCAATATTTATATTTTGACCAATTTTGACATTTTGAATGCGATGGCAAAGTACGTTCATGATTGGAGGTCATTTGAGTTAATTTTCGTGACGTCCTATGTATTTCAGTCTCGATTTGTGCACAGTCACTTCCAATCATTCAACATTTGTACAGACTCATTTGAATTGAGTGTGGATAGCCTCATTTGATAGTTTTTGATGTTTCAAAGGCAACAGTGCAACCAATTTCATGAATGAAGGTCGTTTGGATATCATTAAAGCTTCCTTCCCTTGATATGCATGTTGGTACATTGATAGCTCGATCGCTTGATTGGTTGCTCTTTAGATTATGCAATATTTATATTTTTATCAATTTTGATGTTTTGGACGTAGTGGTGAAGTTCGTTCATTGATCAAAGGTCATTTGGACTGATTTCGGTGATGTTTGGTGCATTTTGAGCCTCGATTTATGCACTCTCACTTCCGAAGTCCGTCAAATTGGACTTGTGGGCTTGACTCAACTTATGACACATATGTGGAGGTCAATAAATGCCCCCCCAATAAATGTGATTCGTGTATGGAGCAAGTCATATTTGTTTAAAACTGGCTGACCATTTGGGCTGGGTACATAACTTAGATCATTTCAGCTTCAATTACAATAACTTATGGATATTTTGATATGATTTGTCATTAGTATGATGCCTTATTTAGGACATGCTAAATGATGGGATTGACCAATTTATCATAATCAACTTGTCAGATAGATAAGAGTTCTTACACTATCTACTCTCTGCTTCAATAGCTTTGTTGAAGATCTCTTTCTTTTATGTCATTATAGATTTGAGTTTCCTCTAACGCTAGCTTCGTGCTTGATTGGGTTTATTAGAGGAATTGGTTTATTTGTTTTGAGAAGGACTCAGCTAGGAAATTGTTTTATCCGTGCTTGGTCGGATTTTAAATTCTTTTTGTCCTAGCTTTAAGCTTGATGAACTGGATAAAGGATTGACCTGATTTATCCATATTGGCTTGTCAGGAAGTGTATGTATGCCATGAATCCTGTGCTTGATGCTTTGACAGATTCATTGAAGGGTACATACGAATGACCCAGCCTTTTGGCCTATATAGGGTTAATATTGAGTTATCAGTCTAGCAACCTGTGCTTTAACAGACTAAATAACTATAAAATTCCTTTAGTTCGGCCATCAGCTTTGTATGAACTATGGAATTGCTTCCTCGATCTTGTGCTTTCTGCTTTGAAGGACTTCATGAGGAGATTAGCTTTGATCTGTGCTTTGAGCTTGATTAGATCATTTGAGATAAATTGAGATATCACCTTACGGGCAATATATAGATTGATTTGAGGTAACCCTGTATTGGGAGTTATTTCCTCAGATTATCTTCAAGTAGAAAGATATCTTGGATTCTGGTTGCTTGTAACCACTAAGTTGGATCTGATTTGAGATTGAATAGCTATTATCTTTGGACTGATGAACAAGGGCTATTTTACTGCAGTCTTTTCTTACAGCTTGATGAGTGAGGAGAGCGTCAATAACTTGACCATTTGTGAGCTTGTTGAGTTTGACCTTTAGAACCTACTCGAGTCTTCGACTTATGCTATGAGGGGTTGATAATTTGTCATGATGACTAACTGGGATCTTTACGCCTTTTGTGGCTTATCGAGTGAGAAGAGCGCCTCCCATTTGTGGGCTTGGCTTGATCTTTAGAACCCATCCGTGTCTTAGACTTTAGGATGTAGAGGCTGATATTTTTCCAACTTAATTGATTGAAGCTTCCAAAATTGGGAGTTCTTTTAACTTGATCTCCAACATTTGATGAATATGGGAGAAAATTTTTCTTAACATTTATGGCTATCTTTTTCTACGTAGCAATAGATTAATTTTATTTCTCTAAGAACCTGCAACTTAACAGTGATGATTACTGGAATATTCAGGGATTTTTGCGTAAAGCTCAATGTCAACCTGAATCAGAATATATTCGAGAATCTCATCTTATAACACGATGTCAACTCAAATAAACTTAACATAAACTAAAAATGCCCCATGTCTTATAGGGGAAATTCTAAAGCACATTTAAGAGAACTTTTAAGATAAAAATACGCAAATACATCAATATTTGAATTGATATGCTATTAAGAGGATTTTAACATGCAACATTGATTTCATCTATGTATAGAAATCTAAAATGCCCCTGTGTGAGAATTTTCATGTAAAAGTTTTTTTCATTTGAGTATATTTATTTAGGGATCTCGAAAGCAAGATGTCGACCTAAATATATATACTAAAAAAAAAATGCCTATCTTAGAGGATTTATTATACCTCGAATATGTCTTTATCATGTATAACACTTTTTTAGGTATCTACCATTAATTGGTGACATTGGCCTTTCACCCTTTATGCCAATGAGTTGGTATGCCCCTCCTTGATACAGCTTCTCAATGATAAAATGGCCCTCCCAATTAGATTCAAATTTTCTACATAATTTTTGATTAGGAATAATTGGTCTTCTCAGCACCAAGACCAATTCTCCTTTTTGGAATATTTGAGGCTGCATTGTATGGTCAAAAGCCCTGGACAACTTTGCTCGATAAACTTTGCTCGATAAACTTGTGATCAAACTTCATCAAGCACGTCGAGTTCCTCTATTCTTAAATAAGTATTTTGATCTTCAGTTAGATTGTATTGGATGGCTACTCGAAGTGAAGGTAACTCGACTTCAAGCAGAAGAACTGCTTCAGTTCAAAATACTAATGAATAAGGAGTGGATTTAGTTGGCATCTTGTATGTGGTTCAATACTCCTATAGTGCCTCTATTAGTTTAGTATGCCATTCTCTGTTCTTAGTAAGGATCTTCTTGAGCAACTTGACTAATGTCTCGTTGAAGGCCTCCACCAAACCATTTACTTTTGGATTGTATATTGAAGAGTATCGCCAATCAATTTTGTGTCAATCGATAAATCTATAAATCTTTGTATTTTTGAAAGCTGTGCCATTATCAAAAATTATTTGGCACGATACTCCAAATCTATAGACCACATTATGCGTGAAGAAGTTGATCACTTGGTCAGTAGTAACTTCTTTAAATGGGTAACTTTCACTTAGAAATAGTTAATTATTTCTAGGATGAAGCGGTCGGTTACGATGGTGGATCAATTGGCCCAATTACATCTATACCCCAATATTCAAATGGCCAAGATGCTATTGTTGGGTGTAGTGGATTTGGAGGTTGGTGGATTATATTCTCATGTACTTGACAATCATGACACTTCTTAGCATGATTGATACAGTTCTCACCATAGATGGCCAATAATAGCTCATCCTTTTGATCTTTACTGCTATTTTGGGACCTAATTGATGTGCACCATAAAGTCCTTCATGAACTTTAATCATCACTTTGGTAGCTTCATCTATATTTAGGCATCAAAGCCGCATTTGTTCAAAGGATCTATGATATAAAGTGTTGTTGATGAAAGCATAGCGCAACATTCTCTTCTTGATTTAAGGCTGATTTATTATTATTGGTAATTTGCCTTCTTTAAAGTAGTCGATGAAGGGTTGCCTCCAATCATGTCTTCTATAAAGCTTCACTTCTTTTAGAGCAATATCATTCTTAGCTCTTATAGGTATAACTTCTTATTAATTTTGGGGAGTATGAGGAACAACTTGAGTCACATCCTTCTGGGTCAAATTTGATAACCCCTCTACCTACGGGGACTGATACTTTGCTAGTTCTAGAACTTGTTGAGTAAATATGTTGATCATGACATAATCACCATTCATACTTGCCATTTTCTTAGCTAATTTTTCTAAGCAATCTGTTTTGCTATTGTCTGATTGACAGAATCATGTTAGTGTGATATTTGGTATTTGCTTCATAAGCTCAAGAACTCGCTTGTGATAGAAAACTAACTCAAGCTTGTTGATTTTATAGATGCCAAGTATTTGATTTATAATAAACTGAGAATCATCAAAAATATGTAAATTTTGAATGCCTATGAAAATAGCTTCTTCAAGACCTACCACCGATGCTTCATACTTAGCTTCATTATTCAGTTCTTGGGTCACCCATGATTATCTCATTATCCCTCCTTACGGTGTTATGAAAAGATGATTCTGCTTTGCCCTTGGGAAATTTAGAGGTTGGACTTGTTTGATCGATGAGGCTTCATCAAAGTACATTTCTCAAATTTATGATTTTTTTCTTTCATGAATGAGCATAATTTGCTCATCAGGCAAATCATCATTAAGAGAAGAGTCCGTAGGGATGGGATGTGCAGCTAGAAAATCTGCTAAGACTTGTCCCTTCTCTGCTTTCTATGGAACATATGTGATATCAAATTATAGAAACAATACTACCCATCTTGCCAAGCGACCTATCAATGATGGTCTTGTCATCAAATACTTCAGCGGATTGATCCTTAAGATGAGGGTAATCTTATGAGATAACATGTAATGATAGAGCTTTTAGATTGCAAAGATCAATGCCAAACAGTGCTTCTTTATCAGAGAGTATCTCATTTCTGCTCCTATTAATCCTCGACTGATATAATAAAGATCATTCTCCTTGCTTTCTTCATTGTGTTGTGCTAATAATGCTTCAAGGGACTCTTCTAATGTAGTTGTGTATAGAATGAGGGGCTTCCTAGGAGTAGGCGCAAGGATTGGTGGATTTAACAAGTAGCTTTTAATGCTATTGAAGGCTTCTTGGCACTCCTTGTCCCACTTGAAAGGAGCGTCCTTCTTCATCAACATTGCAAATGGTTGACAACATTCTGATAGGTTTGATATAAATTGATGGATGAATGAAAGCTATCCTTATAAAGAATGAAGCTGACACAAACTCTTCGGTGGAGGTATCTCCATAATTGCCTTGATCTTAGCAGGATCGATTTCAATACCTTTGTGACATACAATGTACCCCATAAATTTTCTAGAGGATACCCCGAATGCACATTTTAGAGGATTCATCTTGAGATCATATGTTCAGATTCTCTCCAATATAATTCTCAATTCTTCGAAGTGATTTTCAGGATTTAAGCTCTTCACCACCAAATCATCAACATAATATTTTACCTTATGGTGAATCAATTCAATAAAAATACACATCATGGCTCTTTGGTATGTAGCTCCATCATTCTTCAAACTAAAAGGCATGACTGTGTAGCAATAGATGCCAATAGGTGTTCTGAATGATGTATGTTTTTCATCTTCAGGTGCCATTTTGATTTGGTTGTATCCCAACGATCCGCCCATGAATGAGAACATGTCATAGTTAGAAGTGTTGTCCACTAGTAGTTCTAATATTGGAAGCAGAAAGTCATCTTTTGGGCACACCTTATTTAGGTCCCAGAAGTCAATGCAGAGACGAATTTGGTCATTCTTCTTCATAACTGGGACAATATTGGCTATCTAATCTGCATACTTCTCCTCCCGGATGAAGTCTGCTTCGATCAACTTCATAGTTTCTGTAATTACCTGTTCTTCAATTTCCAATCTCATTCGCCTAGGAGCTTGCTTAACAGGCATCACATATGGTTTAATAGAAAGTTTATGAATTACTACATCAGGGGATAAGCCTGGCATTTCAGAATATGTCAATGCAAAGCAATCTTTGAATTCACAAAGTAGCATTTTTATCTCTTCAACTTTCTTATCAGGTAGAAGGGCACTGACAAAAGTTGGACGGGGATTATCCTCAGCTCCTAGGTTGATTTCTTTGAGTTCATCCATAGTTGCTATTTGTAGACCATCTTCGAGTTCTTTAGGTGCAAGCTTGGTTTCTACTTCTTCATCATTTGTGAGAAGAATTTCATGGAGATCATCTTCTTCGTCACTATTAGTTTTGACCTCAACTTCTATTATATTATAATAAGCTTTATTTTGATGAGATTTATGAATGAACCCAAGACCTTTAGTGATAAACTTATCACTTCTTTGTGATGCATAAGGACTTCTTTAGCTCCACATCCTATTAAAGATTTGAATTCTATTTTTAGTAGTCCCAATATGAATTCCAAGCTTATGCATCATTCTTTGTAATTTCTGTGGATAGTATATTAGTATTCTTGCTGGCACTATCTCATCAGAATTTTTATGTTGAGCAGGCTGATCAAAATTGTAAGGTTGAGACTCTTCAGATTTGTAAAATAGAGTTCCTATTCTGCCACTCTCGCTCAATGATGACACATAGAATGTTATCAACTCTTCAATATTATGAACATCCAGTGGAGTGATTTCTTTGAAGTACTGCTGAGAGATGGGTATAATCTTGAAGGAGTCCTCTGACACTGTCAAATGAGATATCCTTCTTGATGTGACCATCTAAACTCTATTTCCATAAGTAGATTCAAAGTCTTAGTCTAAATCTGAATCACTTATTTCATACTTTGCTTTTTTTTGAAAGTTTATAAGCTCTCTTGGGTTTAACAGAAATATCTTCTTCTTCTGGTGTGTCACTTCCTAAATGAGGGACTGATCTTCTTGATTTAGATGTAGAATCAAGTGCTTGAGAGAGAGTCGGCATTGTCTTCTTTCCTCCTCTTTGCTTTAGCTCTTTCAGTTTGTGAATTTTCTTTTTAGTTCTTGAAGTGGATGCTACCGCTTCAAGAGGCTCTGTTGGCTTAGGCTCTTTAGGGATGAAGTATTTTGTATCTTCATAAATTTTTATTTCATGGACGGAGAATGGTTGTATGTTGCCAAAATTTTGAACTCTTCTCCATCTCTTAGGTATTTCATATATTGATGCATAGTTGATGGGACCATGCCATACTCATGCAGCGATGGTCGACCCAAGAGAGCCCTAAATGATGTATCAGCATCAACTACATGAAACTTCGCTTCTGTATATAAATCCTGAAACTTGAGCGAGAGAATAAAAGAACCTAGGGTTTTCTGTCCTTTTTCATTGAAACCATGAACCATCAACTTATGTCTCCCAAGATGTTGGATATCAAGTGATAATCGTCTTAATACTTTCAGACTCATAAGATTGATAGAAGAACCCTAAGAAATCAATATTTGGTTGATTGAGATGCTATCACTCTTTGCAGTAACATATAAAGGACGGTTATGATCTGCCATTCCCAACATAAGATCTTCTTTAGAAAATATGATTACTAGGAGATCTTGAGTTTGCAATATTTCAATCATGCATTTTTTAGCAAAGTAAGCTTCATAACTCTCTAAATCTTTGAGAGCTTGTATCAAAGTTTCTCGGAGGTATTTTGACATCAAGAGAGCCTCGTACATACTCTGTTATGCAGGGATCTTTCTCAGATGTGATAGAATATTATAATCTATCTTTTCGCTTGATTTAGGCTTCATTCTAGGATTTTTGGGAATGATATCTTCACTGAATTCAATTTGTTTGCCTTTATCTTTATTTACATTTCCCCTCTTTGATGAAGGTGGTAAGACTTTGTCGCTTCTCAATTGAATTTGAATAACTTTGTCTTGCTTAGATTATTCTGAAGAGGTAGTTTCTTTAAATTCCCTTCTTATTTTGGAGGATTGGCTAGAAGGTCTAGACTCATTTTTCAACTTCATATGTTTCACGTGTGATGATATCGATGAGTCTGACTCTTCTCTGTCGAAAAAACATAAATATTCATATGAACTGTTATCTTCTTGTTGAGTCATTAAACAAAATTCTGATGTTAACTCTTCAGGCTCTTCTTGCTTTTCAGATAAGAATTCTGATGGGTTGGTCGAGTCTGTCTGACTACCCTTGTCATTTTGGTGTAACTGATGCTGAAGAACATCTGATATAACATAGATGATTTGGCATGTCTCTACTTGATAAGATTCACCATTATCTTCTTCATTCGATTCTATAATATGAAGCTTAGGCATAAAGTCTGCAAGCCTAAATTGTCTTACCAGCTGGTGATACTCTTCTAAATTGTTAATGATCTTTTGAGTTGTAGATCTCTTCTTGATCTTCTTTTTCTTAGCCGACTTTTTTGATTTATGAGGCCTACGTTTAGTAGACCGCTCCTCATGCTGTGATGAAGTAGCCTTATCAGAATGCCATTGAGAAGCCCAAATACTTGGTTTAGGCATCTCTCTTAAGTCTAATATAGGTTCGAGTTGCGATTTCCACTTAACACTAGGGATGCCTTTTAGCTGCTTCAATATTTTCATGGTCTTTTTGGAGACTACCGTTTCCCATTCTTCAATCTAAATTGATTTTTCCCTCTTTTTATCTTTGATGGATGATACAGAAGAAGATGTAATTATCCTTGTAGACTCTCTTTTAGGGTTGATTAGAACACTATCAGATAGTATAAATTCACCTCGCCGATACTTTCTTTCTAGCCAATCTTTAAAGACATAACAATCTTTAGGATGGTGATCATCCGATGATAGGGATTATAATTTGGATTACTGACTTGATTAGCTTCTTGAAGCCTTTTAATTTTTATTAATTTTAAACCAGCTTTGACTGTTTACCGAAATAATTTGGCCACACTGTCTCTTCTAAAGGAATAATCCTTGTTCATCTTTTCCTTAAGAGATGGACACATTCGCTCATCATCTCTTGTTGCTTATTTTGGATGCTCCCCACCACTTGGAAAAGTTCAAGATTTATCATTGCCTCCCAATACCAATTTTGGATGTGGATTAGAATAGGCATGTTTCTTTCTCTTATCATCATTGTACATCAGATGTTTTCCTTTATCCACATTATATATCACCCGCTTTTCACCATTTGAACCACAGGAAGTGACATGAGTATAGTTTCTTCTTGATTTTGAAGGTTTATTTCTCTTTGCTTTATCTACATAGACCTCAGACTTAGGGTGATTCAGCTTTTCAAATTTATCCACTCTATCGAGCAATTCTTGGAATGTTGCAATCGACGCCATACATAGAAATTGTGCCAATTTTATCATCCATATTGCCCATTAGCAATTAGATCACATGTTCTTCTTCCAATTGCTGCTCACACTTCATACTTAAGTTATGCCAATGATTTATAAATTTTGTCACTAACTCATCTTTTCTCCTTTTCAGTAAGGCAAGGTCAGTGATTGTGATTTTTTCGGTTGCACTGGCGAACCTCTTTACGGATATCATCTCTATTTCAGCAAAGGTTTTAACTAAATGATTTGGCAATTCCACATATCACTCGAAAGAAGCTGAAGTCAGGCGATTGACGAACTGACAGAAAAGCAACGCATCATTCCCTCTTGTGTTACCACAAGTAGCCTAAATTGGGCTATATGTTGCTTTGGGTTACCAAGCTCACTAAAGGTATTAAATTGTGGCACTAAGTAATCTGTCAGGTATGACACTTGATCATATTCAGCTGGGGAAGGGCGACCTTTTCTCACCCACTTTTCGGCTTGCTCTGAAGCTATAACTGTCTTTATCTTTCATTGATTATTATTTCTAGCTGAGCAACTATTATTGTTCCTGATGTGCCATCCATAATTTGAATTATCAGCTGAAGAGGTAGTTGGTTAACTTCATTCCTCGCTTCATGTGTAGCATGCATTGTAGGAGCTTGAGGTACTAGAGCTATTGGTGGTATAGAAGTTATATTATTAGCTATCTATTGATTAGCAGACAAGATAGATGATGCATTTGATGTGATATTCTTCTGTAACATCTCCATCATGATGTTCATTTGTACCATAATATCATTCATCTTGGTACCAAGCTGTGCAATTTCTTTATCTTTGACTTCCATTTGACGCTGCATTTTTCTTTGCTCTCCAGCTAACACTCGGGTGTCAACAAGTACAAGCACTTCTTCTTCCTCTACTTCTTATTGTTGTTCTACTCCTTACTCATCTTCAGGGGAAGAACTTGACTGTCCTTCTTGTTGTGCATTTGCAGGGGTAGCTGTTGTTAGGGCTGAACAATGACGCTGAGTATAAAAGCATGTACCAAGCTGATCATTTCCTGGTTCAATCATATAAACAACTTCAATGCCCATGATCTCTTTTTCATTTTGATATTTTTCTTCTTCTTCTTCAGTAGATATTGAAGATCCATCTTCTACTTGCTTCTGTGAAGACTCTTCTTCATAAACATCAATTTCAGGTTCAAGTTTCCTAGATCCATATTGCTGGTGATGGCGCTGAGCGGAGAGTTCATCTATATGTCTGACCATATAGATGACTTCTACTTCCATAGTATCCTCTTCATCACCTTCTTTTTGCACATGAATTTTTGATTGATGTTTCCAGTAGATCTCTAGTTCAATGTGCAGAATAAATGCTTCTTCCATTAAAGGACTACGATCAAAGTCAACCTTCTCTTGTGGGGGTGAATCTGATCAATGATGAGATCCCCTAGAATATTCTCCAGGGTGTCGACCATTTTGTCTTTCATTAATGGTATCCCTTCTTTTGGGTATCCACTTTTGATAATTTAATTTTGAGGTGGATTTCTGAATATGTATATCAGATGTCACACCTCTTCTAATTTTCAGGATTTCATTACGAGGCGTTGGCCTCGATACATGCTTATCCTTTCATCGAGACATTTCGATAGTGGATTCTTGGACACATGGTTCGAGTGTCATGCTCTGATGCTCACCTTGCGAAGCATACTTGTCTTGATGATTACTTACCATAAGAGATGGCAACCTCCTTGGTGGAGCTTCAGTATTTTTAGTTTCCACAAGCCTCTAAAATCTTCTTTTCATTAAGCCTTTGTCCTTGGCTATTTTGAGAACTTCATATATTCTGGCAGATAGTTTTTCAGGCTGTCTCCTCTGTGGTGGTAGAGCTTGACATTGTTGGTTCTAGAAGGACTGCTTTACTTCACCGATAGAGCTATTCCTTTTTATGCACCTTAGATTGTAAAATTGGTTATGGGTAGAAATACTCACTTTTGGAGGCAATATTACTTGTTCACTGGGTCATTTTAAGGGGATCTATTGAGCCCTCAGCTCAGTATTTCTTCTTCTTCTCTATATTCTGGTTAATTTGCTTTCCGGCGAGGAAGCTTCATGATCATGCATTTCAGGTACAAATGGTTCAATCGGAGTTGTACCAGGCATTAAGATAGTTTTGCTTGGCGGTTCTTTTCATCACGGATTTATTGACTTTTTAAAACTAAAGTTCTCTGTGGAGAACTCCTTAGTGGTTGGTCTTTGAGCGGGTTGGAACATGACTAGTAGGAGCTTTAGCAACTTGAGGCCTTCCATGGCCTCGCATCTGGGTGGGTACTTTAGGAGTTGCTATGATGAAACTCAAGCTACCAAATTGAATTGTAGCTTTCTTCTGTTGATGACGGTGTTGGCTAGGTAGATGTTACCCTCAAAATGAAAGAGTGCTCTATAGATCCATTCTAAAAGTGAAAGATGGGGATTAATTAGTAATTATTATTTCACCCCATACTTTAGAATGTACTATAGAACAAAATAATAGTGTAATAAAAATATACTCTATAAAATGATTCATTCATCATAGAGTTTATACAATAGTAATTTGAATTTATTACACCTTTAAATCACCATTTTTGTTTTGAATTTTCAAATATTTTGTTGCTACTATAGCACATATATGACTAGGCAAAGATGGAAAGAGAATCCAATCCCCAGCAGAGTCACCAAAAATTTATGGGCTCCAAAAATTTGCCACTGACCTCTCAACAAATTGAATTGAAGAGAGTATGATTGAAAGTGTCGATGTAATTTTCAGATTTCAGAAGTCAGATGAAATAGTAGATAAGATACTACCCAGAGATTTCATTCTCATTTGGTGAGGACTTTAGATTTTATTCCAGGTTTCCTATAGGCACAAGCCCCTATAGTTAATTATCCCTCCCAATAAGTGAGAGAACTTTCGATTAAGGCTTGTCGTAGATCACTAATATAGCATTATAGTAGCGGCGTGGAGTTTCAAAATTTAGATTATGAAATTCATCATTTCAGCTTAAACTAGATGATTGGGGGAATGATGACATGCCCGATCTTGATCCCATGGTTCCGTCATCCTGGGCCGTCATGATCCCTTGTCTACTTAGTCAGAGGAGGTAGACCCAACCTAACAAAAGGATCCTTATCAGCAACACATGTGTTACATCGTCCAAGAAATCCTTTTAGACCTAGGGTGGTGTTTGTCTAAAGAGACAATCTTAAGTCTACCTTGATAGAAGGTTGTTTTTGCCTCAGTATACCCATGATTCACAACTTAAAGGGCAAATTCATTGGAAGCATACTGGTAGTGATCGTAATATAATGGAGCTTTATTATCACCCGTCGGAGGACTCACGGTGCGCATCATCTGGGGCTTATTGGCCAACCGCATCCGCGGGGACATCATCCACATGAGATGATTGAGAATGAAGAACATCTTGATTTGTTGCTTTTGAGCTAGAGTTTTCTTAATTTATCGCCACCGATAAACAGTTATGAAAGGTGGATTGATTAATTTTTGCTTTAAGTTTTTAATGATAGAATTTCATTTAAGTATTTTTAGATTGATATTCAATTTGAGTTTGATTTGAAAATAGAATCACATTTTGATGAAAATATCCCCTCCGGTTAAAATCACCATTCAACATAGCCATCATCGGGGTAGTTAATTGATTGACTTGAATATACTTAAGAACTTTAGATCCTATCAACTCTATTTAGCTCTTAACAGAAGATTAGATCTTGTCACACGATAAATTAACCAGATATTGATAGTTGAAATTATTTTTTAGGTTTGTTAACCATCTTACTAAATGGGATCACAACCCACAGATCGAACGAATCTAAACATTCAACATAATATCGGGGCCCATGCGGATGTATTTAAGAATGCTTTAATTAACGCTTTATGTTCACTTTTACGATGTGTTGCGAATTCGCTGGCATTTAGTTCATTCATTTAAAAGTTTGTACAAGCTTTGAATAAGAATATATTCATTCTAGATGTGTAATGAATTTATTTTCATTCAAGATTGCATGTATTTTTGAAATATTTGAAGGGTGGCTATAAGATATAATGGGAGCATTGCATTGTATTCATACAAGTTTATCTGTACAAAGTTCACCCAAAAGAATGCTTCAAGCGTCTATAATTTTATCATTCAAAGACTCTTCACATTTTTTACAACTTGCCATTTAATCTTCATTCTATTTTTAATCAATTATATTAAAGGAAATGAATTTAACAAAAACAGCCTCATAATACCCTTCAAATTTTCATGAGATGTTTATATACAACGATCGCTGAATCACTATCCTCACTATAAACTTTCTTGCTTAAGAGCAAGTATCTATTGGTTGCATTAGTAGATTCAGGTTAAAGATCTTTTATTCAAAATTTTCAATATTCATATAATTGTTAAATTTAGATTCCTTAACTTCATATCAAATTTCATTTATTTGAAAATTAGACTTCAAATTTTATATTTAGTATTAACTTCCTTAAATTTCACTTGCATTTGATTTGATAACAAACACGAAACAAGATTATTGTGATTTTTTTTACACATGTTGCACCCGTCATTGTACTTAATTATTAGTTAAGTCCCACAAAGATGGCTTTCCTTTCTATTTTCTATTAAAGAGAAGGGGAGGTGTGCTTAATCTCCACTTTGATTTAATGTTTTCATGTTTATCATGAGTTTTCTTATTTAATTTGAGTTTAGATGATTGTCACTTGAATTTGTTTAAGTTCTGAATTTCATTTGAAATTTATTCAGAGAAGCGATCTACAGATGTTGGCTTTCTCGATCTATGTATGTGGTGTCGATGACACCATTATCTTCACACCATTCTGTACCTAAGATAGCGAGTCACTTAAAGAAGACTCCATATATATTTCCGCATTCACATTTTTTCCGCCATTCGCATTTAGTCTTAAACTTGAAAGAAAGACAATATGTATCTTAATTCCATTTTCCTGCATTATCTTTATGGGGCATTAGCGAGTCTTAAAAAAGAAAGAATCACATATATCTTTCAAATTCACATTTCCTCACCACTCTATGGGGCATTAAGCCTATGGAACCTGCAAAGAAACACAAAAATATATTCCTATACACATTTATACCTCTCTACACATCCACAACTAATAACAATACTAAACTTACACTATATGGAATTGATTTGCAACTGAACAATAGTAATATTTGAACTTGATTTTTCTTTTGGCCTAGCAAATGGTGAAGGGCAATATTGAGTATCAGCAGTAAGTAGGAAAGAGTTGTTGGATTGCAAAAGTGTGAGACGGAAAGCCGTTGAGTGAAGGATTTATGTGGGTTGGCTTGGCGATGATAATTAATTTATGGGACATCTATACATATATATTTTTATTTTGTGGAGTTGGAAAGAAATGTTGTATGAATACAGTAGAGGTGGAGTAGTGACCGGTGAAGAGAATAATTGTTGTAAATGGCGAAAATAATAGGCTCGGTTTGGAGATTGAAGATGCGTGACCAGCTATAGGTCAATCAATGATTAGTGGTTTTGGTAATGTTCGGCCAAATGGGATTGACATGCTGCCTAAGGACTTCAGATCTGATTCTTTTTAGACAACCTTCATTAAATCAATCTTCTGATATGGGAGGAATGTAAAGCCGAATGACTAGTCAGGAATGTTTCAGCTTAGACGGAAGAGAGAGGAAACTTATGGTTTGAGGAGATAGGAGAAAAAAATGGAGAGTGCTTTTTCGGTTTGGAGGGAAGAAGTGGAAGAAATGAAAATGGAGAAGGAAGAGGAAGAAGGAAGAAGAAGAAAGAAGAAGAAGAAGGAGGAAGAGGGAATTACCTTTTTGGTTTGGAAGCAATGGAGAAATCGAGAGAGAGAGGGTTGCCTTGCGGTTTGGAGAAAAAAAGGGCGGAGTTCCTTGTGGTTTTTTGGAGAAAAGGGAGGAGTTCCTTGCGGTTTGAACAAAGGGGGAACGATTGGAGAAGATTGAGCAGTCTTCATGTGGTTGTGCGTGGAGAAAGAGGGAGACCCGATCGGTTGAGCGGTTCGAATGGAAGAGAGAAGCCCCATCGCATGCCTTTGGAAGAGAGAGCAGGTGGGGTCGTCTACGTGCTTGAAGAGGAGCGGGTTCGGGTTTGCGTGGAGAATTGTTTAGGGCCGAATTGGGTGTGCCGTAAGGAACAATTAGGCCTCGGTTAGGGCTTAGTTAATTTTCTTAAATATTTAATTAAATCTCAATTATGAGTTTTATGCCAATAGACTCATAATATATATATATATATATATATATATATATATATATATATATATATATATATATATATATATATATATTTTATATATATATATATATATATTTTTATCGAAGATGTTAGAATCGATAAGCTTTTCTAACAATTTCAAAACAAATTGAGTTTTCAAAATATCTATCATTTTACTGATTTTTGCTGTTCATTGAGTGCAAAAATTTGATAGATTTTATTTTTTGAGCGATGATCAATCCATTTCATGAACAAAATTCGTTTGGTTTCCGGTCTCTTGAGCTTATGCAAATCGTTGATGACTTGATTCGATCAATTGATCAAGTTATCTGATATTTATATTATTTTGGCGATTATAATGATGATAAGTCGTTAAATCGATTGGAGTTGTGGTTTGATTATGGTGACGTCGCAGTATTTTAATCGATTTTGTTGTCAATCAATCGACATTTGCATACTCATCCAAATTGAGTGTGGGCGGTCATTTGATAGTTTTGATGTTTTAAAAAGCGGTTAACAATTTCATAAACAAAGATGCTTTGGATATCTAGCATCTTCCTTTATATCGCGTTGATACATCATAATGGTTGCTCTTTTGATTATGTAATATTTATATTTCAACTAATTTCAATATTTTGGATGCGATGACGAAGTTCGTTCATCGATTGGAGGTCATTTGGACTGATTTCGGTGATGTTTGGTATATTTTGAGCCTCGATTTACATGAAGTTTGTCGAAGACTTTGGATGACTGACTGACACACATATGTGGAACAATATCATAACTAAAGGTATCTTATAATTATATAATTGCATGTGAATATAAAATGTGTTATGTGATTCTCCCTCTCTTTCTTAACATAGAATTATATAGGATTTGCAAAGTATATAGTCCATTTGAAAAGGACATAACAGTTGCTTAAATCCATTCCTATACACTCTTATGTCATAACTCAAGAGGGAATTCTACATCACACATAAAAACTAAACAATCAAACCAAAAATGAAACAAACATAAACCTTTGCATCTTTCTTTTTCCATTCATTTCTTTTGTATATGCACATGAATTTAAGAAAAGTGATCTATTAGTCTGGACAACTCCAAGATTGTGAGGCTTTAAATAGCCCTAAGTAGGTCTTGTACTTTATACTCCTGGTGCTAATAATGGCGTTGTACTCACTTATATTTTTTTATACTTGTAAATGTGCATATGAAAAATGGATAAAAGAATCACTCTTGTATACTTAATGAAAATCATGCATCATAAAGCATCTAAATTTCCTTAAGTAACACTACTTAGCATTCATCATTAAGGTGTGCTAAACATTTCCATTAGCATGTATAGATATGCTTATGATTCATCCATATGCATGTTACACATGTTGGAAAAGAAATGAAGTATTGTGCATTTTGTGATAGTATTTCACTTTACTTAATCTTAAAATGTCTTTCTTTTTGAATAAGTTTATTTAGAGAAAATCTAAACTTAAGATGAATTAAACCACATAATAAAATATTCACTAAATAAAAATCAAACATGAATCCACCTTAGAAATTACTTAAGGTAGGGAGGAAAGAGAAGTTCTCTTCTCTTTTTGTCTCTTTATAATACTTAGTAAGTAATTGTAGGATTCATTCAAACCAAATCAAAATATAAAATAAAAATCAACCAAAGCAACTAAATCACTTAAATAAAACAACCCTTTTAAGTTGAATATTTTCATGCTTAGAAAACTTCAACCTTAAAGCTTAGTTAAGCATACCACACAAACTTTAAATGACACACATATTAGGCTAAGTTATCATTTCTAGCTTTAAGTTAGGGTGGTGCATGATTTGATGTTTGCTTTTATTTTGTGATGTAATATTTTTAATCTGGATGTTAGGTTGTATGCGTCGAATGGTAGGGCGATCTTAGAAACCATTATCTTTTGAGTGTGCTTAAGCAAGTAATAAAATATAACTACTTTTGTTGTGCGTGCTTATACCCCCAAGCATAATCCAAAATAGGCTAGGTGGACTTGGTTACCCATGTGTGAGGTGCTAAGTCCAATTTATATATATACATGCTTAAGATTGTATGGTTTGTTTGGCTAATCTCTATTTTATAGGTTTTAGTTAGATTTCCTTTTTCAAATTTTCATGTAATTTTGTAATTAATATTATGGAATGATTGTTATGGGATATTATGATGAACATTGGTTATAAGGCTATGCCTTATGTACCATGTGAAGCCATTGGAGCAACCACATTCCAACCAACTAAAAGAAGAAAGAAGAAAGAAGAAAAAAGAAATGAAGAAATGAAAAATGAAGACCCCCATAACATGAATTCCTTATTTAATTGTAGCTAATTCATTTGTAATTAAGGTTGTATAAGAGTAGAGCTTGGCTACCCAATTTATTTTTGGGTTTGTGCGGTGGAGCCTGACCACAAATGACCTTTTATTCTTTTGCGCTAGCTTTATAAATTGATTGATGTTTGTTTAGCTTGTGCATTAAGATGACATCCTTTTTCTAGTTTATTCCTTGCTTTAATGTATGGCCTGGATGACAATTAGGCTCTTAGGAAAATAAATTTTTTATCAAATTAATCAATTCAAACTAAGTTAAACAACTCATAACCTCATCTAAAGCTTAGGTCATAAATCAAGATAAAAGAATTATCAACCCCTTAGCTAGATGTTATATTACTTTTATCACATCATGCATAAAAAGCATATTATTTTACTCTTGATTAGAGGGCTTTCACCTTTGCTAGAGAACTTGGCTTGACCTTTGAGAGCCATGGTGGAAACACACCTCTTATCTTGCTGATTTTGGCCAATAATCTAATTTCTCATGCATTAGGTATATGAATCCTAAAGCCTGTGTCAAATTTATTATTCAAAATGAAAATAAAATATGATAAAATTTGTATTAGATTTAAGTCATTAAATAATACCCTATATGGTCTAGTCTCTTAGGAAGTGTGTTTAAGGACTTAGTCTCTTTCTAAATAAATAGCAGCTTAGATATCTTGCAAAAGCATTTGACTTGACTACATATTTTAAAATCGTAGGAGGAGTTAGTTGGCGGCCACCCCCAGGCGATTATAAGTCCAACAGTCGGGTGGTTTATCCTCTCTTGTGGAGGTAAACCAAATACCCATTTTTTTCTTAGATTTAGGTTGTGCTTTTGGCCCTTATCAAAGCTCCCTAGATTTAGGCTCAGAGGTTGCTACTTCTCTTTGCGGGCTACGAGCATAAGTCCTCACCTCTTAGGCATTTCCATGACCTTGTATCATGGAATTTTATGCCCTAGCATTCTAATAAAAATTCAACTCAAATAAATCAATTCAATTTCAAAAATGTAAAGCTGAATCATAGGATAGTTTGGGGTGCTTACTAGGCATCATAGTATCCTAAGCATTCCTTACTTATCTTCATTTGGCTTCAATAAGAACTCCCTCATCTTGATCGATCCCACTTGACTTTTCTAAAAATAAATCAATCAATTGATAGTCATACCTTTCAAAATCTTTGGAGATAATGATCATTTAGTTTAATTGAGAGTATTTCTAAGGTATCCTATTCTTTAGAATGTAATTAACTATAGGGGCTCACCCCTGTAGGGAACTTAGCGAACTCGATTTAAAATAAACCTTACTTTACTTTTTCATGTAAAGTAGGGGAAGAATCTATGGTACATTCTGAAGACCCATAGTCCTTAGGAGTTCTTATTAAGGTGATTAGGTCCATTGTAGGGTGGTGGCTTCTATCTTTCAAGATAGTACATATTTCCTCAATGTCATACCCGATCATCCTAACAAGAACATCTGCAGATCTGCTTGGTGTCCAACTAGGTGTTATATATTTCTGTTTTAATTTATCCTCTTTTATACAAAAGGGGATAGATGAAGGAAGAAATATACAAAAATATTTCACCACAAATGCTAAGGGATGTTACTTCAAGAAATTTGGGATGTTCCATGTATGTATGATTTTGTTAAGTAGAAAAGGGGGATTCTTTTATCCATTTTTTATATGCACATTTGCAAGTATAAAAGACATAAGTGAGTATGGAGCCATTGTTAGCATCAAGGGTGTAAGGTACAAGACCTACTTTAGGCTACTTAAAGCCTCGCAATCTCGGGATTTTCCAGACTAATATATCACTTTTCTTAAATACATGTGCATGTACAAAAAGAAATGCATGGAAAGAGAATCATGCAAAAAGTTTATGTTAATTTGTTTGATTTATTTTTGCAATTTACATATGCAAGTGTGAATATCCTTCTTAAGTGATAACGTAGGAATGTATTTAAGCAAGTGTTGTGTTCTTTTCAAATGAACTATACACTTTGCAAAATCCTATTCAAAACTATGCTAAAAGGAAAGAGAAGGAAAGTCACACAATGCATACCTTATATTATATTCACATGCAAGCCTATAAATAATTATTTGTTAGATACTTTTCAATTGTGATGTTTGATTTATAAGTTTTGAAAATAATTTTGGATTTATTAGTCATAATAGCCATTCATATTCTTACTTTAACCAAAACATACAATTTGACATAAAGGAAATATTTCATTTTTAATTTGATTTTTAAAAGGCATGAAGGCATGATTTTCATATGACATACACATTTAGCATACTAGGAAAGAAATAAAGTGATGAAAATAGTAAATTCATTCACCCTAATTAATTCCTAAAGACAAACTTATGGAATAAGATTATTTAAAGTGAATTAAAATTGGTTTAAGGAAAGTTTGATTATTTTTTTTTGAGTTTGATTTTAATTTAGGAAATGTGAGGAGGTTTGCTGGTCCTAACCCATTCCCACATATGTATGCTATTTTAGTTTAATTTTTAGGTGATTAGATTGATTTCATGCTTTGGTTAGGTTAAGGTGTGATTAAGTTCATTAATTACCCCTTACTTACACCACATTAACATATTTAAGCAAATAATTATGAGCCAATGTATGACATAAAATCACAAGAAATTTAAATTAGAAATGCACCTAAGAAGGAAAGGGGCATAATGCATTTGGATCACAATTAATGATTAATTAAGCTAAAGGATTTAATTTAAGTACTTTCATAATCTTTCCCACACATATGGGTTAGGTAAGATTTCCTTAAGTTTACTTAGGTTATTGAACACCTAATCATCTACCCAAGAAGGAATGATTGAGTTCTGGAATGTTTTAAAAATTTTATCAAGTTAATTAAGTAGGTCATTAGTAGATTAGCCCCTTAATTAAATTTAAATTAAGGAAAGAGAGGGGTTTTGGGAATGACTTAGAGAAAATACCCCGAACTCATTCCATAAACCTGCTCTTCACTTAAACAAAGTTTAATTAACTTAATCAAAGGATTAAATCATTGTTCACATACTTAATTAAGCTTAATTATATTTAAGGGAGTGATTAAGGATTTATTAATTTATTTTCTAATTAACTCATCACTAAATTCCAATAAAATTAGGAGAGGTAGAGGTCATCCCACTAAATTCATCTGAGAAATTTAGAATCAATTAATGAAGTAATTAGGATTATTAAGTTTTCAATAAAACCCTAATCAAGAAAAATTCATAGCTCAAAATTAATTGGAAATAATTTTAATGAATTCTCCTCTGAATTATCTCCACAATTCATTTTATTTTGTAATTTTATGATTTTCTACATTTAGTTATGTATTTTTGAAGTTTAAGTGATTAAAACTTAATTAAATAGGCTATTTATATAGTTAATCCCATCGACACCATGTGGACTGCTGATGAGGCATGCACTTTTCATGTGGCATGACGGGATTCACTATTTAAGTAGTCACGTCACATCGATCTTTGCGTCGGTCGGCGGCTTCGCTTTCTCCCAATCAAAGATGGACGGTTGGGATAACTGCGGTTCTTAAGGGATAAATCCATGGATGCTATGTAGATTAATCAGGACCACCCATCCAAAATGTGCGGATGGATGGTCCATGATCAGTCATTGAGCTCGCTTACGGGAGAGTGCATCCGTCCACTCTTTAGGGCATGATCCGAGCTCGATTGAGCTCGGATTGAGCTCAAACTTAACCCATAACATCATCACAAGGGGAAAGACATCCAATGGTCAAAATGCAATGGGGTGAAAGTTTCTTTCACAAAGTACCAAACACTTCCTATTCTAGGCTCAGTTTGAAGGCATACCTCACCGGAGGCTAGCACCGACACTCCCAAATTGTCGAGGTAGCTTCGTCTAGTGGAGATAAAGTTTTGTTGAAGATTTGAGGGCTTGAGCTTGAGTGGATCTTCCGATGGACCAAAATGGGCTTCAATTGCTTGTGGCCTTGATCAAAGTCCCCTCTCCCGTGCCTTTAGAACTTGAATGAAGACTTGGGTGAGCTCAATTAGGTTCCCTCAAGGTGCTTGAAGGAAGAATTGAGCTGAAATTGAGTATTGAGTGAGATGGAAATTCCAATGGAGCTCCCCTATTTTCAGCTTGAGAAATCGAGAATGGAGAAATCCAAATGGCTTGAGGATGCTTGGAGAAGATTGAGGTTGCTTGCTCTGGCTTCCTTTGCTTCAATTGAGTGTGAGAGAGTTGGAATGAAGTGAAATGACGGGGAGTATATCTCACCCTCCAAGGATCGGACGGTTGAGAGGTGCTAAGCCATTTTGATCAAATTCACCTCATGGAGTGGGTTGGTTACTCTGTTTAGGGTGGCATGTGATTCAATTTTGGCAGAGGGAGATAGTGGAGAAGTTTCCATGTGCTTAATTGAGTGGAGGAGTGATCTCATGTGCTCAATTTCTAAGTGGGTGGTTGGTTTGGCCATTAGGTTGGGTTTGGCTGACCCAAACTCATTGGGTCATGTGCACCACACCCAATAGTGTCCACTTGGTCCACTAAGAGGGTGCCAAGTGTCCATGAAAAGGATATGGCCAAATTTCAAGTGGAATTGGCCATATGTTACCCCTTGACCTAGAGGTAAAATGGTCATTTGGCTTTGATTTCACTGTAGGCAGATTTAAAATAGTTTGAAATTAGGTTGGTCTAAATTTTAAAGAATTTGGAATTGAATTGATGTCATTTGACTCATGTTGACCCATTTAGGTCAAAATGGATTAAGTTGACTAATTGGTCAAATTGGGTCAAACCAAGGGTTGGGTCAAGTTCATATGACTATTTAAAATAATTTGGCATCATTGTTTTGGTTCAATTTGGTTTATATTTAGATTTGGTTCATTTGATTCATTTAGGTCAAATGGGTCAAGTTGACCAATTTGACCTATTTGGGTTAGGCCATGGGTTGGTTTAGGTTTCATTGGTCATTTAAAATGTTTAGGTAGCTTTGGTTTCAATCAATTTTGGTTTAATTTGATTTTGGCTCAATTTGACCTTTTAGGTCAAGTTGGGTTCATGGTCAATTGGGCTAGGTTGGGTTTAGTTGGCCAATTGAGGCTTTGGTCAAGTTCAACAAGTGATTTGGAATGAACTTGACCCTTTGATTTCAATCAATTTGCCTTAGATCAAGTTTTGACATATTTTGACTTTTTAGGTCAAGTTAGGTCAACTTGGGTCAAGTGGCCAATTGGGCTAGGTTCGGCTTAAATGATGACTTGGTCAAGTTCAAACATTGATCATGAATTGGTTTTGATCAATGGTTTCAATCAATTTGGTCTATGGTAGATTTTAGCTAGTTTAGATTTTATTTTGACAAAGTGTTAACTTGGTCAACCTTTAGGTTTGACTTGGTTTGACATAATTTGAGTGATTGATCATCTCAAGATGATTGTTGCTCACAATGTGAGGCTTAGGTGGGCTTAGTTCAATCCAATTTGGGTAGGATTAAAATTTAGCTCAAAAGGGGTACTTTAAGTCACTTTGGGTCAAGTGAGCCTAAGTGGGTCAATTGACTTGATCAAGGCTTAAATCAAGTTTGATTGAATTCACATATGGATTTATGATTGAAATATAAATCCATTTGCAAGTGATTTGGAGTCAAATGAGTTTTGATTCATTTGACAATTTCAAGTTCAAAGAGTGAACATGAGTTTGACTTGAGTTTGAGTTTTGAATTTAGTTTTGGTTTGATGATTGAAGTTTGTATTTATATTTGGATTCATGATTGAAGGATTGATTGAATCATGAAGAAAAATCTAGCATTTGGTTTGATTTGAATTTGATTTGGCTAAGTTCAAGAATTTGACTTGAAAGGCTTAGGTTGAATTTTGGTTGAATTTGGATTTGCATTTTGAATTCAGTTTTGGTTTGATGATTGAAGTTTGTGCTTATATTTGGATTCATGATTGAAGGATTAATTGAATCATGAAGAAAAATCAAGGGTTTGGCTTGATTCGAATTTAATTTGGCTAAGTTCAAGAATTTGACTTGAAAGGCTTAGGTTGAATTTTGGTTGGATTTGGATTTGATTTTTTGAATTTAGTTTTGGTTATTTGAATTTATATTTCATTTATATTTGTGAATATAAATGAGAATATAAATGAATTATGAGAAAATTTCTTGAGTTTGAAGTGATTTGAATTTGATTTAGGCTAAGTTCATAAGATAAAATCAAAGTCACTTAGAAAAGATTTTTGAACTTGGAATTCAGTTTTGGATTTAGTTTAATCATTTGAATTTATATTTTATTTATATTTTTGAATATAAATGAGATTATAAATGGGTTATCAGAAAATTTTTTGAATTTAAATTGATTTAGATTTGGTTTGAGCTAAATCCATAAGATAGAATCAAAGTGACTTAGGAAGGATTTTGGATTTAGAATTCAATCATTTGGAATTGATTCGTGATTTGAGAAAATCCATTGTAATTGATTTAAGATTTAAGAAAATCAATTAAGTTG
The DNA here is from genome assembly GCA_021442155.1 of Cymbidium sinense. Taxonomy (NCBI): domain Eukaryota; kingdom Viridiplantae; phylum Streptophyta; class Magnoliopsida; order Asparagales; family Orchidaceae; genus Cymbidium; species Cymbidium sinense. The sequence goes on along the minus strand of CM038218.1, from coordinate 17,484,851 downwards.
GAATTGATTTGAGTTTGAGGTTGATTTGAATTTGGAGTTTGACGTGAAAGGAGGAAGTGAGCATGTGGTTCAAGCTATAGGGTAGGCAAATTTTCCTAACACCCCTAAGGCATAACCTATTCCTATGACTAACTCTTCTAAGTCTCTAGGGGTTAGGTTAAGTGTTCACCTAATCACTAGAAGTGTCTTAAGACTAAGAAAACTCTTAGTATCTAAGAGAAGTCCTATGTCTAAGATGGAAGGGTTGAGAGTTCATTCTGAAAATGAGTTCAACACACCGTTATACAGGTCAGTGGAGGGTACCAAAAAGAAGAAAATGAAAGCATACTGGAGCCTAAATTTGGGATGTACGCAACCTAACCAGGTCAGTTAGAAACCCCGAGATCGAGGAGAATTGGAGCCTGCGAGGGAGGTCAGTGGAGGTTGCCAAAAAGAAAAGAAAGTAAAGAACGCTATGTGCGAGTTTTTCATTACCCCTTGGGGATACTTATACTTGAAAAAGAGACTCTTCAAATTCTTTAAATAAAAAAATAAAACCTTTTCATCTTCTTTTAAAAAATAATTAAAAAATGATGAAGAAAACTCTTTATATTCCTCATTAAAAAAATTAAAAAAAAATATTTTTTCCTCTCTCTCCCTCTCTCTCAGAGAAAAAGAATAAAACTTGGGGCCCACGACCTCTCTTTTTCAAACCAAATGTCACAAAAAAAAAAAAAAAAAAAAATATATATATATATATATATATATATATATATATATATATATATATATATATATATAATAAGAAAATAATTTATGTAAAATATCATTTTATATATACATATATATACAATAAAATAAAATAAATAAATATTAATAACTATTTAATAAATAAATCAATTAATTAATACACATGACATATGTAATTACAAATCTTAATAATTTTTAGCTAAAGTTATTTTATTTTTTTAAAAAAATTAATATATTTTTGTATGAAATAAGTTTTATTATCCAAAAATAGGGGGACAAATTATATATCCCTCTATAATTTATAAATCAAACACGAATATGAAGTTAAAGCATATATACAATCAAATTAAACGACTTAGTGAGACAAGTTCAACAATGCTAAAATCGGATCAAATCGAGCCCAAATGAGCTCAAACCAAGCCCGAAAGCTACATATGAAAACTTCGAAACACTGAGAGGATGATCAAATGACTTGCAAATTTGACATGCTTATAGTCAATTCGAGCGGCTCGATTAGATGAATCTATCGAGAGCCTAAGATTAACTCAGATCGAAGTTCATTTGAATGGTCAAATTACCAAAAAAATTATCTATGATCAAATGAGTAAATACGATCCGTCCGATGGAGTGTTTTGAGATTTTAGCTATAATGATCAAAATACCTCTTTTAGAATCCTATAAATAGGATCTCATTCTGTCATGAAGGGGGGAAAGAGCTAGAAGTGAACTTGGGAGAAAACTGAGAGAGAGAGAGCTAGAAGTTCAAAGTTTTTCATCACCACCGTTGTGGACGATCGTCGTCAATTGTAATCGTCGACTGCCACCAACAACCGTTATAGTTCAACTACCGCTGCATAATTATTATAACCTGATTATGGATTTCTTATTATTAGGATTTCTCACATACGACTTTGTAACCCCGTTATCGGGAAAACTTAAACTTCATACTCCAAAGTAGATATATAGTGGAGCATTTTTTACAGTTTTTTTTCCTTTTCAGATTTTTGCACATAAAATTGACTTCTTCTCTTTTTATTTCAAGTATTTGGATTTTCCATTTAAAGCGTGAAGCTTTATTCTATCGCAACTAATTTTCTGGCACGCAATAAGGTGTTTATAGAGTAACGGAAAATTGAACTGACTCAAACGGCTTGGTTTAGTTCAACATCCCTTTGAGTAATTATAAACTAACATTTTTGAAGGATTTATTCATTTTAATTATGTTCTCAATTACAATTGATTTTGAATCAAATTGAGTGCCGATCCTTAATTTTTTATCACATTAAAATACAGATTATGAATTTTATATAGTTCCGCAATCACTCAACAATCGCTCGACTGGCCTATCATTTTATTTCATTCAACGTAACCAGATTATATTAGAAACACAGTTGTAGTGGACAAAACTTCAGTTTTTAGAGCCTTCATATAGCATTTTTTTTTCCACGAACAAAAGAAACGCAGCTGGTATTGTCCTCAGCATGAGCTTTCGGCGACAGAAGCAAATATATCAATCAGCAGTTTTAATGTAATGAATATACAAATACAAGTTTTCGCATTTTGAATGTTTGATATATATGTAATGAATATAATAAATCGAATTCTGTATTTATTTCAGTATGCAAAAATAACTTCTAAAAAAGTACGACATAATGAATTCAAACCATATCTTCTACTCCTCCCTAAACTTCTTGTAAGAAGCTAACTCCATCAATATTCTCAGCTGAAGTTGTCGATGATACAGCTTCCGTGACCTGCTTGACAGGCATCCGATCCCTGACCTTCAACTCCACCCGAATTCTAACTGTAGCCCAGAACAAGAACCTATAAAGCAGAGCCATCCCAAGCAAGACACAAAGATCGACCCACTTGGAATAACCCACTTGCATCTGCCAATAATCTCTCACAATCTCAATTCCCGAAATAGTTGAATTCCCACCATTGTAGTTGTCACTGCTCGGAAAGGTCAGCCCAAGGAACTCATTCTTGAAGAGTCCTTGGTTCGAATATCTCTGAAAGGAAACGTAGTAAGATGGATACACCCACATCACCTTCGGCATGTCGTTGGGCAATCGAAAAAAGCCACAGGCAAGGATCATCCAGCCCTGGATGCCGGCGCCCGTGATGATGCCCATGAGGAAGTCAGGGACGACGGTTGCGATTATCATCATGAAGCTTTCGACGAGGAGCATGCTTGAGTATATGACGAGGGAGAAGAAAATGAAGTGCTGCGCGTCTCTCTGGAGACCGGCAAGAAAGTAGGCAATTGTGGCAGGGATGATGGTGATCAGAAAGAGGAAAGGTACTGAGGAGAGTGTGTTTGAAATGGTGAATGCGGCTTCACCATAGTGACCGTTAAGCTGCTCTCTTTGAAATATCTACGAAGTTCAAAATGGTGAGGACTAATTAATAAATGCGTTTCGGGATTTTATGAAGGGTTTTGTTATATTGCATCGGCCAAAAAATTAAGTAAAATAAAATACTGAAGAGTTAACAGCCATCGTTTTCATGTTAATAAAGTCTGCTAACATGTTAATAAAAACAGTGCCTGAAATGATACTGACCTTAAGATCTTCCACAAAGGAAGGGAATCCGCCTATCGCCATGAAAGTGAGATACCCAGCTATGTAAGTCAACATTGAACCTCTTGTCTGAAATGATAAGGTACATTTTTAATATCAGAATTAACAACATTGAAAAGTTTGAATTATTTTTATTCTTAAGTTATAGAGTAAATGTTCACTTATAAGACTAAATAAAGTGATTGATCCGCCTAAATAAGGTGGGGTTTTGTTATATTGCATCGGCCAAAAAAATTAAAGTAAAATAAAATACTGAAGAGTTAACAGCCATCGTTTTCATGTTAATAAAGTCTGCTAACATGTTAATAAAAACAGTGCCTGAAATGATACTGACCTTAAGATCTTCCACAAAGGAAGGGAATCCGCCTATCGCCATGAAAGTGAGATACCCAGCTATGTAAGTCAACATTGAACCTCTTTGATAGAAATGATATCAGAATTTTATCAGAATTAACAACAATGATCATGAATTAATATACTTTGAATAAATGCAAATTACTCTATCTAATGTCATATTAAAAAAAAAAAAAGGAATTATTTTATTGGAGATGTAGACAAGCATTATGATGACCTGAATTGATCTATAATCAAATCCAAGATTATAGAAAAGTGTCCCCAAGCTAAGACCAAGAGCAATATAAATTGCCAGTCGAAGCCAGTAGTAGCCCAGATCTCTTAACATGTTTTTGAAAGATCTCTCGGTAAGCACTAAACATTGAGTAATAAATCCAGCTTGTTCTTCTTTCTTCACCAATTTTCCTTCCTGCAAATATCACTCTCTGAAAATCTTAATATTATTTTATAGCTTCTAATACTAAAAGCATCGACTTAACGGTAGCTTACCATGCTGCTTATTTGAGCTACTTGCCTCAGCACATCTTGGCAATGATTCGATGACTTGTATGATTTTATGAGAATATTAATGGCTTCTGCTGTATTTTCTGTGCTAACATAAACACCGCTTTGTCCCATGACCTTCGTGAAAGAAAGTAGCCAATGAATAAGTGTTATTAGTGATACTATTTAAAGGGATCATCCAACTAAATTCTGTGGTGCTTAAAGAAAAATAGGGAATTGCAGTATCTTACCGTGTCGAAGTCTTTATTGATTGTTCGAAGAAAATGATCAGAAGGGTTCCTCATTTGTGGACATGGAAAGCCATTGGCTGCAAAGAACTGCAACAAAGCAGTTAACGCTATAGCAGAACAAAAGTATAGATTTTTCTTTTCATTATCATGCATGAAATATATAAAAGAAGCTCAATGTGGTGATGTCTATATAAGAAGTTGGCATTATTTTCTTTAAATAAAATAAGTACCTCAGCAGTTGATGAAATAGGGCCAAAATAGATGGTCTTTCCAGAACACATAAGACACAAATTATCAAAGAGCTCAAACACTTCGAAACTTGGTTGATGGATGGAGACGATGACAGTCCCGTTATATTGTCGAGCTTGGTTTACAATCCTGCTCATAATATGATATGATGCGGCACTGTCGAGCCCACTCGTGGGCTCATCAAGGAAGAGGAGCTTCGGCCGGGTCAAGATTTCTATGCAAATACTGACCCTCCTCCTCTGCCCACCACTAATGCCCTTACTGCTCCTCCCTCCAATTCTAGTGTCAATGGCATCTTTTAATCCCATTTCCATTATTACCTTCTCAGCTCTCTCCCTTTTTTGAGATTTTGACATTGAATCAGGTAGTAGTAACTCTGCAGAGTAGTAGATGGCCTCTCTACTGTTAAAGTGGTCATCAGAACATCCTCTTGGGTTACATATGCCTATAATGATTTTAAAAACAAAATATATTAAATAGTTTCTGGATCGATATTTTAAATACAATATTGCATGCATGTATAAATTATTCACATTTCTATTCTAAAAATATAAGCTATGGGGACACATTATTTAACGGTGACTAAACATTAAAATACTGGACTTCTAATGAAAAGTATAGATCAGGCGAGGGCTCTTACCGACGTTCCATATGCCAGTGTTCGCGTTTGCCCATTAACAAGTATAACTCCTGATTTGGACATCCGAGATGTTAATCTCCCTGAAAGACATTTAATTATTAATTCAAAAAGCTTGTTTATCATTACGATAAGCTTTTCAGAGAAATTAATATCTGATGGTGACAAATAAAATATAATGAAATAAAATATTTATTATTCGGTGTGGGTAGGTGTGAGGAAGAGATGCTTTAGGGGATATTCGGCTGTTAAGTAGCATAAATATGAAGTAAAATAAATATTTTAATTATTATTATTTATTTATTTTGAAATTAACTAAATGTTAAATACATGAATCTAAATTAATTTTGCATAGTCCTGAAAAGTCTTCTTTAAGCCTTTAATATAAATGTAAATACACTTAAAATAAAATAAAAAATTAGTCAATGTAATATAAATATTTCATAGACCTAATTTAAATCAATATGATTACGAGTTGGAAGAAGTTGCGAAAGACAAATTGAACTTGCCAAAGATATAATTCATTCATTAGAGAGATGGTCATCAGGCTCAATGAACCTTCTCTAAAACATCACATCAGAACTTAGTCGATTTACCGATGGACTATCGCCCATTCGATCCTATAATCAAAGACAAGCACCTAAGCTCGGAACCTAATGGCTTGCATTCGATCAAGTTGGTCAGTGACTTCACCTAGTGATAGCTTTATTATAAAAATAATATTTATTTCTTATGTAATCTGCTATATATACTTTACCTTTGGGTACTTTTTTAAAAAAATTTATTTTAAAGTAATTTTAGAAAAAACCTACCTCAACTTTTATAAAAGGACGTTTTGTAAAAGTGAGAAAAATTAAATGGGTTTTATAAATTTATAAAGTTTTAAAAAAATGAAATCTGAGGAAAAAAAAAAACAAACAACAATATATTCTTATACAAAACAATTGTTGAAAGCTTTTTATGTATAGCTCAAATATAACTTTTAATGTAGTGTCAAATCTTGACAAAAAGTTGAAAAATAAATCGTGACAAAAAGTTGAAAAATAAATTATTTCTTATAAGATTGAATTTAACATCATAATTTTTCAAATTCATAAAATTGATCACCGAATAATAAAGATAAGACGAATATATATGGTGAAATTGATGAGATAAGTAGAGTGAAGTTTATAAATCACTTTATGGGCTGTTTGGGATTAATTTTATTTCCAGTTTTTTGTTTTTATTTTTATATTATTTTTAAAAATATGTTTGTCTAGAATATTTATTATGTATTTTTATTTTTAAAATTAAATAATATTATTTTTAAAAATACTGAAAACAATTTTTAAATATTTTGAGTGTTTTTAAAAATAATAATTACAATCAAATATGTTTTTTTTAAAAAAATAAAATATAACAAAGTAAAATAAAAAATAAATAACAAAACTGATCCCAATTAGCAATTTATTTGAATTTCGCTTTATGAGTTTAATTTGATTAGTTTTTGTGATATTTAATTGAAACTCAATAAAGATAAACGAAGGCATTGAAACTTCATCTGATCTGCTTTCACAAAAATAACCATATAGCTAACATTCTTATGCTTGGATTTTGAAAACTCAAAACTAAGGCCGCTTTTTTTTTTTTTTTTTTATTGAAGAAAAGTGAAACAAATGAAATGAAATTTTCCTTATATATTAATTTATTATTAATTTGATGTAAATTTTATTGTATTTCTTTTCATCTTCTTATTCTCAAATTCTCATCATTCAAACGGCTGCTTTGGAGACAAACATATTTTATCCTTTATGCAGTACCTGCAAGAACATCCAGGAGAGTGGTCTTTCCGCAACCGGACGGGCCCATGATTGCTAGGATTTCGGAGGGCTGGGCGAACCCGGTGAGACCCGAGAGGATGGTGGTGGACGAACCCTTGCCGTCCGATGAAGTCACCCAGAGATCCTCCCACGTCAGATACACTGGTTCATCTCCCCTTTTGGTTCGAATGCTTAGCTCTCGTTCCGGCCGCTGCCCATTAAGCTTAGTCCAGTTCTCGGACGGCTGCCGTAAAGGGCCAATCCGATTATCAGTCGGTACCTCAATGGAAGAACTTTCCGAGTCGGAGGCCATGGAACGGAGGGAGCTACAAGAGGGGTGGTTTGAGTAATGATTTTCTTCGGACACATGAGACGCACTTATATTGTGCTGAAGCACCGATGTGTGGTCACCACCTAGCGAGTATAACGAGGAAAAGATTATGTTGCACGATATGAATATGTCAAAATGGCAAAAGGAATTTCTTTTTTTAATATTTAAGATAAATTCTCATAGATAGTTGCTCTTCTCATCATAATCTTTGAATATATATATATATATATATAATCTTTAAGCTATTGATATTAAAATGTCAATACAAATATTAATATATCAAAAATGATATTTATTGCATATTAGAAAATTAGTTATAGTAGAATAAAATTTCATACTTTAGCTTTGTATGAAAATTCAACACGTGCATAGATAATTGAAAAAAAAAAAAAAGAAACTCTAGAATTTTATGTGAAAAATCTCAAAAATAGGAGAAAACTTTCTCAAGTAAAAAATGCATATATCCATCAAGTTTAAATCTTACCAAATGATTAAGATTTGTAAACGATAAACTCGATAATTCATGTTACAATAGATACGACGAGTTGATGTTGGTGTGATCGGCGATGATAATAGGTAGCGATCGTGATGATGTTGATGAAGTTGGAACTTCCAACTCTGCACTTCCAGCCACTCATTCCCTTCATGATAAGAATGAGGTCCTATTTATAGGTTATAGTAGGGGCATTTTGGTCATTGTAGCCAAAATCCCAAAACACTCCACCGGACGGTGTATATTGATTCATTTGATCATAAATAATTTTTTTGGTGATTTGTCCATTCAAATGATCTTTGATTTGAGTGATCTTAGGCTCGTTGGATTCGTCTCGTCAAACCGCTCGATTCGACTATAAACACGTCAAATTTGAAAGTCATTTGATTATCTAGTAAATATTTAGAAGTTTTCATAGGTAACTTTTGGGCATGATTTGAGTTCATTTCTCGACCGCTATTGTAAACTCATCTCACTGAGTCATTTAATTTGATTGTACATGCTTTAACTTAAGATTCGGGCTTGATTTATAAATTTTAGAGAGATATATTATTTGTCTCTTAATTTTGAATGATAAAACTTATCTCATTCAAAAATATATTAAATTTTAAAAATAAAATAACTTTAGCTAAAAATTATTATAATTTGTAATTATATACATTATGTGTATCAATTTATTAATTAATTAATATTTATTTATTTTATTATATATTATATATATATATATATATATATATATATATATATATATATATATATATATATATATATATATATATATATATATATATATATATTTAATTTATGAGCAATTTAATGAAACTCACACAACACATGTGCAGGACTTGAACCAAGACCTCTCGGGAAAGCCAAATATCAACCACTAGGCATTTGCTATATAGTATTTGCTTTGAAAGAAAGGGGTTGTGGGCCCTAAATTTCCTTTATTTTTTTTAATGTGAAAGAGAGATGTGGAGAGAGAGGAAGAGACGGAGAGAGAGAGAGAGAGAGAGAGAGAGAGAGAGAGAGAGAGAGAGAGAGAGAAGAAACCAAAATTTTATTTTATTTTATTAAATGGCTCGCAATTTGCTAGCCGTCACGGGGAGATGGGGGCACAGCCACCCCCCTAATTATTTTTTTTATTATTTTTAAGAATTTAAGAAATCATTTTTTCTAGTATAAATACCCCTCAAAGAGTAAGAGAAAACTATCACTTTATTTTCTTTACTTTCTTTTCTTTGGTAGCCTCCACTAACCTATATAATGGTGCCGACCCCCCTCATAGGCTCCAATTCTTCCCAATCGCGGGGTTTCTAAATGACTTGGTTAGACGACGTGTATCCCGAATTCAAGATCCAGTATACTTACAAGTTTCTTTTCAAGTCTTGGTTTCTCCCACTGATCCGTATAATGGTGCCGACCCCTCTCACAAGCTCCAGTTCTCTCCGATCTCGGGGTTTCCAACTGATTTAGTTAGGCGACATGCATCCCGAATTTGGTCTCCAGTGTGATTTCAAGTTATTCCAACTTTCTCTAAATCCTGGAATCCTCCACTAACCTATATGACAGTGTGTGACCCCATTCATAGACTCCGTTCTAAACAGCCCCTGGGTTTGAACCTGACCTTGTTAGGTGGTACGCATCCCAAATTCAGGATCCAGTGTGATTCTGGGATCCTTCATTTTTTTTGAGTAAAAGTTAAAACTATCTAGACTTTAGTTTTATCTTTTATGCATGTAAAGGCATTTGCCCTCGGTATAAAAGATATAAGTTTTTTTAAAATTTTTTTTTTCTGCAATGGCGATAATAATCATATATCCTTTTTCATAGTTTGACTTCGAAAGGATCATGAATTATATACATATCTAGAGATTTTTGGTATACTTTTATCTTTTGAGGCTTTTGCCTTCTAAGATTTTAATATACATATACTTTATGATGCTTTTATCTTCTAAGGTTTTTGATATACATGTACCTTATGAGGCTTTTTCCTTATGAGATTTTTTATGTACTTGTACTTTCTAAGGCTTTTGCCTTCTCACATTTTTAATGTACATGTACATTTTGAGACTTTTGCCTTCTGAGATTTTTGATGAGTGGAGATCCTATCAACCACTTGCTCTTTTCGAGTCTTTCTAGTGAGAACATTATCCACTATTAGCTTCACATTGAGACATCCTTAGGGGCGTGCCTTTGAGGGGTTATCAGTGGAGACTTTGTCTACCACTTTCCTTCATGAGGTCTTTCTAATGAGTACATTGTTCAATATCAGCTTCTCATATAGGGTTCCTTATTGGTATGCCTTTTAAGGGTTTTATTGAAAGTGATAAAGGAATATTTTGTTAATAATAAAAACTTATTTAGAAAATAAAATCTTCTAAACTTTTCAATAGAGTAAAAAAGAAACTTAACTTTCCTTAGTCACTACTCTAGTAAGAATTTTCCTTAGATAAGTATTGGTGATATTTCTTACTCAATAACTCCAATAATTTCTTTACCATGATTCAACTGATCTCCTTTTGGATGATGTGTATATTACTCCAACAAGTAGCATCCCAAATGTCCCTGTCATACTAAGCATTCATTTCTTCCTTTAGATGAACGCAACTTTCAGTTGAATGCTCTTTCGAATGGTGAAAGTGATAATATTACGATTGAATTTTTCCATTGAATTTCTCAATGGTTTTGTCCATTTGAGATATTCAGAATTCTGAATCTCCATTATGATATCAGTCCTAGACATATTTAGTGGAGTGAAACTATGAGTATTGTAAGGTCGTCGATCTTTTGAATATTTTTTTTTAATTTTGAGATACTGTTGTAACATCTTCTGATGCGTATTTATGCTTAGAGTTATTCTCAAATTATCTTCTATAAGCAGTAATAGTTTTGTCAGCAGTAATTTATGCATATACTTGATGAATAAGATCAGCGTAAGATCGCACTGTATATCACATTAGTGAAGAGTAGAAAGGCCCTGGTCGAAGACCTCCAAGAAAGACGCCTTGGAGTAGCTCTAGATTTACCCCTGGAATCTGGTGAGCTTCAGAAGAGAATCTTTGAAAGTATTCCTTAAGGGTTTCCCCTTCATTTTGGTGAATTTCAGAAAGATAAGAAGAATATTTGATGATTCTTTGATTTGAGACAAATTGTTCGACAAAGAGTTTAGCCAAATGAGCAAAGTTGGAAATGGTCCCTTAGGGGAGAGAATAAAACCATATACAAGCTTTCCCTTTAAGAGTGATAGAAAAAACTTGGCAGAGCAAAGCATCGAGAGCTTGTTGAATATGCATAATAGTTTTGTAATTATTGATGTACTCAAAAGGATCATAGGTTTCATCATAAGGTTCAATGTTTGGTAGTTTAAACTCCACTGGGATCGATTGTTGAAGAACCATGCAAAGGAGAAGATTCTTGAATACTCTAATGAGGGATGAAATGCTTATCTCTTAGTGAAAATTCATCTTGAACAAGGCTACGTATTTCATCTCGAATAACTTCACGGATTGTCTCCATGAAACGGGGGTGATTCAATCCCATCAAAAGAGGTAGGGGGATTCAAAGTTGGTCGGGTAATATGAGTAGGATGAGTTGAGCTGACAGTATAGTCATGATCCATATTAGGATGATGTACGAAGGGAATTTTCATATTATTATGAAGAAGTTCTTCATGAGTTTCTTCAATAAAATCAACTTTATCATGTTATTGATAGGATCAATTTCCTCCAGTTTATGGTGACAATCTCGGTTGTTCAGCTCCTAGTAAGAGCTGAAAGATTTGACATTGATGTTCCTCCATTCTTCACATGTGCTCCTCAAAAGTACGAAGTGCTTCATCTAGCTAGTGGTTTCGATCTTGTTGGGAAACTCAGTTGTCTAACATGATGAAGTAATAAAAATCTCCTTCCCACAGACGACACCAAACTGTTGCGTACCAGAAAACCAATTGCAGTAGAATAAAAGTTCACACCTTAGCTTTGTATGGAAATCCAACACGCACATAGATAGTTGAAAAAAGAATAAGAAACTCTAGAATTTTTATGTGGAAAACCCCCAAAAATAGGGAAAAAACTACGGGCCTAGCCTAGTAAAAATGCTCCACAATATATCCTCTTTGGAATACAGAGTTTAAATCTTCCCGACAATGAGATTACAAGATTGTATGTAGAAAATTCTGATCATGAAAATTTCATAATTAGGTTACAATAGCAACGCGGTGGTAGTTGGACTATAATGGTTGTTGGTGGCATTCGGCGACAATAATAGGTGATGATCGGCGGCAATGGTGGTGATGATGAATTTCGAACTTCTAGCTCTCTCCCAGCTTTCTCCTAAGTTCACTTCTAGCTCCTTCTCCTTTCATGATAAGAATGAGGTCCTATTTATAGGATTCATAGAGGGGCATTTTGGTCATTATAGCCAAAAATCTCAAAACACTCCATCGAATGGTGTATATCGATTAATTTGATCATATATAGTTTTTTTGATGATTTTACAATCTAAATGATCTTCAATTTGAGTGATCTTAAGCTCATTGGATTCGTCTCGTCGAGTCGCTCGATTCGACTATAAGCATGTCAAATTTGAAAGTCATTGATCATCTAGTTAGTATTTTGAAATTTTTAAATGTAACTTTTGGGCTTGATTTGAGCTCATTTGGGCTAGATTTGACCCGCTTCTAACATTGTTGAACTCATCTCACCGAATCATTTAATTTGATTGTATACATTCTTTAACTTGAGATTTATGCTTGATTTATAAATTTTAGAGAGATATATTAATATTTAATATACATTTTTGATTTTAATCATCAAAGTATTTAATATAAAAACTTAAAAAACTATCTAAAATTATTTGAACATTATTTTTAATAAATTCATAGTTGAGAAAGTGCAATTGATAAGTAAACCTAACAAAATCAATAATGGTGAGATGAATCTAGTGATTGTCAAAAAATTTCTTGTTGTAAACTCAAATAGGCTTGAATTAATTGATTAGAAGCATAATTGTACATTTCTCAAGATCATTTATGGGATAAACATCCTCTAAATTATATATGTATGATCAAAATGAGCAAATCGATGAGATAAATTTAATGAGTCTAAAATCATGAAAGTATATGGAAGTTCAATATTCATCAAATGACTAAAGGGTGTTATTCAGACTACCAAATGGAGTTTCAAGATATTTGTTAGAAAGGATTAAATTTTGAACTCAAGAAATATATAAATATGTCTTGTTCTGAAGAATATATACATATCTTGTTATTACTCATTTTAAGGAGAATATTGAGTGGAGAGAATATTTTGACTTTGAAAATATATAAGCTCTATTTGTTGTTGCCTAATGCTAGTCATTGACTAATATTGATACATGTGGTTATTACCACCCAACACTAGTCATCAACATCCTCCGTGGGCCATTATCTATCATTTAACATCAACATTCTCTATTACCACCTTTTAAAACTCTCCATTGTTTGGCATATGATTATACTAATTGTTAATGTTTGACATCTAATATTCATCTTCTCAATCAATAAGTCTTACCGTTAATTACTAGAATCGTAACGAATTATTATAGCTTTCTCATCAGACATTATTTGAAGATTGCTAATGACCAATGTTGAGATTTGATATCCATCAATATTAAACAATCATATTCTAAGTCATCTAATCTCCGCTCTTCTTAAAAAATGTCCATGATAATCACCCACCATCTCTAGTATTTAATATTTTCCATCAATCATCACCCACTATTTATTAAAGATTGAATCAAATAATAGTTGATTGTCATCTTACTAATTACACAGTATTCCCTCTTATTAGAAGAATGAGTGATCAAACTCTTCATCATTACCCTAACTTTTAAAGTCTTTTATTAACAATTGTTCAATGCACATTAACAATTGATATTTGATGTTTGTCACTTACAAATGTCTAACAATCATTTTCTTTCCCCTTTCATTAGTAGAATGACTTAGTTTACCAATAGTTATTACCTAAACTCTAAAATATCCTTTGTCATAATACAAGTGTTGACCTAACTTTTGGAGTGACCTCTCAACTTCCTCATCGTAGATCTAGGACTCTTATAAAAACTAAGAGCTTCTTAGTCTTAAGCCACTTTTAGTGATTAGGTGAACATTTAACCTAAGCCTAGAGACTTAGAATTATTAGCCATGGGAATAGGCCATGCCTTTGGGACTTTAGAAAACTTGCCTACCCTATAGCCTTAAACCCAATCCATGCTTCTTTCCTCAAACCAAACCAAACCTCGAATTCAAATCCAAATCATAAATCAATTCCAAATCAAATGATTGAAACCCATGATCAAATCCAAATTCCTAAGCCATTTGATTTGACCTTATGGACATAGCCCTAACCAAATTTAATTGATTTTCTCATAGATCAATTCAATCATTCAATCCTTTACTAAACCTCAAATCAAATTTAACCCAAACTCTAAATCAAATGATTGAAACCCAAAATCAAATCCAAATTCCAAAACCCTTCATAAGCCCTTTGATTTGATCTTATGGACTTAGCCCTAACCAATTTCAAATAAATCCAAATTCAATTGATTTTATCATAGATCAATTCAATCCTTCAATCATTTACAAAATCCAAATCATAAATTAATTCCAAATCAAATGATTGAAACCCAAAATCAAATTCAAATTCCAAAATCTCTTCCTAAGCCATATGAACCACCTTCATAAGCTTAGTCAAAACTCCTTCAAACCAAATCAAACTTGGTTGATTTCTTTATAAATCAATCATTCCTTCATTTATATTCATAAATATAAATAAAATCTAAATTCAAATAATCAAAATCGAATTAAACTAAATCAAATCAAAGCAAGACCTTCCTTAAGCCATATGGACTCACCTCCATAAGCTTAATCAAATCTCAACCCAAATTAACCCAAACTCAATTGATTTCTTTATAAATCGATTATTCCTTCAGTTATATTCACAAATATAAATGAAACCTACCCTCTAATGAATAAGAATAAAACAAACTAAATCAATTTTCTACTTAAGCCCTTTAGACCTACATCCTTAAGCTTGATCAAATTTGCTTCCAAATCACTCCAAACTCAAGTGATTTTCACATAACCCATTTATATCTTCATTTATATTCTCAAATATAAATAAAATATAAATCCAAATGACCAAAACCAAACCCAAATCAAATCAAATTTCCAATTTTAAGCTTTTTAGCTAATTTCTTCAACTTGGCTAAATTATATCCAAATCAAGCCAAAACCCATGGATTTCTTCATGAATCAATCATTCCTTCAATCATTTAGCCAAATATAAACATAAACTACAAGTATCAAACCAAACTCAAATCAACCCAAGTCAAGCCCAAGTTAGCCCTTTTGACTTGAAAACTCCAAATGAGCCAAAATCCATTACACTCCAAATTGATTGTAGTTGGATTTATATTTCAATCCTAGGCTCATATATGAGTTCAACTAAACTTGAATCAAGACAAAACCAAATCAATTGATCAATTTAGGTCCATTTGACCTAAAGTGACCTAAAGACTCTTTTTGAGCAAAGGTCTAATCCAACCCAAATTAGATTTAACTAAGCTCATCTAAATCTCATATCATGATCAACAATCATCCTAGGGTGATCAACCACCTTAAATTGAGTCAAACCAAGTCAACCTTTAACCCAAATGAAACCTAAACTAGACCCACCATATACTAAATTGATTGAAACCATTGATTCAAACTCATTTATAATCAATGATTGAACATGATCAAACTCTCAATTAAGTAAAACCAAGCCCAATTGACCATTTGACCTAAGTTGACCCAAATTGATCTAAAAAGTTAAAATGGGTCAAATCATGATTTAACCTAAATTGATTGCAACCAATGGCTCAAGTTCATTCTAAATCATTTATTGAACTTGGCCAAAGCCATAATTGAGCTCAATTTGACTAATTGGTCAACTTGACCAAACCTAGCCCAAATTGACCTAAAGGGTCAAATTGGACAAAATTCAAATTAAACCTAAATTAACTCAAACCAAAACTTACAATCAATTTTAATTTTCCAATTGAACATGACTCAACACCTAACTCAACCTAATTTGGTCAAATTAGTCAAATTGGTCAACTTGACCCATTTGAATCCAAATGAGTCAAATCCAAGCCTAGGCCAAACCAACCCAAATCAATTGAACTAAAACATTCCAATTCACCATATGAACCTAACATAAGCCTTGGTTTGATCCAATTTGACTAATTGGTCAACCCAACCCAACATAAGCCAAATGAACCCACTTTGACCAAATGAAGCCAAATCACCCAAAAGCAACCCATGAGACCCTAGGAGTTGGTCAAACCTGACTCAAACCATCCTAGGCCAACCCATAATCATCCCAAAAGTAAAGTGGACCCCACACAAGGGAATTAGCCATTGGACAAACATTCCCACATTGGATTCTTTCCATAAGAAGCAAAGTCCACTCTCCTATCACTTGGACAACCATCCAAGTGCTAAAAGGGGTATGCCTAGCCTTCATAGCCCACCCTAGAATAGCTAAGATTAGCCATGGACCAAGGGGAGTTCACCTCCTCCCCTCTCAAGCCAACCTGAGCACAAAAAGGACACACCCAACTCAATCCTCCCATATCTTGCCTTGAGCTCCCTGCCATAGCTTCCTCCACTCCTGGCGTGCCATGTGGAGTTGACGGCGACCCCTCCGATGCCCTGACGATGGTGAACTAGCAAAAATTTAGGGATGAATCCCATCCATCGATCACACTCAATTTCAGGGTATACTCCCCTAATTCGAATGGGATTCGGCACCATTCGCACTCTCTAAGCCCTCAAGTGAGAAACGAAATCCCTCATAGCATTTTCAAGCCTTCCCAAACCTTCCTCGATCAGCCATCCTTCTCTGTGTGTGAAACCAAAATAGGGAGACCTCCCTTGATTCAAACCCATCCATCCCTTAACCAAACTCAAATTAAACTTGCACACACCTTCACCACACCTAATCGAAGCCAAGCAAATCATCCCTTCAATTCCAAAGCCACTGGAAGCCCTACTTTGATTAAGATCGAATGCCAAATTGGAGTCATTTTGCCTCTAAAGAAAGCCACCTCAAATCAAAGCTTGTGCGACTCAACATGTCTTCATTTCTACCAAACGAAGCTTCCTCAATCGTTGGAATCGCTGGTCACAAGCTTCGGTGAGGTATGCCATTAAAACTTATCCTTGAATGAAAATATTTAGAGCTTTGTGAAGGAAACTTGCATTTGAACCCATCCTAGCTATTGGATCCTTTGCGTAAATGTGTGAGTTGAGTTTAGAGTGGATCCAAGCTCGAGTGAGCTTGGATCGATCGATCCATGGTGGACGGGCTTCATCATTCGTCGCTCATAGGAGATAGATCATGGGTCATCCATTCCGCATGATTAGAACAGACGATCCTGATATGATCATGTTAGATCCGTCGATTTAATCCTTCTTAATCGATCATCGTCGATCTTAGATTGGATTTATGGGAAAGCGCATCCCATGTCAAGATTCAATATGACAACTTAAATAACTATCTCATCACTTCACATGAAAAGTGCATGCCACATCAGCAGCCACGTGGCGCCAATGGGATTAAGGGTTAATTAAGGTTGTTTTAATTAATTTTTAAGGCTAAAACTTCCTAAAATCATAACTAATATTAGAAAAATCCAAAAAAATTTAAATGAGGGCTCATTTTAAAGGTATTTTAGAGGAGAATCCCAAAAAAATATTATTAATTACTTTTGAACAGTAATTTCTACTTAATTAAGATTTAATAAAAAATTTAATTAGCTTAACTACTCTCTGATTAATTATTCAATTAATTTCAAACTTTCTAGAGATGTTTAAGGGGATAACCTCTGCCTCCCCTATTTTTCTTGGAATATATTGGATGGTTAATTATAGAAATTGATTGATTAAGCTTTAATTACTCTCTTAGCTTAATTAGTAATAATTAATCAAATAAATAGTGAATTAAGTAATTAATTAAGCTCATTAACCTCTGTTAATAATGGAGAAACTTAGAAAAATGGGTTGGGACCCCTCTCCCGATCTTTTCCTTAAGTCTTCTCTATTCCCTCTTTAAAATTAATTATAAGACATTAATTAATTAATTAATTAGATCAACAAAAATTCAAATCATATCTGAACTTTAATTAACCAATTGAAAATATTTAGAGATTGAGACTTAGACTTTCTTCTTTGTCTCTTTCCCTAAGTCCAACTCATATTGTTGGTTAAGGATAATTAGGATTTAATTATATAATTAACGAACTTAATTAACTTGATTAAATCTACCTTCCCTAATCAACTCTTGGGTAGCTCTTTGGGTGTTCAATAACCTAAAGAGAGTGCTGATGAAATCATGGTTAGCTCGTATGTGTGAGAAAATAATAAAAGTAATTAAGTAAGTCCTTTAAGCTTAATTAACTATTAATTATGAGCCAATTATATTAGACCCCTTTCATTTTTTAGGAGCATTGCTAATTTACTTTTCATGTGGTTACATCTCGTGTTGGCTCATCATTATTTAGTTAATTAGCTTAAGGTGATGTAGGTTAGGGTTAATTAATTGATTTAATTCATACCTTAACCTAATTAAGATATAAAATCAATCTAATTGCTTTTCATTAAACCAAATTAACTCTCACATGGAGAGTGGGATTAGGATTAGCAAACCTCTTTCATATTTCTTAAATCAATCAAACATAAGATCAAAAAATGGCTTTAAGACACTTTAGTTTATTTTAAATAAGCTTATTCAATGTGATCGTCCCTAGGAATTAATTGGATTGAATGAAATTATATGCTTGTGTTTCTTTATTTGTTTCCAATCATGTTAAAATATTGTATGCCACTTATAGTCATGCATTCATTTCTTTCAAAAATTAACTAAATAAAATGATTTCCTTTATGTTAATTTGCATGTGTTAACTTAATTAAAAATATATGTGACTATTATCACTATTAAATCTCAAATATATTTTCAAAAAGTTTATTAATGAATAATAATATATGTTGTGACTTTAGTTACATATACCTAGGAGGTGCATGTGAGTATAAGCTTAGTGTATGAAATGAAGTTTCTTTCTTATATTCATGTGTTGATTTACATAAGTTTGAATGTTAATGGGTATACTAGGACATCCATGCTGAAACAAGGAGGTTCCTACCTCACTCCTTAGTGCAGAAAAATGGTGATGTACTCATTTGATTTCATGCTTATGCATCTTAATATTAAATTTTTGATAGAGCTTTAATTCATTTACACAAATAAATCAATTCAATTAAATTCTACTTTTGCATGATTTTCAATTCTTATAGTTGCTTATACATCCATATGTATTTTAAGAATAGCGGGTATATTAGTCTGGATATTGCAGTGATGCATGACTTTAACTAGCCCCAAGGAGGTTCCTTCCTCACTCCCCTAGTGCATAACAATGGTGACATACTTGCTTAAAACTTTCATATATTTGAATGTGTATTTAGCTAATGAATGAAAACCTTATTTTTTTCTATTAAAAAGACATGCATTCATATTTTGTTCAAGTGGTGCATAGTTTTCTATTCTTATAGTTGCTTATACATCCATATTTATGTAAGAGTAGTGGGTATATTAGTCTGAACATCCCGAGGACGCACGAATTTAAGTAGCCTCAAGGAGGTTCCTGCCTCACTCCCCTGGTGCAGAACAATGGCGATGTACTTGCTCAAAATTTTCATACATTTGAATGTGTATT
The DNA here is from genome assembly GCA_021442155.1 of Cymbidium sinense. NCBI lineage: Eukaryota > Viridiplantae > Streptophyta > Magnoliopsida > Asparagales > Orchidaceae > Cymbidium > Cymbidium sinense. The sequence goes on along the minus strand of CM038218.1, from coordinate 17,465,150 downwards.
TAGCTAATGAATAAAAATCTCATTTTTCTATTAAAAAGTACATGCATTCATATCTTGTTCGAGTGGTTGGATTGATTAGTCATATGATTTAGATTTCTTTTCTTATACTTTTGTATATGAATTTAGATAGAGCTTTAAATTAATATGATAAAATAATTCAACCAAATGAAACTTCAATTCCAAGTATATTTGCTTACATTCATCATTTAAGTGTGCTAAGATATAAATTGTATGTATAGTTATGTTTAAGACTTAATCATATGCATGCTATATATATGATGGAAAGAAATGAACAAACATGTGTTATGTGATAGTAATTAATTTCAATTAATCTTAAGATATCTTTCTTATTGAATGATATTATTTAAAGTGAACCTAAACTTAGGTCTAATTAAACTATGTAATAAGACATTCACTAAAGAATTTATTAATTAATTTGCTTTAGATGTGACTTAAGATAGGGATGAAAGAGAGTGATCATCTCTTTTCTTCTCTTTATAACACTTAGTTATTAGGTGTAAGCTAAATGAAATAAAAGAAAATATTAAGTAAAACTCACAAATCAATTAAGCCACTTAAAGTGAAACCATCCTTCAAATTAAATCTCTTCATACTTAGAAAACCTTAACTCTAAAGCCTAGTTAGGACATACCACAGAAGCCTCTAACACACAAATTAGAATTTAGTCACCACTTCTAGCTTTATGTTAAGATGGTGCATGGTTTGATGTATGTTTGGTTTTGTGATGTATTATTGTAGACTGGATGTTAGTGTATATACTTCGTAGACTGGATGTTAGGCTATGATTAGCTTAATCATATTTTATACAGGAAATTATGCTTAAGGAGTGCTTAAAATAAATATAAATGCTCTCTTTTGTAGGTTGCTTAACCCCTAAGCATAATCTACACTAGGACAGATGGACTTGGTTACTTATGTGCAGGTCGCTAAGTCCAAATCAAACATATAATTGCTTGGGTTGTATGATGTGTTTAGCTAACACTTGTCTTGTAGGTATAGTTAGATTTACTTTTTTTTCTTAATGTAATTATGCATTAGGAATTAAGATTAATTAGGATGAGCGGTGGCTAGAAGGCTTTGACTTGAGAGGCTTTGATGCCTTTGAAGCAACCAAATCCAAATGAAGAAATGGAGGAGATATGAAGATATGAAGAATGAAGACCCCCTTATAGCATTTATTATTTATAAAGAATTATAATTATTCTTTCATATACTGGGTTGTATAAGGGTAGAGCTCGGCTACCCATTTTTCTTTTAGGGTTGTACGGCAGTACCCGACTGCACCGGCCTATTATTCTTTCACGTTGAGTATATAAATTAATTGATGCTTTATTTATAATTGTGCAATAAAAATGACATGTATTTTCTTAGGTTCTTCTTGTATGATGATTTAATGTGTGGCTTGGATCCGCTTAGGCTCTTAGGAAAAAATAAACTTTTTACCCTAATCATAATTCATAACTAATTTTCTAAATAGCTCATAACCTCATTTAAAGCCTAGGTATTAAATTAAGAAAATTAAAAGATTTAGCAACCCCTTTGCTGGATGTTGTATGTTTAATATCATGCATTATCATCTTATTTCATTATTGCTAATAGAGGGTTTCCATCCTTGCACGATAGGGGAAGACTTAACCTTTGAGGTCTCCCTTTGATGGAAAACACCTCTTTCTATCTGATTTAGCCAATAACCCAATTTCTTCATGCATTTAGGCGCATAAAATCCTATGGCATGTGTCAAAATGAAGAGTCCAAAATCAAAGAAAATTTGATAAAATTTACATTAGACTAAGTCATTATTCATACCACTCATGCTCTAGTCTCTTAGGGAGTGGGTTTAAGGACTTTAGTTTTCTTTCTAAATAATAACAACCTAGCCATTTGACAAAATATATGACTTGACCATATAGTTTTAAAATGTAGGAGGAGTTAGCTGGCTGCCACTTCAGGCAATTATAAGCCCAACAATGGCTTACCCTCTCTTATGAAGCTAAACAATATACCCATTTTGTCTTAGATTTAAGACATGCTTTGGCTCTCGGTGAAGCTCCCTAGATTTAGAATCTGAGATTGCTATTTTCTCTCGGGCTACAAGCATAAATCCTCACCTCTTAGGCATTTTTCACAATATTGTATTATGAAATCATAAGTCCTAGCTTTCTAATAAATTTTAACTCAAATACATAATTCTCCTTAATTTTAAATATATAAAGCATAACCATAATATAGTTTGGAATGCTCACAAAGTTATCTTAGTATCATGAGTGTTCCCTACTCATCTCCTTTGGCTCCGATAATAAGTCTCCCCTTTTGATCTATCCCACTTGGTTTTCTAAATATAACTAATTTATTGATAGTCCTATCTTTGAAATCTTTGGAGACAATAATTGTGTACTTTAATCTAGAATATTCCTAAGGAATTCACTTCTTTGGGATGTGATTAACTATGGGGACTTGCCCCCATATGGAACTTTAGAACTTGATTTAAATAAACCCTATTTTATTCATCCATGTAAAGTAAGGGAAAAATCTCTAGTATATTAGAAAACCCATCATGCCTTAGGAGTTCTTATTAGGTGATTAGGTCCATTGTAGGATAGTGATTTCTTTCTTTCGAGATAGTGCACTATTCTTTAATACCATATCTGATCATCTCAATAAGTACACCCTCAGATCTGCATGGTGTCCCATATACACATCACACATAAATCCAAAAATAAATACCACAACAAGGAATAAAATTTTCTTCTCAATAGATTTTTCTTTAAAGATAAAACCTCTTCAATATCACTACCTTAGCTATCAAGATTCTATACAACATATATACCACATAATGATGAAGTTATTGATATATAGAGATTTCATAGTGGGGGACAAAATAAACACCATTATACTAAAAAAATGAGGATGTACCTTCAACATAATATTTATAAGAGAAAGATGATTGAATTATAAAAAAAATCACATCATCTCACTTTAGGGAATTTACTTTTGAACTAATATGTGACATAATGATTATTCAATAAGTGTTATTTTAAATCTAAGAAAGAATAAACTATTTTATGTTATATATATGTGGGCTCTGAAAATTCATCACCAACCTTTCGATGAAGAGAGCTTAATTAAATGTTAGTAAAATTTTTAGAAGGTAGATGGAATAGTAGATAAGGCACTACCCAGAGATTTTGCCCTCATTTTGTGAGGACTTAGATCTAGTTCTAGGATTCCTATAGGCACAACAATTTATCATTAATTACCCCTCATAATACTGAGAGAGAACTTTCAACTAAGGCTAGTCATTAGATCGCTAAAGGCATAGCAAATAGTAGTAGCATGTGGAGTTTTGAAATATAAAATTTATGAAATTCATCATCATTTATCTTGAAGCGGATGGTTGGGGGAATGATGATGTGCCCGATCAAGATCCCATGGTTTTGTCATCCCGGGCTGTCATGGTCTCTAGTCTACTTAGTCAGAGGAGGTAGTTGACCCAACATGACCAAAGGATCTTTGTCAACAGCCATGGGTTGCATTGTCCAAGTAATTTTTATAGACTTGGGGTAGTATTTGTCTAAGGAGATAAGCTTAAGTCCACCTTAGCTAAGAGAGGGCTTTTTCCCAATCAAATACATTATATAGTTCATAGCTCAAAGAGCAAAGCCATTGGGGAACATATGGGTTACAGCCGTGACCATAATTTAGTAGGTCATTTTACAACAAGCCACCTGGTTAGAGGGCTCTGGTCATAATTTTCATTTATGTGGTGCCATTTTGTGCAAAATCATGCGGACAGAGAACACGAGTCACATCCTAACTGTCCTTAAATTATTTGAGTGTGAAAATAATTATGTATTTGATTTGACATTGGCTCTTTGTGAGTAGAAGTTTTCTTAATTTGTCACGCTCGACAAACGATTGCGGATGTGTGTATTGATTTTACTTTAAATTTAAATAATTAATTTTATTTAATTTATATTTTTTATTTTAATATTTGATCATTTTATAATTGATTTGAATTTGAATATATAAAGATTGATCACTTAAACCTTAGTAGTGATAGCATTTTGATCACATGACTATTGTTAGCTAATAGACAATGTCAACTCTACCTCTTTTCTATAGAGGATCGGGTCTAAATTTCTAAAAATTTATAATCCTCTAAACCTTGTCAACTCTAACTTAAGTGTAGAGGATCGGGTTTGAGGCTTTTCACTTGAGAGCTTGAACTTCAGAAGTCGTGTCAATAAGTTTAGGTTTATCTTTTGTAATTATATGATATAATTAACTTCTCAGATTTTACTAAGTTAAAATTTTATAATATTATAATTAGATTTTTAGGTTTTGTTAACCCGGACTGATCTAGGATCAACCCAGAATCAACACAAACATAATAAGTTTAAGCATTTAACATAGTGTGAGGCTCATGCAGGTTATTTAATTTAATATTAATTTAAGCTTAAGGGATTTAAATAGTATTATTTATTTTGATTGAGTTTTATTATAAGTTTAGCATTTTAGATAAAATTTTTGATAATTTTTTGGCAGCCTCTAGGCATCGTCTCCATATATGGGCCAACATTGGGGGCTGGGCCCACCCACCATGCCAAGAAAGACATGTATGGGTGGTGTAAACACCACGGCCGAATGCATCATCCTACCATACCAAGAAAGGCATGTATGGGTCTCTGAAGCACCAACATGTAATATAGATTTTCTCGTCATGCCAAAAAAAGCTTGCATGGGTACTTGTTGACCTCATTTTTAGAATGAGCGCTCAACCCCTTCATCTTAGACATTGGAATTCTCTTAGACACTAAGAATTTATTTAGTTTTAAGATAATTCTAGTGATTAGATGAACACTCAACCTAACCCTAAAGACTTAGAAGAGTTAGCCATAAGAATAGGTCATGCCTTAAGGGTGTTAGGAAAATTTGCTTACCCTATAGCTTGAACCAAATCCTCACATCCTCCTTTCAAATCAAACTCCAAATCAATTCAAATCAAATTCCAAACCAATTCTAAATCAAATCTCAAATCAATTCCAACTTAATTGATTCTTCCTTCTTTCAAGTCAAACTCCAAATTCAAATCAACCTTAAACTCAAACCAATTCCAATAGATTTTCTCGAATCATGAATCAATTCCAAATGATTGAAACCCATGATTGAATTTCAAATCTAAAATCTTTCCTAAGTCACTTTGATTCCATCTTGTGGACTTAGCTCAAATCAAATTCAAATCACTTCAAATTCAAGAAATTTTCTTATAACCCATTTATGTTCTCATTTATATTCATAAATATAAATAAAATATAAATTCAAATGACCAAAAACTAAATCAAAAACTCAATTCCAAGTTCAAAAATCTTTCCTAAGTCACTTTGATTCTATCTTATGGACTTAGCCTAAATCAAATCTAAATAAATTCAAATTCAATATATTTTCTCATAACCCATTTATATTCTCATTTATATTTACAAATATAAATGAAATATAAATTCAAATATTCAAAACTAAATTCAAAACTCAAATCCAAATTCAACCAAAATTTAACCTAAGCCTTTCAAGTCAAATTCTTGAACTTAGCCAAATCAAACTCAAATCAGGCCAAACCCTTAATTTTTCTTCATGATTCAATCAATCCTTCAATCATGAATCCAAATACAAACATAAACTTCAATCATCAAATCAAAAATAAATTCAAAAATTAAACCCAAGTCAAACTCATGTTCACCCTTTGAACTTGAAATTATCAAATGAATCAAAATCCATTTGACTTCAAATCACTTGCAAATGAATTTATATTTCAATCAAACTTGATTCAAGCCTTGATCAGGTCAATAACCCACTTAGGCTCACTTGACCCAAAGTGAGCTCAAGTACCCCTTTTGAGCCAAATTCTAATCCTACCCAAATTAGATTGAACTAAGCCCACTTAAGCCTCTCATTGTGAGCAACAATCATCATGAGATGATCAATCATTTAAATTGGGTCAAACCAAGTCAAACCTAAGGGTTGACCAACTTAAAATAAAACTTAAACTGCCAAAATCCACCATAGGCCAAATTGATTGAAACCATCAAAACCAATTCATGATCAATGTTGAACTTGACCAAGTCATCATTTGAGCCTAACCTAGCCCAATTGGCCACTTGACCCGACCCAACTTGACCTAAAAGTCAAAATGTGTCAAAACTTGATCTAAGCCAAATTGATTGAAACCAATGGAAAGTTCATTCTAAATCACTTGTTGAACTTGACCAAAGCCCCAATTGTCCAACTAGACCCAACCTAGCCCAATTGACCATGAACCCAACTGGACCTAAAATATCAAATTGAGCCAAAATCAACTCAAATCAAAATTGATTGACACCAAAGCTTGCAACATATTTCAAATGACCAACCAAACCTAAATCAACCCATGACTTAGCCCAATTGGGTCAAATGGGTCAAATTGGTCAACTCGACCCATTTGACCTAAAATAAAATCAAATGAACCAAAACCAAATATAATCTAAATTGAACCAAACCAATGATGCCAACATATTTCAAATAGTCATATGAACTTGACCCAACCCTTGGTTTGACCCAATTTGACCAATTGGTCAACTTGACTCAAGTTAATCCAGTTTGACCTAAATGGGTCAACATGAGCCAAATGATATTAAATCAACTCCAAATTCCTTGAAATTAGACCAACCTAATTTCAAACTATTCTAAATCTGTCCAATGTGAAATCAAAGCCAAATAATCATTTTAACCCTAAGTCAAGGGGTAACTTATGGCCATTCTACTTGGAATTTGGTCATATCCTATTCATGGCCACATGACACCCTCTTAGTGGACCAAGTGGACACTAGTGAGTGTGGTGCACATGACACAATGGGTTTAGGTCAGCCAAACCCAACCCATGGCCAAAGCCGACCAGCCCACTTAAAATGAGCACATGGGAATCACTCCTCCACCTCATTTAACACATGGGAGCTTCACCACTCCACTCAAAACCTAAAATCGAATCACATACCACTGAAAATGGCCTAACTAACTCCCTCCATAGGATCAAATTGATCAAAATGGCAATGCAAGCTTCGATCATCCTTCTGAGGGAGATACTCTAATTTCATTTCATTTGCACGAATTCACATTCGATTAAAGCATAGAACTTAAAGGAAGCAATTCCAAGCTCCCCCAAGGTCTCATAAGCTACTTTGATTTCTCCATTTTTAGTTTTGCCTAAACCGAAAATAGGGGAGCTCAAGGGATTTTCCATCTCATCCAATTCTTCACCAAAGCTCAATTTCTCCTTCAAGCACCTTAAGGGGACCTAATTGAGCTCACCCAAGTCTTCATCCAAACTTCTAAGGCACAGGAGAGGGGAGCTAGACCAAGGCCGCACCCAATTTAAGCCCATTTTGGTCAATAGGAAGATCCACTCAACCTCAAATCATCAAATCTTCAATAGGGCTTTGTCTCCATTAGACAAAGCTACCTCGACGATTGGGAGCGCCTGTGATAGCCTCCGACGAGGTACTATTCAAAACCGAGCTTGCATTGAATTTTTTTTGGTCCTTTATGAGAGAAACTTTCACCCTAAGTGAATTTGACCGTTAGATCTTCATCTCCTTGCATGATGATGGTGTGGGTTCAATTTTAGCTTAATCGAGCTCGGATCAAGCCCTAAGGGGTGGACGGTTGCCCTCTCCCACATGCGAGCACAGGGATGAATCATGGACCATCTATCCTGTGTGTTTTTGGATGGATGGTTCTGATTAATCCATGTTAGATCCGTGTTTTAATCCCTTTAATGTCACAGGCTTAATCTTGATCATCCGATCTTTGATCTGATGGTCCAAGGGAAAGCGCGTAGCACCGTCGGCTGATCGTGTAGTCGATTTGATAACTTAAATAGAAAATCCCGTCGTGCCATATGGAAAGCGTGTGCTACATCAACGGTCCACGTGACGTTGACGAGATTAACTATATTATTAGGGATTTAATTAAGTTTTAATCACATAATCTTCAAAAAATACATAACTAAATGTAGAAAAATCAGAAAAATATAAACTCAAATACATATTGAAGATATTTCAAAAGGGGATAATATAAAATTAAGTTTAATTAATTTTGAACAGTAAATTTTATGAAATTTGAATTTTATTGGGAATGTAATTATGGTAATTACTTTTTAATTATTTCATTGATTAGTTCCAAACTTCTCATGTATGTTTAGTGGGATGACTTCTACCTCTCATGATTTTCTTGGAATTTATTAATGGTTTAACTGGGGTAATTGCTTGATTCACTCCTAATTATTCTCTTAATTAATTAAATACTTAATTAACTTATTAAATGGTGATAACTTTATTAATTAAGTTTGCTAATCACCTTAGAATAGTGAATGGACTTATGGAATGAGATTATGAGTCCTCTCCCAAATCTTTTCCCCCTAAATTTATCTCATTTGAATAAAAATCTAATTAAAGTGCAAATTAATTAAATAGTTTAATCACTTAATTAAATTAATTAATCAAATTTTTAAAATCAAATCAATCTAAACTTAATATTTTCCTTCTTGGGTAGATTACTTTGGTGTTCAATAACCTAAGTAGGCTTAAGGAAATCATATCTAACCCATATGTGCGGGAAGGGCTATGAAAGTACTTAAATTAAACCCTTTAGCTTAATTAATCATTAATTATGAGCCAAATGCATTAGGCCCCGTTCTTTCTTAGGTGCATTGCTGATTTAAATTCCTTGTGATTTTATGTCATACATTGGCTCATAATTATTTGATTAAATATGTTACAGTGGTACAGGTAAGGGGAAGTAATGGACTTAATGCACGCCTTAATCTAAATAAAAAATAAAATCAACCTATTGGTTATAAAATTAAACTAAAACAACATACACATGTGAGAGATGGGTTAGGACCAACAAACATTTTTGTATTTTCTAAATTCAAATCAAACTCAAAATAAAACTAAAAATTTCTTTAAACAATTTTGATTCACTTTAAATAATCTTATTTCATAGGATTATCTTAGGAATTAATTAGGGTGAATGAGTTTACATGCTTTCATCACTTTATTTCTTTCCTAGCATGCTAAATGTGTATGTCATATGAAAATCATGCATCCATGTCTTTTGAAAAATCAAATTAAAAATGAAATATTTCCTTTATGTCAAAGTGCATGTTTTGGCTAAAGTAAGAATATGAATGGCTATTATCACTACTAAATCCAAAACTATTTTCAAAAGTCATAAATCAAACAATACAACTGAAATGTGTGCTACTTATAATTATTATAAGCTTGCATGTGAGTATAATATAAAGATGTGCATTGTGTGGCTTTCCTTCTCTTGTCTTTTAGCATAATTTTGAATAGGATTTGCAAAGTGTATAGTTCATTTGAAAAGAACACAACACTTACTTAAATCCATTCCCATTCATTCCTATGTCATCAATTAAAAAGGATATTCACACTTACACATGTAAATTTTATAAACAAATTAAATAAACAAACATAAACTTTTTGCATGACTCTCTTTCCATTCATTTCTTTTTGTACATGCACATGTATCTAAGGAAAGTGGTATATTAGTATGGACATCCTGGGGTTGTGAGCCTTTAAGTAGCCCCAAGTAGGTCTTTTACCTTACACCCATGGTGTAGAAAATAATGGCGACGTACTCACTTATGCCTTTCATACAAGTAAATGTGCATCTGAATAATGGATAAAAGAATCCCTCTTTTCTACTTAACAAAATCATGCATATATGAAATATTCCAAAATTTTCTTAGACAAACTCTCTTAGCATTCATCATGAAGGTATGCTAAACATTTCCATTTGCTTGTATAGATATGCTTAGGATTCATCTATATGCATGTTACACATGTTAGAGAGAAAATAAAGTATTGTGTGTTTTGCGATAGTAATTTATTTTACTTAATCTTAAAATACCTTTCTTTTTGAATAGGTTTATTTAGAGAAAAATCTAAACTTAGGATTAATTAAAACACATAATAAAATATTCACTAAATAAAAATCAAATATGAATCTACCTTAGAAAGTACTTAAAGTAGGGAGGAAAGAGAAGTTTTCTTCTCTTTTCCTCTCTTTACAATACTTAGTAATTAATTATAGGTTCATTCAAACCTAATCAAATCACAAAATAAAATTAACTAAATCAACTAAATCACTTAAATGAAATCACTCTCTAAGTTGAACTCTTTCACATTTAGAAAACTCAACCTTAAGCCTAGCTAAGACATACCACACAAACCTTAAATAACACACACATTAGGCTAAGTCATAATTTCTAGTCCTATGTTAGGGTGGTGCATGATTTGATGTTTACTTTTATTTTGTGATGTGATGTTTTAGTCTGGATGTTAGGGTGTTGTGGAGAAAAATTTCTATAAAGGAGTCGCCTTTCAAATCTGTGAGGAGAAATGAAAGAGGCAACACCAATATAAAAATTCATCTTCATAAGACACCACACAGATTCACAGATATACTTATTCATGTGATCGGGTATGTCATTAAGGAATAGTGTACTATCTCAAAAGACAGAGGTCACTACCCTTTAATGAAAATAATCACCTCAATAAGGACTCCTAAGGATGATGGGTCTGCATATGTTCCATAGATTCTTCCCTTACTTTACATGGAAAAGTAAAGCAGGATTTATTTTAAACTAGATTCGTAAAGTTCCCTACAGGGGCAAGACCCCATAGTTAATTACATCCTAAGGGATGAGATCCCTTAGGAAAACTCTCGATTAAAGTAAATAATCATTGTCTTTAGATTTTAGGACTATCAATTGATTAAGAAAATGAAAGAGGGAGGAATTATGCATGAAGAAGAAAATAATAGAACCCTAAATCTAGGAGCTTGATTGAGAGAAAGAAAAACCTAAATCTAAAAGAAAAAAATGGGTGAGGGTTATGCCCACAAAGAGGAAAACCCATACAATGGACTTACAAGCGCTGGGGGGTGGCAACTCCTCCTATGATTTGAAATATATGTAGGCAAGTCCTTATGCTTATGCAAGATAGCTAGGTTGTTTTAATTTAGAAAGAGACTAAGTCCTTAAACTCACTCTCTAAAGAGACTAGATCATGTAAAGGGACATGCTTTAAATGACCCAATTCTAATGCATTTCAAATTTCATTTTATTATTATTTTTGGACAAATATTTGATTCAGGTTAATAGAATTTTGATGACTAATGCATGAGAAATCAGATTATTGGCCAAAATCAGCGAGAAGGGAGGAGGTGAGTTTCCACTATGGCTCTCACAGGTCAAGCCGGGTTCTCTGGCAAAGGTGGAATCCTCCAATCAAGAGTAAAATAAGATACATTTGTGCATGATATTATAAAGAAATGCTCATCCAGCTAAGGGGTTGCTAATTCTTTTATCTTGATTTTAAACCTAAGCTTTAGGTGAGGTTATGAGTTATTTATTTTTATTTTGAGTTGTTAAGTTGGTTAAAAGATTTTTTTTTTCCTAAAAGGCTTAATCTACATCCAGGCCATACATAAAGTAAGGAAGAAATTAGGAAAATTATGCTACTTAATGCAAAAGCTAAACAAGTCATCAATCAATTTATAAAGCTAATCACAAAAAGAATAAATAGTCGTTTGTGGTCGGGCACCACCGCACAAACCCGAAAATATCAAATGTAGGTAGCCGAGCTCTACCCTTATACAACCCGATACAAATGAATTAAATTATAATTTAAGCAAAGGAATTCATTATTATGGGGGTCTTCAAGCTTTATTCTTCTTCTCTTCTTTTTTTCTTTTGGTTCCTTCTTTTGGTGGTTGGATAGTAGATGCTCCAAGGCTTCACATCATGCATAAGATAGGATCTTCTAACTAATGTTCATCCTAATCCCCATAAAAAATCATTCCAATATCCTAATTATATAAATTTTTACATGAAAAGAAAAAGTAGAAATCTAACTAAAACACAAAATAAAGGTTAGCTAAATCACACCACACAAATTCCAAATATGTATATTGGACTTATCACCCCACACATGGGTGACTAAGTCCACCAGACCTATGGATTATGCAAAGGGGTATAAGCACCTGTAAGTAAGAAGCAGTTATATTTTTATTTATGATAGCACCCCTTAAGCGCAATCCCCTACAGAAAAGAATAGTCAGACTAAGCACGTCATACCATTCATTCTATGAGCATACATCCTAACATCCAATCTAATACATAGATCACAAAATAAAATAAACATCAAACCATGCACCAACCTAACCTAAAGTTAGAAGTGGTGGCTTAGGCTAATGTGTGTGCTTTGAAGGCTTGTGTGGTATGCTTAGCTTAGGACTTTGGGTTCAATTTTCTAAGTGTGAAGAACATGTTCAACTTAGAGGAGGGTTTCATTTAAGTTATTTAAGTATTTTGGGTTTATTTTATTTCATGTTTTAATTTAATTTAAGTGAAATCTATATTTAATTACTAAGTTATGAAGAGAGGGAAAGAGAAGAAAACTTATCTTTCCTTCCCTAACCTTAAGTAATTTTCTAAAGTAGGTTCATATTTTAGTTTTATTTAGGTTTATGTTTTGATTAAATCTTTTAATTAATCCTACATTTAGATAAACTCTAAACAAACCTATTAAAAAAGAAAGACATTTTAAGATTAAATAAATGAATCAAAATTCACATAACACACATTACTTCACTTCATTCCCAACATATATAACATGCATATGGATGGACCCTAAGCATATCTATACATGAAAATGAGAGCAATTAACATACTTTATGATGCATGCTAAGTAATCCATTTAAAAAAATTTAGAAGTTGAATATGCATGATTTTTCTTAAGTAGAAAAGATTTTCCTTATCCAAAATTTCACATACATGCATGAAAGTAAGAAAGGAATGAGTACAATGCCATTGTTAACCAGAGGTGTAAGGTACAAGACCTACTTAGGGCTACTTAAAGCCTCACAACCTCGGGGTTGTCCAGACTAATATACCACTTTTCTTAAGTAGGAACATACATATAAAATAAATGAAATAGAAAAGGAATATGCAAAAGTTGTTTAACATATTTGTTTTGTTTATGCAATTTATGTATGTAAGTGTAGGTAACCCTTCTTAGATGGTAGCATAGAGATGAACAGGATATGAAATTAGTTGAACATTAGGTCCTTTCAAATGAACCTTATATCTCACCAAAATTCCTATTCAAAAATATACCAACATAGGAAAGAAAGGAAACCTATACTAAGCATACCTTTATAACATTTCTCATGCAAGATTATAACTAAAGTAGCATACCTTCAGATTTGACATTTCATTTATAAGTTTTGAAAATAATTTAGATTTAGTAGTGATAATAGCCATTCATATTTTACTTTAGCCAACACATGCACATTTGACATAAAGTAAATAATTTCATTTTAAAATTTGAAACATGGAATTATGAATGTATGAAATCATATGGAATACAACTTAACATGTTGGGAAAGATCCAAAGTAATGAAAGCATGCAAATAAACTCACTTTACTTAAATCCTAAAGACATTCTTATAGAATAAGAAAATTTAGAATAAATCAAAGGGAATTTCAAAATGATTTTTGTTTAATTAGAAGTTTGATATAAGATGAGTTTACTGTTCCTAACCCATTTCCACATGTGTTTTGTATTTTTTTTTAAATTTTCAGATAATTAAATCCATTTTTAAGCATTGATTAGGTTAAGGTATGAATTAAGTAGCTTAATTAACCCTTATCTACACCACCTTAGAAGAATTAACTAGATAATTATGAGCCAATGAGATAACAAAAAACCCACAAGGAATTTAAATTTGCAATGCACCTAATGATGAAAAGGTCTAATGCAATTTGGATCACAATTAAAAGTTAATTAAGCTAAGGGGTTTAGCTTAAGTACTTTCAAAACACCCTTTCATACTTATGAAAGGGGTTTTAATTTCTTTAATTGAACTTAGGCTATTAAACACCTAAGCATCTACCCAAGGTAGATTAATTAAGTTGTGGAACTTTTTAGAATTTTTGAAAATTGATTAAGGGGATAATTAATGAATTAACCTTTAATTAAGAGGAGATTAAGGAGATAAGAGGGGATTTAGGGAATAGCTTAGGGGAACAACCCCAAAATTATTTCACAAGCCTCCTACTTATTGGATCTAACCTTAATCAAATCTAATCATAGGGTAAATCCAATAATCACACCTTAATTATCTTTAATTACATGGAAGGGGTAATTAGAGAATGAAATAATAATTTCTCCAATTGAGCCCTCAATAAATATCACAAAAATTTGGGGAGGCAGAGGTCATCCCCTAAAATGAACTCTATAAATTTGAGATTAATTGATGATCTAATTAGACGATAATTAGCTAATTAAGATTCTCAAAGAAACCCAAATTCAGAGAAAAGAGTAATTCAAAATCCATTGAAAATATTTTTAAAATATTCTAGATGAAATTATCTTTCCATAGCATTTCCTTTTATTTTTATGATTTTTTTAGAGAGAATTATGAATTTTAAAAGTTCTATGGATTAATTAGGAATTAATCAAGCATTTAACTAATCCCGCTAATCCTAGCTCATGGTGATGGCGGTCAATCACGCTTTACGCGGCGCCTTTGACTTAAACTTCACATCCCAAATGGTGGCGGCGGCACACATGCTTATATCCTCGATCATCCGATCAAAGATCAGACGGCTAAGGATTCACCCACGGTTTTAAAAGGATAATTATATTTCTAAATGTTCTAAATAATCTCAGCCGTTCATCTAAAATGTGTGGATGGATGACTGAGATGAGCCAAGTTCTTCCCTGAGGATCAATGGGGATCCTCCATGATTTAAGGGGATATTCGAGCTTGATTGAGCTCGGATTGGAATGAACTTATACCCACACCATCTAAGCACAATTACAAACATATCCAATGGTTGATTTCACATGCCATGAATATTTCTTTCACAAAGGACCAACACCTCCTAATCTAAGTGGTCAAAAAATTCCATACCTCACCGGCACTCGAGATCGATGAGGTAGCTTCGTCTAGTGGAGACGAAGCCTTATTGAAATTCTTAGGCCTTGAGATTGAGTGGATCAATGAATGGACCAATACTGCTTCACTTGGGGCATCAGCTTTGATTGAATTGATCCTCTCCTTGCTATGGGAACTCCAATGTGAGCTTGAGTGAGCTCGAATTGGTCCTTAGAAGAAGTGTGTAGGAGGAATTTGGAGGAAATCAAGTGTAGAGGAAGTTAGCAATTCACTCTACCTCCCTATTTTTGCCTTTGTGCAGAAAGAAGAATTCAAATCCTCTCTCAAGACCTTGGGAATGCTCTCTGATGATTGCTAAGGGTTCCTAGGCTTCAATCGATAGAGTGTGTAATGAAATTTCATTGAATTAGGGGGAGTATATCTCCCCCTATGGAAATCAGACAGTCGAACCATCCTTTGCCATTTTGATCTAATTTTCCATATTGGGAGGGTTGTTTAGGCTGTTAGATCTTTGCACATGGTCGGTTTGAGGCCTTGAATGGAATGCCAACCTCCCATGTGCATCAAATTGAGCTTAGGAGGGAATTTGAAAACTCAATTTTAAGCTAGGTGGTGGGTTTGGTCTATGGACCAAATGGGCTTACCCAAATCTATTGGGTTGGGTGCACCACTCATCACTAAGTCCCTTGAGCTTTTAGGAAAGCCTCAAGTGATTGTGAAGAGGGTATGACCAAAATACCCATGGGCAAGGCCAAAATTTGTTCTATGGCCTAGGGGTAAAATTTTCATTTTGTAATTTTTCCACTTTGGATATGTTAGGTATGTGGAGAAAATAGGTTTGGCCAAGTTTCATTGGATTTGAAATCCATTTGATAGGGTTTGGCTCATGTTGACCCATTTAGGTCAAAATGGGTCAACTTGGGTCAAGTTGACCAATCAATCAAATTAGATCAAATCAAGGGTTGGGTCAAGTTCATATGACCATTTGAAATGTTTTGGTGGCTTTGTTTTGATTCAATTTGGTATAGATTTGGTTTTGGCTCATATGACTTCATTTAGGTCAAATGGGTCAAGTTGATTTGACCCATTTGACCTATTTGGGGTAGGTCAAAGGTAGGTTTAGAGTCATATGGAGTGGATTAGTATCTTTGTTTCCAATCAATTTGGGTTAAGTTCAATTTTGGCTCAACATGACCCCTTTAGGTCATGTTGGGTCTAAAGTCAATTGGGCTAGGTTGGGTCTAGTTGGTCAATTGATGCTTTGGTCAATTTCCATAAGTGATTTGGGATGGACTGACCCATTGGTTTCAATCAATTTGGCTTAAATCAAGTTTTGACACATGTTGGCCCTTTAGGTCAAAATGGGTCAACTTGGATCAAGTGGGCCAATTGGGCTAGGTTAGGCTCAAATATTGGCTTGGTCAAGTTCAAACATAAGTCATCAGTGAACTCAGATCAATGGTTTTAATCAATTTATCCTATGGTGGATTTTATCTATGTTAGGTTTCATTTTGGGTTAAGTGTTGCCTTGGTCAACCATTAGGTTTGACTTGGTTTGACCCAATTTGATTGATTGATCATCCCATGATGATTGTCAATCATGATGAGAGGGATATATGAGTTTGGTTCAATCAAATTTGGCTAGGATCAAAAGTTGGCTCATAAGGGTACTTTAGGTCACTTTGGGTCAAGTGAGCCTAAGTGGGTCAAATGGTTTGGTCAAAGCTTGATTTGAAGTTGATTGATCTTGTATATGGACTCATGATTGAAATATGAATCCATTTACAAGTGGTTTGAAGTCAAATGGGTTTTGATCCGTTTGAAAATTTCATATTCAAAGGAAGAATATGAAAGGTTTTGAGTTTGATTTTTGAATTGAGTTTTGATTGAATGATTGAAGTTTGGATTTATATATGAGCTCATGATTGTAGGCTTGATTGAACCATGAGAGAAAATCAAGGATTTGGTTTGATTTCGAATTGATTTGGCTAAGTTCAAGATTTTGGCTTGAAAGGCTTAGATTTGATTTTGAATGGATTTGAGTTTGATTTTTGGAATTGATTTTGATTGTTTTAATTTATATTTCATTTATATATGTGAATCTAAATGAGAATATAAATAGATCATGAGAAAATTTTAAGAATTTGAAGTTGTTTAATCATGATTTGGGTTAAATCCATTAAAGGGAAATTAAAGGATTTAAAGAAATTTTTAATTTGAAATTTAATTTTTGAAATGGATTTGATTGATTTATATTTATATTTCATTTATATATGAGAATATAAATGAAAATACAAATAATTTTTGATAAAATGCCATGAGTTTGAATAGGTTTGATCAAAGGTTAGGTTAAATTCATTAATGAAAAATTAAGGGATTTAAGGGAATTTCAAGGATTTTAAATTTGGAATTTAATTTTTTTTCTTGGATTTTATTGATTTATATTTATATTTTATTTATATAGGAGAATATATAAACAAATTTTGAGAAAATCCCAAGGGTTTGAAGTGATTTGATCAAGGTTTAGAGTTGATTTTGGCTAAGTCCTTTAATAGAAAATTAAAGGGACTTAGAAAATCTCATGAATTGATTTGGAATTTTGAATTTCATTTGATGGGTTTGAATTTATATTTCATTTATATATGTGAATATAAATGAGAATATAAATGGATCATGAGAAAATCTCAAAGATTTGAATAGGTTTTGATTAAGTCCTTAAGGAAGGCTTAAGGATTTAGGCAAAATTTGGACTTAGGAATTTTTTTTTGATGGATTGGTTGTGGGTTTCAATCATGGATTTCAATCATGGAATTGAATCGTGGAATTGAATTGAGTTTGGAGAAAATCAAATAGAATTTATTTGGAGTTTGACTTGAAAGAAGGAAGGCGAGGAATGGTTTAAGCTAAGGGTAGGAAATCTTCCTAACACCCCAAAGGCATGACCTATTCATATGGCTAACTCTTCTAAGCCTTCTAGGGCTAGGTTGGAGTGTCCACCTAATCACTAGATGTGTCTTAAGACTAAGAAACTCTTAAAGTCTAAGAGAAGTCTTATGTCTAAGATGGAGGGGATGAGAGCTCATTCTAAAAAGGAGATCAACAACCGTCCATGGTCAAGGGGAAGATCCAAGCTCGATCTAGCATGGAATCACACCAAAATCAAACCACACCATCTAGAGATAGAGAACGGAAAATCCAACAGTCAAAATTTGATGAGGTGAAAATTTCTTTCACAAAGCTGCACACCACATTGAGTTTAGTGATCGAAAAATTTCATACCTCATTGGAGATGATCACCGACGCTCGAGATCGATGAGGTAGCTTGGGTGGAGAAACCTGAAATTCTAGGCCTTGGGATTGAGTGGCTTTTCATGGACCAACACCACATGAAGATCCTTGCGGCTTTGATCCAATTGCTTCTCTCCTTGCTATGGGAACTCCAATGGAAGCTTGAGTGAGCTCGGATTGGTCCTTAGAAGAAGTGTGTAGGAGGAATTAGGAAGAAATCAAGTGTAGAAGAAGTTGGAAATTCACTCTACCTCCCTTTTTCCTTTGTTCAAGGCCTAGAAGAAAAAATGGGAAGAGCTCTAGGAGGCTTAGGATCAATCCCCAATGGCTCCTCTGGATTCCTATTCTTCAATCGACCTTGAGTGAGTCAAAACATAAGTGAATTAGAGGGAGTATATCTCCCCCTTAAAGGATCTAACGGCCAACAATGTCCATGCCAATTTCATCTAATTGATAAGATTGGAGAATTTGTTTTGACTGTGCACATGTTTGGTTTGATCCAAGGAATGGATGGCCAACTTCCCATGTGCTGAATTTGAGCTTAAGAGGGAATTTGAAAATTTAATTTTAGGCTAAGGGGTCGGGTTTGGTTTAGGGACCAAATGGGCTGACCCAAACCCATTGGTTTGGGTGACCACTCATCGCTAAGTCCCCTTGTGCTTTTAGAAAAGCCTCAAGTGATTGTGAAAGAGTGACCAAAATACCCATGGGCTAGGCCAAAATTTATTCTATGTCCTAGGGTAGATGGTCATTTTGCTATTTTTTCCACTTTGGATATGTTGGGTATATGGAGAAACTAGGTTTGGCCAAGTTTCATTGGATTTGGAATCCATTTGATAGGGCTCATGTTGACCCATTTAGGTCAAAATGGGTCAACTTTGGTCAAGTTGACAATCGATCAAATTGGGTCAAACCAAGGGTTCTATATGACCATTTGAAATGTTTTGGTGGCTTTGGTTTGATTCAATTTGGTATATATTTGGTTTTGGCTCATATGACTTCACTTAGGTCAAATGGGTCAAGTTGTCCTATTTGACCCATTTGACCTATTTGGTGAAAGGGTAGGTTTAGGTTAGGTTAGTCATAGTGGATTGGTATCTTTGTTTCCAATCAATTTGTGTTAGTTCATTTTGGCTCAACATGACCCCTTTAGGTCATGTTGGGTCTAAAACCAATGGGTTGGTTGGGTCTAGTTGGCCAATTGAGGCTTTGGTCAAGTTCCAGTGATTTAGAATGGACTTGACCCATTGGTTTCAATCAATTTGGCTTAGATCAAGTTTGACACATTTTGGCCCTTTAGGTCAAAATGGGTCAACTTGTCAAGTGATTGCTGGGTTAGCTCAAATGTTGGCTTGGCCAAGTTCAAACATAGGTCATGAGTGAACTTAGATCAATGGTTTCAATCAATTCATCCTATGGTGAAATTTGGCTATGTAACGTTTCATTTTAGGTTAAGTGTTGACTTAATTTAGGTTTGACTTGGTTTGATTGATTTGATCATCCCATGATGATTGTTGATCATGATGAGAGGATATATTAGTTTGGCTCAATCCAATTTGGTTAGGATCAAAAGTTGGCTCATAAGGTACTTTAGGTCACTTTGGGTCAAGTGAGCCTAATTAAAATCAAATTGGTCAAAGCTTGATTTGAAGTTGGTTGATCTTATATATGGACTCATGATTGAAATATAAATTCATTTACAAGTGGTTTGAAGTCAAATGGCTTTTGATCCATTTGAAAATTTCATATTCAAAGGAAGAATATGAAGGGTTTTTGGGTTTGATTTTTGAATTAGGATTTGATTGAGTGACTAGAGTATGGATTTATATATGAACTCATGACTATAGGATTGATTGAACCATGAGAGAAAATCAAAATTTTGGTTTGATTTGAAAGTGATTTGGCTAAGTTCTAGATTTTGACTTGAAAGGCTTAGATTGGATTTTGAATTGATTTGAGTTTGATTTTTTGAAATTGGTTTTGATTGTTTGAATTTATATTTCATTTATATATGTGAATATAAATTGATCATGAGAAAATTTCAAGGATTTGAAGTGGTTTAATCATGATTTGGATTAAATCCATTAAAGGGAATTTAAAGGATTTAAAGAAATTTTGAATTTCAAATTTAATTTTTGAATTGGATTGGATTGATTTATATTTATATTTCATTTATATATGAGAATTTAAATGAGAATACAAATAAGTTTTGAGAAAATCCCATGAGTTTGGAATGGTTTGATCATGATTTAGGTTAAATCCATTAAAGGAAATTTAAGGGATTTAAGAGAATTTTAAATTGGAATTTAATTTTTAAGTTGGATTTGATTGATTTATATTTATATTTCATTTATATATATGAATATAAATGAGAATATAAATAAGTTTTTGAGAAAATCACAAGGGGTTTGAATAGGTTTGATCATGATTTAGGTTTGATTTTGGCTAAGTCCTTTAATGGAAAATTAAAGGAATTTAAGAAAATTTTCATGAATTGATTTTGAATTTTAAATTTGATTTGATGGGTTTGAATTTATATTTCATTTATAAATGTGAATATAAATGAGAATATAAAGGGATCATGGGAAAATCTCAAAGATTTTAATAGGTTTGAATCATGATTTTGGTTATGTCCTTAAGGGAAAATTAAGGACTTAGGCAAAATTTGGACTTAGGAATTTTTGATGGGTTTTTATCATGGGTTTCAATCATAGATTTCAATCATAGAGTTAATTTTAGTTTGGAAAAAATCAAATAGAATTGATTTGGAGTTTGACTTGAAAGAAGGAAAGTGAGAATGGTTTAAGCTAAGGGCAGGAAATTTTTCCAACACCCCTAAGGCATGACTTATTCCTATGGCTAACTCTTCTAAGACTTCTAGGGCTAGGTTGGAGTATCCACCAGATCACTAGATGTGTCTTAAGACTAAGGAACTCTTAAAGTCTAAGAGGAGCCCTATGTCTAAGATGGGAGGGTTGAGAACTCATCCTAAAAATGAAGTCAATAGGTGTATATGCGTAGACTGAATGGTAGGGCAATCTTAGTCTAACCATCATCTTTTGCAGAAGATTATGCTTAAGGGGTGTTGTAATAAAAATATAAATGATTTTACTATGTAGGTTGCTTATACCCCTAAGTATAATCCAAAATAGGCCAGGTGGACTTGGTTACCCATGTGGGGTGCTAAGTCCAATTTATTTGTATGCATGTTTGGGATTGTGTAATTTATTTAGCTAATCTCTATTTTATAGATTTTAGTTTGATTTCCTTTTTCCCATTTTTAGGTAATTTTGCAATTAGGATTTGGAATGATTATTATGGGAGATTAGGATGAACATTGGTCATAAGACTATGTATTATGCACCATGTGAAGCCTTTGGAGCGACCACATCCAACCAGCCAAAAGAAGAAAGAAGAAAGAAGAAAGAAGAAAGAAGAAAGAAAGAAGAAAGAAGAAAGAAGAAATGAAGAATGAAGAATGAAGACCCCCATAACAATGAATTCCTTCTTGGTTGTAATCTATTCATTAGTAATCTAGGTTGTATAAGGGTAGAGCTTGCTACCCAATTTATTTTCGAGTTTGTACGGTGGAGCCCGACCAGAAATGGCCACTTATTCTTTAATGCTAGCTTTATAAATTGTTTAATGTTTGTTTAGCTTGTGCATTAAGATGACATCTTTTCCTAGTTTCTTACTTGCTTTGATGTATGGCCTGGAAGATGATTAGGCTCTTAGAAAAATAAATTTTCTATCCAACTAATCAATTCAAACTAAAATTGAATAACTCATTACCTCACCTAAAGCTAAAGCTATAAACAAAATAAAAGATTTAGCAAGCCCTTAGCTAGATATTGTATTTTCTTTCTCACATCATGCATAAAAAATAATATTTTTTTCACTCTTGATTTATAGGGCTTCCCCCTTTGCCAGAGAACTTGTCTTGACCTTTGAAAGCCATGGTGGAAACACAGCTCCTTTCTTGCTGATTTTGGCCCATAATCTAATTTCTCATGCATTAGGCATATGAATCCTAAAGCCTGTGTCAAATTGATTGTCTAAAATGAAAATAAAATATAACAAAAATTTGCATGATCTAGTCTCTTAGGGAGTGTGTTAAAGTATTTAGTCTCTTTCTAAATAAACAACAGCTTAGCTATCTTGCAAAAGCATATGACTTGCCTACATGTATTTAAAATCATAGGATGAGTTAGTTGGAGGCCACCCCTAGTCGATTGTAATTCCAAACAGTCAGGTGGTTTATCCTCTCTTATGGAGGTAAACCATATAACCATTTTGCCTTAGATTTAGGTCATGCTTTGGCCCTCACCAAAGCTCCCTAGATTTAAGTTCTGAGGTTGCTCCTCTCTTTTGCAGGCTACAAGCATAAATCCTCACCTTTTAGGTATCTTCATGATCTTGTGTCATGGAATTGTAAGCCCTAACTTTCTAATAAAAATTCAACTCAAACAAATAAATCACCTCAATTTCAAAAATATAAAGCCCAACTATAGGATAGTTTGGGATGCTTACTAGGCCTCCTAGTATCCTAAGCATCCCCCACTCATCTTCATTTGGCTTCGATAAGAACTCCCTTCTCTTGATCAATCCCACTTGATTTTCTAAAAATAAACCAATCGATTGATAGTCCTACCTTCAAAATCTTTGAAGACAATGATCATTTACCTTAATTGAGAGTATTATTAAAGAATCTCATTCCTTAAGATGAAAATAACTATGGGGTCTTGCCCCTATAAGGAACTTAACGAACACAATTTAAAATAAACACTACTTTACTTTTCCATGTAAAGTAGGGCAAGAATCTTTGGTACATTCCGAAGTCCCATAGTCCTTAGGAGTCCTTATTAAGGTGATTAGGTCCATTTGTAGGATGGTGACTTCTGTCTCTCGAGATAGTACACCCTTCCTTAATGTCGTACCCAATCACCCTAATAAAAATATTCATGGATCTACGTGGTGTCCCAACAAAGGCGTATATTTTCTTATTTTCATTTATCCTTTTCAAAAGAGGATAGATAAAGATGAGAATAATTTTCACCACAGATTTTTTTGGCGACTCCGCTGAAGAAGGTTCCTCTCTCCATCTTTGGTAAATGATCATTGTCTCCAAGTATCAATAGTGGGTTTATATTTTATATGAATCCAAGACTATCTTTCTTTTCCATTAGCACTTAGTTTATTTCATCCTTAAGCTAAGCTAACCAACATCTTTAAGTTTTGGGACCTCATTCCGTGTAGGTCTTAAAACCCCTATTGGGTTCCCTAATAGGTGAAATAAAAATCTAATAAAAAGAAATAACTAAAGACTTCCTCCCTACCATTTTTATGGTAAGGAAAGGTTCATTCCAAAAATAAAGAATAGAAAAATAATCCTTTATAAAAAATAATAATTTTCAAAAAAAACATTTTTTCAAAATGCACATAATAAAATGTTTACACAAAAATCACCCTCATCTAACAATCTTTATGATTATTATATATTGGATCATTTCAAAATTAAAATCAACAATTATATTTTTCAAAAGCACAAATGAACATCTTCATTCAATTTATTGAATGAAGATTTCATTTTAAAACAAAATGAACAATCATCTTTTCCAAAAAGAAAATCAACAAAACATCTTTTCAAAAATAAAATCCAAAATCACATTTTCAAAAAGCACAAATAAACTTCCTCATTCAATTTATTGAATGAGGATTTTATTTTCAAAACAAAAAGACAATCATCTCTTTCAAAAATAAAATTTAACAATCATATTTTCTAAAAGCACAAATGAACATGTTCATTCAGTTTATTGAATGAAGATTTCATTTTCAAAACAAAATGAACAATCACATTTTCCAAATAAAATCAACTATCACATTTTCAAAAATAAAATCAACATCAACTTTTTAAAAAAATAAAAATCAATATCAAAATCAAAAATCAAAAACAACATTTTGGAACTTTCATTTAGCATACCCAAAATTTCCTAAGTGAAGATCCTATTTTTCAAAATCAAAATCAAAATCAAAATCAAAATAAAAAAATCAAAACAAAATAATATTCGGATTTCCTTAGCATACCTAAATTTGCTAAGAATCATCTTTTTCAAAAAACAAAATTAAAAAACAAAACACATTAGGATTTCCTTAGCATACCTAAATTTGCTAAGAATCCTATTTTCAAAAAATCTTTGAAAATAAAACACATTTGGATTCATCATTTAGCATACCCAAATTTTCTAAATGAGGATTCCATTTTCAAATTCACACATAATTCACAAAACAAAGCAAATGAAAAGAAAGAAGTAATTATTTTCAAACACCTCACCTAGCATACCCAAATTTGTTAAGTGAGTAAATTCCAAAAATCACAAATCAAAATAAAATCAATTGATCCTTTACTTTAACATACTCAAATTTGTTAAATAAAGGGTCCTCAAATTCAAAATTCAAAATCAAATATGAACTTATGGAAGCATCTCTCCGAAAATACTTGAACCCATTTTCAACATACCCAAATTTGTTGAAAATGGATTCTAAATTCAAAAATTCCCTTTCTAATCAATCTCAAAATCTCTCTTCTAAATTCATTTGAGCCCCAGTTAACACTTTCAAGTTGTTGACTGTGGGTTCAAATTCTAAATTCTACATTCAAAAAAAAATCAACAAATCAGAAATCTGATTCAAGTTTGTTTTCAACATTATAGACTTTTAGTCAGTTTCAGTCAGTTCCAATTTCAGTTTCAATTTCAATTTTAGTTCAGTTCATTTCAATGGCATCACAGAAGTATGTGTTCACATTTTCTCATGGGATGAATTTGGCCTTGGATCAGCTATCCCTCGGCCCACCTCATCCACTTTGGTGAGGCTTTGAGGACAAGATTACATGGGGAACCCCTCACCATAGTCAATAGCATGGTGGCGGAAGGCGGTCATCAGTTGACATGCCATCTGATTGAGAGACCCCCTTGCTGAAGAGGAAGGTTATGGAAGTTCCCATAGTAGTAGTAGTGCTAGTGCTAGTGCGCGTCGTTGTTCCCCTTGCTGCCCTAGTTAGGGCAAGCACCCACTCCTTGGCACCTTCCAAGTGGAAGGCTCCCCTGATTCTAGGGATTGTCTCCTTTGCCTTTGAGATTGGGTCTAGTTTCTACACTGCTCGACCTCCCAAGACTCAGCGTAGAAATAAGAATCGCATGATCAAGCGGTATCACACTCACATAGCGAGGGAGTTGGAGGCAGTTTCTCAGGCTATCGTGGAGGAGTCACCTAGGGTAGTGTCACCTCTCATTACAGAGAACAGGTTTCACCCCCTCTCTGGTTCTGATAGAGAGGATGTTAGGAGGAATTTAGCTTCACCTTCACTCACAGTATAATTTAAGGCTCCTATCAGTGAGAGGAGGAGGTCATACACCAGCTTGAGGTTAGTTCTTCATCGAGTTGGCTGAGCCTACAGATGATCGAAGTCCGGGGGCTCAATTTTATTTGAGATCAGTTATCCCCCACAGCATGGGCAAGAAGATCAGGTAGAAGAGGGCCGGAGGCCTGCATCGATTCATGTTACTAGCGGGAAAATGACGGTCGGTGGACTGCACTTATGGATTTTCCCGATCGACGTGCTATCGGTGTTGATCATACTGACATTATCTTACTCACGAGGACTACCCATCATAAGAGAGGAGCTCCTATCTAGAAAGAGCCGATGGTGCCTCCACCACACCGCTCTACCCCCCATCCACCATCTCTTGTACATGTTCCAGCATCTACCATTCCAGTAAAGTCCATGAAGGCTGCATCCAGGGAGAAGAGGACCCCAGGTGATCGGCTGGCTAAGATCCGTTCCATCTACACCCTCGTGGCAAGGCGAGCTCTCACTCAAACTTACTTTATGATGAGGATGGAATGGCAACTTTGGAGTATCATAGTCATCCCATCACCTCCACCACCACAACAAGCTATGGAGATTACAGCAATAGAGGGAGGAGGAGACAGTTCAGTCATCCCCATGGCTATAGATCCTCCTAGGAGTACTACTCCATCCAGATCGAGTGATAGCGGGAGCATATCTTCTGGCGTAACCTCAGGTTAGCTCTCACAAGGTGTCGGATGTCTATCTGGTCATGATAGTGATTCTACTACCGGTCAACCCTGATCTTTTGTACCTGTTCAGCTAAATCGATCCCTAGATAACATTGTAGCACAATATCTAGTAGAGAAGAAGGAAATCTTAGGATATGCCTGGTTTGATTTAGAAGATTAAAAGGTCAATTTTTATCTAAATGAGGATGATTTGCTAGATGATTCAGTGGGAGTTCACATGGTAGATACCGGTTCTCTTACGTATGATCGGGCTTTGGAAGGTCTTGTGGTAGCGGGAAGAAACAATCTACTCGACCGAACACCTCCATCAACAATTAAAGCAAAAGTTTGAACAAGGGAAAACAACCAGCTAGAGAAGTTTTAGAGACCTCGTGCTCCACAACCATCACTTCCACCTCCTCTATCACCATGAAACAATCCCATTGGCCTCCATAGTAGCCTCTATGGCCTGCACAGCCTATTCCTCAGCCATATCTACAACATCAGTGGTACATATACCCACCGCCAGGTAGCTATGATTTACCTACTCTTTTGGATAAACTTAATAAGCCTTATTCATTCCAGAGAGAGGTAATCAGAAAGATCTTTAAGAATTTCTTAAAGAAGCCTGATTTTTAACTACCTGAACCTAGAAAGTCAGAGGAAATGGGTAAAAGCAATAATCCTAACTTTTGCCACTACCACCGCATGCTAGGTCATGTTTTGGAATATTGCTTTACATTTAAGGACTGTCTTGAACATAGCTTCAAGACCGGTGCTATAGTTATCCTGAAGAAATACCTTGTGAAACAACCATCCAGTTTCATTATGGTAATTCTTGGGGATACTTGCGATCCTTCCAAAACTAAAGAAGATTGAGATATCTCTTTATCTCGTACCTCTAAGAAAATTATTTCCAAAGTCAAGAAACTTTCTTTGCAGGTGCCTGAGGCAGCTCGAACCTCCAACATCAAGGAAGGTTTGCAAGTTGTTCAAGACAACTTCAGGAAAGGGGAGCTTCAGCGGCTGATGGTAGCCGCACTAGGATAGCCAAGTAGCGCAACCACCGATTGAGTCCAACCTCTACTCCACCATTGTAGCTACTACATCAACAACCACCTCTACTTCAGCTAGCTCTTCCTCTAGTAGACATCTTGTATCGGTGGATGAGTGCATCAAATACCTCACCCCTCTTACTTTACTAGATTTCTATGATGTACCTCCTTCAAAATAAAAGAAATCAAGGAATAAAGCTAATTTGAATTATATTTGTGTCACTTATGATAGGTTGTCTAACTCTATTCTTTTAGAAAACTCTTCAAGTCTAAACAATAATTATAACAACTCCGATCTTCCTCTTTCTGATTCAGAGTTGGACCTTCCTTCTCTGAATACTACAGGTTTGCTTCTTGAGATAGACTTGGAATCATCTGATTTTGAGGGTCCCATAGGAGAAGCTATAGGTGAGCCTAATGAGCAGGTAGAATCTTGCACTAACCTGCCACAGGAGATCACCGAAGTCAACCTTCATAGTGGCAAGGTTCTACCTCCTAAGGCAGCACCTCAAGATAAGGGGAAACAAGTCATTGGAGAAGCCCCTCAATAAGATGCTCAACTCTTGGATATGCTTGTGGAGGATCAACCCAAGGTGGACTACAATGTCCTCTCTCACCTAAGAAAGTTGCCATCTAAGTTAAGCATATATGATGCCCTTGTCTTATCCAAAGAGATGAGGGAATCATTAATTAAGGATCTTCTTGATCTAGAGATATGCTTAGCTTAGCTGACTGCTATTGGAGAGGAGGCATATTATTCCAGAGAAGCCCAAGGAGTCACTTTCACAGATGAAGACCTTCTTCTAGGGGACATGGAGCACAACCGTTCCCTCTATATTACAGTAGACATGGGAAGATTCAGACTCTCCAGGGTTCTTGTTGATCCAAGTGCATCAATGAACATTATGAGTCTAAAGACCTTTGCCTATTTGAGGTTCAACATCTCCACACTCTGAGGAGATCAAACGATGTTGAGAGGATTCAATGAATAGGGCAAGAGAGCTTTAGGTTCCATAGTGTTACCTTTGGAGATAGGTGAATGGAAGACTGAAGTCAAATTCTACATAAATGATTTGAATACTTCATTCGCTGCTTTGCTTGGTAGCCTTGGAGACATTAAATTAAGATGATTCCATCTTCCCTCCATCAGTTCATCAAGTTAGGAAGGATGGGATTAAGTACTATGTCAAAAGAGATGAAAAGCCATTTTCAGTCAGAGAGATTGAGATATATGAGGTTGCGACCTACTATCTTCCTAAAAACACTTTTTCTCATGAACTTGGTCAAAATTTGAATTCAAATGCAAAAGAAAATGAAAAAAAAAAGAAAAAGAAAAGGGAAAGAAAAGAAAAGAAGAATGAAAATCAAGTGAACAAGAAATAGGAATTGAGGAAGAAGTAGAACAGCATATCACATTTCACCCATAGTTCACTCCATCATATGGACATGTGGGTACGATAACTCGACCTCCACCAGGTAGAGGCAGAGGAAGAAATAGAGGTAGCCCTAGAGGCGGAAGACCTTGGTTGGCCATCAGCCAATAGGGGTTATGTTTCAGTTCACAAGAGTACCCCTATTATTCACATAGACTTGGAATCCAGCTCGAAGGATGAGTCTAATGTGATTAGAATACCAGCCAACCCCTCTTAGCAGGTTTCATTAGAGGTGACACTCAAGCCGGATAGCGACAAAAACTAGGCCTCCAAATAAAGCACAAATGTATTCGAATCAAATTTATATGAAACTATTAGACAAAGTTTGGAACATTAGCTCTAACCTCACTTTCATCTCAAAATGTTGAAGGTTTAGTAGTTAAGGAAGTCTCTAAGTCTTCCATTGATGCGAAGCCTAAGAGATTCATATTGGGATCATCATCTTCAAGTCCTGAAGTTGATGTAGAACTTGAGGATAATTCATATAAAAAATTAATGGGATTGTCATTTGATTGGTATTCACCTTGTGTTCTTAATCTTGCAAAGAAGGGTTTGATTCCTTATACATAGTCTAAGCACATGTCAGAATACTTCAAAAAGCTATGGAACAACAGAGGCAGGGATGCACAATCAAGATCAAGACTAGGATTTGGCACAGTGGGTCCAGTCGATGACAACGATTACTGCTTAGTTGTTACCAATCATCTAGAGTCTGATAGGTTCTTTTCCAACCATACTAACTCTTATGAGAAAGTTTGTTTAGAAACTTCAGATGATTCATATGATCTCCAAATCAAAGATGCACTGCCAGAATTTGAAGAGGAGATCCATTCAACAATTGAAAACCTCAAAAAAATCAACCTCGAGACAGAAGAAAATCCACGCTCGACATACATCAATTTGTTGTTGAATGAAGAAGAAACTAATAACATAGTTAGGCTATGGACTGATTTTAATGATTTATTTGCATGGAGCTATGAAGAAATGCCTGTATTATCTGCTAACGTAATAGTCCACCAATAGACCAACACTAACCATTAGCTCATAGGCATGCGATTAAATCGAACAACATGTCATTTCAAGTCAAGAAAGCGTCGTTGTTGGTTTCATCGAGGAAGAAAAATACCTTACACAGTTGCTTGTCATAGTTAAGAAGAAGAATGGTCAAATTCGCATATGCGTCAATTTCAGGGACTTAAAAAAAGCATGCCCTGAGGATAAGTTTCATCTTCCTATACCTGAATTAATGGTGGACATCGCCTCATCTCATGCAGTATTCTCCTTCATGGATGGGTCATCTAGCTACAACTAAATCAAGATGGCCCTCGAGGATGAAAGAAACACTACTTTTCAAACCCCGATCGGAATCTATGTCATGCCTTTCAGCTTTAAAAATATTGGTGCTACATACCAACTGGCCGTAACTTAGATCTTCAATGAACTCATCCATTACCATGTTGACTATGTTGATGATCTAGTTGTCAAGATCAAAGAAAAGGAAGACCATCTCTTTGACTTGAGAGTAATTTTCAAACAGTTAAGATAATATAACTTCAAAATGAATCCCCTGAAGTGTGCATTCGGAGTAGCTTTAGAGAAATTCTTTGGGTTTGTTGTCTGACACTGGGGAATAAAAATAGATCCAAAAAAGATCAAAGCTATCTTAGAAATGCCACCTCCTAAAAGTTAAACTCAACTCAGATCTTTCCAAGGATGATTGGCATATCTAAGACGCTTTATTTTCAACCAATCGGGTGTAAGCCATTTTCAGCACTTGTCAAAAAGGATGCCAAGTTCAAGTGGGATGATAAGTGCCAGCATGCCTTTGAAGATATCAAGCAGCATTTAGTAAAGCCAATTTTAGTAGCCCCTATCTTGGGTAGGCCACTCATACTCTACATTGTTGCAATGGATGACTCCCTCGATGCTTTGTTGGCCCAAGCTAATGACGAAGGGAAGGAGAGTGCTCTCCACTACCTCAGCCGTCATCTGATTTATGCTGAAGCGAACTACCCACCTATTGAGAAACATTGCCTAGCTTTAATCTTTGCATCCCAAAAGCTGCAGCACTATATGCTTTCTCATAAGGTGAACTTAATTTTAAGAACCAATCCACTGCAGTATCTCATGACATGGTAATCGATTGGCACGTTGGTCTATGATTCTCTCATAGTTTGATATCACATTTGTACTCCTCCGTGCTATAAAAGGACAAGCACTAGCAAATTTCTTAGCAGCACACCCACTTCCTACTGATTCTCTGCTTAGTGATGATCTCCCTGATGAACAAATCATGAACTTAGGGGAGGTTGACAACTGCTGATGGGAGATGTATTTTGATGGCGCAGCTTCCTTTCATAAAGGAGAAGCACTACTATCTACTCTCCCTAGAAAAGCAGGGGTAGGAATAGTTCTCTTAACTCCAGACCGTGATATGATGAGATTCTCATACTACCTCTCCAATCCCTGCACCAACAACGAAGCTGAGTATGAGGCTTTGACTACATGTCTGGAGTTAGCCATCACAGTGTGTGTCAAAAGCATCAATATCTACAGGGATTCTTAGTTGGTCATCAACCAGATTGTCAGGTCCTACAAGGTTCTCAAACCTAAGCTTTGTCATTATCACGAGTATACCATGAAGCTATTAGCCCAGATTCTTAAGGTCACCATCTAAAAGGTCCCTCGATGAGAGAATGCAGTAGTAGATGCTTTGGCCAAACTTGCCAAGGAATTGGCATGTCCAGAAGATGAGTCCATTCCAATAAGACTCCAAAACAGACAAGTCTTAACCTTCATTGATGCTAAACTCGTCAAGAAACTTTCTCTTGAAGGGGAGGTTGTCATTGCCAAAATGGATGATGAGTCATATTGGAGGCAACCGTTCATAGATTATTTGAACACCGGAAAACTACCTCAAGAAAAGTTACAAGCCCATCAGGTGAAACAGAGAGCTCTCTCCTATGCTCTCATGGATGGCACCTTGTACCTACAATCCTTCGATCAAATGTGGTTATGTTGTTTGGACAAACACGAAGCCCGTAAGATTGTGACCGAGGTACACTCAGGTCTATGTGGAGCGCATCAATCCGGTATGAAGATGAAAGCAAAGATCAAGAGATAAGAATATTACTGGCCTTTGATGATTACAGACTACATGGATATAGCTAGGAGATGCTATCAGTGTCAGGTACACGGTATGATCTTACATCAACCACCCAACATTCTACACCCAACTTTGACTTCATGGCCATTTGAGTGTTGGTACATTGTTGGGTCCGATTGATCCTCCTTCTTCCAAGGGTCATCATCTTATCTAGCTACCGACTACTTTTCCAAATGGGCGTAAGCAATCCCACTCAAAGAGGTCACAACTTCGGATGTGCTTTAATTTTTCATATTATATATAGGTTCGGGTGCCTCGATGAATTATATCGATAATGGCGCATTCAAAAGCACCAAGATCAACAGCTTCGCCAGAAGACACAGTATAGATTGGAGATACTCTACCATCTATTATCCCAGGGAAAATGGTCTAGCCAAAGCATTCAACAAAACTCTCATCCATATACTAAAGAAGACACTTGATAATAACAAGCGATAGTAGCATGAGCAGTTGGTTGAAGCCTTATGGGCCTACCACACCACATATAGAACTCCAACTCAATCTATCCCATTTTTCTTAATGTATGAGTACGAAGCCATTCTACCCTTAAAAGTTTAACTCCCATCACTAAGGATAGCAATGGGTAGCAAGATCCCTATAAAGAAAAATACAAAGTTGCCATTATAAGAGTTTGAAGGTTTGGAGGAGAGACACCTACGGGCATGCCAGAATCTCGAGTTATACAAGGCCAAGATGATTCAAGCTCACAACAAGCTGATCCACCCTAGGGATTATAGTCCTAAGGAGACCAATTGTTGCCCGTCAAAAGAAGAGAGGCAAGTTTGAACCCACTTGGGAAGGCCCCTATGTCATAGAGAAGGCCTACCAAGGAGAATCTTATTAGCTCAGTGATTGTAAAGGGGAACACCCGATGCTTCCAATTAATGGGCTCTATTTGAAGAAATATTACCCATAAAAATATGTTTGAAAATAATTATCATTAAAAAAACAAAATTTCATTCAAAATTTTCAAAATCTTATCTTCATTCGAAGTGTTATTTGCTTGTATTGTGAATCCGCCACGATGTGTTTAGGATAGGTGTAAGAGAACCCATGCGGCATCCTTTCTTAGTTGGAATTCTGGTTGCTATCCCTGGCACCATTTCATTCAATTCCCCAAGTGTGTTTAAGGTAGGTGTGAGAGAACCCAAGCGGCGTCCTATTCCCTTTAGCACAAACATAAAAAACAAACACATGTCTTTTGTCTCGGACTATTTTGATGTGGGAACAAGCTCCCTGAGGCACTCACTCATTAGCTTCTCTAGGTCAAGTCTACATGCTACCTTATTAGTACGTCACCCCAGTGGTCACTTGTTCAGAAGATGTGAGTCTCAGAGCTTTTTTCTTAACTTGACCATTGCAAACCAATGAGCGCCTTGTTAGTTTGGTAATCTTCACTGCCCAACTAGTAAGCTACATTATGTTGATTTTGTTTAAGAAGATATAAGTCCCCGTGCTTTTTTCTTGAACTAATCATAATGATCTAACTAGGTAGAGTATATTTGAGGTTTAGGGTAAGTCCGCCAGAGGCTCCTTTCCTTTTGACTACATTTGTGTTCATATAAGTCCCTCAATGGCATTCACTCAGTAGTCGCCCTAGGTCGAATATCACTTGTAGAGCCGAAGACAGACTATCCCAACAATCAGTTCTACTATAAGAGGATGTGAGTCCCTGAGCTTTCTTCCTAAGCTGATTGTTGCAAATCGGGGCACCTTAGGTTGGTTGATGTTCGCTATGCTGATAATGACTCACCTGATGGATGCACCACTCTTGGCCAATGTGAGTCCCCGTGCTTTTCCCTTGAGTTGGCCATCGAATACTTATTGTAAATTATCTTCTCCAGGGTTTTAGATCAAGCCCTTAGCAGCCCCTCTCTCTATGGCCACTCTACTTGGATCACGTCCTTTGCGACCCTATTTAGACACTACTCGTGTTACTTTTGGATTGGATAGTTCCCCCTTTCCTAGTAGCTACACCTATGGTTGGAGAATTTATTCGACAGATGTGTAGATTCTCCCTTGGTTCAGTAAATATGAGATAAGTTTAGGCTGATATAAGCTCTTTCTTAGTTTGATCCCTCGTAAACTAACTGGATCCATGATAAATAAACAAAACAAAATAAATAAAATTAATTCATTTGTGGATTAGGAATTCAAACCCTCAAAGAGCCCCTTTTCCTAAGCTGACATCCTATCTTTAGGGCAGTGTCAGCAGAACTCCCTATATAAATTACCTGACTACCTGAGTTGATATAAGTCCCTGAGTCGACACTCTCTCTGTAGTCGCCCTTAGGTCAGGTTCAATCTGTTTGCCATAAACAAGTTACCTCGGCAGTCATTCCGCTTTGGAAGATGTAAGTCTACGATGATTCTTTCTAGCATGATTGTCGCAAACAGACGGGCAGCCTTAGGTCGGGTTTAATTTGTTGCCCAAAGCAACTGATCACCCCAGTGGTCTTTTGTAGTGGAAAATGTGAGTCCCCATATTTTCATCCCCCGAATTGATCATTGCAACTCGAAAGGCACTCTTTTGGTTGGATAGTTTTCCCTTCGGCTGGGAAGCTACTCCCTTTGGTTCAGTAAATCTGAGATAGGTCTAGGTTGCTAAAGCTTCTTCTCAGTATGATCCATTATAAACTAATAGAATCCATCAATAATAATTAAAAATGAAACTAATCTTGACTATATTTGAGCTAATTTAAGTCCCCCAGCGGCATTCACTCAATAGTCAGCCTTAGGTCGGGTTCAATTTGTTTTCCTTGCCAACTAATCACCCCAATGGTTCTTTGTTTCGGAAGATGTGAGTCCTTGCGCTTTCTTCCTAACTTGACCATTGCAAATCGAGAGGCACCCATTCGGTTGGATAGTCCTACTATGTGATTGGTAGACTACTCCCTTTGGGTTGGTAAATCTGAGTTACCCCAAGGCCCATGGCCCCTACTCAGTGCATTCCATCGTAACCCGATGGGATCCATAAAAAATAAACTTAAAAATGAAATTAATCTTGACTAACTTTGAGCTGATTTAAGTCCCCTAGTGGAATTCACTCAATAGTCAGCCCTAGGTTAGGTTCGATCCGTTGCCTCGTCAATGGATCACCCCAGCAACTGATCCCTACTTTGGAGGATGTAAGTCTATTATGCTTTCTTCCTAGTACAACTGCTACAAATTGAAAGGCACCCCTTTGGTTGGATAGTCCTACATGTGGTTGGTAAATTACTCCCTTTGGATTGGTAAATCTATGTTAAACCAAGGCCTCCATGGCCTTTACTCAGTGCAGTCCATCGCAAACTGATGGGATCCATCAAAAACAACTAAAAAAATGAATTAATCTTGACTATCTTTGAGCTGATTTAAGTCACCAAATGACATTCACTCAATAATCAGCCCTAGGTTGGGTTTGATCTATTGCTTCGTCAATGGATCACCCCAGCAACTGATCCCTACTTTGGAGGATATAAGTCTACTGTGCTTTCTTCCTAGTACAGTTGCTGCACACTGAAAGGCAATCTCTTTGGTTGGCTAGTCCTACCGTGTGTTAGGTAGACTATCTCTTTGGATAGCTAAATCTGAGTTAGGCCTAAGCCTCCATGGCTCCTACTCAGTGCGATCCCTCGCAAACTAATAGGGTCCATCTCAAAATCCAAAAAATCTAAAAATCTGAAACAAACTCAACCCTTCTACCTCAGTTGAGTCAAACTAAATGATCGAACAAAACAAAACTAAACAAATTAAAATAATCAAACAAAAATAATTAATTTGATATGCATATCCTCAATGAGATGCAAATCTTTCTAGTTCCCTTAGCGGATCTAGAATTCTAATCCCTCAGCAGATTTCACAACCTCTCCTCCCTAGTGGATGACTTGAACTTTCTCCCCTTGTGAAGAGTTCACTTTTCTATCCCTAGTGGAGTCAAAATAAACACAACTAAACAATCAACAAATCAAACCTCTCATCCCTCAATGGATGACTTGAACCTCTTTCCCTTGTGGAAGATTCACATACTCAGTCCCTAGTGGATTCCTCCTTCACTCTCTTATGTCTTCGACATGAGCGGAGTCACATTGCACTAAGCTCTTGATTCTTTCTACACCTTGGGTTGGGAGTAGTTCATTTCTATTAGTGCTTTTGATCATTCGGTGTTGTTGATTATTTCGGTCAATATCAATATGTGCGGTGTACCTTGTCAATCACACCACACCTATGTCTTTGTTGACCTCATTTTTAGAGTGAGCTCTCAACCCCTCCATCTTAGACATAGGACTTCTCTTAGACACTAAGAGTTTTCTTAGTTTTAAGATACTTCTAATGATTAGGTGGACACTCAACCAATCCCTAGAGGCTTAGAAGAGTTATCCATAGGAATAGGTCATGCCTTAGGGGTGTTAGAAAAATTTGCCTACCTTATAGCTTGAACCAAATCCTCACTTCCTCCTTTCAAATCAAACTCCAAAATAAATTCAAATTAAAATCCAAATCAATTCTAAATCAAATCTCAAATCAATTCCAACTTAATTGATTCTTCCTTCTTTCAAGTCAAACTCCAAATTCAAATCAACCTTAAACTCAAATCAATTCCAAACCAAACCTTAAATCAATTCCAATGGATTTTCTTGAATCATGAATCAATTCCAAATGATTGAAACCCATGATTGAATTCCAAATCTAAAATCTTTCTTAATTCACTTTGATTCCATCTTATGGACTTAGCTCAAATCAAATTCAAATCACTTCAAATTCAAGAAATTTTCTCATAACCCATTTATATTCTCATTTATATTCACAAATATAAATGATCTCATTTATATTCACAAATATAAATGAAATATAAATTCAGATAACCCAAAACTAAATCCAAAACTCAATTCAAAGTTCAAAAATCTTTCCTAAGTCACTTTAATTTTATCTTATGGACTTAGCTTAAATCAAATCCAAATCAATTCAAATTCAAGAGATTTTCTCATAACCCATTTATATTCTCATTTATATTTACAAATATAAATGAAATATAAATTCAAATATTAAAAACTAAATTCAAAACTCAAATCCAAATTCAACCAAAATTCAACCTAAGCCTTTCAAGTAAAATTCTTGAACTTAGCCAAATCAAACTCAAATCAAGCCAAACCCTTGATTTTTCTTCATGATTCAATCAATCCTTCAATCATGAATCCAAAAATAAACATAAACTTCAATCATCAAACCAAAACTAAATTCAAAAATCAAACCCAAGTCAAACTCATGTTCACCCTTTGAACTTGAAATTGTCAAATGAATGAAAACCCATTTGACTTCAAATCACTTACAAATGGATTTATACTTCAATCATAAGTCCATATGTGAGTTCAATCAAACTTGATTCAAGTCTTGATCAAGTAAATTAACCCTCATAGGCTCAATTAACCCAAAGTGACCTAAAGAACCCATTTTGAGCCAAATTCTAATCCTACTCAAATTGGATTGAACTAAGCCCACCTAAGCCTCACATTGTGAGAAATAATCATCATGAGATGATCAATCACTCAAATTGGGTCAAACCAAGTCAAACCTAAGGGTTGACCAAGTCAACACTTAGCAAAATGAATACTAAACTAGCCAAAATCCACCATAGGCCAAATTGATTGAAAGCATTAATCAAAACTAATTCATGATCAATGTTTGAACTTGACCAAGTCATCATTTGAGCCTAACCTAGCCCAGTTGGCCACTTGACCCAAGTTGACCCAACTTGACCTAAAAAGTCAAAAAGGGTCAAAACTTGATCTAAGCCAAATTGATTGAAACCAATGGGTCAAGTTCATTCTAAATCACTTGTTGAACTTAACCAAAGCCCCAATTGGCCAACTAGACCCAACATAGCCCAATTGATCATGAACCCAACTTGACCTAAAAGGTCAAATTGAGCCAAAATCAACTCAAATCAAAATTGATTGAAACCAAAGCTTGCAACATATTTCAAATGACCAACCAAACCTAAACCAACCCATGACCTAACTAATTGGGTCAAATAGGTCAAACTAGTCAACTTGACCCATTTGATCTAAATGAAATCAAATGAACCAAAACTAAATATAAATCAAATTGAACCAAACCAATGATGCCAACATATTTCAAATAGTCATATGAACTTAACCTAACCCTTGGTTTGACTCAATTTGACCAATTAGTCAACTGGACCCAAGTTGATCCATTTTGACCTTAATGGGTCAACATGAGCCAAATGACATCAAATCAACTCCAAATTCCATGAAATTTGGACCAACCTAATTTGTAACTATTCTAAATCTTCCCAAAGTGAAATCAAATCCAAATAACTATTACCCCTAAGTCAAGGGGTAACCTATGGCCAATTCCACTTGGAATTTGGCCATATTCTTTTCATGGCCATTTGACACCCTTTTAGTGGACCAAGTGGACACTAGTGAGTGTGGTGCACATGACTCAATGGGTTTGGGTCATCCAAACTAAACCCAAGGCCAAAATTGACCACCCCACTTAAAATGAGCATATGAGAATCACTCCTCCATCTCATTTAAGGGAGCTTCACCACTCCACTCAAAACCCAAAATCAAATCACATGCCATAGAAAATGGCCTATCTAACTCACTCCATAGGATCAATTTGATCAAAATGGCAAAGCCATGGTCGGCCGTCCGATCCTTCTAGGGGAGATATACTCCCCCTAATTTCATTTCATTTGCACGGATTCACATTCGATTGAAGTATAAGAACTTAGAGAAAGCAATTCTAAGCTCCCCAAGGTCTCCTAAGCTACTTTGATTTCTCCATTTTTGATTTTGCCTAAACTGAAAATAGGGGAGCTCAAGGGATTTTCCATCTCATCCAATTCTTCACCATAGATCAATTCCTCCTTCAAGCACCCTGAGGGGACCCAATCGAGCTCATGCAAGTCTTCAACCAAGCTTCCAAAGCAAGAGAGAGGGGAGCTAGACCAAGGCCGCACCTAATGGAAGCCCACTTTGGTCAATAGGAAGATCCACTCAACCTTAAGCCCTCAAATCTTCAACATGATTTCATCTCCACTAGACGAAGCAACCTCAATGGTTGGGAGCGCCGGTGATGGCCTCCATCGAGGTACTATTCAAAACTGAGCTTGCATTGAATATTCTTTGGTCCTTTATGAAAGAAACTTTCACCCTAAGTGAATTTGACCGTTAGATCTTCATCTCCTTATATGATGATGGTGTGGGTTCAATTTTAGCTCAATTTGAGCTCAATCGAGCTCGGATCAAGCCCTAAGAGGTGGATGGTTGCCCTCTCCCATAGGTGAGCTCAGGGTTGAACCATGGACCGTCCATCCTGTGTGTTTTGGATGGTCCTGATTAATCCATATTAGATCCATGTTTTAATCCCTTTAATATCACGGGCTTGATCTTGACCGTCTGATCTTTGATCGAATGGTCCAATGGAAAGCATGTAGCGCTGCCGGCTGACTGTGTAGCTGATTTGACTACTTAAATAGCAAATCCTGCCATGCCACATAGAAAGCGTGTGCCACATCAGTGGTCCACGTGGTGCCGACGGGATTAACTACATAATTAGGGATTTAATTAACTTTTAATCACATAATCTACAAAAATACATAACTAAATGTAAAAAAAATCAGAAAAATACAAACTTAGATGCATATTGAAGATATTTCAAATTTTAAATTTTATTGATTTTGAATAGTAAATTTCAAGCAAATTTGATTTTATTGGGAATATTATTATGTTAATTACTCCCTAATTATTCCACTAATTTGTTCGAAACTTCTCATTTATGTTTAGTGGAATGACTTCAACCTCCCCTGACTTTTTTGGAATTTATTAATGGTTTAATTGGGGAAATTGCTTGATTCACTCCTAATTATTCTCTTAATTAATTAAATGCTTAATTAACCTATTAAATGATGATAAATTTGTTAATTAAGATTGCTAATCACTTTAGAATAGTGAATGAACTTAGGGATTGAGATTAGGAGTCCTCTCCCAAATCTTTTCCCCCTAAGTTTATCTCATTTGAATAAAAATCTAATTAAGGTGCAAATTAATTTAATAGTTTAATCACTTAATTAAATGGCTTA
Source organism: Cymbidium sinense (assembly GCA_021442155.1). Taxonomy (NCBI): domain Eukaryota; kingdom Viridiplantae; phylum Streptophyta; class Magnoliopsida; order Asparagales; family Orchidaceae; genus Cymbidium; species Cymbidium sinense. The sequence goes on along the minus strand of CM038218.1, from coordinate 17,424,998 downwards.
ATTAATCAAATCTTTAAAATCATATCAATCTGAACTTAATCCTTTCCTTCTTAGGTAGATTACTTAGGTGTTTAATAACCTAAGTAGGCTTAAAGAAATCATATATAACCCATATGTGTGGGAAGGGTTATGAAAGTACTTAAATTAAATCCTTTAGCTTAATTAGTCATTAATTGTAAGCCAAATGCATTAGGCCCATTTCTTTCTTAGGTGCATTGCTGATTTAAATTTCTTGTGGTTTTATGTCATACATTGGCTTATAATTATTTGATTAAATATATTAAAGTGGTATAGGTAAGGGGTAATTAATGGACTTAATGCACACCTTAAACAACAACAACAAGCCTTAATCCCACTAGGTGGGGTCAGCTACATGAATCCTTCGTCTCCATTATGTCCTATTATGTGTCAAATTCTCATTTAATTCAAGTATACTAAGATCATTTTTTATACATCTTAACCAAGTCTTTTTAGGTCTACCTCTACCTTTCTTAACATAAGGCAAATCTAACGCATCTACTCTCTAATCGTCATCGACGGCCGACGCTTTATGTGGCCAAACCATCTAAGGCGACTCTCCCTAATCTTATCTACCACCGGAGATACTCCAAATTTTTCTGAACATACTCATTTTGCATTCTATCTCTAAGGGTAAAGCCACTCATCCACTGAGCATCCTCATCTCGTAACACTTAACTTAGTCTTATGATTCTCTTTTATTAGCCAACATTCGCACACATAAGTCATTGCGGTCTTACCACCATCTTATAAAATTTTCCTTAAGTTTAAGTGGAACTTTTCTATCACATAATAGGCCGATGCATTCCTCCACTTCAACCATCCAACTTGAATTCTACTAATAACATCTCCATCTATTTCACCATCATTTTGAATAATAGAGCCTAAATATCTGAATCACTCACGCTTATTAATGACTTGATCACCTAAAGTCACAACACTACCACTAAAACTTCTACAACTAAAATTACACTCCATATATTCAGTTTTAGATCTACTTAAATGAAAACGTTTAGACTCTAAAGTTGACCTCCATAATTCAAGTTTCTGTTGGACTCCCTCTCTAGTCTTATTGACAAGAAGAATGTCATCAGCGAAAAGCATACACCAAGGTACATCTTCTTGTAAATGCCTCGTAAGAACATCCATAACTAAAGTAAAAAAGATAAGGGCTTAATGTTGATCCTTGATGTAATCCAACTGAAATAGGAAAATATTTTGTCAATCCTGCTTGTGTTTGGACTCAAGTAATAGCAATAGTATACATATCCTTAATGACTTGAATATAACCAATATTAACTTCTTTCTGTTCTAGAACTCTCTAAAGAACATCTCTAGAGACTTTATCATAAGCTTTCTCTAAATTAATAAATATCATATGTAGATCCTAAAGTGGAGGGTTGTGTTAGGTAGTCGACAGCCAGCATAAAATTTGTCAAAATAATCATGACATGAATCCTTTAAATCATTGTGTTAATGCACACCTTAACCTAAACAAAATATAAAATCAACTTATTGGTTCTAAAATTAAACTAAAACAACATATACATGCAGGAGATGGGTCAGGAGCAGCAAATATTTTCACATTTCCTAAATTCAAATCAAACTCAAAATAAAACTAAAAATTTCTTTAAATAATTTTGATTCACTTTAAATAATCTTATTTCATAGAATTGTCTTTAGGAATTAATTAGGGTGAATGAATTTACATGCTTTCATCACTTTATTTATTTCCTAGCATGATAAATGTGTATGTCATATGAAAATCATGTGTCCATATCTTTTTGAACATGCACATGTATCTAAGAAAAGTGGTATATTAGTCTGGACATCCCGGATTGCATGGCTTTAAGTAGCACTAAGTAGGTCTTGTACCTTACACCCCTGGTGTATAAAATAATGGTGTCATACTCACTCATGCCTTTTATACATATAAATGTGCATATAAATAATGGATAAAAGAATCTCTCTTTTCTACTTAACAAAATCATGCATACAAGAAATATTCCAAAATTTTCTTAAACAAACTCTCTTAGCATTTATCATGAAGGTGTACTAAACATTTCCATTTGCATGTATAGATATGCTTAGGATTCATCTATATGCATGTTCCATATGTTGGGGAAGAAATAAAGTGTTGTGTGTTCTATGATAGTAATTCACTTTACTTAATCTTAAAATACCTTTATTTTTGAATAGGTTTATTTAAGAAAAATCTAAACTTAGGATTAATTAAAATACATAATAAAATATTCACTAAATAAAAATCAAATATGAATCTACCTTAGAAATTACTTAAGTTAGGGAGGAAAGAGAAATTTTCTTCTCGTTTCCTCTCTTTACAACACTTAGTAAGTAATTGTAGGTTCATTCAAACCTAATCACAAAATAAAGTCAACCAAATCAACTAAATTACTTAAATGAAACCACCCTCTAAGTTGAACTCTTTCACACTTAGAAAATTCCAATCTTAAAGCCTAGCTAAGACATACCACACAAACTTTAAATAGCACACACATTATGCTAACTCGCCATTTCTAGTCCTATGTTAGGGAGGTACATGGTTTGATATTTTCTTTTGTTTTGTGTTGTGATGTTTTAGTCTAGATGTTAGGGTGTATGTGCGTAGACTAAATCGTAGGAAAATCTTAGTCTAACCATCATCTTCTGCAAGAGATTGTGCTTAAGGGGTGTTGTAATAAAAATAAAAATACTTTTGTTGTGCAGGTTGCTTATACCCATAAGCATAATCTAAAATAGGCTAGGTGGACTTGATTACACATGTGTGAGGTGCTAAGCCCAATTTATTTGTATACATGCTTGAGATTGTGTGGTTTGTTTAGATAATCTCTATTTTGTAGGTTTTAGTTAGATTTCCTTTTTCCTATTTTCATATAATTTTACAATTAAAATTTGGAATGATTATTATGGGAGATTAAGATGAACATTGGTCATAAGACTATATCTTATACACTATGTGAAGCCTTTGGAGCAACCACATTCCAACCAACCAAAATAAGAAAGAAGAAACAAAATGAAGAAAGAAAGAAGAAAGAAGAAAGAAGAAAGAAGAAATGAAGAATGAAGAATGAAGACCCCCATAACAATGAATTTCTTCGTGATTGTAATTTATTCATTTGTAATCCGGGTTCTATAAGGGTAGAGCTTAGCTACCTAATTTGTTTTTGGGTTTGTACGGTGGAGCCCGACCACAAATGGCCACTTATTTTTTTACGCTAGCTTTATAAATTATTTGATGTTTGTTTAGCTTGTGCATTAAGATGGCATCTTTTCCTAATTTTTTTTTTGCTTTGATGTATGGCTGGAAGACGATTAGGCTCTTAAGAAAATAAATTTTGTATCCAACTAATCAATTCAAACTAAAAATAAATTTCTCATAACCTCACCTAAAGCCTAAGTTATAAACAAAATAAAAGATTTAGCAACCCCTTAGCTGGATATTGTATTTTCCTTCTCACGTCGTGCATAAAAAAATATATTGTTTCACTCTTGATTTAGAGGGATTCCATCTTTTCCAATGAACTTGGCTTGACCTTTGAGAGCCATGGTGGAAACACACCTCCTTTCTTACTGATTTTGGCCCATAATCTAATTTCATTAGGCATATGAATCCTAAAGCCTGTGTCAAATTGATTATCCAAAATAAAAATAAAATATGACAAAAATTTGTATTAGATTTAAGTCATTAAATCATGCCATACATGATCTAGTCTCTTAGTGAGTGTGTTTAAGAATTTAGTCTCTTTCTAAATAAATAATAGCTTAGCTATCTTGCAAAAGCATATAACTTGCCTTCATGTTTTTAAAATCATAGGAGGAGTTAGTTAGTAGCCACCCCCAGGCAGTTGTAAGTCTAAACAATCAGGTGATTTATTCTCTCTTGAGGAGGTAAATCATATATCCATTTTCACCTTAGATTTATGTTGTACTTTGGCCCTCTCAAATTTCCCTAAATTTAGGTTCTGAGGTTGCTTCTCCCCTTTGCAGGCTACAAGCATAAATCCTCATCTCTTAGGCATCTTCCATGATCTTGTGTCATGGAATTGTAAGCCCTAACTTTTTAATAAAAATTCAACTCAAACAAATAAATCACCTTAATTTCAAAAATATAAAGCCCAACCATAAGATAGTTTGAGATGCTTACTAGGCCTCCTAGTATCGTAAGCATCCCCTACTCATCTTCATTTATATTTGAAAAGAATTCCCTCCTCTTGATCGATCCCACTTGATTTTCTAAAAATAAATCAATCGATTGATAGTCCCACCTTTGATATCTTTGGAGATAATGATCATTTACCTTAATCGAGAGTATTCTTAAGGAATCTCATTCCTTAAGATGTAATTAACTATGGGGGCTTACCCTTGTAGGGAACTTAACAAACTGGGTTTAAAATAAACCCTGCTTTACTTTTTGATGTAAAGTAGGGGAAGAATCTCTAGTACATTTCAAAGACTCATAGTCCTTAGGAGTCCTTATTAAGGTGATTAGGTCCATTTGTAGGATGGTGACTTCTGTTTCTCGAGATAGTACATCATTCCTCAATGCCATACCCGACCACCCTAATAAGAACATATGTGGATTTACATGGTGTCCCAACAAAGTTATATATTTTCTTGTTTTCATTTATCCTTTTAAAAAGAGGATTGGATGAAGATGAGACTAATTTTTACCACAGTACTTATACACCTGCGATGTTAGTTTAAACAATAATTTTATAATTATGGTTGAATTTATGTTAAGCTGTTTAGGTCTCCTATCAGTATAAAAATTTGGTAGCATCCCAAGATCGCCCCCGGGGGTCGCCTAAGGTATCACGCCTTGTGCTAAGAAAGGCATGTATGGGTGGTGTAAACACCATGGTTGAATACGCCTTCCCACAATGTCAAGAATGACATGTATGGGGCTCTAAGGTATATGCATATAACACAGATTTTCCCATCCGTGTAGATGTACTTATATACACAAAAATAAGCATAGCTTTCCTCATCACGTCATGAAAGATGTATATGAGTCTTATATTTCAACGACTGTGGTGGTCTCACGGTGAGGATGTGTGGTGCATAGGGGCATACACGTGTACGAACAAAGGATGCTGCGGTCACTATGCATGGGTTGCGAGAGTGCGAGAGGCGGGCTAAATGGGTGCTACTCACCTGCGAGAATGACGGGACGGATGGGAGCAACACGGACATTCACGGAATGCGGTTAGACGCACTGAGTCGCAGGCAGAGAGAGAGAGCTCGCTTTGTGAGGGAGAAAGTGTTGAATGCTGGAAATTAGCATCGGCTAGAATTTTTCGGGCTATCTCCTATGGTTAGGGTTAGGATTATAGGGGTATTTATAGGATTTTCTTATTTAATTATTTAATTAGCCCTAATTCAAATTTTTGCAACGATATTATTACATGGGCAATATATATAATAATCTTAGGTTATTTTGATGTTCTAGGCGCAACAGTGTGGTCCGTTTCACGATCGGAGGTAGTTTGGATTAATTCTCAAATTGGCTCAATTTTAGTTCAAAAATGTGCATCATTGCTTCTGGCTGCTCAATATTCATGTAGGTTTGTCCGAATTGAGCACAGACAATCTCATTTGATAGATTTTGATGTTTTGACGCTAACAGCGTGATCAATTTTGTGAACATAGGTCATTTGGGCATCATCGTAGTCTCTCAACTTTAATATGCGTATAAGTGCATCAACAAAATTCCTTCTTGATCGGTCGACCGTCGAATTGTGCAATATGTATATTCTGATCAATTTTGATATTCTAAATGTGACAGTGAAGTCCGTTTGTCAATTGAAAGTCATAACGACTAGTTTTGGCGACGTCAAGTGTATTTTAGCTTTGATTTGCACGTTGTTGTATCCGAAGTCGATCGACTTCATCTTGTGAGCACGTCTTGACTTATGCAGCATGAATGGAGGTCAACTATATCATACTAATAAAATTTTATAGAGAGATTTCTAAACATACCACACAATTCTTATGTATTATCATACATAACACATAAACTTCAATTTTTATATACATAATACAATAATCTTCAACATCACATCAAAAATATCATCATCCCTCACTTTTTAAAAATGAAATGTAATTTTTTAAATATAAAATGTATTAGATAAGTAAATATCTACATTTAGGTGTTAGATATGTAAATATATAAGAATTGTGTGATATATATGTAAATCTTTCAAATATTTTTAATTTCTTTCTAAAGAGATTTAAATTCTTACATATTTATATTACCTAACATTGAATATTTACTTACCTAACATTTTAAAAAAGCCTAGTCCTGTTTGGGGTAACTACAATTATTTGAGAACCAACTGTGAAGCTACTACAAGAAGAATTTGGTGACAAAAACTACTATTGTTGAAGTTGTGATTTTGTTTGAAAAATTCAATTGAGAATCTGTTATTCTATAGCTGTTTATGCATAAAAGACAAGATGCCCTTATATGTAGAATAATATGAAACAAAATGAAAAATAAAATAAAATTTTAAATATCAAGCCTTGACGCACAAGCAATAATAAGATTTATAATCTCATAATAAATAATAAGCCTTATTGCATGCTAGAAAATCAATTGCGGTAGAATAAAAGTTTATGCCTTAGCCTTGTTAAGAAACTCAACACACACCCAGATATTTGAAGAGTGAATAAGAAACTCGAGAATTTTTACGTGGAAAAACCCAAGAAAGAGGGGGAAAAAATCACAGGGCCTAGCCTAGTAAAAATTTTTCACTATATATCTGCTTTAGAGTACAAAGTTTAAGTTTTCCTGATAACTGGATTGTAGAATTATATGTGAGAAAGCTTGATAATGGGAATATCGAATCGTAATACAGTATGCAGTGTAGTCAGAATTGTTGTTAGGCGGACCAGTATTTGCGGAAATGACGATGGTGGTTGGTGGCGGCAGACCAATTGGTCGCGGTGGTAAAGCGGATCGATGGGAGATGGTCAAGTGTTGACCTGGTGGTATCGTGATTGACTACGGTGGTCGGTATGATGGTGATCGGCGGTGGCGCGATGACGACAGCGGTGATCGACACGGTGACTAACGACTGGTCGCGACGCAACGGCGGTGGTGGTAATGGAATGACCGGTGGTTTGGTGGTGACCGCGATCTGGTCGGCTGATCGGCGACGGGCGCTGATGATGGCGACCAAGAAGGTGGTCGGCGCGGACAAGGGATGGTCGATGAAGATGATGATCGCGGTGTACCACGACGATACCGCGCGTATCGACGGACGACGGCAGGTTATGACGGTTTAGCGGCCGACCGGTAAAGACGATTATGTTTGGAGGTTCTTCAAGCCTCAGAGCTCTCTCCTCTCTTTAGCTTCTGGCCTCCTCTCATGTGAAGATTGAGGGGCTATTTATAAAGTGACAGCTCTATAAATACAAACAAAATCCAAATCACTCCATCAGACAGTTCAAAATGATTCATTTGATCATCTGATATATTTTAAATATTTGAATGCTCAAATGAAGTCAGAATTACAAAATCTTAGGTTTTTATATCCGACTCATTAAGATGCTCATGACTAGAAACACTCTATATTTAAAAGCTATTTAGGGATTCGACTAATATCTCAAAGTTTTTAATGATATTTTAAGTGCTTGATCTGGGTTAGTCTCGACTCATGATCAAATTATTTTTAATGTCAAGATTCGTGCTTCAACTAGTAGAGTTTTTAGTGACATATCAGTTGCCCTCTATTTTTGGATGATATTATCTCTATCATCCAAAAATATATGCCAAATAATCAAAAATAATAACTTCTTCGATGTTAATGAAATTTGTGGGATCATTAACCTTTGTGTCACATATAGTTTGAGAGAATAAATCTTCATGGGTGCACAAGACTATGACCACAGAAGCGGGTGCAGGGTCATGGGTGCGTATGGGCACTCATGCGAGGCGGGTCACGCAGACGTCAAGGCTGAGGCAACTGATATGTCACTAAATCAATTTTCAGTGGCATATCAAGCCTAATGCAAATTACCATCTAAACAACCCCCATTTTTCTAAACAATTTATCTTTCAACTCTATATCCACTAATAACCCATTCTCATTCCACTTATAATTTTGCAAACATAAAATAGTTCATAACTGTCCTAATTAGATTTTTGGAGGGACAAAGTTTTAGATTAGGCATACCAACCAATGATCTAATAAAAATTAATCTATATGAGAAAATAACAAACCCACAAATTTTGTTTTCAGATAAATATATAGCAAGCAATTTGACAGCTTGATGCATGGTAGGCATCAAAGAGTCAACCTCATCGATCACTAGTTGTGCAGAGGAATAAATAAAATTTCAAAACAATCAAATAATTGAAAACAATCAAGAGATTCAAGATTTGGATACGAATAGAACCTGATAAGAGTCAAGAATGATGTAGGAATGGTAGACGAGAGAGTCCTATTCAATGATCTCGTATGTGGAGAGGTAAGGAAAGTCATTATTTTTTAACACCACCTTGAAAACACCAATGTGGAAGTTATTGTGGAGGCCAAAGAGTAGATTGAGCAAAGCAATGAATGCTCGTAGAATGCAAAAGATGGGTGTAGAAGAAGTAGAAGAATGAAATGAATGATGGGTGGCTTTGGACACTTTGGGTAATATAGGGACTCATATCCATTGGACCACATAATGTGGTCGAACAATTGAAGTTATTTTTGGACCATCGAAACTAGAAAATGTGGCCTTGCCACTCGAAGCCAGATGGTTTTGCATTACGTCTTGTAACGCAACACAAGCCGTCAAGCACCCTAAATGGGCACCTAAGAAGTTAGGGATGGAGATATTTTTGATACAATGATAAAGATTTAAGCGATATTTATATAAATATTATATATAAATATTATATATATATATATATATATATATATATATATATATATATATATATATATATATATATATATATATATATATATATATATATATATATATATATTTTTTTTAAAATAAGTATCATTAGAAATGTAATTAGGCAATTAAGTATCATTAAAAAAAAATTAGAAATAGATAATTCCACCGAGACGCTGACAGGTAGCCACGTTGGAATCGACGCATTGAAATTTACATGTGAAGTTAGTCGCCTTAGTCGCCGACCGTTTCAAGCACTGTGGACGCCCACTTAGTGGGTGACTAGATCTGTAGGATCTACAGTGGGCGACTAGCCTGCAGATGAAATTTGTTTTTTACATCAAGGATTGGCTTTGAGCTATAATGTTTCTGCTTTAGTTTTAGATGTTCCATTTGCAAGCGTAAAGCCCTTATCGTCAATTATGGAGATCAACCTTAGAGTCTTCATTTAAGTAGATCTAAAACATCTAAGAACAAATAAAAATTGATAGATAAAAATAAAATAATTTTTTTATATGTTTTCATTCCAAAAAGTGAGTACAAGTATTTACATAAATGGATGATCTAGAAATAAAAATAAAATAGATAAGAATAAATGTAGTACAGACGCACAAATACACTATCCTAAACATCTAACGCCTCCATCTTCTGCGTGGAATCGCACCACTCTCAGGTGTGTACTGGTCAGGTGCACGTGATGGATGATCACGCAGTTGATGGTGGCCCTCCAATGTAAGATCTTCGGAAGTCTGCGTCGGATAGTCCTGTGATGGGAAGATAGGTGGTTGTGATTCATACGTAGGGTGGTATGTAGAAGGACCTGGATCGGCATACATAGATGGACCTGGATCAACATATGTTGATGGCCCGATGCTCCAATCATGGTGTAGGACATCCTCTGTAGGCTCCAATCTGTAATGTGTGTCCCTGATATGTACACACAATCGCAAGTCTCTACATAGCACCTCGTACCTATCGATGGCTCACTGTAGCTCGTGCTCATCCACACGACCAAAGTACAGCTGAAAGATGTCCTGAGTCGCCAAGATGTGCTCCGACTACACGAAAAAATAGTATGAAAATTAGCCTCAAGTAATATATTGAATTCAAATGAATACTTATGTTACGCTTACATATATACGCTCTACAGGTGCTCTGGGATAGTAAGTGGTTGGAGGATCTGTCGGGGCGGCTAGTAAATAGAGAGAAGCCCACGATCTGAACCAGCACATGTACTAGTTGATAGCCGCCAGCCTGTCCTCATCTTCATCCAAGCCCTCGATGAGATAATCCCTCCGCCTCTCCCAAACAGCAATGTGCACTTGGTGGTAATCAACCTCGACATTCGCTTTGCCTCGACCATCGACCCTTTTGAAACTATGGTCAACTTGTGCCACATCTACTTTGGGTATGAGTCCAAACTGTCACAGCACTGATCAGGTAAATGCCACTCCACCCACTTCCAGCTGATTAGAGGGACTCGTGCTAACCATATATAAGAGCCTGTTGAGCATGTATGTGACAAATGTAGCATGATCTGCTCAGTGTTTGGCTCCCAAATCACCTACACATATTAAAAATTATGTTACATTAGAATATGCATTGTAGATATTTGAATTGAAATGTACCCTGCCAGTCCAACCTAAGTATGCAGCAAGCCATCCAGCTCATTTCTATATAATGCAATGTTCGCCATTGGCATCTGACGAATATATTTCTTGTTCCACCTATGCACACAACATAGTTTAAACAAATATATAAGCTAAAAATTTGAACGTGCAGAAAGTAAAATATACCTCAACCCAATGATGAGACCGTCAAGATCAGTCGGATATGACACATGTAGGGTCGACTTCCTCACATGAATATGCTCCCAAGACCATATATGTTGGAGGTGTAGGCAGCCAGTCATGTTGGCCCTAGTGAGCCTAGTCAACTCGTAGAGTTCTCTATAGAGGTGGGCCAGAACTGCTCCTCCTATAGCCAGCATAGTGAATGAATCTAGGTCCTCTAGAAGTGGAAGATACTACAGGTGGACCTCAGAACTGATATATCCAGCAGTAAGAAACACCCAATAAGAAACAAAATGTAGGCACGCAAGTGCATGAGAAACTCCTCAGCTCAGATGCCCGTATGACTCTCTGTAAAAAGACCATCTAAGCCACCTCGGCATGTATGTTCATACCGGCTGCCCATCCCGAAGGTTGACTGATGGATTGATCGGGTCATGGTACATTACATATGGTATAGGGTGTCATCCCAATAACTCGTCGCAGCAATCTGGCCAGCTAGCCCATCTATTTCCCTCACCGATCATAATTGGAACAATAACAGGTGGCCCATCAACACGTAATCCTAGGATCATCGCCACATCCTAAAGCGTCATAGTCATCTCACCAACAGCAAGGTGGAAGGTGTTGGTCTGTGGAGACCATCTCTCAACCAGGGCAGTAAGCAGATGATGATCTAGGTAGATGAAATGAAGCTGGCTAGCACACTGTAGGCCAATTGCCTCTAGCCCACTGATAAATCTTCTGCAAGTGATGGGCCACTCCTTCAGCATAAGCAAGTGTGAAGCAGCCTCTAGAATAGTGCTCTGCAAAAAAAAAAAGATCGATCTGTCATTAACCAAAATAAAAATTATGCAGGTGTAGCGTAGAAACTTAAATTAAATATTACTTACAGTATCAAGGTGAGCGGCTCTATGTTGTCCACGTAGGGAGGCTATGTTAGGGTGAACCTCAGTAGGTGGCTGCTCCAACTGTGGGGTGGCCTCCCTAGCATGGCCCTGATGCCGACGTCTAACTAGTGGATGGTGCTCCTCGGCCATCATACCTATTGAAGAAAATAAATGCAGGAGTCAGTGTCAGACAGTTCTAAATACTGAAAGAAAAAACTATAGCGTAAAGTAAGCCAAAAAAAGTACTGCAACCTACAAGAAAAATCTAAGTAACATGCACTAAACATATACATTGTATGCTAAAGTATCCATAACATACCTTCTACTATTAATATTGTGTGGGCACGATGACCTGTAGTGGCCAGCTATCTTGCATAGACTGTAAGTTCTACTACTGCTAGCTCTATTTTCATCCATTATATTTCTGAACCTGCTAGTACGAGGCCTACCTGACTTTCTACAAAAATTGGGTGGCTGCAATGCTACTAATTCATGCTCTGCATTGAAAGATGGCCACTTAGAACGGTCAAGCAAAGTGTGAAACTCATTTATGTATGTGAGCTTATGAGATGCAACGTGCGGACACACGTTAGGTGGTTGAATCTTCTAAATCCCAGTGCAATAATAACATGCGGGCATGGCCAATGATATATGATTATCTTGTTACAACTGCAGTTACATTGGCTATTATCAAGCAAATCAACTCTAAATGATCGGCTTGACCTGTCAAATACATGCATCTCCCGGGGGTTGATGTTCACCAGTTCAGGGAAACGTCTGGCTTCCCTTTCAGTACACTGTAACATTGTGGATACCATTTTGGTGAAAATAGATAAGTTAGCCTCCTATTGCTGAGTTGCAGAGGCAAGTCCTTTCATGAATAATGCAACTAAGTTGTAGTAAATAGTAGTAATTAGAGCCTGAATCGGTAAACCATGAGCCAGTTTAAGAATACCATTAAAATATTCAGATGCATTAGTCATCATTGTACCATAACGTATTCCACCATCATGTACAAGTGACCATTTAACAGGGTCGCGCTCCACAAGCTATTTGTGAGCTTCTTCTTTCACATTTTTAATATCTGACATGAAATGATTAAACTCACGAATATTATCAGTGTTTCCTGCCATATACATCTTCTAGCATAGAAATTTAACATCACCAATCCCCAATCTACATATCACCTTTTTAAAATTTTCACGCAAATGGCGCAAGCAGTGTCTGTGAGCGGCCCATGGAAAAACTTCTCTACACCCACGTAATAAACTAGCATGTTTATCAGATATTATGCACAAATCACGTCTAGTAGATATAACATAGCATATCATGTAAGCATATTAAGAACTACAACCAGGAATTAGTTGACTCGGACTCTACAACAGCAAAGGCAAGTGGAAACAACCCATTATTTCCATCTATTCCAACAGCAGTTAATAATGTACCACGATATTTGCCTAACAAAAAAATGTTTAAGTCAAGATCACACATTTACCACCCATAATGGAAGGACCAAATGCCCAAAAAAGTCTTTAAAAGTGCTATGTACTACTAGACTGAATTTAGACTGTACTAGGTAAAGTAGTACAAACTAATTCCATGTAAAGGCTGAGAGTCTTGTAAGACTCTTTTCAACTGCCAAAGATTGCTTTTATTGCCTTACGCCTTGCATCCCAGGTCTTCATGTAGGAAACTTTAACATTGAACTTTGACTCCATTCTACCTATAATATCCCTAGGTTTCAGATCAATTTGATGCATGATTACATGTATAATGAAATAAGCTATGAATTTTGAACTACACTGTCGATGACCGTCTGCGCTAACTGCATTGATACATCTATGGTTTTCTCCAACTCTAGATATTCTCCAAGCACCCCTTAAGCGTCTGCTGCTATTACAATGCAAATGCCAATGACATGGTCTGGTAGGACTATCATGGTGTATACATGTAACCGTATAGTTCTTTTAGTTAGAGGTCATTATTTGGAATTGAACATTATTCACTATACACCACCCAATAACAACAAACTTAAGACTCTGTTTACTTATGAAACACATACCTTTGATAAGGTTACATGGGATTTCAATATCGTCTGTTAGGACATTTTCATCAGATGGACCATCAAAGTAAATATCATTGTCCCACTCTCTAGTGACACATCCGCATATACCGTTTGTGGACAACATCTGACTTTCACTATCAATATTCCAGAGTGAATGATTTTTTAAAAGATCGTGACTGGCTACATTCCCAATCACAGTGGCTTCTGACCCAAGTGAACAATCATCATCATTGATATCCTGCTCAGACTAACTACTTGAACCACTGCTCATAGTCTAATACTCATCATCGCCTGCAGCACTCTGAGGCACATACGGTTCCTCTAAACGATAAATAACATTATCGCTGTCACAAAACTCATAAGATGGATGACAAACTTTGATATTAAATATTACAAGTATAAACAGGGAAAGATTGACAAGGTATTACCTGGGAATCAACTCATCAAAGCTGCGTTGTGTCGTCATAGGTACATGTGCGATGAAATCCTATATATGCATCATTGGCATATCTACTGACCTTATTACCGGATCAGCTGATGTGGATGCAACATTAACATCCTCCACTTCACATACAACACTAATATTTGACGGGAAGCTTCATCCAATGTAACATCGCAAACTTCATCGTCGAATATAACAGACGTTATAAATCCGTTATCCACCGGATAACGACATGTAAGACTGACTGTGTGACGCTCTGAATCAAGGTGCAAGAATCTCATAATTCTTTATTTCAATTTCAATAAGGTGCTGTGCCGCAGAACCTTAACTGGACGATTTCGACCTCCCACATAACTTGGACTGAATTGCTCGTCGATATTTAGTTTGCCTCCATAGAAAAGGATCAGTGAAACAAATTCTCTACTCATTCTTGTAGAACAAACTACATAAATCATAAGAAATTTAAATCAATCGACACGTTATACAAATGCCGCCATCTAACGTGACTACAACTAATAGGGCTCTAAGCTTATAGGCCAACTGAAACAACTCAAACCCAACTCATACCTTTCAAAATTATGTCGTTCACCCTAAATAATATTATACTTGACATCTTATCACCTGAACCACAATGCTAACACAAACATATAAATCAAATTCAACCACAAAATTCTAACCGTACAACTCTAATCCCTAGCACACATACTCCTCTATTACTTTATAAATGAAAAGAAATAGGGATTTACCGTGTGTTGACGAAGAACGATGGAAATGTGCGCAAAAAATAGTAGAATCCATCGCAGGAAACCTCCCCGAACAAAATGGAGTAGTCGGAATCATCACCGAAAGCTAATGTTAGCTTCCAATGGCTGCTAGATGGAGAGGGAAGTCGTCAAATGTCGTGGATGTGGCTGTCAGAAAGAAAATGAGCTGCTTTTGGCTAGAAGGAGAAGACGGAACAATGCCGGCAGTTGGAGCAATGCCGACAGTTGTCGGGAAGCTTGGAGATGAAGAGGACCGTGCTCGGAAGGGGCAAACCGGTTGGTGGCTCGCGTGGAGGCGTCAGATGGTCGCGTAGGAGGCGTCGGGGGCGGAACGAAGGATTACAGAGGGAAAATACGGCCGACGTCGACGTCCGATTTTATCCTCCGGTAGGCTTAGCTCATGTTAAATGAGCCACGCCCACTAAGTGGGCGACGTGTAAACGTGGTAACTTTCCGCCACGGTGACGTGCTACCTGCCCACTTAGTAGGCGATTATACCTATTTCTAAATTTTTTTTAATAATATTTAATTCCCTATTTAAGTTTCTAATGATACTTATTTTAAAAAAATGCCATATATATATATATATATATATATATATATATAGACACAAAAAATTATGTGATATGTATGTTTTAAGAGCTTTTTATATTAGATTTTATATTTCTCTCTTAATCTATAGATAATATTAAGTCTACTCTATTGATGACTTGTCATACCTATAGAAACAAGCATTCGCCATATTATAATTCAAGCTCAACGATAAAAATTAGAAAATTGTCCGAATTCAAAATGCAAAATTTTTTCTTTGTATAGTTCACATTTCTAGATATTGTTTTATACAATGTTTTTATATTGAACATTTCGTTATTCGATTATTTTTCTTTGGTTATAACAGTGGCGATAAGTTCAAAAGCGTCGAACCAAAATCTAGGCTAACTGCCTGCTATGCATAAATCAATAGCCAATCTTGGTCAAATTCATATTTAATTTCTAAGCTTAAGTTAATAGACAAATGTCAACTATCTAATACTTTTATATAATATAAATTTAAATCAATATTTTAATATCTTAATAATGTCCCTCTCACATGAATTTTTTTTTCATATTTATGAAAAATAAATCTTCATATACCATCAAATATCGTGCAAAAAAAATATTATTATTTCTTTTTTCGTTTAATTTAAATAATTATAATTTAAAAGTATCATACACTAAAAACTCACAAAATTAAACAGATTAGTCACCGCTCCTGAAACTTATTCTACTATTATAAAAGACAACTAAAAGAGCCACGCATAAACAATAGAAACTACTTATTCTCTGCGAAGTGGCTTGTGTAAAATTGCATTTATTAGATAAATCGAATAAAAAATAGATCAAAACTGTGCCAGGTATATATACAGGTGGCTAAATTCATTTTGAACTTAAAAACTTAAAATTATGAGTGAGGGCTAATAATTTATTATTTTTGCACCACTACATTTTTTTTTCTAAGTAGATAATAGTTGAGATTAAATGGAAATTTTGATGGAAAAAAAAATTGCATCAAATGCCTTTAAATATGTTTTGAGATAAGTGAAATATTATTTATGTAATATTACACATATTTTAAAGCACATCCAAAGATTTTGAGCCTCATTATGATAAAAGTTTTGTTCAGAATATCTTTCAAATGAGCTAAAATTAAATACTTAAAATATAAATATTAATTAAAGAATCAAATAATTTTTGAATCTTACTCTTATAATTAAATCGATTATATTGATGAAAGAAATCTAGCAAGTCCATGATAATTGAATTTTTAGATAATTAAGATATTTAAATACTAAATAAATGATGTATGAGTAATGGACTTAACAGTAGTCTTATGAAGTGTTTTAGAACTTTTTTTTTTAATTTTCTCTGAACAAAATTTGTGGGTTTGTTATTTTCTCATCTAGATTAATTTTTATTAGATCATTGGTAGGTATGGCTAAATCTAAAACTTTGTCCCTCCAAAAATCCAATTAGGAAAGTTATGAACTGTTTTATGTTTGCAAAATTATAAGTGGAATGAGAATGGATTATCAGTGGATATAGAGTTGAAAGATAAATTGATTAGGAAAATGGAGTTGTTTACATGGTAATTTGGTATTAGGCTTATTATTGGTTATGAGATTATAAATCTTATTATTGCTTGAGCGTCAAAGCTTGATATTTTAAATTTATTTTATTTTTTATTTTGTTTCATATTATTCTGCGCATAAGAGCATCTAGTCTGTTTATGCATAAACAGCTATCGAACAACATATTTTCAATTAAATTTTATCAAACAAAATCATAGCTTCAACAATAGTAGTTTTCTGCCACTAGATTCTTCTTGTGGTAGCTTCACAATTGATTCTCAAACAGCTATAGTTACCCCAAAGAGGTATAGGTTTTTCAAAAATTTAGGTATGTAAATATTAAATTATAAGTATTATAAATATAAATATGTAAGAATTTAAATCTCTTAGAAAGAAATTAAAAATATTTGAAAGATTTACATATGTACCACACAATTCTTATATATTTACATATCTAACACCTAAATGTAGATATTTACTTATATAATATTTTTCTATACTTAAAAAGTTACATTTCATTTTTAAAAAGTGAGTGATGATGATATTTTTGATGTCATATTGAAGATTGATGTATTTAAAAATTAAAGTTTATGTGTTATGTATGATAATATACAAGAATTATGTGGTATGTTTAGAAATCTCTCTTTAAGTTTATATTAGTGTTGCGTGCTAGAAACTCAGTTGTGGTAGAATAAAACTTTACGCCTTAACCTTGTTGAGAAATTCAGCACATACATAGATATTTGAAGATAGAACGAGAAACTCCAAGATTTTTAAGTGAAAAAATCTAGAAAAGAGGAAAAAACCACTGACCTAGCCCAATAAAAATGTTCCACTATATATCTATTTTGAAGTATAAAGTTTAAATTTTCTTGATAATGGGATTACAGAGTTGTATGTGAGAATGACTGACAACGGAATTCTTAGAATAAGATAACAACTACTATGCAGGGTAATACAGAATGATGGTTAGTGACCAACAAGTGCAACCAAATGTTGCACGACGACGCATGACGTGATTAGCGGCGAGTCGCGATATGATGATGGTGATGGCGGTATCGGCGTGGCAGCGGTGGTCAAGATGATGGCGCGATGACCAACGATAGGTCGACGGCAATGACCGGTGGTGGCCTACAACGTGACGCAGGGGGCGGTGTGACCAACGACGCCGACGGTGGGATCGGTGGTGGCCGGTGCGGACCAACGCGGTCGCCAGCGATGATGATCGTTGGCAGTGGTTGACAGCGATAACCGGCAATAATGGTTGGTGACCATCGACTGGTGGCACGATTATGCTTGGAGGTTCTTCAAGCCTCAGAGCTCCCTCTTCTCTTTAGCATAACCTCCCCTCATGTGAAGAATGAGGAGCTATTCATAGATTAGAGGAGTGGCATTTATGTAAATACATGCAAAATCCAAACCACTCTATCGGACAGCTCAAAATGATTCTCTTGATCATCTGATGTATTTTAAGTATTTGAATGCTCAAATGAAGTCAAAATTATGAGATCTTAGGCTTGTTAGATCCAGCTCGTCAAGACGCTCAATTTGATTATAAACACTCTATATTTAGGAGTCGACTGATATCACAAAGTTTTCAAAGCTGCCCAGGTCTTAACTCAAAATCGACATTTTCAACATCAAGATTCGTGCTTCGACTAGTGAAATTTTTAGTGTCATATCAATTAGTATAATATATAACATAAAACAATTTATTCTTTCTTTGCTTTAAAATAACACTTATTGAATAATCATTATGTCACATATTAGTTTAAAAAGTAAATTCCCTAAAGTGAGATGATGTGATTTTTTTTATACTTCAATCTCCTATCTCTTATAAATATTATGTTGAAGGTACATCCACATTTTTTTAGTATAATGGTGTTTATTTTGTCCCCCATTATGAAATCTCTATATATCAATAGCTTCATCATCATGTGGTATATATGTTGTATAGAATCTTGATAGCCAAGACCATAGTGATATTATGGAGGTTTTATCTTAAAAAAAAAATCGGCTAAAAAGAAACTCTAAATCCTTGTATTATGTCAAAGGATATTTTAGAGTTTAAGTAATAAGTGTTGGTGAACTAAGTCATTCTACAAATGAAAGGGGGAAAAATGATTGTTAGACATTTATAAGTGACAAACAACAAATATCAATTGTTAATGTGGATTGGACAATTGTTAATAAAAAAACTTAAAAGTTAGAGTAATGATGAAGAATTTGCTCACTCATTCTTCCAATAAGAGGGGATAATGTGCAATTAGTCAGATGACAATCAACTATTATTTGATTCAATCTTTAATAAAAAAAATGGGTGATGACTGATGAGAAATATTAATACTGGAGATGGTGGTGATTATCATGGATATTTTTTAAGAAGAGCGGAGGTTAGACGACTTAGACTATGATTGTTTAATATTGATGGATATCAAATCTCAACACTGGTCATTAGCAATCTTCAAACAATGTCTGATGAGAAAGCTATAATAGTTTGTTACTATCCTAGTAATTAACGATAAGACTTGTTGATTGAGAAGATGAATATTAGATGTCAAACATTAACCATTAGTATAATCATATGACAATCAATGGTGAGTTTTAGAAGGTGATAATAGAGAATGTGGATGTTAAATGATAGACAATGACCCACGGAGGATGTTGATGACTAGTGTTGGGTGGTATGGTGTTTTAATTTAGAGTCATTGTGGACATCACATAAATCTTAGGAGGTACTTATTGAAGTGATCGGGTTTGATATTAAGGTATGATTTATCATTTCAAAAGATGAAAAATATCATCATATAATGGACTTAATCACTAATAAAGACTCTTAAGGAAGATGAGTCTTCGTATATACTAGAGATCTTTTTCCTACTTTACATGGAAAAGTAAAGCAGAGTTTATTTTATGTTGGGTTCTTTAGTTCTCTATGAAAGCAAGCTAAATTAATTAAACACAACTAAATTGAATGACCAAGTTGGCATAATTGAGTGTTAAATTCATAGCCAATAAGCCAACTTGGATCACCTAACTAAACCCAAATCGTTTGAGTCAACATAAGTTGACCCAAATTCAAAATCAAGATCACAAAGTCCAAATTTGACTTTGGTGGCCCTAAAATCAACTGATCTACCTAAAGTATGAATTGGACTTCAAATTTGGTGGCTTGTTAAGAGATTAAGTGGGATGAGGGATTAAATGCAAAAGAGGAAAATTGAAAAATGACTTCAAAGTCCCTAATCCTCCATATCTTCCTCCACTCTTCTACTAGATTGACCAAAAGCCCTTTTTCAATCAGTTAACCACCTCCCAAAGACTTTTCCCAGCTCCAAATACCTATGGCCAACCACCACCCACTTCCACCAATGGTGGAAAGGTCGGCCAACCATAAAAAGGGAAGAAGAGCCTTCCTCTCCTACTTTGAACATTCTCTACACACTCACCATCATCTAAGGAGAGAAATCGAGCCTTTCCACACCTTCCCCCACCATAAATCGACCAAAATACATTGAACTCCTACGAGATGTGGTGGTGGTTGACGTCCGTGGCGATCGAAGAGGAGGCATAAGCGCATATTCATTACAAAGCTTCATCTCACATCCAGGAACGTGTTAGAATTGATTTGACCGCGAGACATTAGCTCCGACGAGTGGAGCCTAAGGAGGTCCCCAAAGAAGGCGATGATCCTGAAGTTGATAAAGATCTCATATATCAAACTTTAGTTCCAGGCCGAGTTGTATATGGGCAAAACTCGACTGCCCACTTTCTTTTTCTTTTTCAGGATGTATAACAGTACCCGGCCGCACCGACTTGTTCTATTTATTTATATCTGGCTTGATTTATTTTAGGGTGCGCAATAGAATTGCATGCTTTTCATAGGTTTATTTCTGTGATTGTTGTATTTTACAATGAAACCTAGATGCATTAGGCTCTTAGGAAAATTAAGTTTTTTACTCCAATTAATAACTTTAATTAAATTTTAATCAACTATAAATTCACTCTAAAGCCTATAATCTTAATCAAGAAATAAAAGATTTAGTAACATCTTAGCTGAATGGTTGTATGTTCAATATCATGCATATATATTATTTCACTCTTGGAAATATGGAGTCTCCATTATTACATGATAAGAGATAGATTTGACCTGTGAAAGCAATCCCTTGTAATGGAGAACACCTCTTCTCTCTAATTTAACCCATAACTGATTTTCATCATGCATTTAAGCATAAATATTCCCAAGCCTGAATCCAAAAATGATGAGTCAAAAATGAATAAAAAGTTATAAATTTTATTACATTGGTTTAAGTCATGGAATGCATACTACACATGATCTAATTTTTTAGGGTGTGAATTTAAGCTCTTAACTTTCTTTTCTAAACATAGCAGTCCAGCCATCTTGCATTTACATAAGACTGGCTTATATGATTTCAAATCGCTTAGGTGGTGTTAGCTGGCAATCCCTTTCAAGCTGAAAGTTAGTCTAGAAGAGTCGGGATATGTTTATTTTCTCAAGTGAAAATGATAACCGATATTTCTTTAATTTATAAAATTAGACTAGGTCGAACCTCTTGCTTATGTGAGAGGTACTTTTAGTCTTAGGTTATGAAGCATTCAATTGGAATATGTCTTCAAATTTTAGGCATTTCTACAGTCTTGTGCTATTAGAATCTAAGTCATAAATTTCTAATAAATGTCAACTCAAAATTATAAATAATTTTAATTTTAAAAATATAAAGCCTAATAATATGATAGTTGAAATGCTTACTAGATTTCTCAATATCCAAAAATATTTCCTACTCAATCATATTTGGCATCCGAAAAGAACTCTTCTCCCTTGAAGTGTTCTTACTTAGATTTCTAAATTAACCATCCTTTTAATATATACTTTGAAATCTATATAGATGAAAATCAATTTCTTTAATCGAGAGCATTTTTAGGAGGAATTCTTTTTATTCTAAGTTGTAATTCACTATAGGGGCTTGCTCTTATAGGGAACTACGAATCCTGCAATAAAGTAAATCATGTTCTATCTCTCCATGTAGTTCAGAGAAAAAATCTCTCATACATCAAAGATCCATTAGCCTTAAAAGTCCTTATTAAGTAATCAATTCTATTATAGGGTAATATGTTTATTATTTGAAATAATATGTTTATCATTCGAGATAATATATTTATCTCTTAATAGCGTATTTGATTACCTAAATAAGTACGCCCAAGATCTGCATAGTATTCCAAATAAAATTCCTATATAAATAAAATTCATATATATCATAAAATTTATGCATTTTCAAATCTAATACCTAGGTCTTTAAATTTATCTATATAACACCATAATCTCTAGATGATATAAAAAATATTATTATTTTTAATTATCTCATTTAAATTTAAATGCATATCTTCATACGTATATTTCCATGCGATTTAAATATTAGGGGGTTACACAATTAAATATAAAAAAATAAATATTAGATATATAACTATATATATTACTTATATCTCGCTAAAATAATTTTATGATAAATTAATTTAAGATATTGCTTATGGGCATTTAAATTTAAATTCAACATTAAATCAACTTTGATGACTTTTTCATCAGAAAATAAATGTTACAGTTGTGTAAATTAGTTTTTTTGGAAGAAATAGACTCTTCAAATGATATTTTTAATTTTCTTTCAATTATATTTTATTCAGATGAAAGGTTTCTTTAAATTTTATTTAAAAGTGCACAAAAGATATTACCAAAATTCCTACAGAAAAGATAGATATAAAAAAATTATATTTTCAACGGAAGTATCTTAAGGACTATTTAGGATCAATTTTGTTTAGTATTTTTTTATTTTTATTTTATATTATTTTTAAAAATATATTTATTTGATGTATTTTTTAAGTAAATTTATTTTTTATTTTTAAAAATATATAAGATTGTTTTTATAAATACTAAAAATAATTTTTAGATGTTTTGAATATTTTAAAAATAAAATACAAATGAAAATTATGTGAAATGTATGTTTTAAGAGTTTTCTATACTAGATTTTATATCTCTCTCTTTATCTATAGATAATATTATGATAAGGTCTAAATTCTGAAATTGAGTCTGGTCCGGCTAGGTTTGAGTTTGGTTCAGTGAGTCGACTCACTGAGTGCTTGGAACTCGGCTGAGTTACTGATAAGAAGGGAGGATAACTCGGATGCTTTCTGAGACGTTGGATGTAGCGTATTAGTAATTGGTCGTTGGATCTAATCACTCGGATCGAGTGTCTCTTGAGTTGAGTCTTGAGCCGTCGGATGGCTTAGTTTCTCGTCGGCCCTTGGATGTGTTACTTTGATCACACGGTTCTCGTTTCCTAAAAGAATTAGTGGATTGCAGGTGTCGGCAAGGGACGATCGTGATGTAGCTGATGATTGATGTCCGTCTGATCGGACGAAGGCGCTTCGGTTGAACTGATCTCTGATGAATCTTCGGGAAGATACTGGGGAGCTCAAGTCGGCCATTTGGCCATTCGAGCCTTTGGGAGTTCTTGAGGGAGTTCTGTGAGAAGGGAAGGATCCAGAGAGATGGCCGCTTCACGATCTTATTATTAAAGTTCACCGTGGGAAATGCTCTGAGAAAGAAGAGGAGACTGGAGACAGAGGGGAAGGAGCTTCTTGAAATAATTCTTCAATCCTCTATTTATTTTTCTCATCTCTATTTATAGTTTTCCTATTTCTCTTTAGATCTTGGTGCTGTATTTTGTAACCGATTTTAACATTCTGCTAAGTAGCTTTGCTCACATTCGGATTTTACGGATATTAGTTGTTTTAGGTTATTTATTTATTTATTTTATTAGGTTTTTGATACTTTTTGCTTTTGCATGATTGTATTTATATGGTTTTGGGATTTTATATTATAGAAAAGTATTTATCCTATTGCTTCTGAAACAAACCGTTAAATTGGTGATTGTATTTTATTCCTCTCTATGCCTTTAATTTACTCTGTTTGATGTTATATTTGCTCAATATTTGTGAAATCTTTTAGCCACTCTGGCCTTCTTCTATCCCTTTTGTTTCTATTGTTGGATTGGGGATATGGACTCATATCATATTAAGTCTACACTATTGATGGCTTGTCATACCTATATAAACAAGCATTCGATTATTTTTTTTTAAATTAGAAAAATGTCCGAATTCAAAATGCAAAATTTTTTCTTGTATAGTTCATAATATACATTGTTTTTATATTAAACATTTCTTTATGCGATTATTTTTCTTGCGTTATAAGAATGGCGATAAGTTTAAAAGTATCATACACTAAAAACTCACAAAATTAAACAGATTAGTCTCAAGACTCGCCCCCCTTCAACGCTATTCTGGTACATTCCAGTGATCCTACATTATTAATCGCTATGTTATTTTTCTCCTATATTTACTTTGATTACATGGGCTGTTTGAAAACAATTTATGCGTAAACGTTTTAAATGAGTTGATGGTGGAGCATGGCTTTCATAATAGCACTGCCCCCCAAAATCGCATGTTCCTTTCAGTGGCGTGTTCCATACAGTGCTTCGCATTTTGTCGATGATTATTGCTCATCGTTTATGGTTCACAGATGACAATAGCGTCAACTTTGGAGCTCGTTAAATGTATGGGCTTTTGCTTGAAGACCATATGATATACAATGAATCTCGAATAAAAAACGTTGGGTTGTTTAGAGCTGATCAAATTGGTAGGTTAGTTGTTGGCTGAACCATCTAAGATTCTCAAGAGAATAAATTATTTAAGTATTATTTTGATATAATGAGGTGTGATATCTCTTTAAAATTTATAAATCAAGCACAAATCTCAAGTTAAAGCATGTATACAATAAAAATAATCAGGTAAAATCGAAAATGAGTCAAAGTTTTAAAGTATATGAAACTTCAAGATAATTGATAAAATAAACGACTTCCAAATTGACGCTTTATAATCGAATGGGCCGAATCAGCCTCAAGATCACTCAAATTGAATGTCATTTCAATAGTTAAATCACCAAAAAACTATCTATGAAAAAATGAATCGAATGGATAGTTTTGAGATTTTGCTACAATTACTAAAATACTCTCTAATCCATAATAGGACTTCATTCATGAGGAGGGCTGAACTTTAGAAAAGCGAAAGAGTTAAGAAGTTTCATCACCATCATGTCATGTTGAAATGCTTATCATTGCAAACTACCATCAATAACCGTTAAACCACTAATTATCATATTACTACCAAATTCATTGTTTTCTATATACAATCTTATAATCTCATTATCGGGAAAATTTAAACTTTATATTTCAAAGCAGATATATAGTGGAACATTTTTACTGATTTATTTCAAAACCTATAATCTCATTATCTCATATACTTCTGTGATTTTTTTCCTCTTTCTGAGATTTTTTCACAAGTTTTTTATTTTTTTTTCAATTATTTATGTATGTGTTGAATTTTCATATAAATTAAGATAGTAAAATTTTATTCGTAATTAGTTTTTTATCTGTGAGAAGAGAACTAAAGCCTTAATTCGTGATGCGTGACATTTAATAAAGACAGTTAGAAACACAAAATTGAAGAGAACCGGAGACTAGGAGTGATGGTTGGAAAAATACCAGTCATTTAATAATAAATAAATATTTTTTGTCTCTTCCTCTATCTCTCTCTCTCTCTCTCTGCACGTTTCTCACTCTTCCCCCTCTTTCTCTTTCTGTCTCTTTCTCTCTCTCTCTCTCTCTCTCTCTCTCTCTTCAAATCCTTAAAAAACGGACCCATCTCCCTTTCAAACTAAACACAACCAAAAAAAATAAAAAAATAATATATATAAATATAATAAAATAAATAAATATTAATAACTAATAAATAAATTGATATACATAATATATATACATATATATATATATATATATATATATATATATATATATAAACTGCAAATCTTAAAAAATTTTAGCTAAATTAATTTTATTTTTAAAATTTTAATATATTTTTGGATGAGATAAGTTTTATCCAAAAATAGGAGGATAAATAATATATCTCTTTAAAATTTATAGATTAAGCGCGAATATCAATTTAAAGTATGTATATAATCAAATTAAACGACTGAATGATGTGTTCAATAAATTACTAATCGTAAAATCGAAATCAAATACAAAAACTATATATGAAAACTTCAAAATATTAATTGGGTGATCAAATGATTTCCAAATTTGATGTTTCATAATGATCGATGGCACGAGATTTAATCCAACGTTTAAGATCACTCAAATAAGAATTATTTGAATTGTCGCCAAATCAAACTATCTATGATCAAATGAATATCTATATGACCGTTCGATGAAGTGTTTTGAAATTTTAACTACAATGATCAAAATCCTCAAGAATTATAAATGACATCATTCTTAGGCAGAGTAATAAGAAACTTAGAAAACGAGAGAACTAAGTTCAAGTCATCATCACCATTATTAGCCGCCTTTGTATTGTTGTCATCGATTACTATTACGTTCTCAACTACCACCGTATTGAATCGATTCTAGAATTCACATTGTCAAGATTTCTCATATATAATCTTGTATTTTCGTTATCGGGAAAATTTATAATTTGTACTCCAAAGGAGATATATAGTATAGTATTTTTATCTAACCAGGCCCCGTAGTTTTTTCCCCTCTTCCTCGGATTTTTTCACATAAAAATTCTGGAGTTTCTTATTCTCTTTTTAATTATATGTGTGTGTGTTAGATTTCTATATAAGTTAAGATTTGAAATTTTATTCTATCGTAACTAATTTTCTGACACACAATAAGGTGTAAAAGTTAAAATCTCCTACTTATGAGCTTTTGTTTTCCCTACTTATATAGGATAGCAGCACATCTTTTATATATATATTATTATGCGCTGAAAAACTATCAGTAAGAGTTTTAGCTTTGAGTCTACACACACAATAAAAGTATTTAAACAATAAAACTCCAAAATTTTTTAAAAAAATCTCAAAAGAGGAAAACCATGTATAAGAAAAGCTACTATATCTCGAGTAAAGATCTTCCGACACGGATTCTGAGAATATGAGAAAGGGACAAATTGACAATGTTAAACAATGTTGATGACGATGTTGACAATGATGTTGACGCCGATGACCGATTAGTGGTTGATGATGACCAATAATGGTCGACGACGGCGAGGATCTGATGGCATACCATGGCGGTGACGCACCCGAAAGTGGTGGCCGCTTTGAGGATCTTTAGAGCCTCCTCTCTTTACCTCCCCTCATAATGAATGAGGCTATTTATAGATATGAGTAGCCTCAGAATATATGCAAAACCTGTAACACTCCACTTCATCAGACATCTCACAATGATCCCTTTGATCATTTGATGTATTTTAAACATTTGAATGCTCAAATGATGTCAGAATTATGATATCTTTGGCTTGTTGGAACCGGCTCGTCGAGACGCTCGATTTGACTATAAACACTCTATATTTGAGAGCTTTTTAGAAATTTAACTGATGTCTCAAAGTTTCTAATGACATTTTAAGTGTCGATCTCACCTAATTTCGATCGCCTTGTTTTCGTGATCAAGATTCGTGTTTCTACTAGAAGAATTTTGGTCTATCGGTTTTATTTTTGGATGATATTATCTCAATCATCAAAAAATATATGTCAAAACTTCTAGCAAATTCTTCAACCAACTGCAGTCATTAATCACACATTTGAGAACAGCCACGTAAAGGTTCGACCTAGAGACGCACAAAATATGCATGATATAAGGAGTGTGAAATTTCGATTTACTTACATCCATGAATGGCCATACGCCAAGCGCCGTTCGCCAGCGGCTGGTTATGGGCCACGGTAGCTGGGTCGCGAACAATCATGGGCCAGCGGCTGAACGGGCCGGGCCTGGCGGGTCATGGAACCTGACGCTACGGGTCGATGGATCGCTGGGGTGATGGTCGCTACGCAGACGCGAGCTGTTGAAGGCGTGCCACCTGCGGCGCGGCAAACATGGCTGGGTTATGCGGGCCACGCCCGACCAGCTCGCGGCGTCATGGCGCGGAAAGACGCGATGCTGAAAAACGATGGTTTTGGTTCGGCGGTTTTGATGATTTTACGCTTTTGCCTAGGGGTCTATAAAAAACCCCATGGCCGGGAGAAGGCACATTCTCGTCAGAAAGGTCGTTTGAGGTGGCCACAGACACGTGTTGTTCCCTCAAAAGAGCCAACCGCCTATGATGATTACGCGCCGGCGATCTGAGAATGCGACGGATCGGCCAGTGATACCACGGGTGGTCGGCGAAGAATGGGCGACGTATCGCATGATCGGCGTACGGCGGGGACAACCGGCCACGATGGTGGTGATCAGCGAGGATGCACAATGGTAGCCATGCGACGCGTGGCGGTGGCTAATGATGGTGTGGCCACGGGTGATGCACAAGAATGACGGGCGTGCTTAATGGCGATCATTATAGTGCGGCGTACGTGGTCGGCTGCGAATCAGCGGTCGACGGCATGGCGCCGAGGTCAGGGGATGACCGCACGGCGAGATTTTGACCTATCGAGATGTTGTTAGAGTGTTACGGCGACGCCGTGGAAGATAATGAATCCGAGAATTTTGACCTATCCGGGTTGTTTGTATTCTTTGCTCGATTAACGCGAGGTTGAATCAATACGCCGAAATTTTGACCTATCCGGGGTTGTTGTCGGTGTTACACGACGCAACTGTATGGAAAGGTCGAATTGAACCGCCAAGGATTTTGACCTATCCGGTTGTTTGTCGTGTTACCCGGCGACGCTAACTGTATGGTATCCGAGGTTGTTCAGATGACGTTAACCTGTATGGAAGAGGTCAAATTGAATCCTTTGAGGATTTTTGACCTATCCGAGGTTATTTGTTAGAGTGTGACTCGATGACGTTAACTTGTATAAAAGAGATTGTGGGATGTCCACCAAGGACCTTTTGACCTATCCTAGGTATCAGCCAAAGTGTTACTTAACTTACTGTGAAAGAGGTTCGATCAAGTCCCCTTGGATTGATCATGCCCGACAGATACAACGTGAGTTGTATGTTTCAAGTGGGAGGATTAAATGAAGAAGAAACAAGCTTGTAAGAAAAAGCCATAAACTCACTTACTTTGATAATGTTGGTGATACAATATTATCACAAGATAACTTAACAAAAGGGAGAGAGATACATTTTAGAGAAAGTTAACAAAAGACAAGAGGTGGAGAGGAAAAGATAAATGGGATAAATTAAAGACTATAATATTTATACACCAAGAATTATATATAACACTTTTTAGAGACCCTCCATGTTCCAAGTCCTAGGGATGATTTTTCCTCGGATCTTTTGTTATAGCTTGCTTAGTCATCGAGCGAAGTGGGGAGCATGTCTTTACAGGCAAAACCTTCTGAGGTACTTCTTTATCTTGAAGATAAAATTCTCGATGTTGAAGGTCACCGAAGGGTGTGGTTGAGCTTGTTTGAGGTAACATGATTGTGCTATTTATTGATTTTCAAAGGCCACTCCAACCCCAATGGGAGTTTGAAATTTTATCTTAAGATGAGGTATCGAAGTGACAGCACCAAGATTGATTGGAGGGTCTTCCAAATATGTATTTTTGACTTGACCACTATGAATTGAACTAGTGAGTGACTTGTTGAGGAAATTCAGAACAACGGAAGGGTGATTGTCCCTCCACTCATATTATCAAACCCATATAATGGCAAAGATGTTGAAGTTTTTCCTTAACCGCACCCATGCTAAAAGGTGGAGTAAAATAAAACATCAACTAACTATTATCAATCAAAATTCTCTTAACAACATAACAGGTCACCAATCTTGATGACAAGAGGATCTTGATATGGAACTTGGACTCCTTCCAAGTCTGAGTTATTAAAAGTGATAAGATGATTAATACAAGCTTTTTTTAACTCTGGCTCTTCAAAGGCGATGAAGACTTGATAGTAGTGGCCCACTAGCAATCTTCAACTTCTCCAACTATTTGGCTATTATGTTGTTTCGTGATGATTGTCGGTTGCCAATTGGAGCTATGTTTGCTTGAGTTGGTTAATTTTGCACAAATTGACGCAGATATCCATGTTGAATAAGCCTCTCAATCTCTTCTTTAAGTTGTTTACAAGCCTCTGTAGTATGTCCACAACTTCGATAGAAGTGACAATATTGCTCCTGATTTTCTGAAGTTGGTTTTAGTGGATGACGCCACTTAATGGTTTCTTCATCTCGAATGGCCATCAAGCCGTTAACACGAGATGTGTTCAGTGGCGTGTATTCCAATCGTTGATGTGAGGGACGTGGGGTGAAATCACGACTGCCTTGTTGCTTCTTCTGATGGGATTGTTGATCTGTGTTTCTTAGAGCACTCTTACGTTTTCCTGTGGATTGCTCAAATTGCTTGAGGCGATAATGCCAGAGATTTGTGCTTCCACATGAACCAAGTATATGAAGGACCGTGTCTTATTAGTGATGAGTAAAAGGTCGGACGGAGTCCTCCAAGGAAAATTCTTAATAGTCTGTGGTCTACCTGGTATATTGGCGAGCTTCTAAGGAGAACCTCTAGAAGTATTCCTTAAGTGATTCGCCCTCATTTTGACGAATGTCGGAGAGATGGGAGGAATCTTTAATGATCCTCCGATTTGCAGTGAACTGTTCTACAAAAATCTTGGCGAGTTTGTCAAAGGTATGGATGGATTCCCTTGGAAGGGAGAACCAAGCTTGTCCCTTGAGGGTAATGGAAAGACTGGAAAGCAAGGTGTTAGGAGCTCGTTGGATGTGCATGATAGTCCTTTAATGGTCGTTCATGTGGATCACCATCATGGAATCAATGCTCAAGCTTGAAATCCACGAGAATAGGATGTTGAAGAATAGCTTCAACTAAAGGTGGAGATTCCTCATAGCTGCGGTGAGGGGGAATATGATTTTTGTCTTAAAGGTGAAATTCGTCTTGCATTAAGCGTAATTTTGCACGATAACATGACGAGTCAACAGAGAATGTCAAGCTACCGAATAATTGGTGGATTATCTTGAGTGATGGATGAGTAACTAGTCAAGATCAACATCATGGTCTACGGAGGAACTCAGTGAAGGAGATTAATTTGACCTCCCAACCATCGATCATGGGGAGATGTGTTTTCATGGCTATTGTGTTCCTAAAAGTCGGATCATCTCATTTTGAGATTCTTCCATTCTTACCGCCTTCTAAAGAGATTCTGCCGCCTTCACTTGTGGTCACTATCGTGGAGAAGAGAAAAGGTTGGCGTCCTTGGTTCAAGATTGGTCTCGAGAGTGACGAGAGTTGGAGGGCTCTGTTACGATTGTGCGCCTATCAGGCTATAACGAGGGTGTTCACATGAATTGATTGAAGGGTTCTTTCTTTTCCACCAAACTGTGCGCTAGAAAACCGATGAGAGTAAAAGTTTACGCGGGCTTGGAGCCCAGATACTGGATTTAAGAGTCATAAAATTTCATTTTACGTGGAAATTTCAAAGAGAAAGAGGAAAGTTTCTGAAGATGTTGGTATGATTTTCCAATGATCCGGCGTGGTGACGGTGGCGGATGGCGTGCCGGTGGTTGACGACCAGACGACTGGATCTTTGAGCTTTCTCCTCTCGCTTGGCATGAGAATGAAAGCTATTATTGGATGAGCTGGATTTCCCAAATACATGCAAAATCCATACCACTCCACTTCATCGGATGGCTCACAATGATCCCTTTGCTCATTTGATCTATTTTAAACATTTGAATGCTCAAATGATGTTGGAATTAAGATATCTTTGGCTTGTTGGAACCGGCTCGTCGAGACGCTCGATTTGACTATAAACACTCCATATTTGAGAGCTTTTTAGGAATTTAACTGATGTGTCAAAGTTTCTAATGACATTTTAATTTCTCAATTTCGATCGCCTTGCTTTATCAAGATTCGCTTGTCTAGAGAATTTTGAGGGTCATATATATATATATATATATATATATATATATATATATATATATATATATATATATATATATACTTCTTGAAGTGTTAGATAGCTTTAAGGACCAATAATTCTCGTCCAATTTCTCAGCTGCATGATATTCTTGTCTTGTTCATTTTTCTTGGAATGTGATTATTATATGATTACCTATTGCAAACAAAAGATAAAGAACTCTCAAAAATAAGAAAAATATAATTATAATTTATTATGATAATATTTTTGAAGTGATATTAAATATTAAAATATTATCGACTTTTTAAATCTTCATTGTAAATTCATTTTTAGATAAAATTATCCATAAAAAATCTCTTCCTACGATCTTTTTGATGCGTTCTAATCCGTTCGGAAAGAAGTTCAAATCAGATACAAGTTTTTAAACTTTTTTTTGTGAATAAATATTATTAGATCATATTTTACGTTCGCATTTTGTTTTATTTTTTGTGCATTTATAAGGAGCAGTTCGGAATCACTTTAATTTTTTTTTTTATATTTTGTTTCAAAGTAGAACATATTTTTTATGATTAATTTTATTTTAAAATATTCAAAACATCTAAAAATTATTTTGAATATTTTTAAAAATAAAAAATAAAAATACTTTTAAAAATAGCATATATATATAGTTCTTTGCCCTCCACCTAAGCTGCGCAGGAAAGGCCCAAAGCCAATCCCATGGAACAGTAAAGTTTCATAGGGTCTTTCTGTCCAAGTGCAGATAGTTCGCATCTTCACAGACATGTCTATTTCACTGAGCCTCCCTCCGAGGCATTGCCCAGATCGTTACGCCTTTCGTGCGGGTCAAAACTTACACGACAAGGAATTTGCTACCTTAGGACTATTATAGTTATGATCGCCGTCGCCGAGCTTCCGCCCCTCATCGTCACGAACCTCCTTGACCTTCTAGCACTAGGCAGGCGTCAGCCCCCATACATGGTCTTACCACTTTGCAGAGAACTGTATTTTTGGTAAACAGTCGCCCAGGCCTGGTCACTGTGACCCCCTTTTTGAGGAGGCACCACTTCTCTCGAAGTTACGGGGCTATTTTGCTGAGTTCCTTAAAGAAAGTTGTCTCGCACCCCTAGGTATTCTCCACCTACACACCTGTGTCAATTTCGGGTACAGGTACCCTCTTGTTGAAGGTCATTCAAGCTTTTCTTGGGAGTATGGCATGGGTTACTTCAGCGCCGTAGCGCCTGGTACTTGGACATTGTCTCGAGGCATTTCATCTGCCCCTTCTTATCCTGAAAAATCAAGGTCACCTTGATTCCTTGAACTGATAACCATCTTTCGGCTAACCTAGCCTCCTCCATCCCTCAGGACCAACAAGGGGAAGTACAGGAATATTCACATGTTTTCCATCGACTATGTCTTTCGGCGTGATCTTAGGCCCTGACTCACCCTCCGTGGACCCTTAGGTGTTCAAGGCATTGGATTCTCACCAATGTTTGTGTTACTCAAGTCAACATTCTCTCTTCCGCTTCATTCACACCTGCTTGTGCGAGTTCTTCCCTCTAAGGCGGAACACTCCCCTACCAATGCATTTTTACATCCCACAGCTTCGGCAGATCGCTTAGCCCCGTTCATCTTCGACGCAAGAGCGCTCGATCAGTGAGCTATTACACACTCTTTCAAGGGTGACAGCTTGTAGGCAAACCTCTTGGCTATCTCTGCACCCCTACCTCCTTTATCACTGAGCGATCATTTAGGGGCCTTAGCTAGTGATCTGGGCTATTTCCCTCTCGGTGATGAAGCTTATCCCTCATCGTCTCACTGGCAGACCTTGACCCCTATTTGGGGTTATATATAGTATTCAGAGTTTGCCTCAATTTGGTACCACTCTCGCAGCCCACACTAAAATAGTGCTTTACCCCTAGATGTCCAATCAACTACTGCGCCTCAATGAATTTCGGGGAGAACCAGCTAACTTTGGGTTCGAGTGGCATTTCACCCATAACCACAACTCATCCACTGATTCTTCAACATCAGTCGGTTCAGACCTCCACTTAGTTTCACCCAAACTTCATCCTGGTCATGGATAGATCACTCATGTTCGGGTCCATAAGCAGTGACAATCGCCCTATGAAGACTCGCTTTCGCTATGGCTACGGTAGATTCCCTTAACCAAGTCACTACCAATGAGTCATCGGTTCATTCTTCAACAGGCACGCAGTCAGAGATCACATTATCCTCCAACTGCTTGGAAGCTCAGAGTTTCATGTTCTATTTCACTCCCCGATGGGGGTTCTTTTCACCTTTCCCTCACGGTACTACTTCGCTATCGGTCACCCAGGAGTATTTAGCTTTGCAAGGTGGTCCTTACTGATTCACACAGGATTCCACGTGCCCCATGCTACTCGGGTCAGAGCATAAACTAGTGACGCTTTTGGCTACTAGACTCTCACCATCTAGGGTGCAACACTCCACGGCTTCGCCTAGCAGCATGACGCTTGTATCGCTCTCCCACAACCCCATTTTCATGGTTTAGGTTGCTCCAATTTTGCTTGCCGCTACTACGAGAATCGCTTTTGCTTTCTTTTCCTCTGGCTACTAAGATGGTTCAGTTTGCCAGGTTGTCGCTTGCCTGCCCATGGATTTAGCAATAGTTCGAAAGGTTTACATATTCAGGAATCTCCGGATCTATGCTTATTTCCAACTCCCCGAAGCATTTCATCGCTTGCTACGCCCTTCCTCATCTCTGGGTACCTAGGTATCCACCGTAAGCCTTTCCTCGTTTGAACCTCGTCATTCAAGTGAAGGCTATGCCATCCTAAGGTGCTGCTAAATGGAAGGATCTTATCAATGTCCATGAATAAGAAATCATAGATCGAACTGCCTAATTGGAAAAATAGGGTGCTATCATTAGTATCAACTAAGTTCACGGGCTGGAGATAAGCGAACTCGAACCGCTGACATCCGCCACAGGGTAAACCATCGTCTCAGGCCTCCTGATTCTACCATGAGGCCAATGATAGACAATAACTCCCGAACATAGCTTACAACTTTCATCGCTGCTGCTCTCCAAAGAGAAACTCTTCTCAAAGGGTGCTGAGTTGGAATACCATTCTAAGGATTCTTGTGGTTCTAGATTCCAGCAACAAGAGAACCAGGAACAAAGAGCTCTCCCCCCTTTTCTGCCCGACTCTTTGGTCTTCAAAATTAAGAATGAGTGATTTCCCTTCTCCGACCCTTACTGCCCAACTGGAGAGCGGATAAATAATGCCTTCCACTTATTGAACATGGTCTATAGTCGGTCCGTGACCCCTGGATGCTGAAGGCATCCTTGGGGCGATCTCACAGTTTCTATGGGGTGGAGACGATGGGGTCAGTCCATGGATTTTCCTTCCTTTAGCCATGTTTGGCTCAAAGGGTTGAAGGGAGATAGTGCATTAAGCTATTCGCAAGGGCCAACTTGATCCTCTTTCCTAGGGATCCTAGATGAGGGGACCCTAGGAGAGCCACTGATTCCAACTATCATCCATGTATGATCCATACTACATCTGACCAACTGCCCATCCTACCTCCTCTACGTTCTTGCCAATCCATCTTTTTGTCTCAGTAAAGTCTTTCAGTGGCATGTTTCAGTCCTCTTCCCCATTCCTTAGAAAAAGTGAGCCACTGATTTAGGTACATATACTATCATTACCACTTGGATAATTAGACATCCAACCCGTAATCGCAACGACCCAATTGTAAGAGCAGAGCTCTACCAACTCAGCTATATCCCCCTGAGCTGAGTGAAGCATGCATAAAAGAGCCAGATGTTTATTCTATTCTTTTCCCTGACGCAGTTGGGCCATCCTGGACTTGAACCAGAGACCTCGCCCATGAAGTAAATCATCGCACCTACGATCCAACCAATTGGGAGAGAATTAATAAATTCTTTTTCGGGAGCGATTCATCCTTCTCGAATGCAACATACAACTCCCCATTGTACTGTACTCTTCGAGTGTGCTTGTTCTCCCTTCTTCCTTACCATGGCAAATCTTTGTGAAATCACTCCGATGGGAAGAAAAAAGAAAGCGTTAAGAGATCCTCCTGGCCCAACCTTAGACATTCTAAGATCTTTTTTCAAACCTGCTCCTCCCATTTTGAGTTAAGAGATAGATAAATAAACACATCCCATTGCACTGATCGAGCAGTGATGAGGGGTCAAAATCAAGAAGTGAGTCAAGCATTCTTCTTATATGGCTAGATCTCACGGTCCCAAGGAAAGGAAAAGAATTTCACGTTCTTCCTTTTGGAAAGGGAGGATTCGAGAAATCCTATTGATTGTTGTTTTCTTCAGACCTCGGGCATGAAAAAAAGGCTCGAATGGTACGATCCCTCCGTCACCCCAGAGTGAAAGGGGCGATCTCGTAGTTTTGGTCTGTGAAGATGTGTTGTTAGGTGCTCCATTTTCTCATTGAGGTCGAACCTCAACCTGTGCTCGAGAGATAGCTATCCATACACTAATAAGGGGTGTATGGATTCTCGAAAGAGAGGAGCCATGGGGTCCCCAAACCACCAATCCCACGAGTGAATATAAAGTTCGATCTCCATTGGATCTCACTCGAATTGCCCCATCTATCCTCTTGAGGAGAAGTTTGGTTTCAAACTCCGATTTGAATAGGAGGAGTACGCCATGCTAATGTGCCTTGGATGATCCACATCTCTGGGTCAGGCGCCGATGAGCACATTGAACTATCCATGTAGTAGAGAGCCCTCACAGCCCAGGCACAACGACACTTATGGGGCGCTCTACCAAATAGCCCATCGTGGGTCCTGAGGCCTCTGTATGCCAAAAGCGAGAAAAACTCTATCCCTCTCTTTCCTTTTGTACATCCCCATGTCGCCACGCGGGAGGGACATGGGGACTTACAAAAGAGATTCTATCAACTTGTTATGACATAGGATAATAAGCTCATGGGCTTGGTCTTACTTTACCATCGAGAAATGAAAGAAGACTTCCATATCCAAGCTTAACTCAGATGTAGCTCGCTTCTTTTTGGGTGTCAAGTAGTGTCAAACCAAAATACCCAATAAGCATAAGCATTAGCTCTCCCTGAAAAAGAGGTGATCCAGCCGCACCTTCCAGTGCGGCTACCTTGTTACGACTTCACTCCAATCACTAGCCCTGCCTTCGACATCCCCCTTCTTGTGGTTAAGGTAACGACTTCGGGCATGGCCAGCTCCCATAGTGTGACGGGCGGTGTGTACAAGGCCCCGGAATGAATTCACCTTCGTATGGCTGACCGACGATTACTAGTGATTTCAGCTTCATGCAGGCGAGTTGCAGCTTGCAATCTGAACTGAGGCTAGGTTTTGGAGTTAGCTCACCCTCGCGGGATCACAACCCTTTGTCCTGGCCATTGTAGCACATGTGTCGCCTAGGGCATAAGGGGAATGATGACTTGACGTCATCCTTACCTTCCTCTGGCTTATCACCGGCAATCTCTTCAGGGTTCTAAACTCAATGGTGGCTACTAAACACGAGGGTTGCGCTCGTTGCGGGACTTAACCCAACACCTACACGAGCGACGATACCATGCCACCATGTCCTGTGTTCCCTAAGGCACCCCCCTCTTTCAAGAGGATTCATGGCATGTCAAGCCCTAGTAAGGTTCTTCGCTTTGCATCAAATTAAACCACATGCTCCACCGCTTGTGCGGGCCCCTATCAATTCCTTTGAGTTTCATTCTTGAACGTACTCCCAGGCGGATTATTAGCTGCGGTCGACGCGCAGCGCCATCATTTATGGC
Organism: Cymbidium sinense; assembly: GCA_021442155.1. Taxonomy (NCBI): domain Eukaryota; kingdom Viridiplantae; phylum Streptophyta; class Magnoliopsida; order Asparagales; family Orchidaceae; genus Cymbidium; species Cymbidium sinense. The sequence continues at coordinate 17,387,287 of CM038218.1, read as the reverse complement.
TAGGACTACTGGGTGTTTAATCTATTTGCTCCCCTAGCTCTCTCTCAGTGTCGGAAGAGTGCTTTCGCCGTTGGTGTTCTTTCCGATCTCTACGCATTTCACCACTCCACAAAATTCCCCCTACCGTACTCCAGCTTGGTAGTTTCCACCAGGGTTGAGCCTTGGATTTGACGGCAGACTTGCAAGCCACCTACAGACGCTTTACGCCCAATCATTCCGGATAACGCTTGCATCCTCTGCCTGCTGGCTAGATAGAGTTAGCCGATGCTTATTCCTCAGATACCATCATTGCTTCTTTTTTGAGAAAAGAAGTTCACGACCCATGGGCCTTCTACCTCCACGTAGCATTGCTCCGTCAAGCTTTTGCACATTGCGGAAAATTTCCCACTCCCCGCCGTAGGAGTGTTTTCCCCCCAGTGCTGATCATCTTCTCGGACCAGCTATCGATCATCGCCTTGGTAAGCTATTGCCTCACCAACTAGCTAATCAGACGTGACCCCTCCTCGGATTCCTCCTTTTGCTCCTTAGCACGGGGTATTATCCATTTTGTTCCCCTCCCAAGGGTAGGTTCTTACGCGTTACTCACCCGTCCACCACTAGAAACACCACTTCCCGTCTGACTTGCATGTGTTAAGCATGCCGCCAACATTCATCCTGAGCCAGATCAAACTCTCCATGAGATTCATAGTTGCATTACTTATAGCTTCCTTGTTCGTAGATAAAGCTGATTTGGAATTGTCTTTCATTCCAGCTAAAGGCTTGTATCTATCCATGCGCTTCATATTAGCCTGGAGTTTGCTCCCAGCAATATAGTTATCCCTACCCTATCACGTCAATCTCACAAGCCTCTTATCCATTCTCATTCGATCACGATGGGGGAGCAAGTCCAAATAGAAAAACTGTCGTTGGGTTTAGGGATAATCAGGCTCGAACTGATGACTTCCACCACATCAAGGTGACACTCTACCGCTGAGTTATATTCCTTCCCGATCCCATCGAGAAATAGAACTAACTAATCCTAAGGCAAAGGGCCGTGAAACTAAACGTTGTTATTCCTGAACAACCTAGAGTCAGGCCTTCTTTTCACACTATTATGTTATGGATTGTCAAATAATGGAAAAAATTGAATTCCATTGTCAACTACTCCTATCGGAAATAGGATTGACTATGGATTCGAGCCATAGCACACGGTTTCCTAAAATCTATTTTCCTAATCTAAATCGAATAGTTTATATATGAAGAAGGTTTTTTTAGCATACTCTATTCGAGACTGGTAGGAGTAGAATCAACTCGGTATTGTAAAAAAAAAAGAGTGGAAGCAGAACCAAGTCAAGGTGTTATGAATCACCCCTTCTTCCTGCGCCAATGATCTTACTATCATTTCCGAAGGAACTGGAGCTACTTTTCTTTTCCATTTCCATTCCAAAGTTCCTATGTGTTTCCACACCCTTTTCTTAGGAATACATACAATAAAAAAGGAGAACACCCACCATTAACTACTTCATTTTCATTTATGAATTGAATAGTAATAGAAATACATGTCCTATTGAGACAGAGACATCATGGAAGAAAGGGATTGATCGAGAAAGATGGACCTCCGTGAAAAGACTGATTCATTCAGATCGACATGAGGGCCCAACTCCATTGCATTGTCAGAATCCATATTGTATATTTGAAGCAGTTGACCTCCTTGCTTCTCTCATGGTACAACCCTCTTATGAAGCCCCTTTCTCCTCGGTCCACAGACAAAATGTAAGACTGGTGCCAATAGTTCATCATGGAAGAAAGGACTCTGGGATCACCACTAATACTAAAACCAAGACTCTAAGACTAATCTAACTAATCTAATTAGAAATAATTCGAATTGAATAATTAGATAATTCTAATATATAGAATATAATACTATATTAATACATCATAGAAATGATATAATAGAAATAATATAATAGAAAAGAAATGTCTTTTATTTCCCCAGTTCTGTTGCTACCGCGACCCTTACGCAATCGATAAGATCATATAGATTTCAACACAACATAGGTCATCGAAAGGATCTCGAACGACTCACCAAAGCACGAAAGCCAAGATCCTTCAGAAAATGGATTCCTATTTGAAGAGTGCATAATCACATGGATAAGCTCCCACTAACCCATCCTTTTTGGATCCAATTCATCAGGATTTTCTTTAGGAGATATCGAGAAGGAATTGGAATGTAAGAATTAAGAATATCGATTCATACAGAATAAAAGGTTCTCTATTGATTCAAATGCTATACATATGGGATATAGGAATAAAGGAGGAGGAAAACCCGAAGATTTCACAGAGTGCTTTTGATCTAAAAAGAAATAAAAAAAAAGGTAGAAGATAGAAGAGCCCAGATTCCAAATGAACAAATTCAAACTCGAAAAGGATCTTTCTGGTTCTCGAAGAATGAGTGGCAAAGAGATTGATCGAGAAAGATCTCTTGTTCTTCTTATAATTAGAAGATCATGATTTGATCCGCATAGGTTCACTAAAAAAAAGAATCTTCTCCTTTGATCATAAATGAAAAGTGTTCAATTGGTACATGAAAATGTGAATGAATTGGTTTGAGTTACTGTTCGGGATGGGGTAGAACAAGGGAGGAGATTCTCAAATGAAGAAAAGGATCCAATTACTTCGAAAGAATTGAACGATGAGCCATATGAGGTGAAATCTCTTGTACGGTTCTATAGAGTGACAGTAAGGGTGACTTATCTGTCAACTTTTCAACTATCACCCCCAAAAAACCAAACTCTGCCTTACATAAAGTTGTCAGAGTACGATCAACCTCTGGATTTGAAATCATTGCTTATATACCTGGTATTGGCCATAATTCACAAGAACATTATGTAGTATTAGTAAGAGGAGGAAGGGTTAAGGATTTACTCGGTGTGAGATATCTCATTGTTCCAGGAACCCTAGATGTTGTCGGAGTAAAGGATCGTCAACAAGGGCATTCTAGTGCATTGTAGATTATTATCCAAGACTAGTATCATTTGATGATGCCGTGTGAATCGCTAGAAACATGTGAAGTGTATGGCTAACCCAATAACGAAAGTTTCGGAAGGGGACTAGAGCACACTACCATGAAACAAAAAATCTTCTTTCTAAAGAGATTCGATTCGGAACTACTTTATGTCCAAGGTCCAATATTAGAATAATTTCAGAGGTTTTTCCTTTCTTTGTCCGTGTTAACAAACAATTCGAAATACCTCAACTTTTTCAGAACAGATCTGAGTCCAATAGCAATGATTCAAAGCACTCTTTATCCATTACACTATTTCAAAAACTCAAGGGCTCGATCGTATGGATATGTAAAATACAGGATTTCCAATCCTAGCAGGAAAAGAAGGGAAACAGATACTCAATTTAAAGTGAAAGTGAGTAAACAGAATTTCATACTCGATCTCATAGATACATATAGAATTCTGTGGAAAGCCGTATTCAATGAAAGTCATTTGTACAGCTTGGAGGAAGATTTTTCATATCTTTTGAAATCCACCCTACAATATGGGGTCAAAAAGCCAAAATAAGTGATTATTCCAAAATCGTTGTAGATCGAACCAATCATTAGTTTCCAACCACGGGTTGAGTGAAACTCGATCCATAAATCAGTAATTAAAAGAATTGAAAAAGTTTTGATTGTATCACTTAAGAGAAATTCGAATCCAAGAATGAAAAGTTCTTCATTACCCAAAAAAAGATAACCACTTAGTATAGCGAAACAGATTACGTTTGTAGAGAAATACAAAATTATATGGAAATGAGATTCATTTTGTCTTTGGACCAATTGTATTGTTTCCTTGTCCATTCCTATACAAAACCTTTGCATATGTGTTCCAGTACTCCTTTATCATGTCCAACAGGAATAGTTCTTCTAATTCCATAAATTTTTCTAGAACATTTTTCTCTTGAATATCATTCTAAAGGATTTCGGATTGCATGGTATTGCACCAATTAAGAACCCAAGTTTCTAGACATTTCTTAAATGAGAGAGAAACCCACCAGGGCAAAAAGAGTATAGACACAAGATATGGAAGGGAAGCCAACGCTTTCTTTTTTTTCATTTTATATCCGTGATGTAAATTATTAGTGAACATTTTTCATTCGTCGATTCTATCTGAGATTTCTATGAAGTACGAATTATATAATAAGAAGGTATCAAACCTAAGTATCTTTTCCTATTTTTATTTTTGTGTAAGATTTGAGTCTTTAGGATCTAGAATAGAAGTACAAGAAAGGCCCTTTTCGAATGAAAAAAAAGAAGTAAATATTCTTTCCATATTCGAGAGATCGCAATTAGGAAAATTATAACCGATTTCCCCTTCATTTATTCCATGAATACTGAAAACTCCTTTTGAACTAACGAATATAATTTGGATTTAAAGATGAACTCTACCAAATCATTTAATTCTTTTATTTCTATTTCAAATTCAAAAGATTTTACTGTCTAACCGCAGCGCGGAAATAGGGTATCAATTCAAAGGATGAATTATGTTTTACGAAAACAAAAGACATGTTAGGATATTTGATGAATCACTACACTTATTAGACCTTTTGATAGTATAAAGAGTGAAGTCGATGTGTATGTATATACAAAATAGTTTTTGTGTATAAATCTCCTTAATTTATTTTTTTTCAATATATTTTATTTGATTAATTCTATTAGATTTTGATTAGTTATATTAGATTTTTAGATTTTATTAATATTGTTCCATATACGTTCTCCTGATATATGTATTAAGTTCCTTCTCTTATGCTGATATTTATTCTTTAGTTCATTTCAAAATACTTCAATGGGTACGCACAAGAAATAGGCCAATTCAATAGCTTTTTGTTCAATTTCAGGAGTCACCTCATCGATGCAACGAATGGCTCCTCGATTTCCATATAAAGGACAGAGGAAAATGACTCACCCTCCATTCTGACATTTGGATATCTTTAGAAAGATACTGAAAAGAAGATGCAATTTATTCCAGAAATCCCCAACGAAAAAGAGACATTATCCCATCTTTTCTATAAAATCGGTCATAACCACTACCTACATTCCATGAAATTGTGCACCACAAATAAGAATTAATGAATAGACATGCGATTCCATAGAAAGACATCACGATCCCTTGGGGGAAAAAAAGAATTTGGTGGCAATAATATTCCAAACTAGTATTTATGGTGAACCCCCTAGTTAAGTAGTCATGCATTACGATAGGAACTCCCAATTCTCTGGCAAATACCGCTCTTTTGATCATTTCTTCACAAGTACCCACAGTTGTATTCAAGTAATGTCCTTTAATTTCACCTGTTTCAGCTTGCGCTTTAAAAAGTGCTTCAACACAAAATAAGAAACTATCTCTCCAATGCATAAATGGTTGTGAATTTACGTTTTCATCATCCTTAGTAAAATCAAGTCCACCCCGTAGACATTCATAAACTGCTCTACCATAATTTTTTGCAGATAATCCCAATTTTGGTTTAATAGTACATCCCAATAGGGGACGATCGTACTTGTTCAATTTATCTCTTTCAACTTGGATGTCATGAGGCAGACCTTGGAAAGTTTTGCAATAAGAAGGAGGAATTAACAGATCTTCTAGACGTAAAGCTCACAGGGCTTTGAAATCAAATACATTACCCACAATGGAAGTACACATGTTAGTAACAGAACCTTCTTCAAAAAGGTCTAAAGGATAAGCTACTTAAGCAGTATATTGATTGTCCTCCCCAACAACAGCCTCGATGTGGTAGCATCATCCTTTGTAATGATCAAGACTGGTAAGTCCATCGGTCCATGTACCAGTAGAAGATTCGGCCGCAGCTTTTTCTTCCGGAACTCTGAGGAGTTACTCGGAATGTTGCCAAGATATCAGTATCTTTGGTTTCATAGTCGAGTATAATAATTCAATCTGTAATAACCAACTTTAAATCCAACGCTTGCTTTAGTTTCTGTTTGTGGTGACATAAGTCCCTCCCTACAACTCATGAATTAAAAATTATCACAACAACAAGGTCTACTTGATATAAATTAGGCGTGAATGAAACCTTTGATAAAAAAAAATTTTACAATTCAAAAAATATTCAACTAAACTAATATAATAAATGAATAATGAAAATTTAAAAATGTTTCAGTTTGTTATCCATGTATTTGATTTACTAAATACATCATTATTTTATACTCTTTGATATATATGGCGTAACCCAATCTTCATTTTGAAAATTTCTATTTCTAATGAAATTGATCACCTTATGAATATAAAAAAGAAAAATAAATAAAAATATCAAAATAAAGATAAAAAAATATCAAATAAAATGAAAAATAATAAAAAGGATTAATAATTAGAATTAGAATAATAAAATAATAATTCTTAATAAATATAAAAGAAATATAATCTCAATATACAAAATATACAATATAATTCAATTAAAATATAATAGATAAATATTAAATTGAAATTGAATAGAAATAGAATTAAATAATTCAAAATTAGAATTAAGAAATTCTAAAAAAAAGTAAAGATATTAAAGAAAAAGATAAAAGATATTAAAGATATATATATATATATATATATATATATATATATATATATATGAAATATATAAATAGAAATACCTAATAGAGAAAATAGAAAGAAAAAGAAAAATAGAAGATCTCTTGATAAGTAGTATATGTTGTATATGTAAATCCTAGATGTGAAAAGAGTCATAAATCTATAATCTATAAAAGGTAACGGATATGGTACATAAAGAAGAATAGACAAACACAAATAAAAAAAAATACAAGAGTACATATAGAAAGAATTGAAAATTGACTCATTCACTGAGTAAAGGATTGAATTGGATTCGATTGCTCAATCGAATGCTAACTTCCATTTATTTCTTATGGAATTAATCGATCAACTTGCTATCGGATCTTTCTTTTCAATTCAACACTTTTCAAAAAAGAATTTTGACATATTTATTATGATTTATGATTATGATAAGCAATCCCACTACTTCTAATCTTGTGGTTTCTACACTTGAAGAACAAAACCTAGGGCTTATCACTCAAATTATTGGCCCAATACTGGATGTCATTTTTCCACCTGGCAAGATGCCTAATATTTATAATGCTTTGGTAATTAAAGGTCAAGATACTGTAGGTCAGCAAATTAATGTAACTTCTAAAGTACAATAATTATTAGGAAATAATTGAGTGAGAACTATAGCTATGAGTGCTACAGATGGTCTGATGAGAAGAATGAAAGTGATTAACGCAGGAGCTCCTCTAAGTGTTCCAGTCTGGGGAGCTACTCGGACGAATTTTCAACGTTCTTAGAGAGCCCGTTGATAATTTAGGTCATGTCGATACTCGCACAACATCTCTTATTCATATATCTGCACCCGCCTTCATACAATTAGATACGAAATTATCAATCTTTGAAATAGGGTTAAAGTGGTAGATCGTTTAGCTCCCTATCGCCGTGGAGGATAAATCAGACTATTTGGGGGAGTTGGAGTGGGTAAAACAGTACTCATCATGGAATTGATCAACAACATTGCCAAAGTTCATGGAGGTGTATCTGTATTTGGAGGAGTAGGTGAACGTACTCATGAAGGAAATGATCTCTACATGAAAATGAAAGAATCTGGGGTGATTAATGAAAAAAATCTTGTAGAATCAAAAGTGGCTCTAGTCTATGGTCTAATGAATGAACCGCAATGAGCTCGTATGAGAGTTGGCTTGACTGCCCTAACCATGGCGGAATATTTTAGGGATGTTAATGAGCAAGACATACTTCTATTCATCGACAATATATTTCATTTCGTCTGTGGTCCAAGTCTCGCCTTATTAGGTAGAATGCCTTCTGCAGTGGGTTATCAACCTACCCTTAGTACGAAAATGGGTTCTTTCCAAGAAAGAAGTACTTCTATTAAAGAAGGATCCATAACATCAATCCAAGCAGTTTATGTACCTGCGGATGATTTGATCAACCTTGCTCCTGCCACGACATTTGCACATTTAGATGCTACTACCGTATTATTAAGAGGATTAACTACCAAAGGTATTTATCCAGCAATAGTTCCCTTGGATTCAACATCAACTATGTTATAACCTAGGATCATTGGTGAGGAACATTATGAAATTGTGCAAAGGGTTAAGCAAACTTCACAACGTTACAAAGAACTTCAGGACATTATAGCTATCCTTGGGTTGGACGAATTATCCGAAGAAGATCATTTAACTGTAGCAAGAGCACGCAAAATTGAGCATTTCTTATCACAACCCTTCTTTGTGGCAGAAGTCTTTACTGGTTCTCCAGTGAAATATGTTGGTCTCTCAAAAACAATTCAGGGGTTTAAATTCATCTTTTTTGGAGAATTAGATGGTCTTCCTAAGCAGGCCTTTTATTTTGACAGTAACATCGATGAAGCTACTACGAAAGCTATGAACTTAGAAGAGGAGAATAAATTGAAAAAATGACCTTAAATCTTTTTGTACTGACTCCAAATCGAATGATTTGGAATTCCGAAGTGAAAGAGATTATTTTATCTACTAATATTGGACAAATTGGGATATTACCAAACCATGCCCCCATTGCCACAGCTATTGATATAGGTCTTTTGAGAATACGGCTAAACGACTGATAGTTAATGGTGGCTCTTATGGGCTATTTTTCTAGAATAAGTAATAATGAGATCACCATTTTAGGAAATGGTGCCGAATTAGTACTGACATTGATCCACAAGAAGCTCAACAAACTCTTGAAATAGCTGAAGCTAGCAGGTAGAGCTGAGGGTAAGAGACAAACAATTGAGGCAAATCTAGCTCTCAGACGAGCAGTAGAAGCTGTCAAAGCGATTTCCTATTAGTAGTTAATACATTCAATCAAAATCCTTTAATCTATTATTATACACTACACACTATATCTTGATTCCACAAATTGAACACAATGAAGTCTAATTTGATTAATCTGATGATAGAACGAAAAAGAAAAAAAGAGGATGGGTAGAAAAACTTATTAGATACCGGATCCCATGGTATCTAATAAGTTCTACCTACTATTGGATTTGAACCAATGACTCCCGCCGTATGAAAGCAATACTCTAACCACTGGGTTAAGTAGGTCATTTATCATCACAAAAAAGGGTCTCCATCACTTCGATGGATTATAGGTAAAATATGTTTTCTAAGCAATATCAATCTTTTACCAGTAAACATAAACGGATCAGAAAGTTATCATGTGGGATTATGGGATACCCTTCTTGACAAGAAATTGTCTCTATGTTAAAATGGTTATGACAAGGGCTATAGCTCAGTTAGGTAGAGCACCTCGTTTACCAATGTTTTCAAGGGAGCCTTTTATGCAATGACCATAATTGATCTTTTTGAGAAGTCGATGTCTTACTCCGTATATTTGAGAGAACAAGAGAAAAATAGCCTGACAAAGTTGGTTTGATCCGGTTCAGGTGCGAATTCCGGTGCCAAATCAAATAGAACTTGCCATTGTAAGGTAAATGCCCAGTTCATTCAATGCCAGGCATAATGAGTATAAGAATCTCAAAAGAACCTCTCTTTTCGTCCTATGAGCTTTGAGGTGTATGAAGTTTCATATTTTAATCTTGCAGCGGAGCGATAGAGACTACATTTCACTTAGGTTGATCTAGGCCGAGGCAGACCTAAATAAGGTCACCCTTCTTTGAAACACTTTGGTATTGCTCCTAGATCAGGATACAAATAATGAATCAGAGCACATGGAGCCATCTCATTCTCTTCTTCTAAAGAAAAATATGGTGAACTAACTGATCTTTACATCAGTTGATGAAAGAGCCCAATGCAACAAAATGCATGTTGGGTCTTTGAAACAGTTCGAATCATTTCGATAATAATCAGTTTTCTCTGTTTTACTTAGAATGTCTACAGTTCGAGTCCGTATAGCCCTAATACATTCCATTTTGATTTTGTTTTGTATAGAAATTTGAGTAGTAGTAGGAACAATAAAATAAACACAATAATTCATTCCAACGGACCCAATTGGTCTTTGTCAAATCTCGGATAAAATACCCATCTCTCTCCATCCACTTTCATGAATGAATTACATATGATATTTTTATTATTCTTTATTTATTTGAATTGTTTTCATTGAATTGAAAATCAAAATGGAATTTGTAATTTGTTTATTGAATTCTGAATTATTGAATTTCTTTCATTTCTTCTTTACTATAAGATAAGGGATTCTTTACTTTTACTTTTTATTTATAAGATATAAGATCAATATGAAATAGAAAAAATATACAAAATATACATAAGATAATAAGTATAAACTAAGTAGAAGAGCATGCTATGTCTACACCTCACATATAGAAATAGAATCAAAAGGAGAAAAAAAAAAATAGAAGTGGGATGACATTATATGAATCTTGAAACAAGGTATGTCCTACAGCAAACAAACTCTCAACTATGCGGCTTTATTTGATCAAAATTATTTTCTTGTTTCATCGAAGAGTTCTAGATGATTTGAAAATTCCAATTCAAATGGAAGAATTAGGCCTATTCCACATTCATAGGAGTACCTTTATGTTTCTGCTTCACGAATATGATATCTTCTGGTCATTCCTAATAATATCAAGCATTATTCCTATCTTGGCATTTGTCATTTCGGGATTTTAGCCCCGATTAGGGAAGGTCAGAAAAGCTTTCTAGTTATGAATCAGGTATAGAACCCATGGGGGATGCTTGGGTACAATTCCGAATTCGCTATTACATGTTTGCTCTAGTTTTTGTTGTTTTTGATGTTGAAACGGTCTTTCTTTATCCATGGGCAATGAGCTTTGATGTATTAGGTGTATTATAGAAGCTTTCATTTTCGTGCTTTTCAGTTTATGCATGGCGAAAAGGAGCGTTGGAATGGTCTTAACTGAATAGACAATCAAAAGAAAAGGGAAGGAAAGGATGACATTGAAACAGTTATGAATTTGGTCGAGTTTCCATTACTTAACCAAACAACTCCCAATTCAATTATTTCAACTACATCAAATGATCTCTCAATTGGTCAAGACTTTCCAGTTTATGGCCACTTCTCTATGGTACCAGTTGTTGTTTCATCGAATTTGCTTCATTAATAGGCTCGCGGTTCGACTTTGATCGTTATGGGTTGGTGCCAAGATCGAGCCCAAGGCAAGAACAATGAAAATGGCTCCCTCTTTAGTAAGATTATATGAGCAAATGCCTGAACCAAAATATGTCATTGCTATGGGAGCTTGTACTATTACAGGAGGGATGTTCAGTACTGATTCTTATAGTACTGTTAGTCGATAAGCTAATTCCTATGGATGTCTATTTACGAGGTTGTCCACCTAAGCCAGGCAATTATAGATGCTATAACGAAAAAGAAAATATCGAAAAATATTTGAAGATAGAACTGTATCACAGGAGAATCGATGTTTTACTACTAATCACAAGTTTTACCTTGCGACGCAGTACTCATACTGGAAATTACGATCAAGAATTACTCTATCAATCACCATCTACTTCAGAGATACCTTTTGGATTTGAAATCTTCAAATCCAAAGTCAATATCTTCCTACGAATTAGTGAATAAGGCAGGGTTTTCTTGTGCAGAATAAGAAACAGCGGGTCAATCATTAAGATGAAAAATTTTATTGTCAATATGAAATATTCATACAAATAAAAATGCGGAGAGATGAAGAAGATGCAGGTTCATTTCTCTGATTGGCTAGTAAAGCATGAGCTAATTCATAGATCTTTAGGCTTTGATTGTCGAGGAATAGAGACTTTACAAATAAAAATCGAGGATTGGGATTCCATTGCTGTCATTTCATATGTATATGGTTACAATTATTTACGCTCCCAGTGTGCCTATGATGTAGCACCAGGCGGATTTTTTAGCTAGTGTGTATCACCTTACGAAAATACGATATGGTATAGATAAACCAGAAGAGGTATGCATAAAAGTATTTGCTCCAGGAGTAATCCTCAAATCCCGTCAGTTTTCTGGATTTGGAAGTGCTGATTTTCAGGAACGGGAATCTTATGATATGTTGGGAATTTCTTATGAGAATCATCCTCGCCTTAAACGTATCTTGATGCCTGAAAGTTGGATAGGCTGGCCTTTACGTAAAGACTATATTACGCCCAATTTCTATGAGATTCAAGATGCTCATTGATTTAAATTAAAATGAAATCTGGAGCCGTGTCATATAAGTAAAAAAATAGTTTTTTTATCATTCAATGAGCATCTTGGCATTTCCCTTCTAGATGAAAAAGAGTAATTGGACTTTCATTCGTATTGTGGAGGGGCTAAAATAAAAAAAGAAAAAGAGGTTCTCATTGCTATTCCCCAATTGGGAGGATATCATATAATATACATTTCGTATGAGCAGATCCTGTCCTTCCACTCTTTGATTGAATTCTTTTAGCTAATTTTTTTTAGCTATTAAATTTGAGGTATATAAAAAAATTTAACATACTTTTGGAATAAGAAAAGTAAGAACATAGAGTAAAAAAATACAAATGAAAAAGAAAGTAAAGAATATCTATTCCGATCCGTCTCAATGAATTAATTTCATTTGTATGAGGTATGAATATCTATCCGATACATTATTCACGTGTCAGGAACCAGATTTGAACTGGTGACACAAGGATTTTCAGTCCTCTGCTCTACCAACTGAGCTATCCCGACCATTTCCCATGCATCATCTTAGCAGAATACTTATATCTATGTCAATGAATTTCTTAGATCTTCAAAAAGAAGACTTTCTTTGTTTGTAAATGTAAGTGAAAAAATATGGACTATGAATAATTCAATAACAGAGATTCCTTGAACATACTTGAACATATATGTTCATATTGTATTATACAAAACAAATGATATTGGATTGGAAAAACATACAAAGATTTCTATTTGGATCTATTTGTGAAAGAACAGAGTGAATGAAATGAGAAACATATTTCAATTTGTCTAAATTGAGCTCCAATGATGAAAAAGAAAGAAAGAGGATGAGGATAAATAACAAGTGAGGAAGTAAAATGGGCTTTTTATTGGGGATAGAAGGACTTGAACCCTCACGATTTAAAAATTCGACGAATTTTCCTCTTACTATAAATTTCATTAGTCGGTATTGACATGTAAAATGGGACTCTCTCTTTTCTCGTCCAATTAATCTTCTAAAGATCTATCAAACCCTGGAATGAATCATTTGATCACTGAATATTCAATTCGATTCTTTTTCAACTTCAATTAGAATTGATTCACAATAACTCTTCCATTTTTCATATATTTTTTGATCTCTATTATTCTAATTAATAATATAAAGAGGATTTCTATAGATCCTTATCTCATACTATTACTCATATTAATAGTAATCTAAATATGAAAGAAATAAAGAATATAAAAAGGATATATTATTTCATTAAGTTCATAAGAGAGTTCTACTATTCTATTCTAGAATAATTAGAATAATAGAATTAATCAATTCAATTAGCTATTAGAATAGAAATAGAATATATATAATATATATATAATATATACTAAAATATATAATATAAAGAAATAGAAGATTTCTATTTTCATATCTCATATATAGAGATACAGAATAGATTCAATCTAAGATTTGGGTTGTGATTAATCGTTTGCTATGTCAATATGTATACGTATTAGGTATATAAGTTATCCTTTCTGTAATTTCAATAGAAGGATTTTAGCTACTAACGTAACGTAGTCAATTTCATTCGTTAGAACATCTTCCATTGAGTCTCTGCACCTATCCCTTCTTATTCTCATTTTCCATCATTTTTTCTCTCAAAATAAAGATTTGGCTCAGGATTGCCCATTTTTAGTTCTAGGGTTTCTCTGAATTTAGAAGTTACCATTTAGCAGGATTTCATACCAAGGCTCAATCCAATCAAGTTCGTAGCGTCTACCAATTTTGCCAATCCTTTCCTTTGAGACAAGGATCCAGTTGGAATTCCATCCAACTCTTTCATTTACCTTGACACTATTTAATTCATTAGGTAATGATTCATATATCGAAAATGTGTATGCTGTTATTTTCTTTTTTTTTTCCCACCCTCTATTCTATATTCTATCATTTCATCTCTATTGGATGAACCTTATTTATTTTAGTACGAAATAATTTTATCATTGATGTATCCGCAATTCAATATGGATATATATATATATATATATATATATATATAATATATATATATGCCTTTCTCCTCCTTCATTTTACAGTGCAGCTTAGTGGAACGGTCGATATTCATTCTTTTTTTTCATTTTTAAAATATAAAATATATAATTTCATTGATATATTGATATTTTATTCATATATATGAATATGGAATAGAATTTCTATTTAGATCTAGTATATATCTAAATAGAATCTAAAATATATAACAAAAATATATAACATATAACTAAAAAAGAGAATAAATTTAAATAATCAAAATTATCAATAAATGAAATAAAAAAGAAGAAGAATCACTAGGTAATAGCTAAGATCCGATAGTTTCCTGTATTCCTATACACTATTGCTCTTATATCCACCCGCTTAGCTCAGAGGTTAGAGCATCGCATTTGCGATGGTCATTCGATTCCGATAGCCGGCTCTTTTTCTTTATCGATTTTTTTCTTTCCATGATTGAAAATCTCTACTCTCGCTTTCTCTAAATGTCGAGTCACCGATCTATTATGTCATGGTAACTTGCAGCTATAGCTATGAATAAAAAAGTTGACTAGATCAATTAGATCTCTACAGAAATTGGAAAACGTAACCTTCGTTTGAATTTTCTATGTATATATATATATATAGGAAATCGAATATTGATAATATTATTTTATTCTGTTTTGTAGGACTTTAGTAAATTGAGTTTTACTTTGCTGGTCCTTTAGTTCAGTCTGAATTTATATTTTTTTTTTCAAATGAAAGCTAATCAAAAAGGAGCCTTTATATGTCGTTACCGAGGACCTCGTTTCAAAAAAATACGCCGGGAGCTTTACCGGGACTAACTAGTAAAAGACCCAGATCCAAAAGTGATCTTCAAACCCAATTGCGCTTTGGAAAAAGATCACAATATCGTATTCGTTTAGAAGAAAAACAAAAATTGCATTTTCATTATGATCTGACAGAGCGACAATTACTTAAATATGTGCATATTATAGTAAATGGATCGGTCTTAAAATAAATGAGTGTTGGATGCGAATATTATTTGGAGATTCTTGATTCTAGCATAAAGCAAGGTTCGCAATTTTGACTCCTTTAGTGAAGTAAATAGAGATGCCCTGTCTTGCAATTCGTATCAAAAGGATATATAGGTTTTTTTATTTTTCTTCTTTCAATAGATTTCTATTTGTATTTCTTTTACTATAGGATTATATGAGAATGTCTATTAAATAATCTTACCATTAGAATAATTATATCAATTCTTATTTTATTTGATACATTATAGTGATGTTGATGAATGAAAAGAAATGAAGAGAGGGATTTGAACCCTCGGTAAACAAAGTCTACATAAAGTTCAATGCTATTGAACCACTGATCATCTCTCCTGAAGATGTTATTCTTGACCAACTCATTCATTTTCATCTTAATTGTAGTACATGTATGGCGGTCCGATGGTTTCATAAGAAGATTTTTTTTTTTTTTCCAATTTCCTATTTATCAACAACAACTTCTTTCATCAGCTAACCCATAGAATTCATGAATCATTTGATGAATCTTTCTATTTCAATTGTATGGTGTGGCACATACACATTATGTAAACAAAAAGGATGTTGTTTATTTGAATTTTATTTTATCACGGAATTATTATTCTATTCTTTTCCTTTTTGAATCATAACCAAATCAAAAATTTGAATGGTTAGGAAATTTGGCTATTAAACTTAGATGAAATAGTAATAATCATTGGTAGATTACAAAATTTGAATGAAATTGAATCTGATTCAACTATTTCATTTCATATTTGTTCAAAAAGGTGACACTGCATCTTTTCCAATTAGTCTATTTTTATGTTATTTTGTACTGTATATTTCCTTTTTTATGGGATCGTTTTCCCCGAAGGGGGATGAGAAGAATTATAGAATGAATTGCTAATTATGCCTAGATCTCGAATCAATGGAAATTTTATTGATAAGACCTCTTCAATTGTAGCCAATATCTTATTATGAATAATTCCGACAACTTCAGGAGAAAAAAAGGCATTTACCTATTACAGAGATGGTGCGATTTGATTTTTTCTTGTTTTTTTTTTACCTCTCAGTTTTACGAGAAAAAGAACGTAGTTAGGAATAGAAAAAAATAAATTAGTGAAAGAAACCTACGCTTGGTGAAGGTGAAGTTTAGAAATAGAGCAATTCCTTCTATCGTGTATCCTCGATTGATGCAGCCTTAGATGCTTCAATTATCGATTTTAGTATTAAGCGAAAGGTTACATCTATTGGTTCTATATTGGAGGTCAATACTACTTCATTTAGTACCAATAGGTGGCATCGGGGAAAAAAACACTACACCTAGGAATCAACAACACAAAAACTTTGTTATAAATAACCCTTTTCCTTGTCGGTATCGGGACTAAAAGAATGGTTAGGAAAGCAAGGATCCATCTCATTCGTACTTTTGATATCCGTATAACCATCAAAGACTATTGAAGTGACTAATTCCTAGAAATCGTAAGCGTTGAGTACAAATAAATCTTTGGAGTTATCATTTCTATCTAGCACTAATATCACTAATCTGATTGGTGTTAAGAAAAAACCTCTTGTGGGAAGGTTGGCTAGAAATTTCTTGTAAAAATACCAGCTCCTGTCAGTTAATAATAATAATGAGAATAGTGAAATTTTGATTACATGAATTATTCCTCTTAGTACTATGCACAGAAGGGAGGAGCCGTATGAGATGAAAATCTCACGTACGGTTCTGGAACGGAGATTCTTTTACTAGAATGAACGACCGTAATGGATGTCGGCTCAATCCGAAGGAAATTATGCAGAAGCTTTACATAATTATAATGAAGCTACATGACCAAAAATTGATCCCTATGATCGAAGTTATATACTCTATAACATAGGTCTTATACACACAAGCAACGGAGAGCATACAAAAGCTTTGGAATATTATTTCTGAGCACTAGAACGAAATCCATTTTTGCCACAAGATTTTAATAATATGGTTGATCTGTCATTATGTGCAACTATCTTCACTATAGAAAGAAAAAAGATTGAATTGTCTAGTATATACTAGAAAAAATATAGGCTCTCTACATATGAATCATCCAAAGTAACGATTTTTATCAGCTGTAGTAAGGAAAATGACTTCGCGAGAACCAAAAAAATTGGAAGAAATAGGTATGGCCTATATACTGTACTCTATGGATAAAGAGAAAGAGTCAAATTGATAGAGAAAGCACCGTAAAGATCCATTAGTAAACTATTCTTTGGTAAATACAGTTCAGAACTGCTTACTTATGTCATGATATGGGATAAAAAAAGTGATAAATCAACTTATGTAATAGAGTCGATCTACTAAAGTATTGAGCAGCGGTGTAGCATCAGATCCCAAAGATAGTAAGTCCTTTTTTCTTAACGGAGGAAAGTCTTTTCAAAGATTCTATATAAATAGAAATATCATATACCATATATGAAATATGAAACCGAGATAGTTACCTTTCAGAAAATTCTAACGATATCGGAGCTATCTATGCTTCATTCTTCTGAAGGTGGGAGAAAAGAAAACTAATCATTGATCCAAATTAGAATTGGAAACTTATGCAATAAACATCTTCTGGTTAACTTAAGAGAAAATAGAATAGATTGATGAGAAATTTAATTCAGTTAAGATAGGATAGATTAAGAGAAGATGAGAAGAAAAAAGCATTGATTGTTGAGTCGTATGAGGTAGGAAACTCTCAAGTACGGTTCTAAGGGAGGGAATTTACTAACCTATTCTGACCAGGGAGAACAGGCCATTCTACAAGGTGATTCAAAAATTGCGGAGGCTTGGTTTGATCAAGCTGTTGAGCATTGGAAACAAGCTATAGCACTTACTCCATGGAAATTGAAGCACATAATTGGTTAAAAATAACGAGGAATTTTGAATAAGACCATTCTAGTTTTTTGGATCCAATAATCAAATTAAAGAAATCGTTCCTATGATAAGATGTAATCAAGAATTTTATTATATCTTTCTTTCTAAATTTAGAAAATCATTTGATTTTGTACATTTTCTACGGTATCTCATAAGGATAAATGCTACATATACCATATAGCATAGAACTAATAAAAGCGATAAATCTTATGAAGTCTAAAATGAAAATAATTCAGAAAAATAAAAAAAAAAAAATAAAAGATAAAAGAAACTAGATTTCTATATTCTATTTAGTTATTTATATTCTATTTTTCATTATATGGGCACGCCATTCAGAATCTAAATGGAAATAAGCTAGGTTGCAAAAAAAAATCATTTTTTTGTTATCCTGGAAAATGCTTTGGAAATATAATGGGTCCCCTGGGCACCTATTATTTATGTCATAATAAATCTAAACACTTGCCCCGAAGAAACTTCAATATCATAATTTCTCTAGCAAATAACTAAAGAAAATAGATGGATAGAAGGTAGGAAACAAAAGGACTAATCATAAATAAAATATCTATCTTTTAGAAGTTCACTAAAACTTGACTGTTGGTGGGTCTCTTTGTATGTGTTGTCCGGAAATAGGAGGACTTAATGATTATTCATTTGTCGGAACCCGAAGTGAAAATTGTTGTAGACAGGAATCCTATAAAAATGCCTTTTGAGGAATGGGCCAGACCCGGCCATTTCTCAAGAACAATAGCTAAGGGTCCTGATACTACCACTTGGATCTGGAACCTACATGCTGATGCTCACGATTTTGATAGTCATACCAGTGATTTAGAGGAGATCTCTCGAAAAGTCTTTAGTGCTCATTTTGGCCAACTCTCTATTATCTTTCTTTGGCTGAGTGGCATGTACTTCCATGGCACCCGTTTTTCCAATTATGAAGCATGGCTAAGCGATCCTACTCATATTGCACCCAGTGCCCAAGTAGTTTGGCCAATAGTAGGTCAAGAAATATTGAATGGGGATGTGGGCGGTGGTTTCTGAGGAATACAAATAACCTCCAATTTTTTTTCGATTTGGCGAGCATCTGGAATCACTAATGAATTACAACTCTATTGTACCGCAATTGGTGCATTGGTATTTGCATCATTAATGCTTTTTGCTGGTTGGTTCCATTATCACAAAGCCGCTCCAAAATTGGCTTGGTTCCAAGATGTAGAACCTATGTTGTCTGGAATCACTAATGAATTACAACTCTATTGTACCGCAATTGGTGCATTGGTCTTTGCATCATTAATACTTTTTGCTAGTTGGTTCCATTATCACAACTCAAAATTGGTTCCAAGATGTAGAATCTATGTTGAATCATCACTTCATCATATCAAAATCTTGGGATCATGTTCTTGGTCTATTAATGTCCAATGTTTTGGTATTTTCCATTTCAATTGGAAAATATGATGTTTGGGGTACTTTAAGTGATCAAAGAGTAGTCACTCATATCAGGGGGAACTTTGCGAGTTCCATTACATTAATGAATCGATTTCTTATGGTACAAGCATCTCAAGTAATTTAGTCTTATGGTTCTTCATTATCACGCATATGGTCTTTTTCTTGGTCCTCATTTTGTTTGGGCTTACAGGTTTAATGTTTATATTCTCATAGTTATTGGCAGAACTCATTGAATTCATCGTTTGAATCATAACAAATTAGTTGTTATTCTTTAGACCTTATTGTACAAACGTCTTGTAGAGTAACACATTACCTTATGGGTGAAATTGCCACAACATGGGCATTCTTCTTAGAATTACACAATGGATGGCTAGGAGGCTTTGAAGGCATTATCACATTAAGATTCAGTTTAGCCGCTTAGACCACTACTTCTTATTTGGTTTGGTATTACTCATACATGACTTAGTCATGATGATATTACTAAAGAACATTTTATGAACATTTTGCTTCACACTTTGGATAGTTAGCAATAATCTTTCTGGGCGTCAAATCTTTTCATGTAGCGGCAAGAAAATTTTGAGTCATGGATATAGGATACATGTAAGACTATTTTGCAATTTGGGATCCACATTTTGATCAACTTTTAGAGGAGGTTCTATCACTCAATGAATAACATAGGTGTTTATTAGTGGTGGTATACAAGTTCAATCTTTATATTGGAGCTCTTTTTCTATTACTTCTTTCTACTATATCCTTAATAGGGAGTTGGTTACACCTACAACCAAAATGGAAACCAAGCATTTCTTGGTTTAATAATGCCGAATCTCGTCTCAATCATCATTTGTCAGGACTTTCTGGAGTAAGTTCCTTGGCTTGGACAGGACATTTAGTTCATGTCGCTATTCCTGAATTGAGGGGAGAATATGTTAAATGGAATAATTTCTTAGACGTATTTCCGTATCCCCAAGGGTTGGGCCCACTTTTTACGGGTCAATGGAATCTTTATGCTCAAAACCCTGATTCCAGTAGTCATTTGTTTGGTACCTACCAAGGGGCAGGAACTGCCATTCTAACTCTTCTTGGGGGATTCCATCCCCAAACGCAAAGTTTATGGCTAACTGATATTGCTCATCATCATTTAGCTATTGCATTCCTTTTTCTCATTGCTGGTCATATGCATAGAACTAACTTCAGGATTGAACACAGTATCAAAGATCTTTTAGAAGCACATATTCCTCTAGGGGGTCGATTAGGATGTGGTCATAAGGGTATTTATGACACAATAAATAATTTGCTTCATTTTCAATTGGGCCTTGCGTTAGCCTCTTTATACTTCCTTAGTAGCTCAACACATGTACTCTTTACCTGGTTATGCATTCATAGCACAAGACTTTACTACTCAAGCTGCGTTATATACTCATCACCAATACATCGTAGGTTTCATCATGACAGGAGCCTTTGCTCATGGGGCTATATTCTTCATTAGGGATTACAATCCAGAATAGAATGAGGATAATGTATTAGCAAAAATGTTATATCATAAAGATGCTATAATATCTCATTTAAGTTGGGCTAGCCTATTTCTAGGGTTCCTTACCTTGGGACTTTATGTTCATAACGATGTCATGCTTGCTTTTGGTACTCCAGAAAAATAAATAATAGTTGAAACTATATTTTCCCAATGGATACAATATGCTCCTGGCAAGACTTCGTATGGGTACGATGTACTCTTATCTTCAACAAATACCCCTGCATTCAATGCAGTCGAAGCATATGGTTACCTGGCTGATTGAATGCTCTTAATGAGAATAGTAATTCACTTTTCATAACAATAGGGCCGGGAGATTTCTTGGTTCATCATGCTATTGCTCTGGGTTTACATACGACTATATTGATTTTAGTAAAAGGTGCTTTAGAAGCGCATGGTTCCAAGTTAATGCCAGATAAAAAGGATTTCGATTATAGTTTTCCTTGCGACAGTCTCGGGTGTGGTTGTACTTGTGATATTTCTGCTTGGGACATATTTTATTTGGCGATTTTCTGGATGCTAAATACCATTGGATGGGTTACTTTTTATTGGCATTGGAAACACATCACATTATGGCAGGGTAACGTTTCACAATTTAATGAATCCTCCACTTATTTGATGGGATGGTTAAGAGATTATCTATGGTTAAACTCTTCACAACTTATCAATGGATATAACCCTTTTGGTATGAATAGTTTATCGATCGATGCGGATGTTCTTATTTGGACATCTTGTTTGGGCTATTGGATTTATGTTCTTAATTTCTTGGCGTGGCTATTGGCAAGAAATGATTGAAACTTTAGCGTGGGCTCATGAACGAACACCTTTGGCTAATTTGATTCGATGGAAAGATAAGCCAGTGGATCTTTCCATTGTGCAAGCAAGATTGGTTGGATTAGCCTACTTTTCCGTAGGTTATATATTTACTTACACAGCTTTCTTGATTGCCTCCACATCAGAAAAATTTGGTTAATTTGGCGAATTTTTTTTTTTGTACCCTATCCCCTAAAAATAAAAATCTCATTTCTTTTGATGAAGAGGAGGTATGTATGTACCTTTTTCTATTTTTCCATCTAGGATCTGATCGTATCATTGATAAAAATCAGAACTGAACATTATGGCAAGAAAAAGTTTGATTCAAAGGGAGAAGAAATGAAAGAAATTGGAACAGAAATATTATTGGATTTGTCAATCCTTAAAAAAATAAATAAGCAAAGTTTCCTCGTTGAGGGAACAATGGAAAATTCATGGAAAATTGTAATCCCAATTAATGCAATAGTCCTATATGTCTTCGTTGTTTTTTTAACCCAAGACCTGAACTATCGAGACTTTGGACTATCTGGACACATACTTGAGAAATGTTTCATGCATGTTTGTTACCTGGCGCAACAAGATCAAGTTGGTAAGGAGAAAATCTTGTTTCTTATTTGGATAGATCTCTATGATCTATATAATAGAAGGGGACCCTTTACCATTTTGTATAAATAGACTATTCTATTTGTATAGATATGGTAAAGGGGCATATCCAATCTTTCTTCATCCATCAGTCCCATTGTTCAATGCGAGTAGAGTAGCTTTGGTTTGCAAGGCTCATAAACCTTGAGGTCACGGGTTCAAATCCTGTCTCCGCAACATTTTTGCTAAATCCCCTTTTATTTTGAACTTGTAGTAATTAATTACTATAAATTATTTTTTTGTTGGGAGGAAAAAAAGGTGAAGCAGAAGATAGAACTACTATATTCACTACAATGTGTACTAGTATACATAGTAGTCAACTATACCGATGGAATCATTTTATAATACATTAGTTCACCATGGGTGGATAGCGGGAATCGAACCCACATCTTCTCCTTGGCAAAGAGAAATTTTACCATTCGACCATATCCGCATTTTTTCATTCCTGATACATACGCATATGTCCACACATATATGACATATATGTTATATCATATATCCGTCTGGATCATATTTGTGCGGGGCTAGTATAGTTAGTAAATTAAGATTCCAATTAAGATTACATTCTTAATTATCTGTATTCAATTCATAACAATGAAGTTTAATTTTTGTTCGGAACTCAGATGAAATCTAAGTATGTCTCACAATTTGAATTTCTTAGAAGGATTGTAATTTTTGGATCAGAGAAATACCAAAGAAGTATAAGAGATGAGAGAATTCAGGATAGCTACCAGAAAGACTAATCCAATCCATAATGACGTACCAAAAAATACAACATTTTTGTTATTTCACCAACAATCAGAAGAAGCAAATACAATGGGTACACTAATCAGTAAGATTAATGAAGTTGCAATTAATGCAAAAATAGCTAATTGGAAAGCAATAGTCATGTTTGAAATCCTCCAAACTACCAACAAATGAACTATACCATTGGATCCTCGCTTAGTAAAAAAAATGCATCATGAAGGGATTTGACTTGAATGAATTGATTCATTAGAACTTATTACCACTTTCATTTTTTTTATTCAGACATGGAGTCGAGCAGATAGTTAATGTATCATCTCATAGGGTCATGTTCTATTCGTAAGAAGAAAATAGATATTCTATTTAGGAGAGATGGCTGAGTGGTTGATAGCCCTGATCTTGAAAACCGGTATAGTTCTTAACAAGTAACTACCGAGGGTTCAAATTCTCCTCTCTCCTTTTGCTTACTTAAGAAATTACTTTTTACTGTTTAGACCTTATTTGATAAAGGGAATGGCTCCTACCCTCTTAGCCATATAGAAAAAAGAACAATAGACAATAGATTTATATATAAATAATAAAATCTCAACTAAGAGGGGTCATGGAAAGAACAGGTTCTGAATCACGATCGATTCCTTTGTCAAACACTGCTGTAACTGTACGTGCTCTTCCTGCATGCCACAAATGTCCCACAAATAGGAAAATCCTAGAACAAAATGAGAGGTAGCTAACCAACTAAGGAGAGACATAATTGACTGCATTTATCTCGGTAACTATGCCACCCATTGAATTTAAAGAACCTAAAGGAGCATGAGTCATATATTCTACTGAACATCGTTCTTGCCAAGGTTGCATGTCTTTTTTAAGCATACTCAAGTCCAAACCATTGGGACCCCTTAGAGGTTCTACCCAGGGAGCACGAAGATCCCAAAATGCATAGTTTCTCCCCAAAATAACCTCTCGGTGGAGAACGCAGATATTTATTTTAAACCAGTGGGTCCTTGGATCCCACATTAGCTCTAAGACGTTGGTCTCTCACTAGAAAAGTAAATGCTTGAGCTTGAGAAGCTTCTGGCATAGTGGGTCCGTAAAACTCACTAGGATAAGCAGTATTATTGAACCAGATAAAGCAACAAGTGATGAAACCAAAGACAGATAGAGAAACATAAACTATATGACAAGTAAGCATCTCCAAACCATACAAATGCACAGCAAGCCCATGCAAAAGGTTTGGTTAAAATATGCCAAATTCCACCAAGTATACAAATGGAACCTAACCAAACATGTCCCCCTATTATATCTTCTAAATCGTCCACATTAACAATCCATCCTTCTCCCCCAAAAGGAGATTTTAGTAAATAACCAAAGATCACACTTGGGCTAAGGGTCAAGTTGGTAATTTTTCTTAAATCTCTCCGTGCCCAAATCATATACGCCTCCCAAATCTGACCTTGAGTACTAGAAGAAAAGCACATATACCTAATAAAATTAAGTGAATACCCAAAATTGTAGTCATTTTATTTCTATCCATACATACATAAGAATGGAAAGGATTCTTCAAGAGTTTTAGGTCCTAGAAGTGCATGATAAATACCACCAAAGCTTAAGACTGTAGAGGAAATTAAGTGGAGTACTCCAGATATAAAGTAAGTAAAGGTGTCGATAACCTCTCCCCTCGGACCTACTCCCCACCCTAGAGTAGCTAAGTGCAGAAGTAAAATCAATCCTTATTCATACATAGGTTTCTCTAGTACGAAGTGAGCCACTTCAAATAAGTTCATTGCTCCGGCCCAGAATATGATTAATCCAGCATGAGCTACATGAGCCCCATGTAGTTTACTAGACAAATTTATAAGTCTCGCATTCCCGGCCCACCATGTAAAACTGGTGGTTTCTTGGTCACGACCAACTAAGGCTAAAGTTCCATTAAAGAGCATTTCCACGGGGTAGAACCTCCTCAGGGAATGTAAGGTTTTCATGAGGCTGATCCTGAGCCACCATCCAAGCACGAATACCTTCATTTAAGAGAATATTTTTGGTGTAGAAAGTTTCAAATTCAGGATCTTCCACTGCACGGATTTTTTAGGAAACAAAGTCATAGGCACGTAGGTTCAGAGCCAGACTGACTACCCCAATAGCACTAATCCATAAACCGGTTACTAGCACAAATAGCATAAAGAAATGTAACCAACATTTATTGGAAAAAGCAACCCCAAAGATTTGGGACCAAAAATGGTTAGCGGTGACCATTGAATAAGTCTCTTCAGCTTGAGTTGGCTTAAAAACACGGAATGTATTTGCACCATCACCGTCTTCGAATAAGATATTTTCTACGGTGGTGCCATGAATAACACATAGCGGAGTAGCGCCTAAGACTACAGCAACTCCCATCATATGAAATGGGTTCAACGTCCAATTAGGAAACCCTTAGAAAAAAAGGATGAATCGAAATATAGCTGCTACATCAAAACTGGGTGCAAAGAACCAACCAGATTGGCCCAGTGGATAAATCAAGAATACAAAAACAAAAATAGCAATTGGAGCAGAAAATGCAATTACATTATAAGGTCACAATTGAACAAAACGAGCAAATTCAAATTGACGTAACATAAAACCTATTAGACCGAATGCACCATGGAGAGCAACAAAGTCCATAGACCACCTAATTGGCACCAGTGAGTAAAATCTCCTTGTGCTTCAGGAGCCCATAGTAGCAACAAAGAATGTGCTAAACTATTTGCATGAGTAGAAACCGCAGCTGTTAAGAAATTACAACCTTCCAAATAGGAACTAGCCAATCCATGGGTATACCATGAAGTTATAAAAGTTTTATTTGTGAACCAACCCCCTAAAGAGAAATAAGCACAAGGAAAGAACAATAGGTCGGACCAGCCTACAAAAACGAAATGGTCCCTCCGTAACCAATCATCCATAATATCAAATAAATCATTTCCTTCTTTAATAGATCTACCAAGGGCTATAGTCATAGTGATCCTCCTATTCAACTACCTCAACCATTTCCGAACACTTCATCTTATTTCCAGGGCATGTGGTAGTTCGATTATCTATGAATGATTCTTCGTTCAATGCCCTTTTCCAATGGGTTCGAAGATCCAAGTTATTCTTTTTTCTTTTCTATTGTAATAGTACAATATAGTACATAGACTAATCAAGTTGAACTCATAAATTAAGCCGGTTTGTGGTCCAATAGAAAAGAAAAAAGAATCTAACCATTACAACCCTGAATTACCCACAAATTCCTTATTTTTCCCTGTCCCTAAATGGAAGATTAAATAAGGATAAACTAGAAATGAAGCCTATCTTGAGTAGAATCACAATGGATGTTTTTATGTCATAACATATAAAAAAGAAAGAATTCTATTCTTTCTTCTTTATAATCTTTTTTTTTTAAATTTTTGTTTTTGGAAATAAGTTGTAAATAAAGAACAAATAAAGAAACAATTTTGCTGACAATTTTTTATTTTTTGTCTGGTCTAAAGAGTCCACCTAGAGATTGATGTTAGATCGGCCAATATCTTTGAATGAACGAAGAAAAGAGAGGATAGGGTCAAAAATATGGGAATGCCCATCAATCAAAGAAAAGAAAAAATTGAGCGTGAGAGCCAAATGAATCGAAAGATTCATATTTGGTTCGGGAAGAGATGTGATAGTTGTGAAATGAATGGAAAGATAATCTATTTACATTAAATGATTTATTAGATAAGAAAAAATAGAGGATCTTGAGTACTATTCGAAATTCAGAAGAATTACATGGAGGAGCCATTGAACAAAAGAGCTCGAACGGAAAGTGGAAATCAAAGATGAGTAAACGAATGGATATTCTGAGATAGAACAAGAAAAAATAAATTTGATTAATGCTACTTGCAAGAGTTTAGAACAATTAGAAAATTACAAAAATGAAACTCTTTTTTTTTTTTTGAAAAATAAAGAGTAATAAATCAGGTCCGACAACAAGTTTTGCAACAAGCCTAACAAAGAGCTCTAGGAACTTTGAATAGTTGTTTGAATAGCGAATTACATTTTGTACCATCAGTGCTAATATTGGTATTCTCAGGTCCGTAGAAGAAATAGCTGATTAGCCTTTTTACTCTAGTTTAGAGTTTAGGTATTATTTTTTTCTCTTTCCTTCCGAAAAAGAAAAAGAGATACTAATGGGAACCCTTCGAGCTGACAAAATTAGTAATATTATATGCGAACCTATTTAACAATATAATAGAGAAGTAAAGATTATGAATCTGCATCAGTAGTTCAAGTGGCGGCGACATTGTTCGTATTCATGGTCTTGATGAAGTAATGGCGTGAATTAATAGATTTGAAGAGAGTATCATAGGTATTGCTCAATTTGGAATCAAATAATGTTGGTGTTGTATTAATGGGTGATGGTTTGATGATAAAGAGGGAAGCTTCGGTAAAAGCAACAGGAAGAATCACTGGATCCTGAGCGAGGCTTTTTTGGGTCGTGTCATAAATGCTCTGGCTAAACCTATTGATGGGAGAGGTGAAATTTCATCTTCTGAATCTCGGTTAATTGAATCTTCTACCCCATGTATTATTTCGAGATGTTTCGTATATGAGCCCCTTCAAACGGTACTTATTGCTATTGATTCAATGATTCCTATAACGCGGCAACGAATTAATTATGAGATAGACTAGTAAAATATAAAGAGTACGAGTCGATTCTCAATCAAAGAGGACAAAATTTGATATATGTTTATGTAGCTATTGGTCAAAAGCATCTTCTATGGCTCAAGTAGTGACTACCTTCCAAGAAGGAGGGGCAATGGAATACACTATTGTGGTAGCCGAAATAGCAGATTCGCTTGCTACATTACAATATCTTGCTCCTTATATGGGAGCGGCTCTGGCTGAATATTTTATGTATCGTGAATGACATACTTCAGTAATTTATGATGATCTCTCCAAGTAGGTACAAGCTTATCGTCAAATGTCTCTTCTATTAAGAAGACCCCTAGGTCGTGAAGCTTATCCAGGAGATGTTTTTTATTTGCATTCACGAATTTTGGAAAGAGCCGTTAAATTAAGTTCTCGTTTAGGTGAAGAAAGTATGAATGCTTTACCAACAGTAGAGACTCAATCTAGAGACGTTTCGGCTTATATTCTGACTAATGTAATTTCTATTACAGATGGACAAATATTCTTATCTACGGATCTATTCAATGCTAGAATCAAGCCTACTATTAATGTAGGTATTTCTATTTCAAGAGTAGGATCGACAACTCAAATTAAAGCGATGAAACAAGTAACTGGCAAATCAAAATTGGAACTAGCTCAATTTGTAGAATTAGAAGCTTTTGCACAATTTGCTTCTAATCTAGATAAAGCTACTCAAAATCAATTGACAAGAGGCCAACGATTACGTGAGTTGCTTAAACAATCTCAATCAGACCCTCTCGTGATGGAAGACCAGATAGCTACTATCTACACCGTAACAAATGGATATCTTGATACGTTAGAAATTGGACAGGTAAAGAAATTTCTCGTTGAGTTACGTACCTACTTAATAGAGAAGAAACCTAAATTTCAAGAAATTCTATCTTATACCAAGATATTCACTGAAGAGCTTGAAACCCTTTTGAAAGAAGCTATTCAGGAACAGATTGAACTCTTTCTACTTCAGGAACGAAGATAAATGTAAATATATCATTTTTATTATATTCTTAATTCATATAAATTATTGAGAAAGATTTCTAATTCGAATCAAGGCCCTTTATAGAATATAGTTCATCTTTTTTTTTCTATTCTCTATCTAGAATAGATATATAGAAATAAATTGCGTCCAATAGGATTTGAACTTATACCAAAGGTTTAGAAGACCTCTATCCATTAGACAATGGACACTCTTCATTCTATTTTCACATTTTTTTCATAAAAAAAATGTGACGTTTTTAGAATACAATAAACAAAAAAGAAGGATGCATATCAAAAGGATAAGGCATCTGTATATCCTATGAAGTTAATAAATAATATATATAGTGGAGAATCGAACCCGTAGCTTGGAAGGCTAGGGTTATAGTCGACGTTGTTTGATCAGTTTTAACATCTCTAATTCAAAACCGAACATGAGATTTTGGTTTCATTCGCTCCTTTATGGAATATCTATGTATTCCCATCATAGAAAAATGAGATCCATAACATCCAGCTTTTTTTTACTAATGCATCTAAAGTTACTTGCTTTTAGATGATCCCTATAGAAGAGAGATGCTATCAAATCTTTCTAGTCTCTAGTCTAGTTTCGCTTATTTCTTTTCTATTCTGGGGATCCTAAGGAAAATAATTTTGTTTCTACCAAGCTGAAATAAGAAGCCGAGGGTTCTAGTAAACCAAAACCATCATTTTCTAGCTATTTGGCTTCAATCTTGCCCTTTTTCAACGCAAAAATTGAAGATTTAGTTACGATTGAAAGTTTTTTACAATTATTCATAGATCCTTTATTCATACTCATTGAATTGGAAAAATTTAACCAATCAAAAAAATTATGCTTCTCGACTCCATAATCCAATTTTTTTATTAAAATTCTGTAAAACTCTGATTGACTTTTGGATAGAAATCGTGAGAATGTATATTCTTTCCTCAAATGTCCTATTGAGGGGTAAAGGATTAAATCTTTTTAAGAAATAAAGTTTTTTATCGGAATGGAATATGAAATATGAAAAAGATGGAAAGACCCCTTAACTATTGAAGTTGTTAATAGAATGAATCACACTTTTACCACGAAACTATACCCGCTACATATTAATTATATATATATATATATATATAAATTATATATTTAATATATTTCATATTAATATAAAATATGAATCAAATACTGAACTTCAACTTTCATTTAGAATGAAATTTGTTTTTCATTGATGAATTTCCAAATCTTATACTTAAGAATAAGAAAATAAAGACAAAAAATAGTAGTTTACTATATAATAGAATACTATTACTAGAACACTTTTACTATAAATTTTAATAGAAAGGCTAAATATTATAATTTATACTCTAATTTATTATAATTACTATATAATATAGAATATATTGATAGAATATTCTATATTAATCTAGAATTTTTGAAAGAATTTCTATAATTAGAATCTTATATAATTTCTAATGATTAGGAATGGCAATGAAAATTAGTCTTCTTGTTTCAATAACAATTTTTTGTCAGATCAAAAGAAGATCCGGCCGTACTTATACTTAGGTTTGCTTGTACAAAATAAAAGAAGTAAAGTATTCTTTCTATTGGAGAAATCTGTTTGGATCATTAAAAAGGAAAATAAAGCTCAATCTTGACTCACATGTGAAATCACATGATCAATTTTCCATTTTGAAGAGATGGCTGAGTGGACTAAAGCGTCGGATTGCTAATCTTGTTGTATTATTCGTACCGGGGTTCAAATCCCTCTCTCCGACCCCTGATCACTTGATATTTTCGAATTGGAATAATTTTTGATTAGTTTTTTTTATAAATCTTTTATCTTTATTTAGCATCTATTCCATTTATTTATACATTTACCTATAAAAAAATCAAGAAAAAAGTAAAAATGAATCTCATCTCTTTTTTTATTCTTCATGCCCAGGATTACGCCCCAGATCATTAGATAAGAATCTGAAGATGAAAAGAGAAACAAAGAATATTACTAGTGTATAAACAAATAGTTTAAGAGTAAGCATTAAAAATCTCCAAGATAAGATCATTTTTTGTTTAAGGAAATAGATCACCTATTTTACACACTATACACTATTTTGACATGATGCTCCAAATTTCTTTCTATTTTTAATGTAATATTCTAATATAATATTATTAATAATATTCATTTTTTTTGTTACCAAAAATTTCTTGCCATATCCATATCTATAATTAAGTATTGTATGGGATCTTCTAAAAGAAAAGTCAGAACAAAAAGAATCAGTTGATTAATTGATTAAAGATCAAGATCATCGCCACTTCCTTTATTCAAATTCAATAATAAATACCAGAATTTCGCTTTTTGAATCGAGGGTTCCTACTATCCAGACTTATCTGAATATTATTTATGATCTTATTGATTTTTAGAATCAAAATTTTATCTGTTTTTTATCAAATAAATTTTAAATTGAATAGAGATTTCATTCTTATCGAAAACTTACAGCAGCTTGTCAAACAAAGGCTAAAAGAAGAAAAAGTACAGGGATAACCGACATAATGTCTACATTTGGATTGAAAAAGGCATAAGCTTCGGGAAATTTGGCGAAGAAGAAACTACTCGAAGAAAGGGTAGGATTAAGACAGAGACAGACTAAACTAAAGATATTAAACATAACAAATATTCTTTTCTTATTCTTCAAAATTCAAGTGAAATTGAAATGATTATAAATTATAAGATTGGATTGAGTTATTTTTTTGAGGGAAAATTGAAAAGTAAAAGGCGGATAAAAGAAATAAATTCTTCTTTTTCTTTGACTTCTCCCCAATAAAATAAGAATATAAAGAATTCTATTTTCATACAATCTCTTAATTGAATTCTAAGTAATGATCAATTAATCTTTTTGATTCTATATCCATTGTGTTGAATCTAGCGACATATATTTCTTTTGGTTGACGACAAATAACCAATATTTATCTTAGTCTTTATTAGACCAACTAAAAATGGGCGTGTAAGGCAACGGGTTTTAGTCCGTTATTTGGAAGTTTGAATCCTTTCCCGCATCGTTTGCATCCGAAGCAAAAGATTCTTCTATTGAAAATCTAATTCAACAATTTTTTGTTTAATTTTAGATACAATGTTATCCAATCTGAATTCTAAGAATCATATCTTTTTTTTTACTTTATTTATTATTTATTTATTAAATTACTCAAGTATTTTATTCTTTAATATTTGTGATTCCTTTTGTTGACGATGTTGACCTCCACATATGTGTCATAAACCAAGACAAGCCTACAAATCGAATTCAACAGACTACAGAAGTGATAGTGCGTAAATTGAGGCTCAAAATGCACAGGACAATCCTGAAAATGGTCGAAATGACCTCCGATCGATGAACAGACTTCGTCATCGCGTTCAGAACATTGAAATTGATCAGACAATAGACATTGCAAATTCTAACAAATAATTGATTAAGCGCTCGAGCTATCAATGTGTCGATGCGCATATCAGAGTCAGGAAGCTGTGACAATATTCGAACGATCTTTGTTAATAAAATTGATCACACAGTTAGCCTCGAAACATCAAAATCTATCAAATGAGACTGTATGCGCTAAATTCGGATAGTCTGTGCAAATGTCGAATGATTTGAAGTAACAGCGTGCAAATTGAGGTTGAAATGCACAAGATGTCACCAAAATCAACTCAAACGACCTCCGATTGACGAACAGACTTAACCATCACATTCAGAATGTCGAAATTGGTCAAAATATAAATATTGCATGACTTGATGAGTAACCGAGCAAACGCTTGAGTCATCAACGTGTCTGCATACATATCGAGATCAGGAGACACCAATGAGATTCAAATAACCTCTGTTCGCAAAATTGATCATGTCATTGGCTTCAAAACACTGAAATCTATCAAATAAGACTATTTGCACTCAATTCTGACAAGTCTACATGAAAATCGAGCGGTCGAAAGCGGTGACGCGTATTTTAAGCTGAAATTGACTCAATTTGGCGTCGACTCGAATCAAACGACCTCCGATCGCGAAACGGACTACGCCATTGCGTTCAAATTAATGGAATTATCCTAAATCGATATATATATTGACTATGTGCATTTACGATCGTGAAATCTACATTAAAACCCTTTAATAAATTTAAATTTATTTAAAATCCCAAATTACCCGTATGCTCAACCGTTCCCACCACTTTCGCTTTATGCAAAGAAAAAGAAAATAAAAAAAATTAAACCACTCCCCATTCCTCCTCATTCTCTCCCACTCTCTCTCCATCCCTCTCTTTGAAAACTAAAAGAAAAAACGCATTCTCCCGCTTCTCCGTTCCACCCAAAACCACGCTGCCGCAGCCGGTGTGGAATTCCGCTTCCAACTCCGGCCGTGGTCACACCCAGCCCGGCCAGATACATTCTCTCGCTTTCTCATCCGGCCTGTCTTGGCAAGACGACCCATCTGTCTCAATCCGGCTGACGCACGGCATATGGAACTATACACCTGAGTCAGCTTGCTTCCACGATGTGCGCGTGACTGTGATCATCGACTGACCTGCGACCCACTGTCGCTGTCGTTGTTCAGCTTCCTCACAGATCTCCGCCACGCCATCGGCCCCGCTTGTTTGTTGTAAGGAACGCAGTTATCTCCGAAATCTGGCCCCATCGCTCGGCTCACAAAATCGACTCGCAGAATCCATCTTTTACACTGGCAAAGAAGCCCGCCAGCCTCCTTCCTCTCAGCAAGGTCAGCCTCCTTCCTCCAACCCAATAAAATGATAGCCACCCATTATTTCGACCCTGCACATCCACCGCAAACCTTACCTGTTGTTCTAGCTCTGAACACGTTCCGTGATAATCCTTCCATGCAACACATCCAAATTTTGTCGTTTTCACTACACCGCAAACCGGGGAAGAATATCTTCAACAGGTGAATTCTTCTTTCGATTTCCAACACCGCACCTCCCAGAATGCCCCGCTGTAAATCAAGGAAGAAGAATATCATCATGCAAATTTTTCTTTTCGATTTTGCCGCTCGCTTTAGTTATCGAGCCGCAAAATCATGGAAGAATATCGTCAACTGGAGAATTCTTCCTTCAATCGTGCCTCATTTTAGTCTGTTCGTGAACCAGAGAAGAATATTGTCACGAGAATTCTTCTTCTTTTACGTCGACTCCCTTTACATTTTCAATTGATAACCGTCCTTTGCGACCCTTGCAACGTCGTAAAAAATACATCAACATGTGATTTGTGAATGTGAATATATATATATATATATATATATATATATATATATATATATATATATATATATATGCTTTTGTTTCTTTTAGATTTAAAGACCATCAGTGCTCACAGTAACGAGATGAAAAATGGTGCAAGACACCACTGCCACGCTAAGCAGGCATCTGTAAAGAAAGATGTCGCCCCCTGCTAAATCTAAATTTTGTCTAATTTTACTTAAAAATAGGGGATGAATATATATTGCATTGTATATCTTCTTTTCGTTTAAAGACCGTCGTTCAACAGACGCAATGAGATGAAATGTCTTGTCACAAGACATCACTGCTACGCTCAATGCACTAACTAAGCAGATGCCTCACCTGAATGAGGAGGGCCAAAATTACATCAAATCTTTTGACTTAGAAAAAAAGAGAGTGTGAAATGAACTGACTTAAGAACGCAAACTAAAGAAACCTCCAGCTAATTTTAAATTAAAAGCATCAAACAAAAAAAAAAGGGGGATAGCCTTTAAAGAAAATTTTGGATAGAATGGAACACTCATTTAAAATATAAGTAAAATTTGGGCAGGCCAATATTATACTCACAAACTCTAATATAATTCTCATCTATATCTGAAGTTCTCTTTCTTGCAAAATCCTCAACATTAAACAAGCTTTAATTAAAATTTGGGGAGACTAATACCAAACTCATAACAAACTTACAATAAACTTAAAATCTAAGGATGAATCCCAATTGAATTTAATAACTCTTATACGGATATGGAGGTGATTAATATGCTAGCTAATAAGCATACGTAGGGCTAAAACAATAAACACTGAAATCAACATAACTTATCAAAAGTTATGTAAATTGTGATTTTCAAAGTCAATGAACTCACTGATTAAGTGAAATTATCTAAGCTATAAATACATGCATGTGCTCAGACATAGAGATTTCAAGTGTAAATTTTAATATCTGAAAAGGTTGCGCAAGCTAAATTGGAATATATTAAATATTAATCTAAAAAATCTAATAAGATATTAGATCAATTCACAATGCCTTCTTCGCCACCGGATATGCAATTCTTTGTACAAGCAGACAGAAGGCGATACAAAATCCAATTCTATAAAAATCATAGGGCTTCCTTTAATCAAAAATTAAGGAATTTTATTCTAATTATGATTTTAAACAATCAACAAAATCATTAATTAGATGAAATTAGCAAGTTTATAAATACATGTGTTCTGGACATAGATTTCAAGTGTGAATTTTAATGTCTAAAAAGGCTGCGCAAGCTAAAGTTGAAATTAAATGAAAATATAAAATCAATCTCATAAATCAGAAATAAAAACTGTCTAAATTCTTAAATACACTTGCATGGGCCCCGACACTATGCTGAATGCTTAAATTCAAGTGTTTGAGGATGTCGGCTTGCCGTTTAGTCTTAGATCGGTCCAGTTAACAAAACCTAAAAATCTAATATAAGAATTTCAACTCAGTAAAATATCTGAGAAACTAATCCTATTAGGTGATAGTAAATCTGATCCTCTGTTAACAGTTAAACAGAGTTGACAGAATCTAAAGCTCTTAATTCAAACATAAAATTATCTGAATTATTAATTACACCCGCATGTGCCCCGACATTATACTGAATGTTTAGATTTAAGTGTCTAGGTTGCTTCTCGGTTTAGTCTTAGGACTTGATCTGGGTTAACAAAACCTAAAAACCTATAATAAGAGTTTCAAATCAGTGAAATATCTGAGAAACTGATTCTGTCAAGTGATAGTTGATATAATCCTCTTTTGGCAGCTAAACATAGTTGACAGAATATAAAGCTCTTAAACATATTGAAATTAATCAATTTTTCAACTCAAATCAAATTAAGTAGCAATCTGAAATAGGTTAAATGGAATTCTATCATTAAAAATTTAAATCAAAATTCAATCTATCCACCTTCCACAATTATTTGTCGGGGGTGATAAATTAAAAAAACTTTAACTCACAAAGGAGCTAATGTCAAATCAAGTATTGTGCTATGTTCACTCTTAATCAATCTATTATCAGTAAGGATGTGGCGTGTCCTCACGTATTTATGGCTAAGAGCTCCACAGATGAAGCAAGCATAACTGAGTCCCCTAATCGGGTGGGGGCCGAGCTACATTATATTACGATCACGATCGTAGCTATATGCTCCCAATGGCTTTTGCCCTTTGAGTTGTGAATCATAGATATACTTGATAGGCAAATAGCTCACAACTAAGGTAGCTTCATCTCCTTAAACAAACATCACCTCAGGTCTACAAAGATTTCTTGGACGACGTAACCCATGTGTTGCTGATGAGGATCCTTATGTCGTGGATCGTACCTCCTCCTCGGTAGATTAGCGGATCGCCTGGGATGATGGAACGGGATGTAGATGACGTTATCATTCCCCAACCATTGGCGGTTTAAATGATGAATTTCATATCTTAAATTCTAAACTCCACATGTCGCTACTATACACTACGATTTAGCGATCTAACACTACCTTAATCGAAAGTTCTCTCACTTGGATGGGTAATTAACTATGGGCTTGCGCTTATAGGAAACCCGAACAGATCTAAAGTCCTCACAAATGACGAAATCTGTAGTGTCTTATCTATTATTTCCGCCTTCAAAATTACACCGACACTTTCAAATCACTCTCTTCAATTCAATATCAAAAAATTGTTGAGAGGTCGGTGGCAAATTTTTGGATCCCACAAATGATTATTTGTTTTATAAGATAGAGATGGATGCGAAAAGATCAGAATTTTCCTAATTTGAGGATTCTTTTTTTTTTCTTTGATCTTACATTACACGAGACTTTTTCTACTCCATAATTATGCTTTAAATTCAATGAAAATAAGAAATGAAAATCAGATTCAATTGGAGATTGTAAAAAAGAAGTAAATCATAATATTAGAATCAAAAAATCATATTTCATAAATAAAAAATGAAAAAATATACATAATTATGACATAAGAATATATTGTATATTTTTCTTATTAAGAATATCTTATTATTTCATTATTTTTCATTATTTCTGATTATCTTATTATTCCATAATTGAATATTTTAATGAAATATTTAGTTTAGTATATTATTTAGTTAAAGTGGCTAAAAACTTTTAGCCATTCATGGGGATTTCTTTTTCATTTGAATGAAAAAAAAAAAAAGTCAAAGGTTATTTTTTTAGGTTTCTAATTTTTTTTTTTTTTTAACGAAAAAGGGGGATCATTTACTATGGAAAATCCCAAAAGATCTGTTGAAGATATAAATAAGTTTGCTTAAACTTGATTTTTTTTTTTCATGTGATATTATTCATATGAGAAAATATGGGGTCATTTTAAGTGAAATCTTTTTCGGATAAACACTTATATATAAGTGTAGATTATTATGTATCAGCTCAGCCAATGACTATTCATTATTCCATATTGAATCAATTGCAAATGTTTCAAAATTAAAATGAGAGGGATGTTATAGTAAAACTTTGTTTGAAATGATGTGGTAGAAAGTAACGTGCGACTTGAACGACATGATTGGATGTGGATTATGACATCCACCATTTTCTATATGAATGAAGATGCTCTTGTCTCGACATAGTTTGTTCTGCTAGGAACCTAATTGAATTTGTCTTGGGTTGCTAAATAAAGATACTAATGGTATAGAAAGGTATAACATTTTATGGAGCTCGAGCAAAAATGATTCATTCATTTATCGGGGGAATAATCTAGGGTTAGTGACAATCAATAAGACCAACTTTATAAATATATCATCTATATATAAATATGGATAAAAGGAGAGGTTCAAATTTAAACAAGTTTGAAATGAAAGAAGTAAAATTTATCAAAATTTTCAAACTGTTTAGATAAAGAGTGTATTACAAAGGAATCAATCGTTCATATGATTTTTATAGAAAGAACAAAAGGTATGTTGCTGCCTTTTTGAAAAGGAGTAAGGATCACCGAAGTAATGTCTAAACCCAATGATTTCATAAAGCGCAAAGCAAAGACAATAAATTTCAGATCTCAACAATTGGATCAGAATGAGTAAAAAAAAATAGATCCAAAAGGAGAAAAAAATAGGGTAGAGACAGCTCAAGAAATTCGAAGGATTTCCTTTCGAACTCTTTCAAAACTATCCAACTTGAGTTAGGAGTACAAATGAAATTTCTTTTTCTGTAAAGACGGAAAAAAAGGCTCAAATTACAATCTAATTCTTTATGGATCCATTTCTATTTCTATCTATATAGATAGAAATAAAAATTCTAGAAATTAGAAAAATTAGAATCATTTTTCTTGAGCCGCATATGAAAAAACTTCTTATCGCTTCTAGGGGACATCTTTTATCTACATCTATCCCAATGAGCCATCTATCTAATTGCGCATTTGATGTTTGATCCGAAGGAAGAGATCTTAAAAAAAGTGGGTTTTATGATCGATAAAGTATCAAACTTATTCAAATGCGCTATATTATATTTCCGAAAAAAGTGTTCAACCCACGGAGCTTTTATGATATTTTAAGGAAGGCGAATTCTTTAAAGAATTTTGAATTTCTTTTGAAAAAAAAAGAAAGGAAAAAGAATCATGAAAGAATTACAAAAGATGGTAGTTATTCTATCTTTGTGTAATTCTTTATTCAAAGTTTCCTCTTTTCTTTTTCTATTCATACTTCTTTATATCTTTTTTTATTTTTTTTCTTGCTTATTTTTGTGGACCCCCCTCGACAAGGCGGGTAACCTTTCTTCTTATATTTATATTGTACCTTTCTTTTCTTTTTTTTTTTATTAAAAAAAGTGGCATTTTTTTCTATCTCTACCTTTTCCTTATAACTTCTTCTTTTTTGTGCTCAAAGTTTTATTCTTTCAAATATAACACAAATTTATATATAATTTCTTTAAATTTGTTTTCTAAAAAGTCCATTCATATTGACAATGGTGCATCAAACAAATATAATTTGATCGTATATAAGTAGATCTTTTTATCCCCATTTCATTCCCTATTGGCTCTTTCCTCCACTATAGTAAAATGGATGAGTATGCTAGATTTTTTTTATTTCGATCATATCTACACTTCATATTGATACAGGTTGCTAACTCAACCAGAGTACCCTTTTAATGACTATGATCTTTGATCTTTTACACATTTGGATGAAGGAATTGCCTAGACTATTAGTAGAGTTTATAAGACCGCACTGATCCCGAAAGGTAATGAATGGAAAAAATGCATGTAAAAAAAAGAATAAAAAAATAAAGAATAATAAAATCATAGAAATAGAAGATTTCTAGTACTCATAATATAAATAGAACAAGAATTTTTCTTTTTATAAAATCTTTAAAGTTAAGTAAAGTATTTTGGGTCAAGTGAATAAATGGATAGAGTCTTATAGCTCCAATTCGAATAAGACAAAAAAGCAACGAGCTTCATTTCTTAATTTGAATGATTACCCGATCAAATTACTAATTATACGTTAAAAATATATTAGTGCCTGATGTGGGAAAATGTTCTCTTGTGAATTTTGAGTGGACCATTGATTCTTTTTTTATTAATCCTAATTATTCTTTATTGTGGATTGGAGATGGATGTCTAAGAAATAGTATAGTGATAAAAAAAGAATCTTTTTCCAAAGTCAAAAGAGTGATTGGGTTGCAAAAATAAAAGATCTTTACCTTTTTTCTTATTATTAGTCTAGTTATATTTAACAAGGAAAAGAAACCAAAATTGGATAGAAAGGAAAAGCAAAAAGATCTGTAGATTGGGATCTGGGGTATATATTCTTTATTTGTTTTTACTTTTAGATAATCTTTTACTCCTTATTTTTAATTTCTATTATTATTATAGCTTATTCTAAAACTCTAAATAGTATTTTAGAATAAGAGAAACATATGTATTCCGCCGTCAATTATATTGCACTGTATCATTTCATAACAAAAAAAGTGTCTCCTTTTTTACAAATAGAAATGTATTTAAATGGCAGAATGACAAGGATATTTAGATTTTAAAAAGATAGATTTCGACAACAAAACTTCCTCTATCCACTTCTTCTTCAAGAGTATATTTACTCACTTGTTCATTATCATAGCTTCAATAATTTGATTTTTTACGAACCTGTGGAAATTATCAGTTATGACAATAAATATACTTTAGTACTTGTGAAACATTTAATTACTCAAATGTACCAATAGGAATCTTTAATTTCTTCGGTGAATGATTCTAACCAAAATTGATTTTTGGGTCACAAGAATTCTTTTTCTTCTCATTTTATCCTCAAATGATATCAGAAATTTTTGGAGTCATTCTGAAAATTCCATTCTCATCACGATTAGTATCTTCCCTTGAAGAAAAATGAATACCAAAATCTCAAAATTTACGATCTATTCATTCAATATTTCCCTTTTTAGAGGATAAAATATCACATTTAAATTATGTGTTAGATCTACTAATACCTCATCCTATCCATTTGGAAATCTTGGTTCAAATCCTTCTGTGCTGGATCAAAAATGTTCCTTCTTTGCATTTCTTGTGATTGTTTTTTCATGAATATCATAATTTGAATAGTCTAATTACTTCAAAGAAATCTATTTATGTCTTTTCAAAAAGAAAGAAAAGATTTTTTTGGTTCCTACATAATTCTTATGTATATGAATTTTAATATCTATTCCTATTTTTTCGAAAGCTTCTTATTTACTTTATCAATATCTTCTGAGTCTTTATTGAGAACACTTTTCTTTGGAAAAATAGAATATCTTATGGTCGTGTTGTAATTTTTTA
The DNA here is from genome assembly GCA_021442155.1 of Cymbidium sinense. Taxonomy (NCBI): domain Eukaryota; kingdom Viridiplantae; phylum Streptophyta; class Magnoliopsida; order Asparagales; family Orchidaceae; genus Cymbidium; species Cymbidium sinense. The sequence goes on along the minus strand of CM038218.1, from coordinate 17,346,340 downwards.
GAGGATCCTATGGTTCTGCAAAGATACTTTCATACATTATATTCGATATAAAGGCAAAGCATTATTCAAAAGGAACTCTTATTCTGATGAAGAAATGAAAATTTCAATTTGTGAATTTTTGGCAATCTTATTTTCACTTTTGGTTTCAACCTTATAGGATCCATATAAAGCAATTACCCAACTATTCCTTCCTTTTCTGGGGTATTTTTCAAGTGTACTAAAAAATCCTTTGGTAGTAAGAAATCAAATGCTAGAGAATTCATTTCTAATAAATACTTTGACTAATAAATTAGATACCATAGCCCGAGTTATTCTCTTATTGGATCATTATCGAAAGCTCAATTTTGTACTGTATTGGGTAATCCTATAAGTAAACCGACCGACATTTATCAAAATATTATTGATCAATTTTGTTGGATATGTAGAAATCTTTGTCATTATTATAGTGGATCCTCAAAGAAGCAAGTTTTAGTAAAGTATATACTTTGACTTTCGGTGCTAGAACTTTGGCTCGTAAAACATAAAAGTACAACGCACTTTATGCAAAAGTAGGTTCGATTCTTAGAAAATTTTTTTGGAAGAAGAACAATCTCTTTCTTTAATCTTCCTCCAAAAATCCCTTTATTTTACATTGATTACATAGAACGATTTGGTATTTGGACATTATCATCAATGATGGTGGATCATTCATGATTGTTCATGATACTTTTTCATTTTATGAAAAGAGATTCATTAATTTGTATCAAATGCTTATATATCATGATATATCATATATATCATCATATTCATGGTGAGATTAAAATTCTTAGACTTTCTTCTCTAATATGTAATATATGTAATTCTTTTTATTTCTTATTGATATATACATGGAAAGCCGTGGTGCAATGAAAACTGCACGGTTTGGGAGGATTTTTCTTATATAGCAACAAGAAAAAATTATCTACTATATCCAACTAGTTCCAGGTTCGAGTCTCGGGCAACCCATCAATCCATACCCAAGTAAAAAATAATAATATTTCTTTTTTTAGTTTTATTTGAACTCTTTATTTTATTTAAAATTGCTCTCATAGGTTTGATCATTACAATTGATATTCATGTCGATTGATTGACATTTGCATATAAGACATATTATACTGTGAAATAACAAGCCTTTTATTATCTATCTAATCTCTAGTTATAGTTAATATGTGCTTGGGAGTCCTTGAAAATGGAATAAACCAAGATCTCGCAATTTTAGAGACGTGAAAGTACAAGCCTATGGGGTCGCAACTTGATTACCTATACAAAACCATCTTTACATTGGATGGTTTGGTGTTTTGATGATCCCTACTTTATTGACCGCAACTTGATATATTGCCTTCATTGCCCCTCCATTGATATTGATGGTATTCGTGAACTGTTTCTAGGTCTCTACTTTATGGAAACAATATTATATCAGGTGTCATTATTCCTACTTCCATAGCTATAGGTTTGCATTTTTTACCCAATATAGAAGTATCACATGATGAGTGGTTATGCAATGAATGGTTTACACTTTTACTTGGTGTAGTTACATGGGTCGTTAGGAACTTAGTTGTATATGCATCCTTGGATTGCTATTGCATATTCTTGCTATATAAGCTACAACTATTTTCTTGATCTACCCTTCGTCAAGTTTCTCTGATTGTATGCCTTTAGGAATATCCGGTACTTTCAACTTCATGATTGTATTCCAGGCAAAGCACAACATGCTTATGCATCCATTTCACATGATAGGTATAGCTGGTGTATTCGGCAGCTCCCTATTCAATGATATGCATGGTTCTTTGGTAACTTTAGTTTAATCAGGGAAACCATTGAAAATGAGTCTGCTAATGAAGGTTACATATTTGGTCAAGAGGAAGAAACCTATAATATTGTAGAATGCCATGGTTATTTACATTGATCTTCCAATATGCTAGTTTCAATAATTCGCTTACATTTCTTCGGCCGCTGAAGTAATTTGGTTCACTTGGGTATTAGCACTATGCTCAACCTTCCGATTTCAATTTTAACCAATTTGATACCAAGGTCGTTATTAACACTTGGCGATATCATAAATGTGGTTAATCTTGGTATGGAAGTAATGCATGAACGTAATGCATACAACTTCCTCTAAATCTAGCTTCGTGGAAGCTCCATCTATAAATGGATAAGACTTATTCATATAATTATATATAATATATATAATATATATATATATATATATATATATATATATATATATGAATATATGATATAATTTTGAAGATAAAGAATCCCCAATATCTTGTTCTAAGAACACAAGATATTGGGGGATTGCTATCTTGTAGTTCAAGTGCTTTTGCTTCTCATCCCAATTTTCGCTCTTATCATAAAAGTTCTCCACCAATGAATGATAAGTGCCTAGAAGTATAGTAAGATAAGATAAGTCTAAAAGTCTAAGTATTATGAAAAAGAAAATAGATATACCTCTACTCTATAAATATACCTATACTCTTACTATAAGATAAAGAGTCTTAAGATATAAGATAAGGCTTTTCACATGAATACTTAATAGAATGACTAATGATGAGATTTATTATCATTTCTCGCGTGTCTCACGAAAGTGTGAGTAGGTGCAAATTCTCCCAATTTGTGACCGACCATATGATCTGTGATATAAATAGGTAAATGTTCCTTTTCCATTATGAATATTTATGTATAATCATCAGGTATAAATGCCCAGACCAAGTCACTATGATTTCTTTCTCCTCCCTCCTGTTGAGTTTTTTAATTCTTCCTGATAAATGATTAGCTACAAAAGGATTTTTTTTTAGTGAACGTGTCACGGTTGATTACTCATTTTTTTTACATTTTTGAAATTGTATTAATTTGGCACTGAAGTCTTTCTTCTTTGAAGGGTGGGCATATGGATTGATTCATATCAATATGGAATTATTAGACTAATCACAATGGATGTTATTTTATCATAGCATATAAAGAAGAAATAATTCTATTCTTTCTTATTTATAATCTTTTTTTTTATTTTTGTTTTTGAAAATAAGTTGTAAATAAAGAACAAATAAAGAAACAACTTTGCTAACAATTTTTTTTTTTTGTCCGGTCTAAAGAGTCCTAGAGATTGATTTTAGATCAGTATATCTTTGAATCTTAACCAAGAGAAGAGAGGATAGGCTCAAAAATATGAGAATGCCCATCAATCAAAGAAAAGTAACAATTGAGCGTGAGAGCCAAATGAATCGAAACTGATCTAACATCAGAATCTCTAGGATGACTCTTTAGACCAGACAAAAAAATACTGGGGATTCCATATAAATATACGAATTCCTTTTAAAAATTGGAATTTCTCATGTGAATAGAAATCATTCATAATCATCAACCATCAGGTTAAGATCGATCTAAACCAACCCTCTATTCTAAGAATGAGATCTCTATACATGCCAACCATTAAACAACAACTTATTAGAAATGCATGACAACCAATAAGAAATGTCACGAAATCTCCGCTCGAGGATGTCCTCGGATCGAGGAACATGTACTAGGGTGGGAATGCTCGCTTAGATCATGAGTTTGAAAAATGTTTAAATTTTTTACAATATCAACGACCACTACCAATGAATTAGGATAGATATAGTGAAAGACGGCCTTTTAATTGATTAGTATCTAAAAATGAAGATCCATAATCTACTTAATTATGTTATGAATTTATGGTGTCTATTGATGAAAATCCAATCACTTCATTTGAGATGAAAAAGAATTCTCAATTGGTAATAAATAGTTATCCATTAAGTGGAGGAAAAAGGTTATGTTCCTATTCCTTTTCTTGAAAAAATGCTACCTAGCCAACTTAAATTATCACCATGTAAATAGCTTTTTTGTGAAAAGGACTATTACTTTATAATTAGAATTGAAAAAAGAATTATAATTGAAAAATGAATGGGTAGAGCCAAAGTGTGTGAACTATACAAGTTCACAATAAAATTCGACTCCGGTGTATAGAGAGGACCTCACCATTTCAGAAGTTACCATAGAAAAGAGGAAACTCACTATTCTTTTTTATTTAGTAGCATTTTGATTTCTTATTTCCGAGATACCTTGAAGAAAGAAAAAAATTGTGGTCGGAAGGTCATAGTGAAAAGCCATTAGAACTTATATTTTTATATATCGGAATAATCCGTTTGTTATTAATGAGAAAAGAATGACTGAAAGAAGAGAAATCAATTAGTTATTCAAGAAAATTTCATTTGATTCAATGACCAGAGTTAAACGAGGATATACAGCTCGGAGACGTTGAAAAAAGATTTGTTTATTTGCATCAACCTTTATAGGGGCTCATTCAAGACTTACTCGAAGAACTACTCAACAAATAATGAGAGCTTTGGTTTCTTCTCATCGAGATAGGAGCAAGAAAACGAGAGATTTTCATCATTTGTGCATCACTAGGATAAATGCAATAACTCATGAGGATAGGCTATTCTATAGTTATAACCTATTCATCCACAATCTGTACAAGAGACATTTGCTTCTGAATCGTAAAATACTTGCGCAAATAGCCCTATCAAATAAGAATTATTTTGATATTATTTCAAATAAAATAATTAATCAAAAATAAATAAATAAATAATACAAATCAAATAAATGAATAAAAGAATCTTAATTATTATACAGGAAATAAGAATGATTGAAATAGGATTTCCCAGAGAATGGACTCCGGGAAGATAGAAGAAAAAGAAATGAAGATTTGAGTAGTAGGAATAAACGAACATCTTTCAAGAAAAAAAGATTTCTTCCTCATTTTTACTTTTTTATAATTTTAGAGTTTATAATGCAAGAATCAAATCTGGATTCTAGTTTTTTTTCAAGCAAAAAATTCATATTAATATGAGCTTGAGTTCCGATTGGACATTTGAAGAGTCTATCTTTTTTTTTTTTTGTTCTAGGACCAGTAGTTCTAGGGATCAACTCCACTCTCTCCAATTGTTTCTCATTATTACGAAAAGGTAACAAAGATAAAATACGAGCTTGTTTTATAGCAATAATAATTAATTATTGTTATTTCAAAGTTAACCTATTTGTCCATCTAGATAATATTTTTCCTTGTTCCCTAAGAAATAGACTAATTAAACTCATGTTTCTATAATCGATCCCCGATCCGATTGGGGTAAACGCTCTAAAAGATCACTTGGATTTAAAAGGTTGTTTGGATTTATCCATGGTTTATTTATTCCTTCTATATATCTATATAAAATAATCTATAAAATAGAATACTTCTTTTATTCATTTAATTAAGATTCGACCAAAATAGAATTTGGTTTGTACTATATATGTTAAGATGTAAAGTTCTTAGTCTTCCCACTACTTGTAAAAATAACACAAGCATTCTGTTACATCTATTTCTTTATTTCCCCATGAATTGTTACTTTTGACAATAGCGATAAAATTTTTAAATTTCGATTGGGTGTATTCTTTTTTGAGTAATATATCTAGAAATGCCCTGATTTTTTATTGACACCCTTTCAACACAACAGTACATTCCAAAATAACTATAATTCTAATATCTTTACCCTTGGCCATGAACCTCCTTTTCATTTTGGATCGACTTCACTTTAGAACTCTCTTCATTTTCTTTTGATCAACCAAAGAAAAGAAAAGAAAAAAAGAATCTATATTCTATATCTATACTATATTAACTATATTAATAAAAGTTATTAACTAGAAATGGAATTTGTAAATATTTTCATTTTCTAATTCTAATAATTCAAATAACTTCTAAGTACTATAATCTAAAAAAGAATTACTATTAATTAATATAACTATAAAGAAAAAGAGTCATATTCATTAATAGAATATATTATCATAATAATTAATTAATACAATTTTTTCTAACAATGAATTCTTCCTATCCTAATCTCAATATCTTCTTCTTTCTATGTTCGAATTTTGTGAAACCGCCCCTAGACTGGATCCACATTTCCATTTATTTTCCCAAAAATTCTATCGTAGATTCACTGTATTTTGATTGAGGTTTGATACACTCTTTCTCTTTCATTTTTGAGAATAGAAATGAAAAGGAGGCGAAATTGGAGTCATGTTACATAGAATTGTATCTCAAATCTTCTTCAAATTTTCACAGATCAATAAAAGAATTCAATCAAGATAAAAAAAAGAGAAATGATAAGGCATCTAGAAATAAACGATTAATTTCTATCAATAGACCTGCTAAAGACCCAAATCATAGCACAGCCGCTGGAGAGATATGTTTTTATATATCTCATTGAAAATCCTCCTTCATCTTTTATTATTATTTTTTTCTTATTTATTTCAATTCTTTATTTATATTGTATATTATAATACATATATAGTCTCTAATACATAGATCATAGATAACCCGATATTTGAATTTTAGTTCAAGATTATTTATTTTTGCTTGAAATGAAATTATAATTAGAATTACTAACTAAAATGCATATATATGTACAATGATCCACAGATTCCATTTTGCCACCCTCTAAAAAAATGACAAAAAAATTATCTACCTATCTATATAGAGATGGTAGGGCAAAAAAGAAGGATGTGAAAAATAAGACATAGATTTTATACAATGGACACTGTACAACAATCTTTAAAAGGGATGTAGCGCAGCTTGGTAGCGCATTTGTTTTGAGTACAAAATGTCACAGGTCCCTACCTATTCTTTCTCCTATGGATAGTTAGGAGGGATTCATTGAATAAGATCAGAAAATTTTGGACATAATTTTTCATTTTTCCATACTATATGCACACAAAACCCTCGGGATTAAAAAAAAATCCTTTTCTTTACAATCGTATCTACGTTTATAGGATATAAGAAAGTGCTCTTAGTTCAGTTCGGTAGAACGCGGGTCTCCAAAACCCGATGTCGTAGGTTCAAATCCTACAGAGCGTGATTCTATTTATGTTATGTCGAATTACAATGAAATAACTTAACAAAATAAAGTAGAATTGCAACTTAAATTTGACCTCCTACAAAGAGGAGGTCAATCAAAAAAAGAGATGTTACTTAATCAAATATCCAACTAATCACCGTGCCTGTATTGTAAATATACAGTTACAAATAATCCTGTTAAAGTAATAGGAATTAATCCTAAGACGATTCCAAATAGAAAAACTTCAACCATTTTGATTTGCTTTAGGGAATAAAAAGAGAGGTAAGATCTATCCCTAAATATTAATCTGAATTATCCATGAATCTCAATGACCATGAATTGCCAATTGACATGGGAAGAAACCATAGAATACCTGAAATGAAATATTATGAGTGGCTTTGATTTTTATTTTTTGAAATTGTTTATTAAATTTCATTTATTTCATTATTTCAAATAAGTCGTATCTTGTTCAAACCAATAAATAGAGTTGGGGTTATAATTGAAGCAACCAGTAAAAAACCAAAATAACTAGTTAGAATAGGCATGAAAGAGATAAATTAGATATGTTTTTTTACTACATATATGAATAAAACATTTATCTAAGTCTCAATCTAGATATGACGGTAAGAAAAACTAATTGAAAGAATTCATTGAGTTCCAATTGAAAGTTCTTGATTAATACTCATTATAGACAGACACTAAAAATAATAATAATAATAAATATGAAATATAATTCTAATATAATATGAAATATAATTCTAATATATTAATTCCGATTAGCCAATGAAAAAGTAAAGAATTAAATAGATAGGAATAATAAGAATTTCCATTTCTAATAATTAATATTTAGAATAGTAATAATAACTTCAGTTTAGAAGTTTAAAATGAAATAGTTTCAGTATATTTGTTCTATGAACGAACAATTACCAATTATTTTAATAAAACGAGAGGATTCAAAAAAAATAAAATATGAACCGAACCACCATTTATAGATTTCACATAGCATATAATGGAATATTATGAATATAATGAGATCTTTTAATCATGATATCTCTCATTAATTATTAAAGCCCATCCATTCATGATCATTACTTTCCATTACTATGATGAATCCACTAATATAAACCTTACTTAATCTTATATTCTAAGAAAAATAAATTTATACATAGACAAAGAAGATATAGCAATAGCATTTCCTTTCAGAAATGATCGAGGCTGCATTGCTGTGCTATAGGAAGGATAGCTATACTGATTCGGTCTACTTTAAATACACCTTTGGTACAAGATTGACGATCTCACAAAGATTCAGTATCAGTAGTTTTAGATTTACTGATTCCATATTTAATGGAGTCAGCCCACCTTTCTTATTTCTTTGAACATAAAAGAATTTGTGGAGGTCAGCATGTCTGGAAGCATGGGAGAACGTTCTTTTGCTGATATTATTACTAGCATTCGATACTGGCTCATCATAGCATTACTATACCTTCCCTATTCATTGTGGGTTGGTTTGTTAGCTTACTTTTTTGGAAGTCCTCGCCAAATGAATATTTCAGAGTAAGGATTCCATTAATAACGGTCATTTGATTCTTTGGAACAACTTCGATGAATTTAGTAAATCCTTTAGGAGGTTCCCAATGACCATAGATTGAACCTATCCAATTTTTTACGGTTGGTCATTCATACCTATTGTTTCTTTTTTAGGTCAATATCGCAATGCGTTCATAATAATAAACCTAATTCGATTTATAGAGCTATGACACAATCAAACCGAATGAACAAAATGTTGAATTGAATCGTACTGCCTATTCGATTTATTACTCATTTTTGTACTTGCTATTTTATTTTCCAATTATTTCTTCAATTAAGAAAAAGAAATAGTAATAGTAGGAATTCTCTTATCCCATTCGGAAGGATACTATCCTCATAATTATCCATGACTGTTTTTATCTCTAGCATGACCACTTGATGAAAAAGAAGGGGAGAAATGACCGATACTACTGGAAGGATTCCTCTTTGGTTGATAGGTATTGTAACTGGTTTTCCTGTAGTCGGTTTAATAAGCATTTTATTTTACGGATCCTATTCCGGGTTGGGTTCATCTCTGTAATACTGTAATAATCATATGAAATATGAACTAGATTATATTGTAAACATGAAAGAGTAAGAACTCAACGGGTTCATCTCTTGATATTTTCAAAAATATATGGAATCTCACTCAACATAATCCAAATATTATATTTTCAGAAATGAAAATGACAAAATGGATCCCTTTCTCGGATGTTTCAAGCCACTTTATTCTATTCCTTTTTTATTATGATGTTTTTGAATAATTGAATATATTGACTGATTCATAATTTCTGTGGTTTCTAACATAATATTAAATATTATGTTAATATTTTGAATATGAAACAACAAGAAAGGAGGAATCCATCGATTTTATTAAGAATCCAATACCTATGGATTTATCCTTATGAAACATCCTACAAATCCTTTTCTTTTTATACTCAACTCTTTCTACTAAACTAAAGCAAATAATAAAAAAGAAAAAAAAACTCTATTTCTATATATAAAATATATAAAAATAAAAAAAAATATAATGAGATAATAAAGAAAGATTTGGATATGCGTAAAGATCTAATCTTATTTTCAGCCGAAACAAAACAACAGAAGTCTTTTTTTTTTTTGTTTTAATTCTTTTCCTAAGTTATAAGTTGAAGTGAATTGAAGAAGTTCTATTTGTTCAATTATACCCGGAAAAGAAAACAAGGAATAAGAATCTTTCAGGAGAAAAAATCATGATTCTTTCGATACAAGACGACACAAGAAAAGGATTTTCTTATGTCATCTTGCATCGAATCGAATAGATGATTAGAAAGACTAAGAAGGCTTTCTAGAAATCTTTTTGATGGTCATTTTTCTCGTCCTTGCCTTATATTCTATTATTTTGTATTTGTATACTTATTTTATATCATTAGGAATGGTATACAAGTAATGAGTTTCAAACATCCAGTAAAATAAAAAATAATAATAAAATAAACAAAGAAAGGACTTATAGAATTTTTTGAATCATATTCCTATATCATTCTATCGATCAACAAGAACTTGGCACTTTTACCAACTTTATTTTAAGGAATCTCTAGATCTAGAAATTCATTTAACCTAACATTTTCAAACCTGTTTCTTTTCGAACCAAAAAAGATTTGTGCCAAAATCACAGATGCCAAGAAGAATAGAAGACCTTGGACTCGTAATGGATCTTGAAGCACTATTTTTGCATCTCCCTGGCCAAAACCTCCTATATTTGAATTACTTGTTAATGGTTAATCAAGCTTGATGGATTCACTATCTGAAACAAGAAGTTCTGGTCCTGGAGGTATAATATCAACCACTTGACGTCCTTCTGATGCATCAACTATGGTTATTTCATATCTTCCTTTTCTATACGTGCTATTCTCCATACTATACCAATAGATGTAGCATTATAAACTATATTATTACTTTTGCTACTATCAGGATAAATCTGACCCCTTCCTCTGTTCCTACCTATATATATGGAATATTTTAAGTAAACATCTTTTTTCGTAGCAGGGCCGGGGGAAAGAATAGGAAAGATGATTCAACTATATTTCTGACTGGGAACAGGACCAATCACAAGAATATTTCTTTTATTAGGACGGTAACAAAAGAAAGATTGCCCATCTTTTCTTTCATTTCGGGAGAAATACGATCGGGGAGCTAATTCAATCCCTCTGCAAAATAAGAATAAAACTCCTACATTCAAAGCTCCTTTTTTACCATTAGCAAGAACTTAATTGCTTGCATATCATAAGAAATTTGAACTGCTTCAAATACAAGATCGTGAAGTACTTGAACTTTAATATCCACGCTTATTAGCTAAATGGCAATTGGCACATACATCCGCCAGTTGCTTCTTGTGGATTTTCATATCCACAAAAAAATGGGATATGCATTTGAAATAGATGCTCGAGTTATTACATATATCATGATCAATATAAAAATGGATTGAGTTATCTGTTCTTTTACCCAAGAAAAAGTCTTTCTATTTTGCATGGTCCAATCATTGATCCCCGAAATTTCTACAATAAATTCGATAAGTAACCAGTAGAATTCCCTATCCACAAGTTTGCTATTGTATTGATTGTATTGAAATAATTGTACTGGTGGAATATAGTTGTGGGATCTGAAAATTTGCCACCGACCTCTTCGATTAAAAGAGTGTTTTAAAGTGTCGGGGTAATTTCAGAAGGCACATGAGATAGATAGATAAGACACTACCCAGAGATTTCATCCTCATTTTGTGAGGACTTTAGATATGGTTCCAGGTTTCCTATAGGCACAAGCCCCTATGGTTAATTACCCCTCTCAACAAGTGAGAGAGAATTTTGGATTAAGGCTAAGCATTAGATCGTTGAATGCGTTGCATATAGTAGTAGCATGTAGAGTTTTAGAATTTAAGATATGAAATTCATCATTTTAGCTTAAACCAGATGGTTGGGGGAATGATGACATGCCCGATCTAGATCCCATGGTTTCATCCTACCACGGTCCCTACCTACTTAGTCGAGGATAGTAATAATAGAAGGATTCTCATCAACAACACATGGGTTACGTCGCTAAGAAATCCTTGTAGACCTACGGTGGCATTTGTCGAAGGAGATAATCTTAAGTTTACCTTAGCTAACAGATGGCTATCATGTATACCTTATTCACAACTCAAAGGAGGGGAGCATACCGCCACGGCCGATCGAATATAATGGAGTTTGATCAAACCACCCGATCGAGGACTCGATCGCGATTTATCTCAGAGCTCTGGCCAAGCCACGCAATCGGAGGATACGCCACGCCCCTTCTGGCAAGAGATTGAGAGAACATAGAACACTTGATTAACTCCTTTGTGGGAGTTTTCTTTGTCATCCCACAAACAAGCAAGGGATGGATTGAGTTTGGTTTAAGTTTTTAGTGACAGTTTTATTTAAGCAGTTTCAGATTGTTATTTTAAAATTGATTAATTGAATATGTTTAAGAATTTTAGATCCTGTCAACTCTATTTACGCTAGAGGGATCACCCCAGAATCAATTTCTCAGATATTTCGCAGATTTGAAACTCTTATTATAGATTTTTAGGTTTTGTTAACCCAGATCAGTCATAAGACTAAACCGGGAAACGACTTTAGATTGATATTTGATTTGCGTTAATTTGATTAGAAAATTGATTAATTTGAATAGAAACTTTAGATCTCCAACTGTTTATGTTAACCGAGGATTAGATCATTGATTTAATCGACTCGAGATATTTCACCGATTTGAAACTCTTTTATAGGTTTTAGGTTTTGTTAACTCCACCCAAGACTAAACTAAACAATCCAAAGATCCTCAAATACTTGAATTTAAGCATTCAGCATAATGTCGGGGAACATGCAGGTATTTATAGCATAGTTAATTTCATCTATTTAATGAAATCATTTATTTTGAAAATCATAATTAGAATGAAATTCTTTAATTTTTTTATCAAAGAGGGCCCTATGATTTTTGTAGATTTTGATTTAAGATCGCCTTCTGCCAGATAAAGAGGTGCATCCGGTGGCAAAGAAGACGTTGTAAATTGATCTAATATCTTATTAGATTTTTTGATTAATATTTAATATATTCTAATTTAGCAGCCTTCTTTTTTCGACATTAAAATTTGACTTGAAATCTCCAAGTCAAGCATACGCAGTGTTTAAGATAATTTTATCTAATTAATGAAATCACTGATTTTGAAAATCATAATTAGAATGAAATTTTTTTAATTTTTGATTAAAATAAGACCTATGATTTTTTTTGTAGATTTTGATTTAATATCGTCTTCTGTCTGCTTGTACGATGAGTTGCAGATTCGGTGGCGAACAAGGCATTTTGATTTAGATTCCAAAAGATAGTTTAATTTATTGTTTTAAAAGAAGATTTATCCCTCGGAGTAGCTTTCATTTTGCCCCTCTTTTTGTTTTATTTTTGTATTTGTTGTATGCTACTTTCCCTCCTTTACTTCATTTTTTTTCTAAGTTTAAAATTTTAACAAAATTTGTGCCCACATCCCGGTGTAAGGCCATCGGTGTTTTCCTACCCGTCACGCTCTGATGAGCATAACGGTTAGTGTTTTGAAGCACCTCGATCGCATTTTAATCTCGTTACATCCTGATGAGCATAACGAGGCCTTCAATCACCTACATAAAAGTAAATATATATGCAGATATTCTTAATTTCGATTGACAAGATTCCGTCCCCGTGGGGCTACATCGAACTATTTTACCCATCATGCCTCGATGAGCCGGTATTTTGAAACACATCGGCCGACCTTCAATCCCATTATGCCCTAATGAATATAACAAGGTCTTCAATCTCTTGCATAAAAGCAAATATATATACAAATATTCTTAATTTTGGCAGCATTTTGATATAGGGGTGCCACATCTTACGCTTTTTCTCAGACACTCAGCGCAATGAAGCGCAGATTCATGACACCATGGATTCATCTCATGCCACGATGGACGAGACCTTCAAACAGTGAAGCTCAACCTGCGATGTGAGGAAGGATTGGAGGAGTCGTGTGATTTGTTGGCTTGCGGCTTGGCAGCAAATGCAGGCTTTGGCTTTGGCTTTAGCTTTGCAACCCCTTAGACTTAGCAGCTGGATTGACAGGCACTTCAATACTTGCAGAGCTCACAACCTTTTAGTTCTACACTGTATTAGATCTAACACCTCTCCAGATGTCAAAACTATGTCCACCTCTAGCATCTTCATGGGTGAACCATTATCATCAAGATCATTTTCTCCTCCATGCTCCACTGAAAATACAAAATCATCTCGAGCAGCCTCTAGCTTTTTATCATAGCAGGGCATCACGGTTACATGGAAGATTCTATCTAGCGAGTATTCCTTTTTTTTTTAAGTGTGATGTTTGATTATGGCTCCCATTACTGGTTGGGGAGTCTTCACAGAGCAAATGTACGATAGAATAAAAGATCCTAAAGTCTTTTCTGCATAGCATATCCATCCAGGATAGGTAGATGAAATCATGGGAAGATTTGAACCACTTTCATCATTGCCATCTAAGTGATGTTGTTTATATCGTGAAATAAATTCATTGCAAGATTCTACGAGTGATATATCTCTGCTGCAACTTGCATCATAAATTGCCTTCACCCCCATTGATTTGAAAAACATTGTGAGTTTTCTGAAAATCTGACTTGGAGAGAGATCAAAATCGATAGCAAGTGATTCCCTTGACTAAGGGGACACAGAAACTATAACCTTTTTCCTTGAATTGATATGGCATTAAAATTCTTCTAAACTTTGCTTCTCAAGACTAAAGTATCACCGTTTCTGCTGAAGTTATGCAACAGTCTTTCAATGAAACTTTGACAACCTCGGGAGATGGAAACTTGCTAAGAGGCTTTACCATGTCTTCCTTCTTAGGCTTCTCAGTTTTCGGATTAATCTCCTTCAGCGAGACAATGCAATTCCGTGATGAGGCAATGAAGTCGTTGAGATCAGCCGACCGGGTGAAAACTTGTGTGACATATTCGCTACAGGCAACCCGTCCACCGATCAAGAAGAGTAATCGGACTAACAGAAGAATGGCTTCTCACCTAGGCAGCGGAGCATCAGGATTCTCGTTAAGTTGTGAAGAGACGGCGGGATCTTGCATGTGAACTCATTGTAGCAGACGTGAAAAATGAAGAGGTTTGGGAGCCGAAAGCCGACGTCTGGCAGAATCTGGCCGTGGAGGTTGTTTAGGGAGGAAGTGGAAGAGAGGAAGGAAGAAGAGTTTGAGATGCTAGTAATAACAGAAGACTTATCAGACTCATCACTCTCTTCGTGAAGCCTTGAAACACCGAGTTTCATCGGCTGTCTCGAGAGAGAGGAAACTTTATTTAATTGGCAAAATTTTTAAAATAAATACGGTTAAAATCTTAATTAACGGATTAAACACGTTTAAAAAATTTTAAAATATGCATCCCGTGGGTTTAATGCTTAAATCAATTTTTTTTAAAAGCGGCTGAACCGATCGATCTCACCCTCGTTTTCTCCCTAGGCGATCCGCCCGCCACCTGGCTACCATCACGCCAAGGTCGACCATTCTAGCCGCCGTCGCCGAGCCGCCACCCACGGATCCGAGCCTTTTGGCCGAAAAAAGATATTTTGAGTTTTTTTTTTTTTTCAAAATAAATGGGTAATATGCATTTGTGACATGTATTTTAGTATTTTTAGGTATACATATTGTAGATCTAACTTATTTTGTGTCTCGTTAAATTATGAAATGTATTTTTTCATTCCAACAAAGTTTGAAAGTTTAACTACATCCAATAAAATAACTAATATGATTTTAATGTCATATTTTTATTTTGACAATTGTGAGTTCAGAAGATGCTTCAAAAAAAGAAGATCTAATGGAGTTTGAGATTAGGTTTGGATATGAACATCACTTTTTTTTGTTTAAGGGCTGTTTAAGATTAGGTTTAGTATATGAATTTGTTCATTATTAAATAGGACTCTATTTAGAATTTGTAATTGAAACTCATTGAATTTTTTTAGTGAAAGGTTATCAATTTTCATTAGTCAATTTTCATTAGTCCTTTAATATGATATTATAGAAAAAATGATGAAATAACTTTCATATTAATTGTTATTTTGTGTGCATATTATTAGATCTTAATATATCTATAGTTGATATGAGACCTTAATAACCTTACCTTGAGAAGAAGGAGAGAGAAAGAAAGAGAGAGCATACACATAGAAACAAAAGTAAGTGATCCATAATTTAAAAGCAAGAAAATGATTCCAATTCAAATGGTTGCATTAATCAAATCATAAGAGAATGAAAGATTAAAAGAAAAAAAAACTGAAGTAATCATGGCATTATTAAGAT
Source organism: Cymbidium sinense (assembly GCA_021442155.1). NCBI lineage: Eukaryota > Viridiplantae > Streptophyta > Magnoliopsida > Asparagales > Orchidaceae > Cymbidium > Cymbidium sinense. The sequence goes on along the minus strand of CM038218.1, from coordinate 17,330,506 downwards.
AAATCATGGAATAATACATTGTTACTATGAATTCATAACGGCCACAGAACTGCATAAGGAGACCTTAGGTATTTAAAACAGAATCATAAATTATTAAAACAAGATCAACAATGCAATTGAATTTCCTATATTGGAAATTGATTACCTCGTCAACTCATGATAAAAGCGAGCTTCTTGAAGGTATGGCTCTCTCCCTGTTACCTATAAAGGGAATATTAATAGTAAACATTAGATCAGTAGAAGAAAATCAACATTTTGGATCAGAACATTCTTATTCAAATCTGCCCGCGATGAATTTTCTGTTCTTCATGTGTTTTTAAACAAGAGAAGCAATTAGCTTTTGTATTGCACTCATTTTGAAATAAATTTAATGAGTGAAACAATCAAATCAGAAAGAACGGTAGATACTCTTGGTTTAAACCACATGTTTTGAAACGAGAAACAATATTGTCAACAAGTTTTAGATACACCTCATGATTTTTTATTTATAAAGTTGAGGGCTACTAAAATGACTATCACTTTTAAAATAACTATATATATATATATATATATATATATATATATATATACATATATATATATATATATATATATATATATATATATATATATATATATATATATATATATATATATATGATTTTAATGTCGAATAAAAAATAATATGAAATGATTTAATTTAAATATACCAAGTGTCTTTATTAGTTTCATATATTTTGTCCGACATCTTTATTAGTTTCATTGTGTATCACCGTTTCATATGAGATATTCAATGTTAAATTTTATTTCTAAGAGCAAATATTTTCTTGGGTGATTGATGTGATTCATCATGGCTATTCAAAAAATATGTTTTTTTATTATTGTTATTTAAAGTTTTATATATCTATTCAACATGCTTCATTTAAAATTATTTTTATTTGTGGTACAATCATTTATCATACAATACTATCTTATATGTTATAAATATTTTGTATGCTAGATATTAAATTCTTTAATATTTTCTATATATTGTATAAAATATATATAATGAGAGAAAATATAGATTTAAACATAAAATAATTGTTCACATTCTCGCACTTAATTTGTTCATCTTATTTAGTGTAATGAGTCTTAGTCTAATCTTTACATATTAAGCCTTCCATGTAGACACTAATACAATCATATCATATTATTATCTTAATAATTTTCTCATCATGTAGGTCACCTTTGATGTAGTCATTTCCTTTTGTAACCTATGCCATCAACCATTGATGTATTCATTTTCTTTTGTAACCTATGCCATCAACCTAAAAATATAAATTGGATATGATATGTCATATTAAATATTTAGACCATATATAAGGTCACCTTTTCTTAATGCTATTTTTTCATTTTATAAAATTGATGTATATAATTATTTTTTTTCAAATCTACTTTAAAATTATGAAACTAAGATGACATATTCTATTCTAATTGAATTCTTAGGATAAGAATGGACTTGGTGGTCTTATAAAGATCAATTGAGAATCTCACGGCTACACTAACTGCATTACACTCAGACTTGGTTTTCTCTTGTAGGGAATCGAGTCTATAATTTTATAATTTAATTATGATTTTAAAAATATAATTTTATGATTTAATTATGATTTTAAATATAGAATTGTGGATGAGAACTAAAACTTTGGCATTTACTTCGGTTTGTAAAGGCATCAAATTATTTGTCATTTGTGTTTTATAAGATAACGAATTAACTTAAAGTGCGCTTCTTGATTTCACTTCTACACATATTTGATTGAAAATGAGTTCAAGCACGTGTATGTGGCGAACTTAGGGTCGATGATTTCTTCCCACGATTATCTTGGCGGAAAAAATCGATATTAATTTCTCGTCGCTAATTTTAGCGGTGTTCAAGATCGAATCATGCACTAAAGCGTTGATTCGACACGATTTGATTAATCATATGTAGGTTCTGTTGGGGTTTCATTGCACCACTAGATGATGACAAAGCGAGTCATCAATGCAAAGAATCGCATAACCTGTTGTCATATATGTTGAAATTGAAAAAACAAGCCGATTAAGCGCATGATTATCTGAGATGAATTCCGTGCAATTGAAACTTCTCAACACCACTTACGCGGGGACCACATCATAGGTAATTTGTTTGAGCTTGTTTGTCTTCAAATTTTCACATTAACCAAAACACTATTCATATGTCGGTGAAGATGTAGACATATATGCATCTCTTATTCGTACTCATATGGCTTCAACTTCCGTAAATATGGATGAGTGCTTCGATCGGTGGTTCCTCCAAACCGGGGATGAGGGTTAAACAATGCCAGAAGTTGCATAATGATAGAAGGACACCGATTTTCGATTTGATCAATACTTATGAGGAACTAAAGAAACTTAATAAAGACATGCACATATCGATAGCGGTATAGAGATGCGACGAAGCGTTTATGCTCCATCCGCCTACATGCTACTGATTGATGTAGGTCCATCGTCCATGCCGATGTCGGTCCATACACTTACCCATATAGCACACCCTCAGGTATTCAACCGGAAGGCATGTTCCATTTCAATCGGCGCAGACCCTTCCATGTATCTTCACCCATCCGTATATCATGCCACGATGCAGATACCATAGTCCCTTTCAGTGACCATCGGAGATACCGGATGTTACACCTCTGATCGAAGCGACACCGGTGGATGATGATGCGCGGCATCATCACTTGCGAGTCTCTACGCTCACACATTACACTCCAAGAAGTGACGACTTCCACCACGCGACACCGTTACGTAATTCTAACATAGTCGTAGTTCTATATCATGATAGCTTGATAATGTTGTTCTAGAGTTTTATATTTTCTACTCTAGCCACATTGTTTTAATTTTTTTTAACATTTCTATTTTTTAAAAAATAGTCTAAATAATAAAATATCACTAAGATAAAGAACAAACACATCAAAATTCTCCAATATTCAAACTACTAAGTATTCAAAATTCAATAATTCACTCTATATTTCATGAGAGTTTATCTCATATATATATATATAAAGTGAACAAATAAAAAAAATGCAAAAAAAAAACATAAAAATAGAATATAGGCATTCACCACATTTATTTTTCTATTTTTTAATATGGCCAAAGTCTACTAATCAAACAAAACAATTCATAGGTTGACATCAAAAAGAAAGAAATACTCCTTATTTAAAAAATTAATGTAGCCATTATCTTCATATAAAATAGACATAATAACTATGTGAAACTTGGGCGAGAGAATCATAAATTGTCCTTTAGGTTGAGTTTTCCTTTGTTTTAAAAATAAAGCTTATATATAGAGTTCCTTTTGCGTATATATATATATATATATATATATATATATATATATATATATATTTATATATTTTGAAATTTAAATCATAAATGCAACTAAACTTCAGACATCAAAATTTCTTATACAAGCGCCACAATTCGAGGGTCAACATGAAAGTCGTAATAATTTCGTCGATTCCAACGATACAAGTTCGTTGAATTAGATAACAAACGACCGATACGATCAAAGTCCGGTGGTCGAATTTTTTTTATTTAATATTTTAAATCGCGTTAACGGGCGCACAAAAGCTTAATCCGCTAATTAAGATTTTAACTATGCTTATTTTAAAAATTTTTCCTATTTAACTCCTTCTGTGGCGGCGAGCATGGACAACAATTAGCACGTTGCATTTCATGCCCAATCTTACTTCCATCAATCTTAGACGTGTTCGCAGACCGTGGTTGCTGCTTCTTCCTCAAACACATTGAAGTTGATGCGGCGGCGCGCGGTGTGAGGAAGGGATGCTGCGGGAACGAAGCGTAAAAGGAGAGTTGCCATGAACGGTGTACTTGTCAGCCGCAGCTACCGGCTCCGATGATGGAACAGATGACGCCATCAAGTGATTGTGAAGAGGCAGGCAAAGCCATGGCGTCCATTTCTGTCGGAGGTTAGCCATTTCTTAGGATTCTCTTCTCGCCTAGTCCCTTTGTTACGTGTGACTTTATTCTCCATGTTATTCGAGATGAACGCGATCGTTTGCAATTGGAGGCCGTTTGATTCAAGTCGGCGTTAAATTAGGTTAATTTCAGCTCAAAATGCGCATCACCGCTTTCGACCGCTCGATTTTCACGCAAACTCATCCGAATTGAGTGTGAACAGTCTTAGTTGATAGATTTCGACATTTCAAAACTAATGGCATGATCAATTTTAAGAACAGATGTCGTTTAATCCTCATCGGCTCCTCCTGACCTCGATATGTGTGCAGGCACGTTGACGACTCGAGTGCTTGATCGGTTGATCATCAAGCTATACAATATTTATATCGTGACCAATTTCGATATTTTGAATGCGATGGAGAAGTCCGTTTGTGGATCGGAGATCATTTGAGTTAATTTTGGTGACGTCCAGTGCGTTTCAACCTAGATTTGCGCGTTGTCATTTCAAATCATTCGACATTTACACAGACTCATCTAAATTGAGCGTAGATAGTCTCATTTGATAGTTTTCAATGTTTTGAAGCTAACGGTTTGATTAATTTTATGAACGGAGATCATTCGAATATCGTCATAACTTCTCGACTTTGATATGTGTGTCGACACATTAATAGCTTGAGCGCTTAATCAATTGATCGTAAGATTTTGTAATATTTATATTCTGATCAAGTTTGACATTACGAACGCAATACGAACCGTTCATCGATCGAAGCTTTAGAGGGCATTTTGAGCTTATTTAGCGACACCTCCAAAGTCCGTCGAATTCGATTTGTAGGCTTGATTTGATTTATGACACATATGTGGAGGTCAACAATAGTATGAATACCTTGAGTTGAAAAGGTAGAAGTATAAAGAATAAGTAAGATAAAAAATGATTTCTTTATACACGAAGAAAGATTCTGATTTGATTGATATCAAATAATGAATTATTCATTCTTATTCATTCATTGAATGATAAATTACTACAAGCGAAGGAGATACGATTTAAAAATGAAAGATCTAATATTTCACAATTGTAAGAATCCTTTGGAAAAGTGGAAACAAGATCGATATAATGATCATTAGCCAATCAAAATCATTGTAGATCGAACCAACCATTAGTTCTAACCATGGGTTGAGTGAAACCCGTTCATAAATCGAACAAAAGAATTGAAAAGCTTTGATTGTATCACTTAAGTTATAGAAATTCACGAATCCAAGAATTTAGAATGAAAAGTTCTTCATTACTCAGAAAAAAAATAACCACTTAGTATAGCGAACAGATTAGGTTTGTAGAGAAATACAAAATTATATGGAAAGTATAGGGTTCATTCCAATTACTTAAGTGATACAATCAAAAAATGAATAATGGATCCGAATCCTAAGATATGGAAAAGCTAGGATTTCCAAAATTATGATTTCCAAAATGACATCGTAATTTGAATTTCGATAAAACAATACATCAATGAGATGTTAGTTCAATAAGTTCATAAAATTCTTTTTGATTTCCTACATTATAGAATATAGGGAAGGGGAAGGAGAGCAAAACCCATGTAAAAAAAAAAAAGAAATAGGATTGGAATCAACACATTGATTTTTTTTTCTCACTTCTTTTGAACCATATGCATCCAAAGGTGCAACGATTCCTCGGGGATACATTTTGCCTAATCAACTTCATTGAGAAAGATTACTTTTTTTTAGGCCAAGGGGTTGATAGCGAGATCTCGAATTAACTTGTTGGTCTCATGATATATCTCAACATAGAAGATGATACTTGGGATCTTTATTTGTTTATAAATTCTCGAATGGGTAATAAGAATAGCCATTTATGATATTATGCAATTTGTGTCACGGATGATATACAATGTATGGGATTAGCCGCTTCAATGGGATCTTTCGCTCGGGAGGAGAAATTACCAAACATCTAGCATTCCCTCATGCTTGCCAATGAGTTTTTATTTGAGAAAAAAAAGAATACTATGCCTTCATTGTATATAAATCAAAATAATAAGTAATATATAATGGCAATTTGAGTTCAATATGAACAAACCTTTATTGTTTTTGGCTAACATGAGATTTTGTATCGAGATAGTAGTATGAAAGAAGGGTTATTCCCAATTTGATTTTATGTGTCAAGCAAGAGTCAATTTCAGCATCACAAACCATTATTCTTCCACACTAGAAGTCTCTTTCTTATTTTTGTTATAAGAGAAAGAGTTAAAAAAAATGGAAAAAATCATTTGATCCTTCTTGGACGACCTTTTTTTTTTTTTTGAACCTATTTATAAAGAACTCCAAAAAATAAAAAAAAGGCAAAAATGAGATTTTTACAAGTTCTAAAATTTTTCAATAAAAAAATAAAATCCTTTTTAAAAGTTATAAAAGAAAAAACAAAAGGAGTCATAAAATTAGTATGAGTTATCAACCTAATAATGAAAAAATTGGAGAAAGTAAATCCACATTTCTTATTTGAATTGAGGATAAAACAAGTATATGAACCGAATGAAAACAAAAAAGATTTCAAAAGAAATAATAAGATTCTTCGAAAATCGTTCGTTCTAAATCGAACAATGGATTGGTTAAATTATTCACAAATAGAAAGAAGAATTAAAGATCTTTCTATAAAACAATCGAAATCAAGAATCAAATTGAACGAACCGCAAAAGACTCGAAAAAAAAAAAGAAATAGTTATATTTTATGATAATAAAAGATCGGGATCATAGAAACATTTTTGGAAAGCAATAAAAAAGAAGAATATCCGATTAATGCATAAATCACACTACTTTATTAAATCATTCATTGAAAAAATATACATAGATATGTTGCTATGTACCATTACCATTTCTAAGATAAATACACAAATTTTCTTTGAATCAACAAAAAAGATCTTTAATAAACCCATTTACAACAATGAAATAAATAAAGAATAAGAAGGAATTGATGAAACAAATCAAAATATAATGAATTTTATTTTGACTATAAGAAAATTGTTTTCAAATACTGATAATACTAAGAATAGCAATCAAAATTTCAATACTTATTGGAACTTATCTTCCCTGTCCCAAGCATATGTTTTTTACAAAATATCACAAAATCAATTACTTAATAAGTGTCAATTGAGACATGTACTTTAATATCAAGGGAGCTATCCTTTTTTTAAGGATAATTTAAAAAACTATTTTATGATCCACAGAATATTTAGTTCTAAATCAAGACATAAAAAAATTTATAAATATGTAATGAACGAATGGAAAAATTGGTTAAAATTTTATTATCAATACGATTTCTCTCAAATTAAAAAGGTCTCTATTAGTACCTAAAGAATGTTGAAATAGAATAAATAAACATTGTATGATTAAAAACAAGGAATCAAACCAATTTGATTTATATAAAAAATATCAATTCATTTATTCCATGAAAAAAAATGACTATGCGGTAAATTCATTTATGAGTCAAAAAAACAAATGGAAAAAATATTATAGATATGATCTTTTATCTTATAAATACATAAGCCTCCCTAATTTATACACTTCTGAATCAACATTAGAAAGAAACGGGGACCAAGAAATTCTATATCATTTCAATACATTGAAATTTGAATTATTTTATGTATTAGTAAGTATACTGAGTAATGATTATCTAGAAAAAGGATATCTTATTGATAGAAATACAAATAGTTTGGATATAAAATATTTTGATTGTAGAATTCTTCATCTTTGTTTTATAAAGAATATTGAGATTTGGGCCAATGCACATATTGACATCAAGATTCATAAAAATACTATGACTGAAATTAATAATTAAAAAAATGAAAAAAAAAAAGATCTTTTTTCAATCCCATGCAATCAAAAAAGGTTCTATCATCCCGCATCAAATCATGATACTATATCCAATCTAGGAACTTGGTTCTTCCTAGAATTTGTGCTACTTTTTGATGTATATAAAATTCAACCTTGGATCATCAAATCATCCTTTTTTTTCTATAAATGAAACAAGTAAAAATATTAACGTAAATCCAAAGAAATCATATAAAAAAAGATCTTGAATTGGGAAATTCTAAGGTTGAAGAAGATTACAGATTCAACAAAAAAAAAGGATATAAAACAATATAAGAGCAAGAATGAAACGAATCAATTTTTTGAAAAAATATTTTCAACTACTGATCGATCCTTGAATAATAAAATAATGAAAAATATCAAGGTATATTGTCTCCTACTTTGACTGATAAATCCAAAGGATATTGCTATATCTTCGATTCAAAGAGGTGAAATAAATCTAGATGAAATGCTGATTCAAAAGGACCTAGTTCTTGCAGAATTGATAAGAAACGGAATATTTATTATTGAACCAATTTGTTTATCTATACCAAGGAACGGAAAATCTATTATATATCAAACTATGGATATTTCATTGGTTGATAATAAGAAACACCAAACAAATCCAAAATACACAAAAAAAGATATATTGATAAAAAGGAGGTTGAAAAATTCATTGCACGACACAACAACATATTTTTGAGTGGAGACAAAAATCATTATGATTTACTTATTCCTGAAAATATTCTATCTCCCAGACATCGTAGAGAATTTTGAATTCGAATTTATTTCAATTTGCCAAAATTTAATGTTGTGGATAGAAATCCAAGATTTTGTAACGAAAACAAAATAAGAAAATGTGGGAAATTTTTCAATGAAAACAAACATATTAATACAGATAGAAAAAATTTCATTAAATTCAAATTGTTTCTTTGGCCCAATTATCGATTACAAGATGTAGCTTGTATGAATCGCTATTGGTTTGATACCAATAATGGCAGTCGTTTTAGTATGTCAAGAATGCATATGTATTCACAATTCAGAATGAATTCAAGACAACTTCATAAGACCTAGAAGAAAAATTTCCTAAAGCCTGCAAAACCAATCGTCTTGCAACAAATATGATCTGCTTCAAAGAGCGCATCATATTTATTGGGGGGGCATTTGTTGACCGACGTATTCATATCAATATTCATACCAATTATCGTCGAAATAAATTGAATGAATGAACTAAGAAAAGTTACAGGTCAACGTCATAAAAATTGAGCCAAGTTTACTTCGACGATCATTGATATTGCTTAACAATGTCTGTTTGCAAAACGGCTTGCACTAATGCATTCGAAATATCAAGAATACTTAGCATAAACATCTATTTTACATAAAGTGGCACACAAATGTGAAATGAATAATTATCTATGCAAGGTGGCAAAGAATAAAGCGATGAAATATATATATATATATATATATATATATATATATATATATATATATATATGTATATATATAATCTTTATAATATCATAATATAAATCGACCCATAAACTGAATCAAATCGTAATTAAGAATGGTTAAATCAAACTTCTTTTACTTAATACAATGTTTTTTTATATTAGAAAATCAGTGAAATATTTGAAGAATATTAAAAAAAGTATATATATATATATAAACTAGATTAACATTACGAATTATTATAATTTAAATTACTTTAAGTTATGCTAATATTAAGTAAAATTAAATTAAATGCTTATTGAAAGCGTGTAGAATATAATAATAAGATTAGATTATATTAGGATTATTCTTACTATAATAAAATTGGTAGAATTACAGCTATCGAGTTTAATTAATTGAATTTTGGATGTATACAACAACAACAACAAGCCTTAATCCCACTAAGTAATTGATATCTTAATCTTCATTCATCATGTCCATATGTGTCAAATTCTCATTTAATTCAAGTATATATTTTTTATACATCTTAACCAAGTCTTTTAGGTCTACCTTTCTTAACATGGCAAATCTAATGCATCTTCTACTCTCATGATCACCGACGCTTTATGTGGAAAAAACCATCTAAGGCACTCTCTAATCTTATCACTGGAGCTACTCCAACTTTTTCTCGAACATACTCATTTTGCATTTTATCTCTAAGAGTAAAGCCACTCATCCACCTAAGCATCCTCATCTCTGTGACACATAACTTAGTCTTATGCTTCTCTTTTATTGGCCAACATTCTACAACATAAGTCATTGCAGGTCTTACCATCATCTTATAAAATTTTCCCTTAAGATTAAGTGGAACTTTTCTATCACACAATAGGCCTCCTCCACTTCAACCATCCAACTTGAATTCTATTAATAACATCTCCATCTATTTCACCATCATTTTGAACAATAGAGCCTAAATATCTGAATCGCTCACTCTTATTAATGACTTGTTCACCTAATATCACAACACTACCACTAGAACTTTTACACCTAAAATTACACTCCATATAATCGGTTTAGATCTTAAGCGAAAACCTTTAGACTCTAAAGTTGACCTCCATAATTCAAGTTTCTCTTAGACTCCTCTAGTCTTATCAAAGAAGAATGTCATCGAAAAGCATACACCGAGGTACATCCCGTAAATGCAGAGTAAGAACATCCATAAAAAAAAGATAAGGGCTTAAAGTGATCCTTGATGTAATTCAATGAAATAGAAAATATTTTGTCAATCTTCCGTGTTTGGACACAATGCCTAGTATGCATATCCTTAATGACTTGAATATAACCAATATTAACTCCTTTTCTAAAACTCTCCAAAGAACATCTCTTGAAACTTTATCATAAGCTTTCTCAATAAATATCATATATGTGATCCTCCTTAGTTTCAATGATGTTTCTCCATCAAACCTCTTAACAAATGTATAGCATCCATAGTAAATCTACAGCATGAAAACAAACTGATTGTGAAAAACTTTGTATCACATCGTAACCTATGCTCACTCTTTCCCATAATTTTAATGTATGACATTAACTTAATTCCTCTATAATTTACACACTCTTGTGCATCACCTTTATTCTTAAATATAGGAACCACTCTTTCTCCACTCATCGCATCATTTTAGTCTTTAAAATAACATTAAAAGATTTGTAAGCAAGAAATTCCTTGATCACCTAAACATTTCCACACTTCTATTGGAATATTATCAAGTCCTCATTTTTTAGATTTCATTTTCTTTAAAGCTTCAACTTCAAATTTACTAATCGATGATAAAATGAAATTCTATTTTTGTTTAGTATTAAGGCTAAAATCAATAGATTTCAGATCCTTCATCAAAAAATTTATCAAAATACCTCATCCACCTATTTTCAATATCTTTTCAAGAAAAGTATTTTATTATTTTCATTTTAATACACCACAACTTTTACTTCCTATTTACTTCTCCTATCTCTTTGGTTGGCTAACTTATACATACATCTTTCACCTTCTTTTGATCTAATCTATTGTATAAATCACTAAATCTAAATTTTTTGCATCATTTATTTCTTCTTAGAATCTCTAAGCACTTTATATCTTTCCTAATTTCTAGATTTTACATCTAAACTAAGTTTTATAATAATGCTTCTTCTTTTATCTTTTCTTACACACTCGACTCCACCACCAACTATTCTTATTAAAGAAGCTTTCTTTTGATTCGCCAAGCACATTTAAAGGCTTAATTTCACCGCTATTTTTTTCACATAACATTAGTTCCTTATGAACATCCCAAATTCTAATCTCTGACTTTATTTTTATTTGTGTTCTTTAAGTATCCTCATATAATCCTCGGACAATAATTTGATTTATTTTTCCTTTTACAATCTTTCATCTTAAAATCTAAAACTAACAATCAATATTGGGTACTTAAATTTTTACTTGGAATTACCTTACAATCTTTACAATCTAAACGATCTACTTTTCTTATCAGAAAATAATCAATCTATGTTTTACTATATTCATTTTTATAAGTAATAATATGTTCATCTCTTTTCTTAAATAAAGTATTAGCAACTATAAAATCATAAACTAAAGCAAAATCTAATATAATCCTACATTCTTTACAATCTAAACACCATGAATACTTTTGAAATCTTCTACCACTCTACCAAATGTCCATTTAAATCTCCAATAAATATTTTTTCTTCAAGAGATATCTATTAATCGCTTCTAATTCATTCCAAAATTTTTCTTTTGAGCTTACATCCAAACCTTCTTGATAGCATAAACACTTATAACATTGATAATCTTTATCGATAATAATATTTAAAGTATAATTCTATCCACATCTATTAATATTTATAACATTATCCTTCAAATTTGTATCTATAATCACACCTACACTATTTCTAGTTCACTTCGAATACCAAAGTTTAAAACCTAAACTATCAATCTCCTGCCTTCTCCCCAACCCATTTAACACATAAAATATTTATCTTTCTATGAACCATAATATCTATTAATTCCATTAATTTACCCAAGAGTACCCATATTCCAAGATCCTAACCTAATTTAGTTTAATGGACTAACATCTTTGCTGCGATCATAATAATGAGAACCTTGCTTATTTAACACCGCACTGCATCGATGCGTTTCTAGACATTTTTCATTGTATTCAAGTCATACAATGCGTCGTTTCCAGGAGAATCCCTAACATTAACACAATGATTTAAAGGATTCATGTCATGATTATTTTGACAAGTTTTTGCTGGCTATCGACTACATATCGCAACCCTCCATTTTTCACATCCGGACCTGGGACTGGCAAAGGTAGTGTTGAATTTTGGATGTATATGTGAAGAAATTAAAGATGTCATAGTGAATGTTGTGGAAAGCATTTTCACATAACTTTACATATTGATCTTAAATGGGCTTTCAAGCATGCAAAAAGCTTATAAATGACTTGGGATTATGAATGAAATGTAGTTTCATATACACAAGTAATATATATATATATATATACGAAGACTAAGTTGATAATGAAGTCAATAACCTCTAATAGCAATAATGGTCCATTCGGCCTCATACATTGATTAATAAACCTCTCAAAGTCAATAATACTGCCACCCCAAAATTTTTTATATTGATAACTACTAAAAAATACATATTATTTAAAAAAATTTGACATCCGAATTTAAACTTTCGAGAAATCTGGAAATTGGCTACACTCATTTGGTTCGATCATCATTTTGTCCTTGATCTTAGATGGCGTAAGTGTCTCCACAATGATATCTTCACATCCAAGCTCAGAAGCGACACCAAAGCCTCTCCTTCATAATCATAGTTTCGTGCCAACTTTCATCTTCCTGCACCAAATTCGGAGAGGTCAGACGATCTCCGCTGAATGTAGGTCATCTCCAACTCCATTTGGATACAATGAGTTGGATCCATTGGGTTCGAATGGGCTCATGAACATGTAAGCAGTTTTGTGTTCAAGTCAATCAACACATATTTTGAAATAGTTATATTCCCAACATGTCGAAGTTTTGTGCAAATAGAGACTATTATATATGCATATTTTAAGAGAAATTAAATCAAATATAGTACTTGAAAAAGAATCCAATTGTCTCTTGATTAATTCACATGTTTTCCAAGAAGTCTCTAAAACTAAGCTTCAAATACCTCTATAAGCATGCACATCTTCTAACAACAACAACAACAACAAGCCTTAATCCCACGTGTGGCCATATTAATCCTCATCAGGTCCATTATGTGTCAAATTCTCATTTAATTCGAGTATACTAAGATCATTTTTATACATCTTAACCAAGTCTTTTAGTTCACTCTACCTTTCTTAACATAAGGAAAATCTAATCCTACTCTCAATCCATTACGACGCTTTATGTGGCCAAACCATCAGGCAACTCTCCAATCTTATCACCTGAGTTACTCCAACTTTTTCCAACATACTCATTTTGCATTCTATCTCTAAGGTAAAGCCACTCATCCACTGAGCATCCTCATCTCTGTAACTTAACTTAGTCTTATCTTTCTTTTATTGGCCAACATTCTGCACAGTCATAGTGGTCTTACCACCATCTTATAAAATTTTCCTTAAGTTTAAGTGGAACTTTTCTATCACATAATAAAGGATGTATTCCTCCACTTCAACCATCCAACTTGAATTCTACTAATAATATCTCCATCTATTTCACCATCATTTTGAACAATGCTAAATATCTCAATCGCCACTCTTATTAATGACTTGATCACTAAAGTCACAACACTACCACTAAAATTTCTACAACTAAAATTACACTCCATATAGGTTTAGATTTGCTTAAGCGAAAACCTTTAGACTCTAAAGTTGACCTCCATAATTCAAGTTTTGGACTCCTCTCAGTCTTATCAACAAGAAGAATGTCATCCAAAAAGCATACACCGTGGTACATCTTCTTGTAAATGCCTCGTAAGAACATCCATAACTAAAGTAAAAAGATAAGGGCTTAATGTTGATCCTTGATGTAATCCAATGAAATAGGAAAATAATTTGTCAATCCTCCTTGTGTTTGGACACAAGTGAGCTCTAGTATACATATAATGACTTGAATATAATCAATATTAACTTCTTTTTGTTCTAGAACTCTCCAAAGAACATCTCTTGAGACTTTATCATGCTTTCTAAATCAATAAATATCATATGTAGATCCTTTTATTTTCTCTATGCTTCTCCATCAAACCTCTTAACAAATGTATAGCATCCATAGTAGATCTACGCATGAAACCAAACTGATTGAGAAACATCACATCGAATTCACTCATTACTCTCTCCCATAATTTTAATGTATGGCACATTAACTTAATTCTATAATTTGCACAATCTTGTGCATCACCTTTATTCTTAAATATAGGAACCAACAAACTCTTTCTCCACTCATCCGCATCTTTTAGCTTTTAAAATATTAAAAAAAGATTTGTAAGCAAGAAATTCCTCGATCTTCTAAACATTTCCACACTTCTATTGGAATATTATCCGGTCCTAATTCCTCTTGCTTTTCCACATTTCATTTTAACAAAGCTTACAGCAGTTCTTATCTGACGATAAAATGAAATTCTATTTTTTGTTTAGGGTATTAAGGTTCTTAAAATCAATCGTCTTTCGGATCCTTCGTTGAAAAGTTTATTAAAATCTCATCCTATTTTGATATCTTTTCTAAGAAAAGCCTTTATTATTTTTCATTATCTCTCACTTGAGATGTCTTTTCTCTTATCTCTTTGGTTGTAACTTATCATACATCTTTTCAGCTTATCTAATCATTGTATAAATCACTAAAAAATTTTTTAAATCGTATATTTCTTTCTTAGAATCTCTGGTAGTTTATATCTTTCGATTCTCAGGTTTTACATCTAGCCGAGTTTTATAACAATCTTCTTATTCTTTATCTTTTCTTTTGCGCTCACTCCATGCTTATTAAATTAAAAGCTTTTCCTTTTGATTCGTAGCATCTTTATGGCTTGTTTAATAGCACGATCTTTTTTTAGCATGCGTTAGCTTCATATGAACATCCGGCTTTAATTTCTTGTACTTTCTTAAAATATTTTTTATTGTGTTCTTTAAGTGTCTAATCTGGAATGATAATTAAGTTTATTTTTCTCTTCTATTTCGTCTTAAAATCTAAAATAATAGTCGATGTTGTCTTAAAATTTCACTTGGAATGCTGATCTTTCTGATCTAAGCGATCTATTTTCTTTATCGAAAATAATCGATCGTGTTTTCTTAGATCCATTTTATAAGTAATAATATGTTCGTCTTTTCTTAAATAAAGTATTATTTCAAAATCGTAAAATTTAGCAAAATCTAATATAGTCCTCATGCGTTAATTCTCCCAATAGCAATGAATCTTTTAAAATCTTCTACTCTACGTAATTTAAATCTCTCGATAAATACTTTTCTTGAGGGTATCTTTTGTATTAATCATACAATTCATTCCAAAATTTTTTCTTTGAGCTTACCTCCAAACTCTTGAGGAGCGTAGACACTTATAACATTGATAATCTTGATCATGATAATCTTTAAAGTTATAATTATCTCACGTCATTAATCTTTATAACGTTATCCAAACATCATGTCCTTTTCACATTTAGTTCGACTTTTTTGAATCTGAGTTTAAAACCTAAAACTATCAATCTCCTTAGCCTTCTCCCATTTAGTTTCTTGAACACATAAAATATTTATCTTTCATGAACCATAATATCATTAATTCCATTAATTTACGTAAGAGTACATATTCCAAGATCTAACCTAATTCTAATTTCATGGACTAACTTCTTTGCGCATCGTCCATAATGTGGGAACCCTTGTATTTAACACTTGCGCGGTAGATCACGGCTCAGCATATTTTTTTTTGTATTCAACCCATAGCGTAACTCAGGGGCGTAGCATTGATGATTTAAAGGATTCATGTCATGATTATTTCGACAAATTTTCTTTGTATTCTACTACCCTCCACTTTTTGCACATCTTCTAAATTACACAAAATTCAACAAAATTGAAAATAAATTCAATTGGGGTGCTTTATCTATATGGTGAAGTCATAAGTCTTATATATTCAATCCAATCCTCTTAGTAGGGATAGGAGTTGACATGATTGATTATAAGTTGAATGCTCAATCATTAAGAAAGATTCTATTTTACATTTGCATACGACCATCAATAATTTTAATAGAGAAATTTATATTTAAAATCATAGACTCTATATTTTAAGATGGTAAATGCAATCACAAGTTCTGATCATAGACCCGATCCTTTGTTAGCAAATGAGCAGAGTCGATAGGGTCCACCCTAGTGATGATTACACTGATTGTAGATTTCAATCGAAGGGGTTAAATATAAAAAATGAAATGATCAAATTGCAATATGAATATTCAAATTATTCACATCCCAATTATGGCTGTGTTGAATGGAGATTCAATCGGAGGGGAGACTTACTATCAAAATGTGCTTAAAAGCTCAAATGAGACTAATCCAAATTAATTATCAATATAAATATAAAATCACATAAATCACTAAGTTTTAAATGGTTAAATGAAATTTAATATCCCAACTTAAAGCTAAAATTCAATCCATCCACCTTCCGCAATTATTTATTGAAAGTGACAAATTAAGAAAACTCTAGCTCACAAAGGAGTCAAAGTCAAGCCAAGTATATTCCTATACTCACTCTCAATCAATCTGAGCCAGGCGGTACGTATCCTTCGCGTGGTTTTTGAGTGGGCTCCATATGATGCGATTATGAGTCCTAATTGGGTGGTTCGAAATGGCCATTATATTACGGTCACGTATCCGTATGCTCCCCAATGGCTCTGATATATGTGAACCATGGTGCACTTGATAGACGGAGAAAGCCCCTGGGTTAAGGTGGACTTAAACTTGTCTGCTTAGTTAAACACTACCCCAAGTCTATAAGAATTTATTGGACGACGTAACTCATGGCTGCGACAGGATCCTTACTAGGTCAACTACCTCCTACATAAGTAGACTAGGGGCCAGACGACTTGGGATGTGAGCCATGGGATCTAGATCGGACCGTCGCTTCCCAACCATCCAAGTTAAATATTATGAATTTCATAAATCTAAATTTCAAACTCCGTGTTATTCTTATATCTTATTAAGCGACTGGGTAGTCTTAATTGAAAGTTCTCTCTATTGAGAGGTGGTAATAGGTCTTTGCGCTTATAGGAAACTTGGAACCAGATCTAAAGTCTGAATGGCGAAATCTCAGGTAGTGTCTATCTATTTCATCGCCTTAAAAGTTTGATCGATATTTAATTCATACTCTCTTCATCGAAAGGTCGGTGGCAAATTTTCAGAGCCCACAAAATAAATAAAAGTTTTTATATCGTCCACTGCCAAGTCCATGATAAGTTAACCACTGAAGAATTACTGCTTTGCTGAGAGCTTTGATTAATTGATTAGCTTTGAAGCAATCACACTCTTTTCTCTCTTCCCTTCAAAAGAAGGGGGATAGATTCAAAATCATTAATTTAAATGATTTAATTACATATTAAATACGTATTCAAGAACAAAAAAGTTTTAAATAACACTTTATCATAGTAAAATTAGTTTAATATAGTGATATTTTTAGCTGATGATTATCTTAAGCCTGAGAGAGTGGAGGAGATTTCTGATTGAAGAAATCTGGGAAGGACGACCAACAAAATGTTGTAGGGCTGAATAATTATTGTGATTTGCTTGAGGGCCATTGTGGTGATAGCTCATGAATGAAAGCTACAAGAGAGCTGATCCCTGTCTCGGTGGGCTTTGCTTTTCGTTGGTATAAATCAAACATTAAACTGAAAAGCATCAGATCTTCTTCTTATACAACCTATTCCTTGCCTTCTGATCTCAATTGTATTGATTATAAATAGCCCCTTAAGAATCCTTAGTAAGAATAAGCATTAAATATCTCTTGAGTTTATGTTTTGATGCTAGGAATTTGAAGAGAGAAAATGGACAAAAAAGAGGAAAGTTGAAAAGATCTAATTAATGGTTGTTGATTCATAATCAACCAACAAATTATTGTGATTTATTTTATTTTCTTTTAATACAAATGAAGAATTAAGATCTGTAAGTAAGATGAATATGAGGTTGTGGGGATCAAACTTACATGTCCTTTCTCCTTGACAGCAGCCAAAGAACCAGCTGCAACGAAATCATCATAGGATACCTGATGACACATGCACTCATATTTTTCATAGATAAAATAAAAAAAAAAAAAAATAAAAAATAAAAATATTTTTCATAGATAAATGATATAAAGAAAGTTTAAAGCTTACGAACTAAACTTCTCAAAAACAAAAAATAACTAAAAAAAAGTTTGGAAAAAATGGTTTAAAACGATTATAAGAGCAGTTGCAAAGCATTCTCAGCATCAGGGTCTATAACTGCAGCACAATAAGAACCAAATGCTTAAAAAAATTTATAAAAAAAAAACAAACTTACTATCTCTGGATGGATGAAACCTTTCTCAAAATCTGAATGTATTACTACAGCAACTTGTGGTGCATTCATGCCTGTGAGAGCACTGTTTCGATCACGATAACCACGCATTGATGAGCAGCTGAAACTAATATGCACCCGGGAAGAATACATAGAACTAACCTGCAAGTATTGTCCAAGCTTTTGTTTCTTAGAAGGAAGCAGAAGGGAACATTAAGACCAAGGACTCTAAAACAAGTCTACACACAGATGAAAACATGCTTTTAACATGGTCAAATGCATATGCTAGCACAATAGCATAATATACTGTGTGAAAAAGTAACACTTAAAAGGGGAGAGAAGGTGATCCTAAAAAGCCATGACAAAACAACTATTACAAACAGTTCCAAAATACAAAATGTCAAAATACAAAATCTTCTTCCTAGGTCTATAGCTCAAAATCACTTATTTAGCTCCTTGCACATCCATCGAGCCTTCGCCTCTGCTGGTTTAGAGAGGAATGAGTGAATCATCGTTGTGTTCTTTGATAACGTATCATAGATAATATCAATTTATTCCACAGAAAATTTTGGAATGATAGATAACTCATACATTAGTTCAGCAAATATTTTTCTTTCGTCAGATGCTCTTGTTGAACATTGGATAACATTGGCTACCTGGGTCACACTATCAGCTACCATAGCAATATACTCACGAATACTACATTCACCTACAATGTTTTCCTTTTCTTTCTTGGGAGGCATCCTTTAGAAGATGAGGATGTTGTTCTCTTTGTCATTCCCTCATAGTCATCTTTCATATCCACTTCTACCCACTACATACCTTATGTTGTATTCATATCAGTATCTAAGAAATCTGTATTATCATCATCTAGGTTGATTTTCTGAGTCCCTAATAGAATCTGACTACTTCCAGATTAGCCCAATCTCCAGTGGCATCCCCTTCACCACATACCTTCTCCAAATTTGTATAATTTGAGATAGGACTATTCAGGAAAGTAACATCTTTTGGAGAAGCCTATAATATAAACAAGAAGACTTACTTTTACATTAACCATTTTAATTTTTTTAAAAATAAGATGCTTGAGTTGAAGCACTACTTGAATGTGAGATGCATATTATTCTGGACCAATCAAAATAATTTTCTTGCTTCCATCCCATGATACTCTAGATTTCTTCTTTGACTCTTGACTATGATTTCATATACCACGTTGATATCGAATTTGATTTTTGCATTGCTCACCTGTAACATCAATTCCAAATATTTCCTTCAGCTTTTGAGCAGCACCTTGGTAGATACCATCCTTAATCCATTAGAACTTCACAAATTTGTGTCAACATACTTAGACATGATTTGAAGGAGCCCAGTTATCCATTCTGATTTCAAGCTCCATATAAAATTTTTTCGCTTTCTAATTTTTGAAGCAGAAGCAACTGATTGTTGTGTATCCATTGCCCCTATAAAAAATAAAAAACATACCACAAAGAATTTGTTTATATTTGCATTAGTCAAGTCAGCATCTACAGTCATAATAAACACATAAATGAGCAATTCTATCTGTAAAAGTAAATAGTTTTTCTAAAAGAAATACAGAGGACATTATAATTTATAGTAATTATATATTTGTATTAATGTAAATATGCATTTATATCAAAAAAGGGTACAATTTAATGCAATTTTCAACATCCAAAAAGGACTTACAAAGCAAAAAGGTATATGCTTGGCCAAAAAATTTTAAAGAAGTGCCAAAATAAGCCATATAAAAGATGTACAATTATTGTAATATCTTCAATACCCAGCATTCTCCATCCTATTCCACATAGTCAAAGCTATTTGGTCTCTTTTTGCTAACCATTCATGTGACTCATCTACAATAAGTTCATATCATTTTCTAGCACAACTCCTTCTAACCCAGTCATTCTCTGATGGAATGAAGTCATCTCCACCTTCGGTTATAATCCAGTTATGTAATATGCAAAATACAAGAACAATATCAACTTGAGTTTCTAAAGGATTGTAAGCCTCGCATTTTATAATTGTAAAATGATTATTTAATGAACAGAATGCATGTTCCACTGTTGTGCGCAGAGATGAATGTCTTAGATTGAATAATTCTTTGTTATTTCTTGGTTTGGTAGAACTAAACTCTTTTAGGTGATATCTTGTAGCATGATATGGAGATAGAAAACCTATTTTAGTAGAATACCTATCATCCACTAGATAATATTTATTTGCAATTTTAACAGCAGGCGTATAGTAAGAGTACTATGAGTACTTATTAAACGTAATGTGAAGTAAGTTCTCTATACCTTCAGGAACATGTAGACCATGGTTATTCTAATGCATTTCTAAGAACAGTTGCATCATGTGTTGAGCCCTCCCAACCAGCTAGGACATATGTGAACTTTAAGTCAAAGTCTACTGTTGCTAATAAATTTTAACTGGGGTAAGGCTTTCTTCCTCTAAATACAGATTCTTATTATTTTGGTACTTTAACTCAAATATATGTTCCATCTATAGCGCCAATACAGTCTTATTTTATAAAAAAAAATTAAGATATTTATCATTAAGTTAGATCCTATAATAAGAAATATGAAGCTTAGCTATACCTTAAAAAAGGCATGAACTGATTATTTGATTGTATCTTTTGTGGAACTTGAAGAGAAGGTGGTCTAATCAATTCTTAACGTAACTCTCCTATGACATGTATTCCTGCATTCAAGTATCTACTAATAGTTTCCAAATATCTTTGAAAGTTTAAATGAATGACTCGATTATGAATACTATATCCAAGTGTATGTAATGACATAGCCACTTGCTCTTCTACATAACGTTGAATGTGTCTAGAAGCAATCTTCTTGTGCGCAATAAATTACATAATTTGAAGAAATGTTCTTTCTTCATTCTCACCATATCAACACAATCAGAGTCAGATCCATGATATAATTTGGATAGGTATGTCCGACGCTGAATATTTCATTCAGGATTAGAATTTTGCTTTTCACGCCTAACCTCATGCATTACTACAAATATAACACTAATTGTGGTAGCGATAATCGCATGGATTGCTAAATGGTTCCGACCTAACTCTGTCTCATCCTAGATGTTATCTGAGGTGGACAAACAGTCTTCATCATCTTCTAATTGTTCATTCATCTATATAAATAGAAATGAGCACACACGTTAATTAGGTCATAACCTTTGTGAGGCCATAGGCTAGAAAATCTACAATATTCATTTGGAATGGGTAATGTCAGTATGAACATATCTAAAATTCAGGTACAACTATAGAGAAGAACAATAAAAATTATAAATAGAATATCATATAATCAAATACATGAAATTAGTACCATCCCAATCACAAAAACTTTAATATAAAATAGAGATAGCAAGTGACATGACAAATCTCCCTCATATCCATTAGGTTACATTGCTCGCATTTCATCAACATTGCTGTGAAGGTGGAATGATTCGTAATGAGGTAAAAATTTTGACATCAATATTGCATAAGGTGATGAAACATCTTATCTCCTAATGAAACATATTGTCAGATACCGCCATAGTGTGATATTCTATATTGTATTATGTTGGAATTATTGTAGAAGGTGATATTATTATTTGACTTAAAGTGATGAAACGTGAATACATTGAATATTAATGAGTTGTAGACTTTTATTATAACTTAGTGAGTGATGAGCCATTGAGTTGTAGCCTTTTAACATCTTTTGTTGATGAAATCGTAGAACTATTATGTATGCTTTGAAATAACTCATCGACTACTTTTCATCAACACATATTAATGAGTTGTAATATTATCTTTAAAATAAGGAGATTCGTTATCAATGAGTGTTGGGGTGAATCCATAACTTAGAGGATATTGATATATCAAACTTCGTTAAATCCAAAAAAATAAACACAAATCATTTATAATCACCTTACTAATAACTAATGTAATAAAATCAACAAATTACTAACCTTATTGGTCTAATAAATTTTTATCTTTCAACATTTTATCCAATACTATATATAACAATCCAAATAAATGATAAATTATAACTTTTATCAATGTAATTTGGATTGTTTGTCCTTTCGATTAGGACATCTAAATAATTCTATGATTATCTTGGTACAAAATAAATTCTTATGTACTCCTATTGAAAGAGTCATGCTGCTTTGATGATAGGGTGCTCATACTCTGTGAAACCTTGGAGGACGTACACATGCAATATAGCAATTTTTGCTTTATGTTTACAGTACAAGTTAAAATTATGATGTATGGTTTGTGAATATCAAGCGAGGGCTTAGTTTATTACAGGCATCCATAATGTATCCTTCCTAGTAAATATGTCTACCAATGTTCTGGCCTTCCAATCAAAATTCTCAAAAATATACGTAGTAATTTTATCTTTGCTTCAGACTTAAATTGTTGCATCTTTTCAACACAATAATCAAGCTGCAATAACTAGCCTACAAATAAGATGATATAACAATAATGGCAAAGCTAGAAAATAATATTAGTTACATTGTTTAAAATTCATTTTGAATAAATATGATGGCTTCAAAATCGCAACTATAAGTTATATTTTCAATAAGATCATTCACAACTTATGATTCATTTGGTCGTTACAAAACAGCTTTGAATCAACAATTTTCAGTTTTGTACAATTCATTCATTAGTTAAAAAAATTGAGACCATTTTACTCATTGAAAGTACAAATAAATACATGGATGAATGCATATACAGGGATGAAAAGAAGAACAGTTGGAAAAGCTTCAAAACATATCATGGATATCATAAGTAAAAGAAACGGGATTTTAGAGAGATAATTCACAATTGACATACAATAAATTACATATTGCATTCATCCTTTTTTGCAGAAATAGTTCGATATCAAAAAGAGTGATACCCAGATTTGAACCCAAACCTGGTAGTCAAAAGAAGCCAAAATTAAATATATCAAATAAAGGAAGTGGTGGAAATTCGCCACATTATTTAATAAGTTTATCCAACACATCAGCCATTTCGTCCAAAAAAAAAAATCCAAATCTTTCCAACTGCATATTAGTAAATAGATACTACATAAAAAATTATTTCAAAAAATTATTCAAGAATGTTTAAAAGATATGGATAGATGTGCCTATGGCACTCACGTGAGTCAAGGCACCAACTGAATACCTTATTCCAAAAAACAAGAAACTTAGATCACATTATTAGCACTCATGCTTAGCAAATGGAGCCTCAAGTAAATGCCATCCAATACCAAACAATTATAATACTATGTGTACCCAAATATCTTGTAGACCAGGCTCAAACTTATCTGCTAAAGCCAACTAGCTTGCAAGTCACCTTCAGCCAAACTTAAACTCAGCTCTAAAACCTCTTGTTGACAAGGAAAACAAAGATGAAGAAAAATAAAACCATGCCTTGCTAGAGAGCGATACAGCCGAGAAAACGATAAAGCCTTGCTAAAAAATTTCACCAAGCCTTGTTAGAAAAATAAAACCATGCAGTATTAGCAGCAACAGTCACAGCAGGATTGAGAAAAAAAACTTACTATGGAGCCCTAAATCACTCTTCCATAGCTGTCTCCGGTATCATAAGGTTTAGTGACAGTCGCAGGAAGAGATAATTGAACCTCCTCAGGCTGTAGTAAAGAAGAAATTCGTTATAGACGAAATTGTGGGAAGGAATGTGCAAGCCGAAGAAGAAGAAGTGAGGATCAGCCAATAAGAGGACTCCCGGAGGTGAAGAACTTACCTACAGTGCTGAAATGCACGCGAGCGTCTATGGGAAGTTGAGAATCACTAGCGACTGGCGATGAGAAGAGAAGAATCACACAGGCCGACTGCTTCATGAGGTTTCACGAGCAACACAGTCATGCGAGGTATTTGCCTTTCCCTGGATTCGGCCGAATTCGTAATTCATGGGAAATAGCCTATTTGATGTATTTGAAACTCTTTAAAATTTTATTTTATTTTTACAAAGTAATCTAATCAAGCACTAAAATATTAATTTACATATGTTTACATTACTTTACTCTAAAAATAAATAAAACAAATAGCTTTTTTATAACACTTAGATACTAAGTGTAAGTCATACGAAATAAAAGAAAATACAAATTAAAATTCTCAAATCAATCGAACTATTTAAAGAGCAATCAACCTTTTATATTAAATTAAACTCTTTCACATTTAGAAAAATATAACATTAATGCCTAGCAAGACATATCATATAAGCTTTAGTACACACATTAAGATTAAGTCACCACTTCTAGTCCTAAGTTAGGGCAGTTCTTGATATGATGTATATTTTGTATTGTGATGTCTTATTGTAGACTGGATGTTATGGTGTATGTTTCGTAGACTGGATGTTAGTCCGTGATTAGCCTAAACATATTTTCTGCGAGATATTATTCTTAAGGGGGGTGCTTAAAAATAAATGTAAATGCACTCTTTGTAGGTTGCTTAAACTCCTAAGCATAATCCAAGTTAGGACAGGTAGGCTTGGTTACCCATGTACACGGTGTTGAGTCTAAATTATATATATATATAACTGCTTCGGATTGTATGTGTGTTTAGCTAACACTTATTTTATAGGTATTGTTAGATTTACTTTTCCTATTCTTAATGTAATTTGTAATTGAGAATTAGGATTAGTGCTTTGGGGTTTAGGATGAACACTGGCTAGAAGGCTTTGTCCTGAGGTGCCATATGATGGCTTGAAGTCCACCAAATCGAGGGAAAAAAAAGAAATGAAGGAGACATGAAGACTTGAAGATCTCCCATAGCACTTATTCATTTATAAATTGTAATTATTCTTTCATATTCCGAGTTATATAAGGGTAGAGCTCGGTTACCCATCTTTTCTTTTTGGGTTGTACGGAGATACCCGACCGCATCAGCCTGTTATTATCTTGTGGTAGATATAAAATTATTTGATATTATGTTTAGCTTGTGCCTTAGAAATAACATACTTTTCATAGTTTCTTAAATGAATGATATTTTAGTGTGTGGCCTGGATGCGAATAGGCTCTTAGGGTAAAAATAAATTTTCTACCCAACTACAACTCATAACTAAAGTTTTAAATAAGTCATAACCTCATCATAAGTCCTAGGCATTAAATAAGATAATTATAAGCTTTAGTAACCCCTTAGCTAAATAGTTGAATGCTTCATAACATGCATATCATATTATTTCATTCTTGAAAATATGAGATTTCCATCCTTTGATAGTCTTAATCTTGAAATCTTTGGAGACCCTGATTGTCTACTTTAATAGGGAGTATTCCTAAAGAATTTACCTTTCTTATGATGTAATTAACTATGAATGTTTTCCTCTATAGGAAACTTTAGAACTTGATTTAATATAAATCCTATTTTATTCATCCATGTAAAGTAGGAGAAAAATCTCTAGTATATTCGAAGACCCGTCATGCCTTAGGAGTCCTTATTAGGTGATTAGGTCTATTGAAAGGTGATGCCTTTATCTTTCTAGATAGTACATCATACCTCAATATCGTAGCTGATCACCTCAATATGTACCCCCTACGATCTCTGTGGTGTCCCCCCATACACATCCAAAAATAAACACCACAGATTTTTTTGGTGACTTCATTAGGGATAGTTCCTCTCTACATCTTTAGTGGACTTATATTTTATATAATCCTAAGACTATCTTTCTTTCCATTGCACTAGGCTTAATTCATCCTTAAGCAAAGCTTGCCAACATCCTTTAGGTTTGAGGGCCTGACTCCTATAGGTCTTAAAACCCCTATTGGGTTCCCACAATAGGTAAAAATAAATTAACTAAAGAAAGGAGATGACTAAATTTAGAACCTCTTTACCACTAGCTTAGTGAGGCAAGGTTCATCCCATATTCAAGAAAGTTTCAATGAAATGCAAACTGAATAAGAAGAATTTTTTGCAAAACTTTTCAAAAGTGTCCTTTCAGAAAAAGTTATTTTGAAATCCACTTCACATAACATAAGGTTTGCAAGACAAACTTATTTTCAAAATAATAAAAATAACCAAACCTCAATTAACATACCAAAATTTGTTAAATGAGGGTCCTTTTCAAATTCAAAATCAAGTTCACGTCATGAAATCCATTTTCAATAAATTTTCAAAAGCACACTTTTTAAAATAAAAGCAATCAATCAACCCTATTTAACATACCCAAATATGTTAAATGGACTTCTATTTTCAAATTAAAACACGAGTCAAAATCAAATATATCATCGAACCTCACTTAACATATCCAAATTTGTTAGGTGAGAGTTCCCTCTTTTCAAAAGCAACATCACACACAAAATCAAAACATATTTGAACTCCATTTGACATACCCAAATTTATCAAATGAGAGTTCCATTTTCAAAAAACAAAATAAATTGAACTCTATTTAACATACCTAAATTTGTTAAATAGATTTTCCTTCTTTAAAATCATGAAAATCAAAATATATTTGAACTCCATTTGACATACCCAAATTTATCAAATGAGAGTTCTATTTTCAAAAATCAAAACAAATTGAACTCTATTTAACATACCTAAATTTGTTAAATAGAGTTCCCCTCTTTTCAAAAGCAACATCACACACAAGATCAAAAAATATTAGAGCTCCATTTGACATACCCAAATTTGTCAAATGAGAGTTCCAATTTCAATAATTAAAATAAATTGAACTCTATTTAATATACCTAAATTTGTTAAATAGAGTTCCTTTTTTTTCAAAATCATATCAAACAACAACACATAAAATAATTGAACTTTATTTAGCATACCTAAATTTGTAAAGTAAGGGTCCCATTTTCAAAACCAAACATATCAAACACACTTGAGCCCTACTTAACATACTTAAATTTGTTAAGTGGTGGTCTCACTTTCAAATCAAATCATCAAAATATCCAACACATATTTTTGAATTCCATTTAACATTCCCACATTTGTTGAATGAGAATTTAATCTTCAAAATAAAAATAAACCCACACATCAACAAATGAACAAACATATAAGTGAGCCCCATTTAACATACCTAAACTTGTTAAGCATGGAGATCACTTCCAAATGTCAAAATATAAACACATACATTTGAACTCTATTTGGCATACCATATTTGTCAAATAAGAGTTCCCCTCTTTTTCAAAAGAGGAATCAAATCAATAAATATCAAACACATACCTATTGAATTCCATTTAATATTCTTAAATTTATAAAATGAGAGTTCCCCAAATCATACCAAATCAACATATATCACACATATGACAAACAATCATCACAAACAAAGATACTTTCACAAAATTCTCAAGCATATAATTAAAACCTTTTAGCATAACTAAATTTTTTACATGAAGGTTTTCCAAATCAAATTTCAAATAAAGCATACAACAAATATATCTCCAAAGTCTCTCCAAGTGTTTTGAACCGCTCAACATACTTAAATTTGTTGAGTGTGGGTTCCAAATCAAATCTTATGGAAAAATCTCTCCGACATTATAAAATCTCTCCAATGAACCTCTTTGTGGTGTTTATTTTTGAAATCATATGTATAGGGACACCATGCAGGTGAGGTGTACTTATTGAGGTGATCGGGTATAACATTAAGAATAGTGCACTATCTTAAAGATAGAAATTACTATCCTACAATGGACCTAATCACCGATAAGGACTCAAAGGCATGATGGGTCTTCGAATATACCAAAGATTTTTTTACATGGATGAATAAAGTAGGGTTTATTTAAACCAGGTTCTAAAGTTTCCTATGGGGCAAGCCCTCATAGTTAATTACATCCTAAGGAAGGTGAGTTCCTTAATAATACTCTTGATTAAAGTTGGCAAATTGTCTCCAAAGATTTCAAAGATAGGGTATCAATAAATTGGTTATATTTAGAAAATCAAGTGGGATAGATCAAAAGGAAAGACTTATTATCGAGCCAAAGGAGATGAGTAGGGAATGCTCATGACACTAGGAAACCTAGTGGGCATTCCAACTTATTCTATGATTGGGCTTTATATTTTTTTAAGGAGAATTATGTATTTGAGTTGAAATTTATTATAAAGTTAGGGGTATAATCCCATAATATAAGATTATAGAAATGCACAGAGGTAAGGATTTATGCTTATAGCCAGAGGAAAAACATCAATCTTGGATCCAACATCTAGGAATCTTTAGTAAGAGCCAAAGCATGTCCTAAATCTAAAGCAAAAAATGAGTATATTGTTTACCTCCATAAGAGAGAGTAAATCACCCCTTGGACCTATAATCACTTGGAGTGGAGAACTCCTCCTATATTTTAAAACCATGAGGTCAAGTCATATGTTTTGCAAGATAGATAGGATGTTATTGTTAAAAAAGAAACTAAATTCCTTAAACCCACTCCCTAAGAGACTAGAGCATGAGTGGTATGAATAATAACTTAGTCTAATGCAAATCTTATCAATTTTTATTTAATTTTGACTCTTTATTTTAACATAGGCCATAGAATTTTATTTTGACTTATATTTTATATAATCCTAAGACTATCTTTCTTTCCATTGCACTATTAATTCATCCTTAAGCAAAGCTTGCCAACATCCTTTAGGTTTGAGGGCGACTCATAGGTCTTAAAACCCTATTGGGTTCCCACAAGGTAAAATAAATTAACTAAAGAAAGGAGATGACTAAATTTAGAACCTCTTTACCACTAGCTTAGTGAGGCAAGGTTCATCCCATATTCAAGAAAGTTTCAATGAAATGCAAATGAATAAGAAGAATTTTTTGCAAAACTTTTCAAAAGTGTCCTTTCAGAAAAAGTTATTTTGAAATCCACTTCACATAACATAAGGTTTGCAAGACAAACTTATTTTCAAAATAATAAAAATAACCAAACCTCAATTAACATACCAAAATTTGTTAAATGAGGGTCCTTTTCAAATTCAAAATCAAGTTCACGCGTCATGAAATCCATTTTCAATAAATTTTCAAAAGCACACTTTTAAAATAAAAGCAATCAATCAACCCTATTTAACATACCCAAATATGTTAAATGGACTTCTATTTTCAAATTAAACACGAGTCAAAATCAAATATATCATCGAACCTCACTTAACATATCCAAATTTGTTAGGTGAGAGTTCCCTCTTTTCAAAAGCAACATCACACACAAAATCAAAATATATTTGAACTCCATTTGACATACCCAAATTTATCAAATGAGAGTTCCATTTTCAAAAATCAAAACAAATTGAACTCCATTTAACATACCTAAATTTGTTAAATAGATTTTCCTTCTTTAAAATCATGAAAATCAAAATATATTTGAACTCCATTTGACATACCCAAATTTATCAAATGAGAGTTCTATTTTCAAAAAATCAAAACAATTGAACTCTATTTAACATACCTAAATTTGTTAAATAGAGTTCCCCTCTTTTCAAAAGCAACATCACACACAAGATCAAAAAATATTAGAGCTCCATTTGACATACCCAAATTTGTCAAATGAGAGTTCCAATTTCAATAATTAAAATAAATTGAACTCTATTTAATATACCTAAATTTGTTAAATAGAGTTCCTTTTTTTTTCAAAATCATATCAAACAACAACACATAAAATAATTGAACTTTATTTAGCATACCTAAATTTGTAAAGTAAGGGTCCCATTTTCAAAACCAAACATATCAAACACACTTGAGCCCTACTTAACATACTTAAATTTGTTAAGTGGTGGTCTCACTTTCAAATCAAATCATCAAAATATCCAACACATATTTTTGAATTCCATTTAACATTCCCACATTTGTTGAATGAGAATTTAATCTTCAAAATAAAAATAAACCACACATCAACAAATGAACAAACATATAAGTGAGCCCCATTTAACATACCTAAACTTGTTAAGCATGGAGATCACTTCCAAATGTCAAAATATAAACACATACATTTGAACTCTATTTGGCATACCATATTTGTCAAATAAGAGTTCCTCTTTTCAAAGAGGAATCAAATCAATAAATATCAAACACATACCTATTGAATTCCATTTAATATTCTTAAATTTATAAAATGAGAGTTCCCCAAATCATACCAAATCAACATATATCACACATATGACAAACAATCATCACAAACAAAGATACTTTCACAAAATTCTCAAGCATATAATTAAAACCTTTTAGCATAACTAAATTTTTTACATGAAGGTTTTCCAAATCAAATTTCAAATAAAGCATACAACAAATATATCTCCAAAGTCTCTCCAAGTGTTTTGAACCTCAACATACTTAAATTTGTTGAGTGTGGGTTCCAAATCAAATCTTATGGAAAAATCTCTCCTGACATTATAAAATCTCTCCAATGAACCTCTTTGTGGTGTTTATTTTTGAAATCATATGTATAGGGGACACCATGCAGATCTGAGGGTGTACTTATTGAGGTGATCGGGTATAACATTAAGGAATAGTGCACTATCTTAAAGATAGAAATTACTATCCTACAATGGACCTAATCACCGATAAGGACTCAAAGGCATGATGGGTGAATATACCAAAGATTTTCCCCACTTTACATGGATGAATAAAGTAGGGTTTATTTAAACCAAGTTCTAAAGTTTCCTATGCAAGCCCTCATAGTTAATTACATCCTAAGGAAGATGAGTTCCTTAATAATACTCTTGATTAAAGTTGGCAATTGTCTCCAAAGATTTCAAAGATAGGAGTATCAATAAATTGGTTATATTTAGAAAATCAAGTGGGATAGATCAAAAGGAAAGACTTATTATCGAAGCCAAAGGAGATGAGTAGGGAATGCTCATGACACTAGGAAACCTAGTGGGCATTCCAACTTATTCTATGATTGGGCTTTATATTTTGAAATTAAGGAGAATTATGTATTTGAGTTGAAATTTATTATAAAGTTAGGACGTATAATCCCATAATATAAGATTATAGAAATGCCTAAGAGGTAAGGATTTATGCTTATAGCCAGAGGAAAAACATCAATCTTGGATCCAACATCTAGGAATCTTTAGTAAGAGCCAAAGCATGTCCTAAATCTAAAGCAAAAAATGAGTATATTGTTTACCTCCATAAGAGAGAGTAAATCACCCGACTGTTGGACCTATAATCACTTGGAGTGGCACCGAGCTAACTCCTCCTATATTTTAAAACCATGAGGTCAAGTCATATGTTTTGCAAGATAGATAGGATGTTATTGTTAAAAAAGAAACTAAATTCCTTAAACCCACTCCCTAAGAGACTAGAGCATGAGTGGTATGAATAATAACTTAGTCAATGCAAATCTTATCAATTTTTATTTAATTTTGACTCTTTATTTTAACATAGGCCATAGAATTTTATTTTGACTTATATTTTATATAATCCTAAGACTATCTTTCTTTCCATTGCACTAGGCTTAATTCATCCTTAAGCAAAGCTTGCCAACATCCTTTAGGTTTGAGGGCCTGACTCCTATAGGTCTTAAAACCCCATTGGGTTCCCACAATGGTAAAAATAAATTAACTAAAGAAAGGAGATGACTAAATTTAGAACCTCTTTACCACTAGTTGAGGGTTCATCCCATATTCAAGAAAGTTTCAATGAAATGCAAACCGAATAAGAAGAATTTTTGCAAAACTTTTCAAAGTGTCCTTTGAAAAGTTATTTTGAAATCCACTTCACATAACATAAGGTTTGCAAGACAAACTTATTTTCAAAATAATAAAAATAACCAAACCTCAATTAACATACCAAAATTTGTTAAATGAGGGTCCTTTTTCAAATTCAAAAATCAAGTTCACGTCATCGAAATCCATTTTCAATAAATTTTCAAAAGCACACTTTTTAAAATAAAAGCAATCAATCAACCCTATTTAACATACCCAAATATGTTAAATGGACTTCTATTTTCAAATTAAAACACGAGTCAAAATCAAATATATCATCGAACCTCACTTAACATATCCAAATTTGTTAGGTGAGAGTTCCCTCTTTTCAAAAGCAACATCACACACAAAATCAAAACATATTTGAACTCCATTTGACATACCCAAATTTATCAAATGAGAGTTCCATTTTCAAAAAACAAAATAAATTGAACTCTATTTAACATACCTAAATTTGTTAAATAGATTTTCCTTCTTTAAAATCATGAAAATCAAAATATATTTGAACTCCATTTGACATACCCAAATTTATCAAATGAGAGTTCTATTTTCAAAAATCAAAACAAATTGAACTCTATTTAACATACCTAAATTTGTTAAATAGAGTTCCCCTCTTTTCAAAAGCAACATCACACACAAGATCAAAATATTAGAGCTCCATTTGACATACCCAAATTTGTCAAATGAGAGTTCAATTCAATAATTAAAATAAATTGAACTCTATTTAATATACCTAAATTTGTTAAATAGAGTTCCTTTTTTTCAAAATCATATCAAACAACAACACATAAAATAATTGAACTTTATTTAGCATACCTAAATTTGTAAAGTAAGGGTCCCATTTTCAAAACCAAACATATCAAACACACTTGAGCCTACTTAACATACTTAAATTTGTTAAGTGGTGGTCTCACTTTCAAATCATCAAAATATCCAACACATATTTTTTGAATTCCATTTAACATTCCACATTTGTTGAATGAGAATTTAATCTTCAAAATAAAATAAACCCACACATCAACAAATGAACAAACATATAAGTGAGCCCCATTTAACATACCTAAACTTGTTAAGCATGGAGATCACTTCCAAATGTCAAAATATAAACACATACATTTGAACTCTATTTGGCATACCATATTTGTCAAATAAGAGTTCCCCTCTTTCAAAGAGGAATCAAATCAATAAATATCAAACACATACCTATTGAATTCCATTTAATATTCTTAAATTTATAAAATGAGAGTTCCCCAAATCATACCAAATCAACATATATCACACATATGACAAACAATCATCACAAACAAAGATACTTTCACAAAATTCTCAAGCATATAATTAAAACCTTTTAGCATAACTAAATTTTTTACATGAAGGTTTTCCAAATCAAATTTCAAATAAAGCATACAACAAATATATCTCCAAAGTCTCTCCAAGTGTTTTGAACCTCGCTCAACATACTTAAATTTGTTGAGTGTGGGTTCCAAATCAAATCTTATGGAAAAATCTCTCCTGACATTATAAAATCTCTCCAATGAACCTCTTTGTGGTGTTTATTTTTGAAATCATATGTATAGGGGACACCATGCAGATCTGAGGGTGTACTTATTGAGGTGATCGGGTATAACATTAAGGAATAGTGCACTATCTTAAAAGATAGAAATTACTATCCTACAATGGACCTAATCACCTGATAAGGACTCCAAAGGCATGATGGGTCTTCGAATATACCAAAGATTTTCCCCCTACTTTACATGGATGAATAAAGTAGGGTTTATTTAAACCAAGTTCTAAAGTTTCCTATGGGGGCAAGCCCTCATAGTTAATTACATCCTAAGGAAGATGAGTTCCTTAATAATACTCTTGATTAAAGTTGGCAATTATTGTCTCCAAAGATTTCAAAGATAGGACTATCAATAAATTGGTTATATTTAGAAAATCAAGTGGGATAGATCAAAAGGAAAGACTTATTATCGAAGCCAAAGGAGATGAGTAGGGAATGCTCATGACACTAGGAAACCTAGTGGGCATTCCAACTTATTCTATGATTGGGCTTTATATTTTGAAATTAAGGAGAATTATGTATTTGAGTTGAAATTTATTATAAAGTTAGGACGTATAATCCCATAATATAAGATTATAGAAATGCCTAAGAGGTAAGGATTTATGCTTATAGCCAGAGGAAAAACATCAATCTTGGATCCAACATCTAGAATCTTTAGTAAGAGCCAAAGCATGTCCTAAATCTAAAGCAAAAATGGGTATATTGTTTACCTCCATAAGAGAGTAAATCACCCATTGGACCTATAATCACTTGGAGTGGCACCGAGCTAACTCCTCCTATATTTTAAAACCATGAGGTCAAGTCATATGTTTTGCAAGATAGATAGGATGTTATTGTTAAAAAAAGAAACTAAATTCTTAAACCCACTCCCTAAGAGACTAGAGCATGAGTGGTATGAATAATAACTTAGTCTAATGCAAATCTTATCAATTTTTATTTAATTTTGACTCTTTATTTTAACATAGGCCATAGAATTTTATATGTCTAAATGCATGATGAAATAGGGTTATTGGCTAAATCAGAGAGAAAGGGGTGTTTTCCACTACAAGGGAGACCCTCAAAGGTCAAGTCTTCCCCTATCATGCAATAATGGAAACCATCTCTTAGCAAGAATGAAATAAGATGATATGCATCATATTAAGCATACAACATTTAACTAAGAGGTTGCTAAATTTTTTAATTATCTTGATTTAATACTTAGGCTTTATGTGACGTTATGAGTTGTAGAAATTTAATTATGAGTTGTAGTTGGGTAAAAAGTTTATTTTTCTTGAAGAACCTAATTGCATCGAGGCCACACATAAAAGCATCAATCATTGAAGAAGCTAGAAAAAGCATATAATTTCTATTATCTAATTGTAAATATAACATCAAACAATTTTATAACTAATGCAAAAGAATAACAGTGCGGTCGGTATACATACAACCAAAGAGAAATGGGTGAATTTACCATTATATAACCCGATATATGAAAGAATAATTATAATTTTTATAAATAATAAATGAAATGGTGGAGGGGGGGTCTTCATTCTTCATATCTTCATACCTCCTCCATTTCTTCATTTGGATTTACTTGCTTCAAAGGCATCACGAGGCCTCCCAGGACAAAGCCTTCTAGCCTCCGCTCATCTTAATCTCCCATAACACTAATCCTAATTCCTAATACACAATTACATTAAAAATAGAAAGAGTAAATCTAACTACACCTGCAAGATAAGTGTTAGCTAAACACACCATGCAACCCAAGCAATTATATGTAATTTGGACTTAGCACCCTACACATGGGTAACCAAGTCCACCTGCCCTAGTTTAGATTATGCTTAGGGGTTAAGCAACTTGCAAAAGAGAGTATTATATATATTTTTAAGCACCCCTTAAGCATAATCTCCTGTACAAAATATGATTAGGCTAATCACGGCCTAACAACCAGTCTATGAGGCATACACCCTAGCATCCAGTCTAAAATAATATATCATAAAATAAACATATATCAAATCATGCACCACCCTAACATAAAGCTAGAAGTGATGACTTAATCTAATGAGTGTGCATTAAGGCTTGTGTGGTATGCCTTAGCTAGGCTTCATTGTAATTTCCTAAGTATGAAGAGATTTAATTAGGAAGGGTGGTTTCACTTTAAGTGGCTCAATTGATTTGTAGGTTTTACTTAATATTTTCTTTTATTTCATCTTGGCTTACACTTAACAACTAAGTGTTATAAAGAGAAGAAAAGAGAGGATCACTCTCTTTTATCCCTACCTTAAGCAACATCTAAAGAAAATTAATTAATCTATTATCTTTAGTGAATGGCTTATTATATGTTTTAATTAATTCTAAGTTTGGGTTCACTTTAAATAACCTCATTCAATAAGAAAGGAATCTTAAGACTAATTAGAATGAGCTACTATTACATAACACATATTCATTTGTTAAGCATACCTACACATGCAATATGTATTAACACACTTAAATGATGAAAGTGAGCATATACATTTGTAATTTAGATATTTTAATTGATTGAACTACTTGGTCATATTAATTTAAAGCTCTATCCAAATTTTTATACAAAAGTATAAGGAAAGAACTCTATTTCATATGGCTAACCAATCCAGTCATTTGAAGAGGATGTGAATGCATGTCTTTTTAATAGAAAAGGTGGATTTTCATCCATTAGCTATATGTACACCCAAATGTATAAAAGTTCTAACTAGATATGACGCCATTGTTTCACACCAGGGGAGTGAGGTAAAGACCTCCTTGGGGCTACTTAAAGTTGTGCGTCCCTGAGATGTCCAGACTAATATACCAACTACACTTATATACACATGAATGCATACACAAATATATGGATGGAAAATCATGCAAAAGTGGAACTTAATTTAATTGAATTATGATTCTTATTCATTAGTTGTGTCACACATACATGTGTATAAGAGTTTTAAGTGGATACAACGCCATTATTTTGTACCAAGGGAGTGAGGTAAAGACCTCCTTGGGGCTACTTAAAGTCATGCATCCCTGAGATGTCCAGACTAATATACCAACTACACTTTTATACATATGAATGTATAAGCAACATAAGAATAGAAAACCATGCAAGAGATGTATTTAGTTTGATTGAATTATGACTTTTATTCATTAGCTACATTACGCATATGCATATATAAATATTTTAAGTGGATACGACACTATGTTTTGCACCAAGGGAGTGAGGTAAAGACCTCCTTGGGGATACTTAAAGCCATGCATCCTTAGGATGTCCAGAATAATATACCCGCTCTTCTTATGTATATATGACTGTATAAAGACTTTAGAAATAAAAAGTCATACAAGAGGTCATAGTTTGATATGATTACATGATCTACATATGCAATATTAAACTCTTTCTAAATCCTAACATAGAGATACATAGGAATGTATTTGAACAAATGTTGTGTTCTTTTCAAATAGACTATACATTTGTAAATCCTATGGGAATCTATATAAGGTAAAGAAAGAGAGCTCCACATTGCATATTTTAAAACTATAAACACATGCAAGCTTGTTGTTATTTTGTAATTAACATCCACTCATATGCTATAATTTATTTATACACTCTTAAAAAATAATTTTTGGTTTAATAGTGATAATAGTCACACCTATTTTTAATTTAAGTCAACACATGCAATTTGATATAAAGGAAATCATTTCATTTAATTAATTTCAAAAGAGATGAATGCATGATTATGAGTGGCATACAATATTTAATACAATTGGAAAAAATAAAAGAACATAAGCCCATAATCTCATTCAATCCAATTAATTCCTAAGGACAATCATACTAAATAGGATTATTTAAAATAAACTAAAATTTTTTAATATCATTTTTATTAGGTGATTTTTATAGATTGGTTAAGTTAAGTATGGATTAAATCAATTAATTAACCCTTACCTACATCACCTTAAGTTAATTAACTAAATAATGATGAGCCAGCATGAGATGCAATCACATGGAAAAGTAAATGAGCAATGCTCCAAAGAAATGAAAGGGTCTAATGCAATTGGCTCATAATTAATAGTTAATTAAGCTTAAGGAGCTCACTTAATTACTTTATGGTTTTCTCACATCTGTGAGCTAACCATAAATTCATTATCTCTCTCTTTAGGTTATTGAACACCTAAAGAGCTACCCAAGAGTTAATTAAGGAAATTAGATCTGGAATGATTATGATTTTAATTTGATTAATTAAGCCATTTTAATTAATGAATTATACCATTAATTAATCCCAAATTAATTAGTTTCAAGTCAAGTGAAATGAACTTAGGGAAAAGAATGGAAAAGAGATCCCAATCTCATTCCCCATGCCCATTCACTATTCCACAATGATTAGCAAGATTAATTAATGATTTTATTGATGTTTAGAATGTTAATTAATCACCTAATTAAATATGAAAGTAATTAGGGCTAAGATAAGCAATTTCCCTAATTAACCAAGCAATAAATCCCAAGAAGATTATGGAAGGCAGGGGTCATCCCATTAATTAATCTCAAAAAATTTGGGATTAATTAGTTAGGTAATTAAGGAGTAATTAAGCTAATGAAGTTTTTAAGTAAACCTAAATTAAGTCTTACTTACTATTCATAATTAATAAGAATTAACTTTACATTAATCTCCTCTGAAATACCTATAAAATGATTATTTATTTGTATTTTTATAATTTTTTTATGATTTGTTATAACTTTTCAAAGTTTCAGATGATTTAAGTGATTTTTTATGATTATGTTAATTTATTTTATTAAAATAAATCATTTGAACTTCAAAATTCAATATCTTTCAATCAGAAGTTTTTTTGACTTGAAATTTTTATGGTAGGTGTATTTTGATTTTATTTTTAATCTCTGAAAATTTTAACTTAATCTGATATGTATTTTTAGTTTAATTAATGAAACTTTATTTTTTTACTAAAACTCAAATTAAGCCCAA
Organism: Cymbidium sinense; assembly: GCA_021442155.1. NCBI lineage: Eukaryota > Viridiplantae > Streptophyta > Magnoliopsida > Asparagales > Orchidaceae > Cymbidium > Cymbidium sinense. The sequence continues at coordinate 17,291,579 of CM038218.1, read as the reverse complement.
AATATCCCGTTAAATTTGGGGGTTTTAGGTTAGTTGGATTCTTCTCAGAAAGACGAATCCAATGAGCCCTTGTTTGCAATTTTTAGTTAAGTATTTATTTTTGATGAATTTTTAAAGTTTTAGGTGATTTAAATAATTTTTAAAATTAGAAAATACCCTAATTTCCCACATAATCCGATTAACGCAGCGGCGAAATGCACGGCCTGCGTGATCGATGGGGCAATGCGGTGTCGCGCGATTGGATGTGCGGTTGGTGTGCGGCGCCACGCCTTCGGCCGGCATGGCACATGAGCGGAAAGCGGGTGAAACAGAAAGTGATCGTGATCTATCCATATCCGTCGAGATCGGCGATGGAAATGTGCAATCTAAGCCATTCGATCATGGATCGAACAGTTCAGATCTGATCCGCATGATCTGACGGGTCGAAAAGCGGGATCTACGCGTGATCTAAGCCATCCAATCCCACGAATCATGGGATCGGACGGCTGTTGTGCGTTGCAGCCGAAAAAATAGCAAATCTAGGGAAAATGTGAAATATAAATGAAATTTCATCTGAATGGGCTCATTTTCATGGCGATTAACACTGAAAAACTTTTATTTCATATTAGGATTGTATAAAATAAAGAATGCGAGGGATTTCTCATGGAAAATCTTAAAATAGCATGAAAATCATCACAAAAAATAAGAAATCCTAAGGACAGCTACGATTCTTAAAAATTACCTCATCGGGGATAGTTTTTGATGGTGGTAATGATCTGAGCATGCTCTTGAGTGGGGGAAGAAGCCTTGGAATGAGCTTAGACCTTTGCTTTCACTTCAGAATGATGTATTTACCCATAATCACCACTTTTTTTGCCGAAATCCACTTAGTTTTTGGTGATTTTCATGCCAAAATGAAGTGGGAATGGTTGTTGGTTGGTTTGGGAGCTCTATGGGAATAAAATGAGGGGAATATGATGAGAATAAGGGTTCTATTTTCTATGCTTTGATTTTGGCTGAAAATCCTCTTCATTTTTTATTTTTGGTTCCAGATGGGTGTCCTTTGGCTTGGGGTGGATGAGAATGGAAGGGAATCATCCTAGGTGGCTCATTTTGGTTGGCTAAGGCAATGGAAGTCGTTGTCATGAAGGAAAAATGGGTGTCCTAGCAAGGGGAGGTGGAAGTCCTTCATGCCTAGTGTTCTAATGGGAGAGGTGAGGTAAATTCACCTCCCCATGAGTCATGGCTGACCCAACCACTACTTGGGATAGGTGATCAATGTCCTTGGTGACTATGTCGACCAATGGATGAGTACTAAGTGGCTAAGGAAGAGAAATGACCATTTAGGCAAGTGTCTTTTCTCATGGGATGCCCTTGACCCAAGGACAAAGGAGTCATTTGACATTGGATTTGATTTGAGCATATTTAAAATGAGTCAAAAGTGAGTTGGACCAAATTTCATTTCATTTGGAGTTCATTTGGTTTAATTTGGGTCAATTTGACCCATTTGGGCCAAATTAGGTCAAATCAGGTTAGGTTGACTAATTGATCAAATTGGGTCAAACTAAAAGTTGGGTCAAGTTCAAATGATCATTTGGGGTATATTGTTCTAATTGGTTTCAATCAATTTGGTTTAATTTGGATTTAATTTGGATTTTTCCAATTTGATCCTTTAGGTCAATTTGGGCTAAGTTGGGTTAGGTTGACCAATTGGTCAAATTGGGCTCAATTAAGGCTTTGGTCAAGTCTAATAATCAATTTGGAATGAACTTGAGCCATTGGTTATAAACAATTTGGTTTAGGTTGCAATTTGGCTAGTTTGAGTTCATATGGGTTAAAGGGTTGACTTGGTCAACGAGCTAGGTTGACTTGGTTTGACCCAATTCATGACAATTGATTAACCTAAGATGATCAATAATCATGACATGAAGTTTGGATTGGCTTAATTCACTTTGATTTAAATTGAATTAGATTTTGGTTCATGTAGGTCAGATTGGCCACTTTAAGTCAAGTGAGCCAATTGGGTTTAGTTGGCTTGATTTTGAGTTGACTTTAATTTAATTGAGTTTATATATGGATTTGGGATTGATATATAAATTCAATTGCAATTGGTTTGGGTTCAAATGAGTTCTGGCTCATTTGAATATTTCAAGTCAAATGGGCTAGGTTGGGTCTAACTTTGGTTGATTTTGGTTTGGCTTGATGATTATAGGTTTCATTTATATTTGGATAGATCATTGAAGGAATGATTGATTCAAAAGAAAATCCATTGATTTTAAATTGATTTGGATGAGATTTGGCCAAGTTCAAGGAATTGGCTTAAAGGGTATAAATTAGATTTTGGTTTGATTTTGGATTTGGTTTTGGCTATTTGAATTAATATTTCATTTATATTTGGGAATATAAATGAAGATATAAATGATTCATAAGAAAATCACTTGAGTTTGGAGTGATTTGAAAGCAAATTTGACTAAGCTCATGGAGGAAGGTCGAAAGGGCTTAGAAGGAAATTTAGTTGAGTTTAGATTTAATTTTGATCATTGAGATTGAATCATTTGAAGTTTGATTTGAATTGAAATTTGATAGTTTGATTGAAATATTGAATTAATATTTGAGAAAATCATATGATTTGGGATTGATTTGATTTTGGTTAAGGCTAAGTCTATAAGACGAAATCAAAGAGCTTAGAAAAGGTTCTGAATTCAATCATGAGATTTTATGGAGAAATTATGAGCTTGAATTTGATCATGTGATTTGTTTACGAGTCTTGGAAATTTGGTTTTGGTTTGGTATGAATTTGAGGTTTTGTTTAAGAAGGAAAGTATGGATTGGGTTTAGGCTATAGGGTAGGTAACTCTTCCTAAGTCCCTAGGGCACAACCTATTCCAGTAGCTAACTCCTCTAAGTCTCTAGACTTAGGTTAAGTGTTCACCTAATCACTAGAACTGGCTTAAGGTTAAGGAGCTCTTAGTGTCTCTAAGAGTCTTAGATCTATGATGAGGAAGTTGAGAGCTCACTCTAATAGTGAGATCAATACCCACTTAGCATACCTAAATTTGTAAGTGTGGGTTCAAATTCCAAGTCAAATCTAAAAATCAATGATTGAAGATAAATATCAAAGCAAGAGTCTGATTCATTATGTTTAAACAAATGTAGAAGTATCAGCATAGTCAGTTCCTTCTCTATCTTCAGTTCAGTTACTATGGCTTTCCGCAAGTTCATTTTATCCTTCCCGTTGGGTGTGGATCTAGTCTTAGATTAGGCTATACACACCATGACTGCAACTCATCTGATCCAGTTTGGTTGTGGCTTCGAGGTCATTCGAGTTACTTGTGAGAGGCTAGCCCTCACGACTGTTAGCAAGGAGGAGGTGGCAGGATAGAAGCCACTTCTCCACTTTGACATTCAACCACCGAGTTCCCCTCACGAAGAGGAAGGTAGTGGTTCCTACACTCCGTCGATGCTCGGTGTGTCTTGGTACTCAAGTGCATATTGTTGCCCTAGCTCAAGTGAGGGCTAGCACCTCCTCTTTGGTCACTCTGAAGTGGAAGACTATCTTGGTAGGTTCCATCTCTCGCTCTGCCCTGCTCACCCACACTCAGCGTTATAATGAAAATTGGAAGGTCAAGCGGCATCATGAGGGAGCAACCAGGGAGATTGATGCTGCCTCCCACGTCACTAAGGAGGGTTCTCCTTGTGAGACCTCTCCAATCTTGAGTGGCAGCAGGTTTCACCCCCTCTCATCTTCGGATGGAGAGGAGTACTACAGGAGGATCGTTGCATCGCCTCCACCACCAGCACACTTTGAGGTATCAGTTAGGGAGCAAAGAAAGCCCTATGCCAATCTTATGAAAGTTCTTCACCGGGTTAACAGAGTCTACGAATGCTCAGAGTTTAATGCATTATTTGATTTAAGGTCCATGATCCTAGGAGTGTTAGAGGTCAAATCCATAGAGAGAGAGCTGTGGAGGTTAGATTTGCTGCCCATGCGGGCAAGCAAGAGAGGAGGAGGTATGCCAGACAGTCGATGGCCTTCACCCTGATCGTCGCTCTATCAAGGCTGATCATTCTGATAGTATTGTTTTTACTGGCTCCATTTGATGTAGGTGGAGATCTCCGACTGAGAGGCAGTCGGTGTCTTTGCCATCATGCCGCTCCACTCACTGTCCACCATCACTCATCTAGCTTACAACATCTCTTTAGAATGGAAAGACCATCTCCATGTGATCTGACTATAGCCGAAGGATCTTGCTCCATCCATTCCATCTATTGAGGTGAGATCAAGCTCCCATGTTTGACCTTCTATCACAGCTATGGTTAGGAAGGAGTGGCGACCCAAGAGTGTCGTGGTCGCACCACCTCTATCATAGTTAGAAGGAGAGAGGGAAGGGGAAACAGACATAGTCCCTATGGCAGTTGAGCCAGTTAAGGAGGGCACCCCGCCAACATAAAGCATTCAATATATTCAGTTAGTAGAGCACATTCCTGTAGTCAGTCGATAGCCAGTCTACATTCCCGTAGAGCCAGGCAGGATAGATGATCGTTCTTTAGATGATATCATAGAGGACTACCATGCTACAGTCAAGCAGATTATTAGCAGTGATCACTCAGATCGATAGAAGGATAAAGTCCACATGGTCAACACATGAGGGTCCTTATAATGGGATCAACATAGCTAGGAAGGTGCCATGTTCGAGGAAGGTGACACTTCTCACTCAACTCAGCACCTCCTCTACCAGCTCAAGCAGAAGGATGATCATATAGACTTGATGGAGAAGAAGGTAGAGGAGTTGATGGCAGTGCTCTTAGCATTGCAGAACTCAGCCCCAATCTCGCAGCCTTCTCCTATGTTAGCTGACCAGCCAGAGTCGGTACATACTTTAGACCGTCCTAGGTGCACTCCCATAGATGATGATGCTAGTAGTTTGCATAGGAAGGTCACAGATGGAACCTTCATGCATGAAAAGGACATCAAGTATATGATGGAACAACAGGTGAGGGAAGTGATGGCGCAAGCCAGGGGAGCTCATCCATTCTAAAGGGTAGACCATACCTAGAGGAATTCGATATAGTTCAATACCCCAAGGGTTTTGTGCCACCTTCCTTCAAGATCTTTGATGGTAGTGGAAATCCACAGCAACGCATGGCACATTTCAGTGTTAGCTGTTGCAACGCTGGTGGAAGCAACACACTCCTATTCAGACTTTTTGTCAGTAGCTTAGCAGAGGTTGTATTTGATTGGTACGCAGAATTGCCTAATGGTTCGATGAGGACTTTTGCTGAGTTGGAGCACCTCTTCATCAAGAGGTTTATTGGAGCTTAGCAAAGAGTGACTATAGGTGACCTCATTGTAGCAAAGCAAAATTCCAATGAGTCCCTTGTCGATTATATTCTCAGGTGGCACAACTAGAGCATGAAATGTGAGCCAAAACTGTCTGAATAGCATGCCATTAAGATTCTTCTCAAGAATATCCATGGCCCAATCGCCTTCATGCTCAAGGGCTTTATCATCAAAATATTCAAATAACTAGTCAACAAGGTGGCTAGCCTATAAAAGGAAGTCAAACAGTTACCCTTTCCTGACCAATCATCTTGGCCCAAGCCACAGAAGGTATTCGAGAAGAAGCTAGGGGTAGTGGTGTCAGTATACAAGGGGAAGCAGCAATTTAAGAGACTCTGAGCTCAGTTTGAGATACCCCAAGCTCTGCAGCATCCACTTCCACCTTCTTTGCCACCACCTCGACTGTCATATCGACCACCACATCCGCCTCAATGGCCATTTCCATCACCTTAGTAGCCTGCCCAGCAGTGGTATTCATATCCACCGCCAGGTAGTTACTACCTACCCACTCTTACCGATAGATTGAATAAGCCATATTCATTCAAAAGGGAGGTAGTTAGAAAAATATTTAAGAACCTCTTAAAGAAACCTAACTTTCAGTTACTAGAGCCTAAGAGGCCGGAGAAAAGTGAGCAAGAGCAATAATCCTAGCTATTGCCCCTACCACCACATGTTAGGCCATGTCTTAGAGGATTGTATTACTTTTAAGGACTAGCTTGAGCGTAACTACTAGTTGGACATCATAGTTATTCCCAAAGAAGACTTACTAAAACAACCATCCAATTATGTTAGAGTAATTCTTGGGGATACTTGCGATCCTCTTAAGAACAAAGAAGGTTGGGATATCTCCTTATCCCAAACCTCTAAAAAGATCAAGAGGCTTTCCTTACAGATGCCTGAAGCAGCTCAAACCTCTAAAACCAAGGAAGGTTTGTTAGTTGCAAAGGATAACTCAGGGAAGGTGATAGCCCAGCAGCAGTAGCAATGGTCCACACTTTCTCGGGATAGCCAAATAGCACCATCACCGTTCGAGTACAGCACTCTCTCCACTGTTGCAGCTACTACTTCATCTTCTGCTAGCTCCTCTTCTGCCGACAGAAGCATTGTATTAGTGGATAATGGCATTAAATCCATTACTCTACTTACTTTACTTAATTTCTATCATGTACCTCCACCCAAAAAGAAATCAATGAAGAAAGCAGATTCTACTTACATCTTGTCCACTTATAATGCTCTTAATTTTATTCATGTTGAACGTTCTGCAAGTCTAGAAAATAATAATAGCTCTAGTAATTCTGATCCTTTCTCTTCTCATTCAGAATTGGACTTTCCTTTTCTAAATCAATTGGGTTCATCCATTGAGATTGACTCGGAGTCAACTGACTCCGAGGGTCCCATAGGAGAAGCTGAAAGTATACCCAATGAGCAAGTAGAACTTTCCACAAACCTGCCACATGAAGTCACTAAAGTTAACTTACGTAGTGGAAAAGTTTTACCTCCTTGGGTAGCACCTCAGGATAAGGATAAGGATAAGCAAGTCATTAGTTCTAGTGCCAGATAGCCCCTCCGTAAGATGCTCAACTTATGGATATGCTTTTGGAGGACCAAGCCAGAGTTGATTACAACATCCTAACTCACCTTAAAGTTTTCAGCTAAGCTAAGCATATACGACACCCCTTTCTTATCCAAAGAGATGAAGGAATCTCTAATCAAGGCCTTACTTGATCTAGAGATATGCTTAACTCAACTGACCACTACTAAATAGGAGGCATGCCACTCGAAGGACACCTTGGGAGTTACTTTTGCCGATGAAGACTTACTTCTAGGGATGACCGAGCACAACCGCCCTCTTTACATTACAGTAGATATTGGCAGATATAGGATATCAAGGGTGTTGGTTGATCCAGGTGTGTCAGACAATATTATGAGCCTAAGAACCCTTTCCTGCATGAGGATTGACATCTCCAAACTCCAAAAAGAGAGGATGATATTGAGAGGATTCAATGAACAAGGTGAGAGAGCCTTAGGCTCCATAGTGTTGCCATTAGAGATAGATGATTAGAAGACTAAAGGTAAGTTTCACATTATAAACTCAAATACATATTTCAATGCTTTGCTTACGAGACCATAGATACATAAAAATAATATTGTCCCATCTTCTCTACATCAATGTATGAAGTTTGTGAGAAGTGGATGGCCTACTGTGTCAAAGGAGATCTCAAGCCATTTTCGCTTCATGAGGTCAGCATATATGAGGATACGGCTTACTTCCTCCCTCAAAATTAACAAGTTTGTTCTCTAGAACTTAGCTAAAGTTCAAAAATAAAAGAAGAAGAAGAAAAGAAAAAGAAAAATAAAAAGAAAAGAAAAAAGAAAATGAAAAAGAAAATAAAAGGGAGCGAGAAATAGACTTGGAGGAGGAAGTGGAGGCCGACTTTAGATTACACCCACAATTTATTACTCCATTTGAACATATGGGTAGGATGACCTGAACTCCACCAGGCAGAGGAAGTGGCCAGTTCAGAGGTAGTCTTAAGGACGAAAAACCTCTTTATTGGCCACCCAATAAGAGATATGTCATAGCTGCCAGGAGTACACCTGCTATCCATATAGACTTAGAATCTAGTTCAGAGGATGAGTCTTATATGGTTGGCATGCCAGCCAGCTCTTCTCAACAATAGATTCCCTTAGAGGTGACACCTGAGCTAGACAGTGATGAAGATCAGACTCCAAAACAAAGCATGAGTGTATCCAAGTTTATATGTGAAACAGTTAGGCATCAGTTGGGAACCTTAGCTATAACCCTACTTTCCCCTCAAAAAGTTGAGGGTTTGGTAGTTAAAGAACCCCCTAAGTCATCTACAGATGTGAAGACTCAGAGGTTCTTTTTGAGAGCATCATCCTCAAGTTAAGAAGTTAATATAGAACTTGAAGATAATTCATATAAAGATTTAATAGGATTTTCTTTTGATTAGTACTCACCCTGTGTTCATAATCTAGCAAATAAATGATTAATCCCATATACTTGGTCAAAGCACAGGTCAGACTACTTCGATAGAATATGGAAGAATAAATGCAAAAGCTCTCAATCAAGATCAGGACTAGGATTCGATATAGTGGGTCCAGTCAATGATGACGATTACTGCTTAATCATCAGCAATCATTTGGAATATGATAGGTACTTTTTAAATCACATTAACTAATATGAGTAGGTGTGCTTAGAAGCTTCAAATGATCCAGATGATCGTGAATTAAAGATGCAGCACCATAATTTGAAGATGAGATCAAGTTAACCATCGATGAGCTCAAGGAGATCAATATAGGAACTGAAGAAAATTCATGCCTAATATACATCAGTTCCTTGTTGAATGAAGCTAAAACCAATGACTTAGTTAGGCTATTGACTGAGTTTAAGGACTGCTTCTCATGAAGTTATGAAGAGATGCCAGGTTTATCTCCTGATGTAGCAATGAACAAACTAGTAATAGACTGGTCTTGCTTTAAGCAAGCTCCTAGATACAATTAGACAATGATCATTTCTAAAAAAACAATGTTGGCTTCATGAAAAATATTCACATATGCGTTAATTTTAGGGACTTAAATAAGGCATATTCAAAAGATGAATTTCCACTACTAGTATCGGAACTGATGGTGGACATTGTCTCATCTCATGTAGTCTTCTCCTTCATAGATGACTCATCTGGATACAACCAAATAAAGATGGATCATGAAGATGAAAGAAACACTGCTTCTTAAACCCTGATCAAAATCTTCTACTATAAGGTCATGCCTTTCGGCCTTAAAAATATCGGTGCTACATACTAGTGGGTCATGACACGAATCCTCGATGAACTCATTCATCATCAAGTCGAATGTTATATCGATGATCTCATAATTAAAAGTAAAGAAAAGGAAGGCCATCTCTTTGACTTGAGAGTAGTTTTTGAATGGTTAAGATAATTTAACCTCAAAATGAACCCCCTGAAGTGGGCATTCGGAGTAGCTTCAGAGAAATTCCTTGGGTTTGTTGTCTAAAACTAGGGAATTGAAATAAATGTGAAGAAGATCATGGTGATATTAGAAACACTATCCCCTAAAAGTTTAACTCAACTTAAATCATTTCAAGGGCAGTTGGCATATCTAAGATACTTTATATCCAACCTATCAGGAAGATGCTAGTCATTTTTCACACTTTTCAAAATAGACACTAAGTTCAAGTGGGATGACAAGTGTTAGCATGCCTTCAAAGACATCAAGCACTACTTGATGACACCACCAGTTCTAGCAGCCCCTATCTCAGGCAAGCCATTAATTATATACACTACTACATTAAATGACTCCCTTGGCGCTTTGTTGGCCCAAGCCAATGATGAAGGGAAAGAAAATGCTCTCTACTATCTTAGCCATTATCTAATACCTACTGAAGCAAACTATCCATCCATTGAGAAGCATTATCTAGCTTTACCCAAAAGCTATGACACAACATGCTTTCTCATAAGGTGAACTTGATATGTAGGATCAATCCACTGTAATATCTCATGACACGATCGACGTTATCTGGATGGTTGGCACGTTTGTCCATGATATTATCATAGTTTGACATCACTTTTGTACTCCTCCGTGTAGTGAAAGGACAAGCACTTATGGAATTCTTATCAGCACACTCACTTTTTGCTAATTCTCTGCTTAATGATGATCTCCTCGATGAATAAATCATGAACTTAGGGGACACTAGCATTCATCATTGGGAGATGTACTTTGATGGTGCAGCTTCCTTTTAAAAGGGAGAAGAATCACGATCTACTTTTTTGGGAATGGCAAGGGTAGGAATAGTTCTCCTAACTTTGAACTATGATGTGATGAGATTCTCATATCACCTGTCCAACCCTTACACCAATAATAAAGTCAAATATGAGGCTTTGATTTCTAGTCTAGAGTTAGTCATTACTCTAAGCATCCAGAACATCAACATATTCAGGGATTCTCAATTAGACATCAACCAAATTGTTGGGTCATACAAGGTTCTAAAGCTTAAGCTCCATCACTACCACAAGTACACTATGGAGTTATTAGCCCAAATCCTAGAGGTTACCATTTACAACATTCCTCAAGGAGAAAATGTCGTAGCCGATGCTTTAGCCAAACTTGTCAAAGAATTTACATGTCTGAAAGATGAGCCTATATCAATAAAGTTTCAGAATAGATAGATATCCCTTATTGATACTGAACTCATCGAGAGATAATCTCTTGAAGGGAAGGTCATCGTTTCCAAAATGGATGATAACTTAGATTGGAGGCATCCATTCATGGATTACCTATGTAGAGGAAATCTACCTCATGAGAATTCACTAGCACATTACATAAAGTAAAGAGCACTTTCCTATGCTCACTTGGATGGCACCTTGTACCGATGATATTTTGATCATATGTTGTTACATTATTTGGACAAACTCGAGCCCGTAAGATCGTGACTGAGGTATATACATGATTATGCAGAGCACACCAACTGGTATGAAGATAAAAGCCAAGATCAAGAGATTAGGATATTACTGGCCATCGATGATAACACATTGCATGGACGTAGCTAGGCGATGCCACCATTGTTAGGTGCATGGTATGGTCCTACACCAGCCATCCAACATTTTACACCCAACATGGTCCTCATGGCCATTTGAGTATTGGGGTACCGACATAGTGGGTTTGATTGACCCTCTTTCTTCTAAAGATCATTCATTCATTCTAGCTGCTATCGACTACTTTCCCAAGTGTGCAAAAGCAATCCCACTCAGAAAGGTCATAGCTCAGCATGTGCTCCAGTTTTTCAAGAATCATATCGTATATAGGTTCGAGGTGTGTGGTGTTTATTTTTGAGATGTATATGGGGGGCACCATACATATATGAGGGTGCACTTATTGAAGTGATTGGGTGTGACATTGAGGTATGATGTACTATCTCAAAATATAGAGATATCACCCTTCAACTGACCAAATCACCTAATAAGAACTCCTAAGGCATGATGAGTCTTCGAATATGCCAGAGATTTTCCCCTACTTTACATGGATGAATAAAGTAGGGTTTATATTAAACTGGATTCTAAAGTTCCTTATGGGGGTAAGCCCCTATAGTTAATTACATTCTAAGGAAGGTAAGTTCCTTAGGAATATTCTCGATTAAAGTAGGCAATTATTATCTCCAAAGATTTCAAGGGTAAGACTATCAATAAATTGATTATATTGGAAAATTAAATGGGAAAGTTCAAAAGGAGAGACTTATTTTTGGAAGCCAAAGGAGAGGAGTAGGGAAATGCTCATGATATTAGGAAGCCTAGTGAGCATTCCAATATATCCTATGGTTGTGTTTTATAAATTTGAAGTGATGAGAATTATTTATTTGAGTTAAAATTTTATTAGATTATTAGGGCTTATAATCCACCACCACAACGTTATAAAATTACCTAAGAGGTGAGGATTTATGCATGTAGTCAGAAGGAAGCAGCTACCTCAGATCTTAAATCTAGGGAGCATTAACAAGAGCTAAAGCACGACCTAAATCTAAGAGAAGATGGGTATAAGATTTACCTCTATAAGAGAGGGTAAACTAGTCGACTGCTGGACTTATAACTGCCTAGAGTGGCATCCAACTAACTCCTTATATGCTTTAAATCCCTGTGGTTAAGTCATATGATTTTATAAGATAGTTTGGTTGTTATTATTTAGAAAGAGGCTAAAGTCCTTAAACCCACTCTCTAAGAGAGTAGAACATGAGTGGCATGAGCAATGACTTAGTCTAATACAAATCTTCTTAATTTTTATTCAAAATTGACACTTCATTTTGACAAAGCCTTTGGGATTTCTTATGCCTAAATACATGATGAAAATGGATTATGGGCTAAATTAGCAGGAAAGAGGTGTTTTCCACCACAGAGGAGACTCTCAAAGGTCAAGTCTTTCTCTATCATGCAAGGATGGAAACCCTCTCTTAACAAGAGTGAAGCAATATAAATGCATGATATTAAACATACAACATTCAGCTAAGGGGTTGCTAAATCTTTTAATTATCTTGATTTAATGCCTAGGCTTTATGTGAGATTATGAATTATTTAAAACTTTAGTTATGAGTTATAGTTGGGTAAAAGATTTATTTTTCTCTAAGAGCCTAATCGTATCCAGGCCACACATTAAAACATCTTTCATAAAGAAACTATAAAGAGACATGCCATTTTAATTGCATAATTTAAACATAACATCAACCATTTTATAAATCTAGCACAAAAGAATAAAAGGTTGGTGCGATCGGGTACCGCCGTACAATCCGAAAAGAGAAAGTGGTTAGCCAAGCTCTACCCTTATATAACCCATAATGTAAAAGAATAATTATAAATGATAAATGAATAAGTGTTATGGGGGTCTTCTTTTCTTCATGTTTCATGACTTCATGTCTTCTTTAATTTAGATATGCTTGCTCCACTTCAAAGGCATCACAGGGCCTCTCAAGATAAAGCCTTCTAGCCACTGCTCATCCTAATCCCCCATGACACTAATCCTAATTCCTAATACAAATATTCATTAAAAATAGGAAAAGTAAATCACTTGCAAAATATATGTTAGTTAAAGACACCATACAATCCCAAGCAGTTATATATATAGTTTGGACTTAGCCTGAACATGGGTAACCAAGCCTACATGCCCTAATTTGGATTATGTTTAAGGGTTTAAGCAACCTGAAAAGAGAGTATTTATATTTATTTTAAGCACCCCTTAAACATAATACCCTACAAAAAACATGATTAGGCTAACATCGGCATAACATCCAGTCTATGAAATATACACCATAATATCCAGTCTAAACTAATATATCACAAAATAAAATATACATCATACAATGCAATGTCCTAACATAAAGCTAGAAATTGTGAGTTAGTTCTAATGTGTGTGTTAAGTCTTGTGTCGTATGTCCTAACTAGGCATTAAGATTTGTATTTTCTAAGTGTCAAAGATAGTTTAAGCATAAGAGGTTGATTTCACTTCAAGTGGTTTAATTGACTTGAGAATTTTACTTAGCATTTTCTATTATTTCATTTTACCTACACATAGCAACTAAGTGTTATGAAGAGAAGAAAAGGAGAGGATTACTCTCTTTCATCCCTACCTTAAGTCACTTCTAAAGCATGTTAATTAACTTTTTTTCTTTAGTGAATGGCTTATTACATGATTTAATTAATCATAAATTTAGGTTCACTTTAAATAAATCTATTCAACATGAAAGGCTTTTTAAGATCAATTTGAGTGAACTACTAACACATGACATACATCACATTATTCCTTTCCACCACATGTAACATGCATATGATTGAATCCTAAGTGTAACTATACATGCAATCCTTTTCTTTTAGCATACTTTAAATGAGAGATGCATGTGTATTTTATAGAAAATGGGATTTTCACTCATTAGCTAAATGCACATTCAAGTGTTTAAAAAATTTTATGCAAGTACTTTGCCATTGTTAACCAAGGGAGTGAGGTAAAGACCTCCTTGGGACTACTTAAAGCCATGCTTCCCCATAATGTCCACGCTAGATATACCCGTTATTCTTGAATACACATGAATGTACAAATGACTACAAGAATGAAAAATCATGCAAAAGTTGTATTTCTTTCAATTGAGTTATTTATACATGTGAGCTAAAGTTCAAATGGAGATTTTCATTCATTAGCTAAATGCACATACAAGTGTATAAGAGTTTAAAGTGGATAATTTACCATTGTTAACTAGGGGAGTGAGGTAAAGACCTCATTGGTGCTACTTAAAGTCTTGCATCACCAGAATATGCAGATTAGATATACCCACTATTCTTGAATACACATGAATGTACAAATGAATATAGGAATGGAAAATCATGCAAAAGTTGTATTTCTTTCAATTGAATTATTTATACATGTGAGCTAAAGTTCTAACTAAAATTTAACATAGAAATACATAGGAATAATTCAAACAAATGTTATGTCCTTTTCAAATGGGCTATACACTTGTTAACTTTCAAACTTTATGTGAATCCATATAGATTAAAGAAAGAGAACTTCATATCACATGTTCAAACTTTATGTGAATCCATATAGATTAAAGAAAGAGAACTCCATATCACATTTTCTAAGCCATAGACACATGTAAGTTTATAAGTATATATAACTATTATCACTCCAAATATTATAGTTGACTTATAAACTTTTGAAAATAACTTTTATTTAATAATGATAATAGCCACACATATAGGTTAATCAACACATGCATGCTTGACATAAAGGAAATTCATTTAAATTTAAACCTTTTGAAAGCATGAATGCATGAATCAAGTGGCATACAACATTTAATATGATTGGAAAGGAGTAATAATACATAAGACACATATTTCATTCAATCAAACTAATTCTTAAGGAAAATCATATTAAATAAAACCATTTAAAATAAACTAAAGCTTCTTAATGTCACTTTTAATTTAATGTTTGATTTGATTTAAGGAAAGAGAGAAAGAGGGAAATAGGTTTCCTAATCCTAATCCCATCCCATGTTTGTAAGTTAATTTGATTTAGTGAGAAGGTAATTTGGTTGATTTTATGGATTAATTAGGTTAAGATATGAATTAAATCAATTAATTAACTCTTACCTATGTTACCTTAAGGTAATTAACTAAATAAATAAGATCCCATGTAATATGCAAATGAATTGAAAGGTGAATAGCAATGGTCCTATGAAATGAAAGGGCCTAATGCAATTAGCTTACAATTAATAATTAATTAAGCTTAAGGAACTTCATTAATTACTTTTATGATTTTCCCCACACATATGGATAAATCATAATTTCATTAAATCTCTTTAGGTTATTAAACATCTAAAGATCTACTAATGAATTAATTAAGTTCAAATGTATTTTAAACATTAATTAAACTAATTAAGTAATAAATTAAATCATTAATTATTAATTAATTTCTCTTGAAAAAGTGAAGGAAACTTAGAGAAAAGATTAGGAAAAATACTCAAATCCAATTCCCTAAGCCTCCTCACTATTAAACAGTGGTAAATGAACCAATTAATTAAGAAAATTATTGTTTATATGATTAATTATTACTTAATTAAGTTAAGAGAATAATTAGGGCTTAACCAATCAAATTTCCCAATTAATTAACCAATAAATCCCAAAAAATAGGGGAGGCATAGGTCATCGCCTTACATGATCTAAGAAATTTTAAGATTAATTCATTAATTAATTAGGGAGTAATTATACTAATTAAATTTTTAATTAAATCCTAATTAAGCCAAAATTACTATTCAAAATCAATTAAGGATAATTTTAATGGATTCTTCTAAAATATCATTAAAATGAGCCTAAGTTTATATTTTGGATTTTTCTTCAATTAGTTATGAATTATGAAAGTTTTAGCCTTAAAAAACCATTAAATTAACCTTAATTTAGCCTAATCATGTAGGCGCCATGTGGCGTGCTGATGCAGCACACTTTTCATGTGGCATCGTGGGATTGGTTATTTAAGTAGTCACATCTACAGCTGATTCAGACGGTGGCGGGATGCGGTATTGATCTTCACTATCTGATCTTGGATCGAACGGTGCAGATCAAACTTGTGGTTAATAATGGCTTGATTCAATGGATCTAGTGTGATATGATCACGACCATCCATTCTAATCATGTGAAACGGACAACCCATGATCCCTCTTCCTACGAACGACGAACGACGGAGCCCATCCACAATGGATCGCTCGATCTGAGCTCACCCGAGGTCAAATTCACTCCAAAACCAACCCACACCTTTGTGTGAGAGATCCATCAAGATCCAACAGCTAGGATGGGTCACATGCAAATTTTCTTCAAAATGCTCCAACCCATTTTAAGCTAAAGCTCAATTTCATGAAAAATACCTCACCGGAGCTAAGACCAGTAGTTTGCACACTTGAGAAAGCTTCGCCTAGTTAAGATGAAGCCTTGATGAGCATCAATTGGATTTATTCCATCCAAATTGCTCAAAAGGCTAAGAATTAAGATTTGGAGCTTCAGCTTTGATCGAAGTTCATCTTACGGTAGCTTTGGAGCTTGGAAAATGACTTGGATGGCTTCGATGATGTGCGTGGAATGTGTGTGTAAGAGAAATTTGATTTTGGTTGAGAGATGAGGGAATTTAGATCGGGATTGAGCTCCCTTATTTAGTTTTGCACAGGAATAGGAAATCTGAAGTGGGGAAGGCTAGGAAATGCTCTAATGCTAGGGAGTTTTGAAATCACTTGGGAGGCTCTCACCAAATCCAATCGTTTCAATTACCGTGAGAATTGAGGGGGTATACCCCTCAATTGGATGAGGTGGATAGACGATATTGCTCCCTCAATTTTGGTCGGTGAGCCACCATCAAAGTGCCAGAGGGGTCGCAATTGATTTCATGTGGCTCGATTTGAGTGGAGGAATGCATGGGAGGTGGCTCAAGATGGGATATTGGCTGATGGCTTCTTCCCTTGTCCCTTGGTACTCAGCTTGTAAGGGAGGTGAGTTAACTCACCTCCCTTTGGTCCATGGTAGACCTAGCCAACTTAGGGTGGGCTAGATCGCTAGGTCAAACCCCAAAGTGGGTGAGTGAGGGCTACCAAGGATGAGATGAGAGTGGACTTTGCCAATTTTGGCAAACTCTCACATGAGGAGGCACATCCAAGGGATATTTGCTTTGGGTTTGGCTCCAATTGGATTTGGGCTAGTTTTGGGCTAACCTAGGCTGAGTTTGGATCGAGTTTAGTTAGCACCCAAAGTCCCATCGGTTGGTTTTATGGGTTTTGGCTCATTTTGGTCAAATGGGTTCAATTTGGGTCATGTTGAGTTAGGTTGACCAATTGGTCAAATTGGGTCAAACCAAGGCTTGAGTTAGGTTCCAATGATGATTTGAAGAGTTTTGCTTCAAGTGATTTCAATCAATTTGGCCTAGGTTTAATTTTAACTCATTTGGATTCATATAGGTCAAATGGGCTAAGTTGATCAATTTCACCAAATTGGCCAAATTAGCTTGGGTTGGGTGTTAGTTCAAGTTCAATTGGTTAATTTAAAATGATTGTAGGCTTTGGTTTGAATCAATTTGGATTTAAATTTGACCCTTTTGGTCAATTTGGGCTAGGTTAGTTAATTGGGCTAGGTTGGATCCAATTGATCAAATTGAAGCTTTGGACAAGTTCAACAATGAATTTGGAATGAACTTGAGCCATTGGTTGCAATCAATTTGGGTTAGATCATGATTTGACCTATTTTAGCCTTTTAGGTCAATTTGGGTCAACTTGGGTCAAATGGCCAATTGAGTTTAGTTTGGCTCAATTGAGGTAAAGTCATGTTCAATCATTGATCATGGGTTGGTATGAATCAGTGGTTTCAATCAATTTAGTTTATGGTGAGTTTTGGCTAGTTTGGGTTTCATTTGGGCTACGGGTTGACTTGGTTTTACCCAATTCAAGGCAATTGATCACTCTAGATCATGATATAAGGCTTGGATAGGCTTGGTTCAATCCAATTTGAATGGGATTATAACTTGACTCGTAAGAGTTTTTTAGGCCACTTTGGGTCAAGTGGACCAAAATGGGTCAATTGGCTTGGTTTTGGTTTGATTAAGGTTTAGTTGGATTTATATATGAGTTTAGGATTGAAATATAAATCCAACTGCAATCAATTTGGGCTATGATAGATTTTGGTTCATTTGGAATTTTTAAGCCAAAAGGGTTAAGTAGGGCTTAACTTGGGTTAATTTAAAGTTGGCTAGATGATTGTAGGATTCATTTATATTTGAATAGAAGATTGAAGGAATGATTGATTCAAGAGAAAATCATTTGATTTAGGCTTGATCTAGGTGGGTTTTAGCCAAGTTCAAGGAATTGGGTTTTGAGTTGATTTTGGATTTAGTTTTGGCTATGTGAATTTAGATTTCATTTATATTTGTGAATATAAATGAAGATACAAATGATTTATGAGAAACTCACTTGAACTTGGAGTGATTTGGAAGCAAACTTAACTAAGCTTATGGGGGCAGGTCAAAAGGCTTAAGTAAGAAAGTGATTTGGTTTGATTTAATTTTGATTCTTGGGATGTGGGTTTCATTTACATTTGTGAATATAAATGATGTAATAATTGATTTATAGAGAAATCAATTGATTTTAGGTTAGTTTCAATGGGATTTGGTTAAGCTCATGGTGGTAGGTGCATATGGCTTAAAAATTGTCTTGGTTGGATTAGGATTTAGTTTGGTTTCATTTTGACCATTGGAATGTGGATTTCATTTATATTTATGAATATAAATGATGGAATAATTGATTTATAAAGAAACCAATTGATTTTGGGTTGATTTGGGTTAAGATTTGGTTAAGCTCATGGAAGTAGGTCCATATGTCTTAAGAATGGTCTTGGTTGGATTTGGATTTATTTTAGTTTAGTTTTGACCATTTGAGTTTATATTTCATTTATATTTTTGAATATAAATGAATATATGAATGATTCATGAAGAGATGAATCAAGTTTGGATTGAATTAGGTGGAGATTTGGCTAAGTCCAAGTAATTCAATCATAAGGCTTTAAGAAAGATTTTGATTTTAGATTTGATTATGGGTTTAATCATTTGGTTTGGGATTCGGATTTGAATTTGGTATATGATGGAGGGATTGAATTGATCTTGGAGAAGAATTTGGCTAAGACTAAGTCTTTAAGATAAAATCATAAGGCTAAGGAAGCATTTTGATTTTGGATTTGAGTATGGGTTTCAATCAAATGATTTGAAATTTGGATTTGAATTTGGTATTTGAATTAAATTTGAGGTTTGGTTCAAGAAGGTAAACATAGGTTAGGTTTAGCCCATAAGATGGGAAAGTCTCCCTAAATCCCCATGGCATAACCTACCCATATGCCTAACCCTTCTAAGTCTCTAGGCTTAGGTTAAGTGTTCACCTAATCACTAGAAGTGTCTTAAGCGTAAGGAGCTCTTAATGTCTATATGATCTTAATTCTATACTGAGGAGGTTGAGAACTCACTCTAAAAGTGAGGGCAACAAAAGACCCCCAATAAGTGTGAGGTAATTGATAAGGCACATCACATGTATTGGCGTTGATTGAGATGATCAACAACTTTCGAAGGATTGCAAGGACTAACGAAAATAATCTATACCTGAACTGGATGTACAATCACCATCTTAGTGCAATGTAACTCAACATGCCAAGGGAATAAGAGAGGAAGGAGGGATCCACTGAGGGATCAAATATATGAACCTTCCACTGGGAAGCAGGTTCGAGCTATCCGCAAGGGATAAGGATTTGAATTTGATCATATGATTTATGGAAAGAAGATCCACTGGGGATTAAAATATATCATCCACCGAGGATGGGTGTATGAACCTTCCACTAGGGAAGAAGGTTCTGGTTATATAAGTTTGGTTTGATGGATATATCAACTGGGATGAGAATTTGATTTGATTTGCTTATGATTTGGGGTTTCACCGGGGAGAGGATATGATTTGGGGTTTAATTTGATTTGAGGTTGAGGGCATATTTGTTGGAGATATGAGCTCGGATCCAGTGGGCATAGAGGTTTGATTGGATTTCTTTGATTTGTTTGGGGGAGTATCCGATAGGAATAAGGTGGATTTAAATGGATTCCTTTGATTTGTTTGGGGGAGTATCCACTAGGGATAAGGTGGATTTAATTTATGGACCCTATAGGTGTACGATGGATCCACTAAAAAGGGGCTACATCAACCTTGGCCTATTTTAGATTTATAAATCCAAAGGAAAAGTCTACCGACCACAAGGTAGGACTAACCAACCTAAGGGTTGCCTTTTGATGTGTAATGGTCAAGTCAAGAAGAAAACTTGTAGACTTACATCCTCCTAAATAAGAAACCACTAGGGTGATCTATTGGTAGCACAACAAATCGAACCCGACCTAAGGCGACTGGTGAGTGAATGTCATTGTGGACTCATATAAACTCAAGAGTGGTCAAG
Organism: Cymbidium sinense; assembly: GCA_021442155.1. NCBI lineage: Eukaryota > Viridiplantae > Streptophyta > Magnoliopsida > Asparagales > Orchidaceae > Cymbidium > Cymbidium sinense. The sequence continues at coordinate 17,271,239 of CM038218.1, read as the reverse complement.
ATTAATTTCATTTTACTTAAATAGACCCTATCAGTGTGCAATGGATCCACTAAGAAGGGGAAATATCAACCTTGTCCTATCTTAGATTTACAGATCTAAAGGGATAGTCTACTGATCGTGGGGTAGAGCTAACTAACCTAAGGGGTGCCTTTTAGTGTGCAATGGATGTGCTGGGAAGAAAGTGTTTAGACTTACATCTTCCAAAGCAAGGAATAACAGTTGGGGTGATCGGTTGGTAGCACTACAAATCAAACCCGACTTGGGGCTTCTCATCGGTGTGCAACGATATTGCTAGAAAGAATGCATAGTAAACTTACATCTTCTAAAGTAAGGATGATCGCTGTAGTGAGCTGTTGGTGGCACAAGTCGAACCTGAGCTAAGGGTGATTACTGAGAGGTGTCGCCAGGTACTTATCTCAACTCAATAGTAGTCAGATGATTCTTATAGGGAGTTTTTCTGTCACTGCCCTAAAGATAGGATGTCTGCTTGGAAAAAGGTATCATCGGGGGTGTCCTCCTAATCAATAAGTGAATATATATATATATATATATATATATATATATATATATATATATATATATATATATATATATATATATATATATATATATATATATATATATATTGTGTGTGTGTGTGTGTGTGTGTGTGTGTGTGGACCCTGTTGTTGTGCGAGGGGCCACACTGAGAAGGGGCTATATTGACCTTGTCCTATCTCAGAGTTATTGGACCAAGGGAAAATCTGCATATCCACAAGATGGATTATCCAACCACAGGGGTGGCTACTAGGAAAGGGAGACTATCCAATCCAAGAGTAACCCAAGTAGTGTCTAAATGGAGTCGATAAGGATATGATCCAAGTAGAGTGCCCATAGGGGAGGTGTTGCTAGGGGCTTTATCCTGGGCCTTGTAAAAGAAAGTCGATAGGGGTACAGTGGCCAACTCAAGGAGAAGGCATGTAGACTTACATCTGCAAGAGTAGTGTTTCTATTGGGTGGGTTGCTGTTAGTATGGTGAGGACCAACCAACCTAAGGTTCTTGTTGGTGTGCGATGATCAATCTGAGAAGAAAGCTTGTAGACTTACATCTTCATAGACAGAAATGATCACCAGGATAGTCTATCATCGACAGGACAATTATTATCCAACCTAGGGTGACTACTAAGCAGGGAATCTCGTATAAGGACTAGACCTAGATTTGAAGTAGTCGAGAGGAAAGGAGTCGTTGGGGGATTTATCCTAAGCCTCAAATATACTCGACCCAATCAGTGCATTATGGCCAGTTCAAGAAGATAGCGTATAGACTTACATCTTTTTAAATGAAGCTGACATAGAGTAGCTTACCAGCTGTGTAATAAGGCCTGCCAAACTAACAAGGTGTTGGCTAGTTTGTAATGGTTAAGTTAGGAAGAAAGCGTGTAGACTTACATCCTCCTAAACAAGAAACCACTAGGGTGACACACTAGCAAGGTAGCATGTCAACCCAACCTAAAGCAGCTACTGAGTGAGTGACGGTGGGGCTTTATCCCAACTCGAAGTAGCCTGAGATAAAAGATATGTGTTTGTTTTATATGTGATTGTGTGTAATTTGTGTTGGTGTTATGTTAATAAAGGATAGGACATTGCTTGGGTTCTTTACATCTACCTTAAACACATCATGGCAGATTCGCAAGTGAAGATGTTTTCCAAAATGGAAGGGATGGAATTTGAGATTAAATTTGTATTGATAATTATCTTCAAACAAGATTTATGGATAGTATTTCTTTAGGTAGAGACTGTTTATTGAAAACATCGGGTGCTCTACCTTATGATTTATGAGCTGATAAGATCCTCCTTGGTAAGCCTTCTCTATGACAAAAGGATCTTACCAAGTGGGTTCAAACTTTGCCCCATCTTAAAGATTCTCCTTAAAATTGAAATAAGCTCTCTTACTTGAAAAGCTCTAGGACCAATTTTTTGTGTGCTTGAATCATTTTGGCTTTGTACAACTTGAGGTTCTAGCATGCCCGTAGGCATCTCTCCTCCAAACCTTCGAACTCTTCTAATCACAACTTGGCATTCTACTTCATTATGATCTTGCTACCCATTATCAGATATAATTCATCGAGGTACCCCAAACCTATATACAATATGGATCCTTAAAAATTGGAGCACATGTTAAGATATGACCTCCCTGAGTGGGATCACCTCCACCCACTTGGAAAAGTAGTTGGTGGCTAAGATGAACCGATGACCCTTGGAAGAAGGAGGATCAATCAGACCCACTTTGTCGGTACCCCAACACTCAAATGGCCATGAGGCCGATATAGAGTGTAAAATATTAGGTGGTTGGTGTAGGATCACATCGTACACCTGACATTGGTGGCATCACCCATGCAGTCTATGATCATCAACAACCAGTAGTATCCTAGTCTCTTGATCTTGGCTTTCATCTTCGGGCTGGATTGATGCGCTCTACATAGACCTGAGTGTACCTCGATCACGATCTTATGGGCTTCATGTTTGTCCAAACAACATAACCATATATGATCGAAGGATCGCCGGTACAAGGTGCCATCCACGAGAGCATAGGAAAGTGCTCTCTACTTTATATGATGGCCTAATGACTTCTCTTGAGATAGTTTGCCTATATTTATATAATCCATGAATGGTTGCCTCTAATCTGACTCATCATCCTTTTTGGCAATGGAAACCTCCCCTTCAAGAGAGAGTCTCTCGATGAGTTCAAGGTCAATAAGGGATAATACTTGTCTATTTTGGAACCTTATTAGTATGGACTCATCTTCCGGACATGCCAACTCCTTGGCGAGCTTGGCTAATGCATCTGCTATGGTTTTCTCTCTTCAAGGAATCTTGTAAATGATAACCTCTAAGATTTGGGCCAATAACTCCATAGTGTACTTATGGTAGTGATGGAGCTTAGGCTTTAGAACTTTATAAGACTGAGTGATTTGGTTGATGACTAACTAAGAATCCCTGAAGATGATGATATTCTAGATGCTTAGAGTAATAACTAACTCCAGACCGACAATCAGAGCCTCATATTTGGCTCTTCTCCTCTTTGAGAGGAAGCTGCACCATCAAAGTACATCTCCCTGTGGTGAATGCTAGTGTCCCCTAAGTTTATGATTGGATAGTTTACCTCAATAGGGATTAGACAATGATCGAGGCAGTAGAGTGTGTTCTTTTCCCTTCGTCTTTGGCTTCGGTCAATAAAGCGTCAAGAATTAGGGAAGGAAAGAGAAGTTTTCTTCTCTTTCCCTCTCTTTATAACTTAGTAATTAATTGTAGGTTTCACTTAAACCAAATTAAAACATGAAATAAGATTAACACAAAACACTTAAACAACTTAAATGAAACCCTCCTCTAAGTTGAACATATCTTTTACACTTAGAAAACTTGAACCTAAAGTCCTAAGCTAAGCATACCACACAAACCTCCAAAGCACACACATTAGCCTAAGTCACCACTTCTAGCTTTAGGTTAGGTCAGTGCATAGTTTGATGTTATATTTTATTTTGTGATGAATGTTTTAGGCTGGATGTTAGGGTGTATGCCTGTAGAATGAATGGTAGAACATGCTTAATCTAACTATTCTTTTTTGTAGGGGATAATGCTAAAGAGGTGTTATCATAAATAAAAATACAAATGCTTCTTGCTTGTAAGTGCTTATACCCCTTAGCATAATCCATAGGCCAGGTGGACTTAGTCACCCATGTATGGGGTAATAAGTCCA